>CM043732.1:7920549-8520549 GCA_023968675.1 Taenia pisiformis
TAAAAACAATTTCATATTTTTAATCATATCATCTTCAGCCAATCAAAACATGTAAACCCTGACCGCACTATGCAATTCAATGTACATAGTGCAGGCGATCCATGGAAGCAGAAAGGAAGGACGAAAGACGTCCAGAGTGTTAACAGACACTTCAGCCAAACGTAAAATCTATTGGTCTTACGTCTAACAGAATTTGCTTACACAACAAAACCGACAGTGCAGCTCAGACTTTTGCCAAAACTAAAGCAATTCACGCGATTTTAGCAATGCAAGTGGTTTATGCATCCCTACTCGATGTCAGCGCTGCTGGTCAAATTGAGAATGAAAACAAAGCCACCTCTGTCAGACTGGACTACATACTCCAACGTCCCTCCATCCATCCGCCTGTCTGTCAGCACCGTACCGATCACAGCCTGTCACCCATTAACTAGCCAATCAGAGTTGAGCTTCCCGAACCACCAATCAATAAGACGGACAATAAATGACATCGTTGAATGTGCCCATCCAAGCTGCATAGATAGCATCATGCGTGCAAACGCGAGGTCTGTCATTCGTCAATTCATTAATATATGCCTGCAGAATAAAAGCGCCAATGCAGCTGAGACTAACAAGATGGTTACAATTGGAAGTGTCACACATTAACCAGCCAATCAGATCCGAGCATCTTACACCGCCAGTAAATAAGCAACGGGACAAATTTGCTTGTTGAATATGCTGATCCATGCTGTAGAGATCGACTGCTTCCCATCGCCTTCCACACACAAATCAATGATGATGACAAAAGACCCCAATTTTGGCAAATCTCTCACCCGAATTACCAACTTTCTCTCACCATTCATCCCTCACAGTCGAAGCTAAGCTAGTCAACCAACTTCTTCCCAAGCTAGAAGAAAATGACGAGAAGGCAAATGTGACCCAAGGGAACGCTACAAACCACTGATGACAAAAATGTTGTTTCCAGTTGTCTACATAATTGGAGTGTGTCATGTCAAATCAGCCATTAATTCCATCCCACCGTCAGCTAGTGCCACCACATGCAGAACGATGTCGCTGTTTGGAAAACTGTTGCTTCCTGCACCAACCGGACCTACTTCATGCTCATGACCTCATCCCAACAGTCTCATCATTGCACTGGTCATGCCAACCGACCAATCAAAACATTCGCACACCCACACTGCAGTGAAGAGACACCTTCAACACTGAGGCGGGCTATTGCTGTCTACCCTCACCATTCCACCATCACCACTGTGACGCAACGCACAGACACTTTGCTAGCCACGAGGGAACAAAATGCATCCCCCGACGTCAGCGGCAACCAATGTGTCTGTCTGCGCATTGTCGTTTTATGGGGGAATGAAAGGAGTGCTTAATTGGCGACCAAAATAAGCTGATAGTGCAGACGTTGGCATCAGCATCAATTAGCTGGCGGCAGCAGAGACGCTTTCACGCCATCACCGCGTTTGTCTCTTCGTCGTGTTCGGCGTCAAGACAACCCTTCCACACACTCACTCACACCACGACAGACAAAGACAGACAGACACACACACACCAGCTGCACACACACACTCACCACTGAAGGGGCCGTCACGAAGTCGGAACTTGCATGCGCTCTTCCAGCTGCCCATCGCAGCAGCTAGCAAGTGCAGTGTCGTGCGATGCTGGCCATGAGTGGCAGGGAATTGGTGCGTAAAGCAGTCGACGCAATGCGACCAAACAAACGTGGCCATCTCGTCTGCCCACCTCCAGCCGATTGACAACTGACAACGCAACTAATCTTCCACTGACATTCGCACCAATGCAATGACGAACATTAGATCAACACCTGCAAGTCGCACCCACATGCTGCCTTCCCTGCCGCGCTGTCCTAGGCACAAATCACACCACGACAGCGTTGACCATGGTCACCTCGTTGCAACAATCACACACACCACACCACACCACAGCACAGCACAACACAACACAACACAACACAGCACCACACAACACATCACATCTCATGCGCCCATCGACTTCCTGCTCGACAACGTGACACACTGCACGCCTCCACTCTGCCAACCTACACGACCACTTTTCCCACTGTCAGGCACACGGGCCCACACCCACCGACCGCTGCACCCACTCGCCACACCACCACCACCACCACCACCACCACCACCACCACCACCACCACCACCACCACCACCACCACCACCACCACCACCACCACCACCACCACCACCACCACCACCACCACCACCACCACCACCACCACCACCACCACCACCACCACCACCACCACCACCACCACCACCACCACCACCACCACCACCACCACCACCACCACTACACACACACACACACACACACTGCACACTGCCATGCCCATCATTTTGCAGCCCACCTGCTCAGCCCTCTGCTTCGCCTTCAACGACACCAACATCACTCATCCACTCCACGCCTAACACACTCGCGAATGCGTGCGAGGTGAGCACACCGCACTTATTTCCGTGATAAGGCAAAGCGAAGGGCTTCTTCCATGAGCCTATCAGTCCCCTCGAAAGCATGCCACATAACTTCCCACTGTGAGGAGGATACAACTTCAAAGCCAACAACTGAGGCTGTTCTCCACTCGCCACTCGCCACTCGCCACTCGTTACTCGCCACTCGGCCACCCGAAGCACCGAGGCGTTATGTGGTGCATTAATCAGTTGCACGTACTTGCTGGCTCCTCGTGGCGCTTGATGCGGAGAGGCGTTGTCGCTCGAGAGGACACGACAAATGCCAGTGCATGCCAGCCATGACACCACTCAAGTAGGTGCGAGTGGGCAGGTTCGATGGTCATTCGTGTGATCACCACATCCACTCACTCCTCGCAACCACCTGCTGCACCAAGTGGAGGTTGAGTGCCAACACTTCATGTCCCGCCTGCTTGATATGGAGCAGCGGCAGAAGAAGGCCATCGACACGTCTATCTCCACCTGCACAGCATTACAGTGGCAGTGATTTGTGATGCCAATCAGTGACGCACACAGCACCAACTCGCACATGCTGAACGTCAACGCCGACTTGCCTTCTCCACACTACCGACCTACCGAATGCCACTGTTAACGCCACATGGCACTCAGTCTGTGAGTCACAAGTCGGCGATGTCAGCCACGCTGACGTGAGGGAACAATGACGGTGGTGCTGCATGCATCGTGCTGACCCTAGGGACGAGCATCACACCCTCACTCACCCATTTAGCACCATTCTACCATTCTGTCAATGAGAACGGCCGTTGCCCACTGCCCAATTCCACTCCTACCTCATCTCCTCTCCACCCTCCACTCCACCTCACTTCCCTCCCTCACTCCCTTCTCCCTCAACCTCTTTTCGTCACCATATCGTCAGTCAAGACTAACAGCTGACTGTGGTGTGGTGGATGCGAGGTGGCCTGACAATGTCGTCGCAGATTACAACGAATGGGTGAGTCATCAGACATCCCCAAATCCCCTCACCTCCTTTCGCCCGAACCGAATCAACTCATCCGCACGAAGCCGCAACGCCCTCCTCCCCTGCCCACTGCAAGTTCACACACACTTCAACACAGGCACCTCCTCCTCCTCCTCCTCCTCCTCCTCCTTCCTCTCCTCCGCCTCGCTGCACCACCACTGTCTTTTGTAGGTCGTGGTTCGATGCATTACAGATGCTAGCAGGAACGCTCTTAACACCGAATGGAGAGTCACTTACTTCGCGCTTAGCTCTCTACCCAAACAACCGCATTCATCGGACTCCTCCTCCTCCTCCTCCTCCTCCTCCTCCACCACCCCCTCTACCTGCACCTTCTCGTCATCTTGCTCTTTCCATCACATCCGCTTGTGACTTGGACACCGAGGCATGCCAGTGCAGTGCCAAGTAATGTCCTACTGAGCGAGCGAGTGGCATGCGTTGGTGTGGCAGGCCATCGCACCACCACAAAGCTACGTGTGAGGCAGCAATGAAGTTTCGCATCTTGTGCGGATGTGAAATGTTGCTGCTTGCATGCGTCTGACGCCATAATGAGCTGCCTTTTCCACATCCTTTGCATGGCATTGTTTCTTTGTCAAACTATTCGTGCGACCGCTTCTCCGTCGAAATGACAAACATGGCTCTAAATTTAAAGTAAGGTCAGAGCATTGTTAGCCGCTAGTGGGCATTTTTTTAACACTATATTTTTAAGCAATTTCGTATGCCCTCGTAACATTGACGTGCTGTTCTGGAATTCGCTCAACTCCACTACTCATGCTTTTTCACACCAAAAGCCTGTTAATTTGGTATGATCTTCGCCACTTCTTTGTGTGTCTTCTTATTCCTCGCGAAAATGTGGCGAGCTTCTTCAACGTGGCTCTCTTTGATTGCACTGAGACGCACAAACTTATTGTCTTTGTTTTGTATTTGCAATCACGCAATATGCGGATTGATGCATGTTTTTCCTTACAAACGTAAACAAAATGCCTTTTTAATTTTGGTTGGTATTAGATGACGCAAGAAAAAATTGGCCTTTGACTTCTCCAACTCTTTGGCTGCATAAAGGCAAAGACTTTGATAAGAACGCTTAAAAGTCGTCTTTCATTGCCTTAATTCTTGCGGTTTATGTTCTTTTGTTTATACTACTTAGAGGCCCTGTTGTCATGGTTGCTTGACCTTGAGTGCCGTTGTAAGATGTTTACTTTTCCCAATGTTGTGCGTAGAACGGTTAATTTACCCTAGTCGCGCATAGAGAGAGAAAGGAAGAGAGGAAGTCCGCTGTTGTGAACTGGTTGAATCAGTAGAAGCAAATCACGCACACCGGCAGAGCAGCTCGAAACGCGGCCATCTAGCGGAGGCAAGGAAATTGTTGTCGCAACGAGGCGTAGTTCAACATTGCCTGTTTTGGCCTCGCCAAGTTAACAAGCCTTGCCATGCAAAAGATGAATGGATGGGAGATTAACTAAACTAAATTGTGCAATCTTTTATGCCATCTCCCATCACAAAAGTGCTCGTAAAGCCCATAAACTGCAACAGACTGTACTTTTCCCTCGATCCCCGCGATGTGGCCCTTCGGGAATGGGCTAAAGCTGGTGAAGACGACTTTCTCCACACCCTTTTACTTATTAATAAGAAGAGAGTGTTCATAAGCAGTACGAAGTGTTTTTTAATAAGAAATGCCTTTCCTTTCAGGCAGAAGGGAAAAGCACACAAAACACGAGTAAAATTGCTGTAAGGGAAGGAATTTTTTCGCTACGATTACAGCGGACGCACGTGCTTCACGACACCGAGTGTTTTGCCTCAGGACAGCGAATTCGAACTAATCAAAGCATTATTTGAGAAAAAAGCCTTCTAAATATTAAAGATGGTTGCTTTTTAGCCTAAAAATCAACTTGAGATTTTGTGTATGTAACGGAGCTCACCTACGCAATAGTTTTCCAAGTTAAATTGAGAAATACAATATTAAACATGTAACGCAGAGCTCGAAACGGTAGTAACTTGATTCTGCTCTCCGGGTTTAACTAGACCCAGCAAATCAGATCTTATGTGTCCAAATTGAACCGCAGAAGGAGTCTACGATATGCTCCACCTCCGTAACCGCTTTTACTCGAAACAACTGGCCTTGCCTTTAAATCTAGCGACGGATATGGCCTTGAATAGATGTGGACTGGGGATTGCTGCGGCCTCGGCCAACCGGTCACACTAACCGATCAAACGGGGCTCCACATCCTCACGCCCAGGAAGACGATCCGCACGCACGCATTCACACGTCACATAAAAGTACGAGAAGGAGTCAATGAAAATCTAAGAAACAGTAATTTTTAATGCCATTTTTATGGTTATTGCAACTGTTGAATAATTTAATTGGGAGGGTGAGGAGAAGGACATCAAAATCAACTTGTGTAGTGAAATAAAAATTTGACGGTCAGACAGTAGGCGCGGGCTCGCTGAAACATCACTAAAGACATCCTCTAACCTGGGTTTAAGGATGTGCTTAAGTGGCGAAAATAGAACCAAAAAAAATTTTGGTGTGTGTCAAACGGGTTGATAAAGTATAGGAAGATATATTGAAGGGCAGGGGCATGAGAGGTTGAAAGATATACACTGGTAGCAGCAAAAGAAAGGTTTAAACTTAAAATTGCAGCCATATTGGCTCATTTGAAGGAAGAGGAAATGAAAGGATTTATGGGTAAAGGGGCAAGCCATGTAAGGAATGGAAAGCAGGAGAGCGGAAGTAGGTCCGTGAGAGGCATGAAGACAGGAACATTTTACATCCGCACAGGGTGTCGGACTTCATTGTTGCCTCACACGTAGCTTTGTGGTCGTGCGATGGCCTGCCACACCAACGCATGCCACTCGCTCGCTCAGTAGGACATTACTTGACACTGCACTGGCATGCCTCGGTGTCCAAGTCACAAGCGGATGTGATGGAAAGAGCAAGATGACGAGAAGGTGCAGGTAGAGGGGGTGGTGGAGGAGGAGGAGGAGGAGGAGGAGGAGTCCGATGAATGCGGTTGTTTGGGTAGAGAGCTAAGCGCGAAGTAAGTGACTCTCCATTCGGTGTTAAGAGCGTTCCTGCTAGCATCTGTAATGCATCGAACCACGACCTACAAAAGACAGTGGTGGTGCAGCGAGGCGGAGGAGAGGAAGGAGGAGGAGGAGGAGGAGGAGGAGGAGGTGCCTGTGTTGAAGTGTGTGTGAACTTGCAGTGGGCAGGGGAGGAGGGCGTTGCGGCTTCGTGCGGATGAGTTGATTCGGTTCGGGCGAAAGGAGGTGAGGGGATTTGGGGATGTCTGATGACTCACCCATTCGTTGTAATCTGCGACGACATTGTCAGGCCACCTCGCATCCACCACACCACAGTCAGCTGTTAGTCTTGACTGACGATATGGTGACGAAAAGAGGTTGAGGGAGAAGGGAGTGAGGGAGGGAAGTGAGGTGGAGTGGAGGGTGGAGAGGAGATGAGGTAGGAGTGGAATTGGGCAGTGGGCAACGGCCGTTCTCATTGACAGAATGGTAGAATGGTGCTAAATGGGTGAGTGAGGGTGTGATGCTCGTCCCTAGGGTCAGCACGATGCATGCAGCACCACCGTCATTGTTCCCTCACGTCAGCGTGGCTGACATCGCCGACTTGTGACTCACAGACTGAGTGCCATGTGGCGTTAACAGTGGCATTCGGTAGGTCGGTAGTGTGGAGAAGGCAAGTCGGCGTTGACGTTCAGCATGTGCGAGTTGGTGCTGTGTGCGTCACTGATTGGCATCACAAATCACTGCCACTGTAATGCTGTGCAGGTGGAGATAGACGTGTCGATGGCCTTCTTCTGCCGCTGCTCCATATCAAGCAGGCGGGACATGAAGTGTTGGCACTCAACCTCCACTTGGTGCAGCAGGTGGTTGCGAGGAGTGAGTGGATGTGGTGATCACACGAATGACCATCGAACCTGCCCACTCGCACCTACTTGAGTGGTGTCATGGCTGGCATGCACTGGCATTTGTCGTGTCCTCTCGAGCGACAACGCCTCTCCGCATCAAGCGCCACGAGGAGCCAGCAAGTACGTGCAACTGATTAATGCACCACATAACGCCTCGGTGCTTCGGGTGGCCGAGTGGCGAGTAACGAGTGGCGAGTGGCGAGTGGCGAGTGGAGAACAGCCTCAGTTGTTGGCTTTGAAGTTGTATCCTCCTCACAGTGGGAAGTTATGTGGCATGCTTTCGAGGGGACTGATAGGCTCATGGAAGAAGCCCTTCGCTTTGCCTTATCACGGAAATAAGTGCGGTGTGCTCACCTCGCACGCATTCGCGAGTGTGTTAGGCGTGGAGTGGATGAGTGATGTTGGTGTCGTTGAAGGCGAAGCAGAGGGCTGAGCAGGTGGGCTGCAAAATGATGGGCATGGCAGTGTGCAGTGTGTGTGTGTGTGTGTGTGTAGTGGTGGTGGTGGTGGTGGTGGTGGTGGTGGTGGTGGTGGTGGTGGTGGTGGTGGTGGTGGTGGTGGTGGTGGTGGTGGTGGTGGTGGTGGTGGTGGTGGTGGTGGTGGTGGTGGTGGTGGTGGTGGTGGTGGTGGTGGTGGTGGTGGTGGTGGTGGTGGTGGTGGTGGTGGTGGTGGTGGTGGTGTGGCGAGTGGGTGCAGCGGTCGGTGGGTGTGGGCCCGTTTGCCTGACAGTGGGAAAAGTGGTCGTGTAGGTTGGCAGAGTGGAGGCGTGCAGTGTGTCATGTTGTCGAGCAGGAAGTCGATGGGCGCATGAGATGTGATGTGTTGTGTGGTGCTGTGTTGTGTTGTGTTGTGTTGTGCTGTGCTGTGGTGTGGTGTGGTGTGTGTGATTGTTGCAACGAGGTGACCATGGTCAACGCTGTCGTGGTGTGATTTGTGCCTAGGACAGCGCGGCAGGGAAGGCAGCATGTGGGTGCGACTTGCAGGTGTTGATCTAATGTTCGTCATTGCATTGGTGCGAATGTCAGTGGAAGATTAGTTGCGCTATCAGTTGTCAGTCGGCTGGAGGTGGGCAGACGAGATGGCCACGTTTGTTTGGTCGCATTGCGTCGACTGCTTTACGCACCAATTCCCTGCCACTCATGGCCAGCATCGCACGACACTGCACTTGCTAGCTGCTGCGATGGGCAGCTGGAAGAGCGCATGCAAGTTCCGACTTCGTGACGGCCCCTTCTGTGGTGAGTGTGTGTGTGCAGCTGGTGTGTGTGTGTCTGTCTGTCTTTGTCTGTCGTGGTGTGAGTGAGTGTGTGGAAGGGTTGTCTTGACGCCGAACACGACGTAGAGACAAACGCGGTGATGGCGTGAAAGCGTCTCTGCTGCCGCCAGCTAATTGATGCTGATGCCAACGTCTGCACTATCAGCTTATTTTGGTCGCCAATTAAGCACTCCTTTCATTCCCCCATAAAACGACAATGCGCAGACAGACACATTGGTTGCCGCTGACGTCGGGGGATGCATTTTGTTCCCTCGTGGCTAGCAAAGTGTCTGTGCGTTGCGTCACAGTGGTGATGGTGGAATGGTGAGGGTAGACAGCAATAGCCCGCCTCAGTGTTGAAGGTGTCTCTTCACTGCAGTGTGGGTGTGCGAATGTTTTGATTGGTCGGTTGGCATGACCAGTGCAATGATGAGACTGTTGGGATGAGGTCATGAGCATGAAGTAGGTCCGGTTGGTGCAGGAAGCAACAGTTTTCCAAACAGCGACATCGTTCTGCATGTGGTGGCACTAGCTGACGGTGGGATGGAATTAATGGCTGATTTGACATGACACACTCCAATTATGTAGACAACTGGAAACAACATTTTTGTCATCAGTGGTTTGTAGCGTTCCCTTGGGTCACATTTGCCTTCTCGTCATTTTCTTCTAGCTTGGGAAGAAGTTGGTTGACTAGCTTAGCTTCGACTGTGAGGGATGAATGGTGAGAGAAAGTTGGTAATTCGGGTGAGAGATTTGCCAAAATTGGGGTCTTTTGTCATCATCATTGATTTGTGTGTGGAAGGCGATGGGAAGCAGTCGATCTCTACAGCATGGATCAGCATATTCAACAAGCAAATTTGTCCCGTTGCTTATTTACTGGCGGTGTAAGATGCTCGGATCTGATTGGCTGGTTAATGTGTGACACTTCCAATTGTAACCATCTTGTTAGTCTCAGCTGCATTGGCGCTTTTATTCTGCGGGCATATATTAATGAATTGACGAATGACAGACCTCGCGTTTGCACGCATGATGCTATCTATGCAGCTTGGATGGGCACATTCAACGATGTCATTTATTGTCCATCTTATTGATTGGTGGTTCGGGAAGCTCAACTCTGATTGGCTAGTTAATGGGTGACAGGCTGTGATCGGTACGGTGCTGACAGACAGGCGGATGGATGGAGGGACGTTGGAGTATGTAGTCCAGTCTGACAGAGGTGGCTTTGTTTTCATTCTCAATTTGACCAGCAGCGCTGACATCGAGTAGGGATGCATAAACCACTTGCATTGCTAAAATCGCGTGAATTGCTTTAGTTTTGGCAAAAGTCTGAGCTGCACTGTCGGTTTTGTTGTGTAAGCAAATTCTGTTAGACGTAAGACCAATAGATTTTACGTTTGGCTGAAGTGTCTGTTAACACTCTGGACGTCTTTTACTCTGTCTTTTCGTTGATAGCTTTAGTCAGAGTTTTGGACTCCCTTCTTCACCCTCCCTATCTTCGACTTTTCACTTATCCAGGGCAGTCACTGGTTAATTTAAGTAACAAATGTTGCAGATTAACATCTGACGTGTTGTTATCGTCCCAGTCTTTATTTTTGCCTTGGTGGCTTGCATGAAGTTTTTGCAGTGTCGGGAGAATCGCATCACCACAGGCACACTTGTCCTCAAAGTGCCCATCATAGGGAAAATCAAAAATAGGGAAACCTACGTTAGGGAAGCTTAGGATAGAGACAAACATTTCATTTAATCATAGCGCCTGCACTGCCTTAACTATGGATGACTTCACGTAGTGAATAAGGAAAAAGGAATGAGAGAGGACTTTTACGGCTGTCCCCCTAAATCGGAAGTCCATTTCCCGCTCTCAGGCCTCTGCAAACTTCCTTTTGTGCAAAAAGTGCTGACAAATGGAGAATGGCAGTGACAGGAAGGCTTATAAGCAGATTTCACTGTTGATTGTCCGTCTCACTCGCCCCGGCCAATTCATCCATCAATCCAAATTTCCAGTCTGTGCTCATTGCTTATGGAAGCAAAAAACCCACGCAAGAAGTTGATTAAGCTTGCCTGCATTTAAAAATTGCCTTTTTCTCTTTTGACAATGTTTTTTTTCCTTAATTTGATGGGAATTGACACTAACACTGTGTCAGGGAGGGACAAGGGCTTCACCTCGTTTGCCGATTTTTCTTCCAGAAGGGGGGAAATTTGTTCTGTACTTTGAGAAATGAAGTGCATTCACGAACAAGTTGACCTCCTCGCATTTTGCGGCAGTTGGAAAGTGTGATTCAACTAGTTTGCCCGCCCAAGAGACGAATGGCTCGGACGACCTACTGTTGGTTGTTCCACTTTCCACATAACTGGCCGGTTGTGAGCTTGACGACCGCACCGACCTCTCCTGCCAAATCAGATTTTGTCAACTTCCGAGACGACGGCAATCATTGCGCCTCGAGTAAGATTGGGGCAATAAGGAAGTTTCTCCGTAAAGAAGGAATGTAAGAAGGAGGACATGAAAATGGCGTTGAAGAAGCACGTCCATTGAGAAGGGTATTAAATGGGATGAAATTCTCGAGATGCTTCGATTTTCTTTTTTCTACCCTCTCCTCCTCCTCCTCCTCATCCATTCTCCCCACACTCCTTTTCCTCCCCCTCCTTTCGGCCTTCGCCTCCTTCCCACCCCTTTCCACCTCCCCTACTACACCTCCTCCTCCCCCTGCTTCTCCTTGTCATTCTCCTCTTATCCTCTTCCTCCTCCTGCCCCGCTCTCTCCTCCTGATCCTTTGTCTCCATCCCCCGCTTCCTCACCATCCTTTTTCTCCTCATCCCCTCTCCCCGTCCGTCCCCCTTCTCCTCCACCTCCCCTTCTTTCTTTCCCGCATCCCGCATCCCCTCCCTCTACTTCTCATTCTCCGCTCCCCTCTCCTCACCTCCTCTTCCACCGTCTCTACCTCCTCTCCCTTGCTCGACTCTGACGTTATCAACAAAATAAGGAACACCGAGTCAATTTTTGGAGCAGTCTGTGACATCGTCGCCCTCCTACTCTAAATGTATGGGCGGTGGAGAATTAATTACACATGCCGCCATCTTTGGAGGGAAAACGTTTCGTTAGTAGCCACATCCGCCTCATTGCTCCACGCAAACTTCTCGTGAAGGGTGACACACCTTTAAAATTTAATTGAGCCTACTTTTCGCCCTCCTTCCATCTCCGACCGGTTGGATGCAGTCGAGGCAGCGGACTGGGCGTTAACTTCTCCTGCCTCTTGCCTCACCTAATCGTACCCGAAAAAAGGCTACCGACGACTTTGAACCTCACAACAAAATCCCCTTCCCGACATTTTTTCCTCCATAAATGTGCTTTGAGATTAATGAATTAAAGGTAGAATTTAATGTAAGGCTAAAGTGGAATGCATCCAGGAAAGGGAGAGAAAATTACCTCCGGTTCGACGATGGTGAGGCGAAAGCATGGATCGCAACCATCAGCACAAATGGTTAGCATTTAATTAGTAAATGTAAAGGAATTGAGAGAGGGAAAAGAGGAGGAGGAGGAGGAGGAAAGGCTTGCAAAGGGCATAGCAGAGGAGACTCAGACGCGGGTGAAAAGGTGGAAAAAAAGCGGACCTTTCCGGATGGAGAGAGAGAGAGAAATTCTTTCCCAGGCTTGTGGTTCAGTTTGTCCTACAACTAACTTTGATGTACCAATGCTGCCTCCGCATTACACTCGAAAATGTGCTGTTTTAAATTCACTGGAAGTGTTCGATTGATTCGATCTTCCATACGTTTGTGCCTTCAGCACTTCTCCTTCCTTCTCCCCTTTTGAGGGATTTCGGATGTAAAATGGATCTAACAGGGGGTGAGAAGGGACGGAAGAGATAAATGAGAGTCAAGGCTCTGCTTCATGCTCACAAGTCCGTCTTATTGTGTGGTGAGGAAGGATCTGAGTCCGCCTTGGGGTTCCACAGCAAACCAGGGAATGACTTATAGCGTCGAGAAGGAATGGAAGGCTTCTTGCAGGACCATGTGGCTGCGCTTTATGCAATTGCGGGTTAAAAGGAAACAGAGTGATTTCTCAATCATGGAAAATTCTCGTCTCAACCTTGAGTGGCTTGTACCCCCATTGAATGAGGGAGGAAATGCAAGTCTAGAGACAGTGCTTCATTAAGGAACGCCAAGTGAGTGGCTTGTAGGCTTCATCATACCACATTTTGTGGTGTGCACTTTAAAATGCTTGTGATAGCTCGTGTCTGTGAAGGAGAAATGACGAAGACGTCCTCCACCCCCCGCCTCCCCCACTCCGAACCTCCATGGCTTTACTGTTGGGACGCCTCGACATGTATAGACTCGGTAGTTGGTATACGATGCCAAAAAGCCTAACAGAAGTGATGGCTTTCTCGTAGTCTTAACTCTACCTACATCAGCTACCTCAAATCCTTAGCATTCGACATGCAGTTTGTCAATCGCCTCGCCTTTGTGCTTTCAGCACTGATCAGATGTCCATTTGAATTTTAATGCACACTGAGGATTAGTTTAAATTAAGCATTAAACGAGGTGTCAACAGACTTCTGGCAGAACAGGATGCTGAAGGGACTTAGAGAGTGGCCGAAGACTCCGTCTGAATTAGTCAAGTTGATGTTGACTACACCCTTGAGACTATCATCAGATTGGAATTAGCTGCTTACGTATTCCCTGTGTGTTTTATTATTTTGTCCATTTTTTTTCATTAATACTTATGCTTTGTTTGTGCTTTAAATGCCTCGAATCTGCCCTCGATTCCAGTTTCATGCCTTTCAAATTGTTGAAATACATTTGCATTAGCCATCCCTATTGTATACCAAAGTTTTTATACGTCAATGCCAATCATTTGACTCATTTTTGCTGAATTTGCTGCTTGGGAATGCAAGATTTGTGGATAAGTGGAAAGCATACCGTCATGGTTTCCAATGCCCACCCCCATACTCTTGATTGACATGTCAATCAGTCATACTAAGTTCGTCCTATAAATAGAAGTACGCGCCCAATTTCCCAGATTTCCCCAAATGCACATTAGCAATTTATTTATCATTCTGGGAGGCTTACAAACACAAAAAGCGAGTTGCACATTAAGTGCAAATTTTTAGAGCAAATATTAGTGCCTACAGCATTGAGCAACTCTAGCTTACACCTTTAATCAACAGACTTCAAAAAATAATGTACTTATTTTAACTTGCGCTGCTAAATTAGTTTTGTTTATTGAAGAGCAAAAGAGCAACTCAGCAAAATGTCATGATATGTAGTCAAAAAAATTATTAAGAAAAAAATAAAATCTTCCCTAAAATTGTACGATAATATTGTTGAAGTTAATCAAAATAAATTTTTTGTGTACCTCTTCGGCTGGGAGGCAATTCAATTCCGCATCTTGTCATATTAATTTATTATACCTTTCATCTTGAAACAAGAAGCTTAGTTTTTAATAAAGTGTTATGATGCTGTTCTTGCTCTCAGTCAAATGTCAATTATTAATGCCAAACTGCGTTTCATGTGAAAGTTGTGCCATTTCCATACATTCGGCCATGGAAAGCCTTTTGAAACAGGTGCAAATCAAGAGCGTATAAAAAAGATTCTTTGTCAAAATGGTTCAAAATATTTTGTTTTGATTATCACGCAAAAAATTACTAGAACCGCAGTTATGCCATGTGGTCGTCTTATATTTAAAAGAAATTTGCGCAACCTAAACTTTAAAATTGAGAATAAGGTTAGTCTTGTGAGGCAAAAAAGCACGGTTGTTATTATTTTCTTTTTTGGTTTCCCTGATTAAATCTGGGCTATTTCTAGAGCTTAAATTTTGGACGCACTTAATAAAATGCATTCATGATATACTTTTTTGACCTTAATTATTTTGCTGCTGGCCCCGTAAACAATTAAGTTTGCGCACACAAACTGGCTTGTTTTTAGGCGCCGTAAATGGAGTTTTTGGGTACTGTGATGATACTGTTGGAAGTTTAGTGATGCCACATTCACCTCATCAACCGTGTAAGCCTTTTTTATGCCAATCGGGCTGTTGCCATTTGTTAAGGCACAGCGCTTTCCTCTAACCTCTTTTATTTGTTAATACTTTTGTAAATAATGTAGAAAATAAGCATTGGTTTGGTTGGATACAATTTAAATTCGATTGCCTTTGGCTAACAAAGTTACACCATTTAGCAGCAAGATACTTGCTTATTGTCATCTCCGTTTGCACGCTAATCCACCGATTTCTGCAGACCCAACTTGCTTTAAGAAGAGAAAATAACGGAAAAGACTGATTTCATTCTATTAGACGACACATACTTTCTTCGTCATTTTGTTCGGCCTTGCTTATCGCTGACATCAATGCACCAGGAAATGTCAGCCTCGAAGGAGGTACATTAACTCTCTCTGGTAGTGTCTGGAGGCAATTTGGAACAGTGCGATACCGTCGCACTAGTCAGGTTGAAGTGCTTGTTCCACTCAAAGTGGGCAGAACAAAATCTCACCAAAATCTTCCCCTTTCAAATTTTTCTTGTAATTGACACCGTTAATGTACTTGAAGAATGCTTAAACTTATTACAAAATTTGGATAAGGCGATTTTGTCACGATATGCTTATTACAACAGTTATTATTCTTAATACCGTGCTTTAATAAGTCTTCTCATGCCGTAAGAGACGACCAAAGTCGTTACATAGGTATTACTGTCATGACTCAAAAGACTAACAAAGCATTAACATGGAAGAATGGTGTCAAAAGAAAAAAAAGAAAACATTTAGTAAAACTGCCAGCTCACGGCATTTCTTCACAGTTGGAAACAAATGGAACGCTTAAATAAATATAAGTAGGTAGTTAAGCAGACCACCTAACGTTATAATTGATTGTGTTTCTAGGTAAAGTTCATCAAAACTTTTTTGATTTCAATTAAGGCTAAATAAATGACTAGCTCATAGCCACTCTTTAATTTTTATTCCGTGATGGCATAAGCACTTATAAATTTACAGATAAGTTGGACGCTTAATTACCTATAAGTAGCGACTTCAATAGTACACCTAACCTTAAAATTTATTGCTTTCCTGGTCGGATTTGTTTAAAATTTTTCCTCTTTTTAAGCTTTCAAGAAATGCTTTGTCTAGAGATTTGCAATTCTAATGCTGCTTTGAAAACGATGTTTAGAGATTGAGCAATGGCGGTTTATGAAAGCACAGGGCAAAATGCGGATCAAAAAGAGAGCCGCTAGTCTTTCACACTCCCATCTTTTAACAATTAACCATCACCACTTTGAAGACTCTACCTTTGCACAAGGATGCATTTCTGCAGTCAAAGTAAAGCTCTCATGTGTCTATTGTCGTTTGCATGAGATAGTCTCATGCAACACAAGAGTTGCAATCGCCTGAAATGTGGAGAGGTTGAGGCCAAATTTTCCCTTTTAAACTAATTTCACATTAAGATGTGAGATCTTTGAGCTTTCCTGTAAAACAAATCCCTCTTCCCACCGATTCTCTAGCCCAAGTTTAAGGCACCTGTCAAGAAGGCGGAGAAGAAAGCATTCTCAACCAACTTGGACCCACTAATCAAGAGTAAGCTGGCAGGACTGGCAGGTTTTTAAAAATACCGTCACATCTATCCCTACGTCAAGTGTTGTTGGACAGGCCAATCTTAGGAGGACTGAAGTGTCCTTCGTCGATGCGATGTAAACCACCTGTATCTGCTCACTTTGTCGTTTCACCACTACCTACCACCCAATTTTCCATCTATTTCAGCCTCAATCTCCCCAAGGATAGCAGCAAACGTTCAAAAGTTTACCGTGCTAATCGCCTAGATTCCTGTGGTGGTGACAAAGTAGATCAATGCGGGCTGCAACTGCGGTGGGTGCGCTCGAATGCCTAGCCCAGCAAATGACTCCCTCCAAATTGTCCATTTTCGACATCACAAACAATCCATTTAGATGTCATGGTAATTCAGCGGCACCGCTCTTACAGCCTTCCTGTCTGCCGTCGGAGCAAAAACGAGATGTCGCCATCGGCTCAGCGCACTCAACATTACTAGAGCGAGAGAGAGAGAGAGGAGGGAGAAAAAAGCATTTTACAAACTCCGTAACTCCAACTTTTTCTTCGTGCATCCAAACCGAGAAGTGTATTCCTCATTTCATTTCTACAATTGGTCTAATCAAATGGAATTTGCGCTTTAAAAGCCACAGTTACCTGTCGCGTGGGAGGAGGCCGAAGATGAACACCGTCGAGCTTCCACGCCACGACTTTGACCTTTATGGGTCCCAGCAAACATGACAAACCGGTCTAGTTTGTCAAAAGTCGGCTACTGGACTAAAAAACTACCCATTTACTCGCTTCAAAGTCGTGCTTGACAAGCAAAACAGGTACCAATAGAGTCAGCTACTTTCTACCCACTTCTGAATTGAAGACAAAGTAGTAAAGAGGAGGGTATACAGAGCATAGCCTTTGCATTCGTAATTGACAATCGTCTCAGCTTGAACAGAGCGTACACTAATTTGTGGAGGATAAAAATCCCGCATTTGGTGACGTCGAAAACAACTGTATCCTCGTCAGCATTAATAATTAATGCCCTCCATCCCTGCCTCCAAGGTTAGTGTTTACATAAAGGAGCAAGCGGTGATTATTAACGCGGAGAAAATTGCCGAAAGAGAAGGAAGAAGAAGGGCTGTGTTGTTATTTAACCGTAAATCTAACTACGCGGTTAGTGCTTCTCTCACGACAGCACTACCTTTCTACCTTTCTGTATTATTGAAGTAAGTGCGTCTCCACTTGCGGTAAATCTTATTGCTATGCTAATTTTTCCGCTAAATTTCTCCTATTTTACTCATCTTAAAGCAAGAAACTCACCTAAGTTATTCAATGCTAGAACATACTACTTATTTCGCTACTTAAATGCGTTTCGTTAATTCAAAATCAGGCTTTCAAAATGTTGTTTAAATATGCTCCTAAAGTCACGCAAATCCTTATTAAGTTTCTCAAATTGAAAAGGAAGCACTTGCGAACCATCAGGAAGGGGATAATGGCAGAAGGACAGAAGGCGAGAAGTTAATTTTGCTGATAGTGAAAAGGACGAAGAAAATCCTCCAATTGCAAGAAATTTTCCTCTTGGGCGAGAAGAGCTCAGTCTCCGACTGATTATTTTTGCAGTGAAAGGGAGATACGGAGGAAGTATTCGGCTTACGCGATGTCGAACTGCAACGCCGAGCATCACATTAGATTACGCCTATGTAACAGTGGGAAAATTCCAGCTCGAATTGTAGAGGAAAATGTGTAGTGTGAATGAAAACGGCTTTTGCTTCTTTTGACCATCGTGTGGGTGACTTTGGAAGGCTGCTTTCATTGAGTTTTTTTAGTGTCAACACTTAGGGACATTGCTTGAACATTGATGGGAAAATTTTACTTCTCTACTTGCCTGATTTTATCGGCTAGGCACTAGACGAGGAGTATATACACTGTCTTGCTTTATGGCCTTGGATAATTACCTTTTTGTCTACCTGCTACACATAAACACGACAAATTGTTTTCCGAGGGTGTGCTTGAGCCTAATAAGCCACCATTGAGCAATCGTTCGGAACAATGGACGGAGGGAAGGATCAAGAGGAATGCATATGAGAAAGAGGTCAAAATGAAAGACGTTTGTGCCCAATGAAGGCTGTGGAAGACTTCAAAATCCAGCACAGTTGACGTGGATCCGTAAACATGCATGCTACTCAAATCCGGGTTTTGAGTAGTAGATTCTCGCTTGGGATATTCTTCGACATGACCAATAGGTAGCAGCGTCTATCCCACAGCTTTTATCAGGCGGAACAGCGGAGAAAAACCATTGACTAGCTTAATGACTGCACTTGGTAACATTGCAAATTAATGACGAGGGGCCTCACCGCCTAGTTTTATGTGGCATTTCTCCAACGCATTCCAGCGCGTCCTTCCACCTTCGCCCAAATTTTGACAGGATTGTGCCATCCAATTGGAGTATATGAAGACAGGAAAGGATTGTGAGTACCATTCAGAGCCTAAATGAGCAAGAAAACACTCAAGACGCCTCCTATTCCTTCTCCACTCCCATCCTCAAGCGGAGGTTCTTGCCGCTTTTTAATACTTTCAACATGAAGTGCAAGACCCAAAAAGCACAGGTCTTTCCTCCCACTGATTTGGCTGTTTCCCAAGTAGAGGGAGGCAAGATTTATGAACACGCTAGATCTTCGTAAAGTGAGGAAATTTATAGCTCATTCTGAATTCTTTTGAGGATAACCCCGCCCTACAAGTCCATCCATTCAGTGATGCAACCTAACCTTGCCAGTGTGTGGTCCGCAGGATTAAATTCTCAGCTTTCAGGACTTCTTTTTTTCAGCTGATGGACAATTAAACAAACCCACAGATAAGGTTATCAAAATGCTCACTTATTTCAGTCAGCAGAAATACATTTATTCATGGTGGAAAGAGAAGAGACCAGACTGAGAGAAAAGTGGAAAAATATTTAGATCCCACCGGTCAGTAGCACCGACAGTTGACTCTGTCAAAGGATTATGACCGCACCCTCCCACTGTAGAATTGCTACGAAGGTATGAATTAGCATAAATTCAAACCGATTCAAAGGGAATTAAACCTACTTAATGCATAGGTTTGTCTCAGGGGTTGCTGCAAAAGGCGAGCAACACCAAGTACCGAAAAGTATTGCCATGCACCACTGGATTACCCATCCACCAGAAGAAATAGCACTTTTTCCCATAAAATTAGTACCATTTACACTTTCATTACCCACGAACTCCACCCATTTTGAGATCAAGAAGAGGAGACACAGTACGGAACACAACACAACTTTGTTTTCACACTTCTCAGCTACAATTCTATTGGCCAACGTACCTATTTCACTTGTCCGGCAGATTATCGCTTAGGCAATAAAAAGTTTTACTTGAGCCAATTTCCCCCCAAAGAGCATCAAAAATAATATTTAGCTTCAAAAAATATTATTCACTAGGGAATGACAGATTTGCACAATAGGGCACATTTTGTGGTAACTTTAAGAATGACTACATCTGAAAAATTTTGAAGTTCTAATGAACGCTATCACTCAAGGCGTTTAATAAGGAGGGTAAAAAATAGTCTCTGCAGTTTGTGATGACTCTGGTTCTGTCCAGTTCCAAAAATTTGAGCACTTTATAGACAAAGGCTTAAACACGGATGGCTTTGTTCGTCATCCCTTGTGAGTAAGCATGAGCGTGCGGCGTGTGCATGCAGAATTGTCGCCCCCGTCAGAAAACATGACTGAAAGCGACCAAATGAGCCACACGCCTCCCACATCATTTCATTTCAATCGTCCATTCTTACTTTTTTACCTGCCACTAAGTGAAGACCAAGCGGTCGTTCGTTTGGAGATCTTCACTGGTTTGATGACTTGCCGTAAAATTAGTTCCTCATCTCACATCGCCTATGTCTGTGTCAGAGAGCGTTTCATGCGTTTTATGCACAGAAAGTCTTTCAATGCATTCCAGCCTCCATTTTCCTATCCCCACAACATAAAGCATTCGTTAATTCTAGCAAGTGCAACTTCTAGCAATTTAGCTGTCGTAACCTTAGTCGCGGTGGCCAGATTGTTGTGACCTGTAGTGGAGCATTTCTCCAATAACACAACAGTACACCTCCATCGAATTGACTGTTTAAGCTCTCTGAATTAAATGAATTCCCAGCAATAGCTGTTAGAGTCAAGCTGGTCTCCCATCCACAGCTATCGGATTTTGGCACCGCCACGTTTTGACGACTGCAACATGGGCAGATATGTGCGTCGGCTTTCTGTAATTGCATCCCCGTGCATCACAATTTTTCGGTTGTCTTGCCATATCCCCGAAGCGATCAGCAACACCTTTTAATTTATCCGGACTCTGTATTAACCACCTACCAGAAACCAACTTGAAGGACTGAAGAAGCATGAAAAAGGAAAATTTAAGTTAATTAGAGGAGCAAATGCCACCTCGTCGAACCACGAGTGCCTATTCATTTACTTTGGCGAAAAATTAAAGAGTCCCAGTAAGGAACAACCGCTGGAATAATAACAAGAGAGCACTTGCCTTGAGTTGATGAGGGACCACTCCAGCAGAGTCACGAATAACTAGTCTGTCTTTTCAGTGCGCCACCAATGCCCGTTATTTGACTTCATGGCATCGGATCCAAAATGCTATGTTCGTTAGGACTGCTGGTAGCCTTCGGTGACTTGGGTGGCCGTTTCAGCCTAGCCGCATGGGCTGGCCTTTGAGCTATGATGGAAGCTACACTCCCAGTACCCATTCAGTATGTGTATTTTGCCCTCACTCATGTACAAGGCATACACGGTGCACCACACAGTCCACATTTAAAGACAACCTTAGCGTTAAGCTGGTGAGAGCAGTGAAGCAAAAGTGAACGCAAGTTTAGTGATCCTGATTTCGACTAATGGGGCCACCACGTTCCCCTACCCCGGTATTTCCGAGGGACTTCAATAAGGTCATCTAACACACACCTTAAAGGCAAATGCTACACTCAATTAAAGCCTTGTTCCCACATTTTAATGGAGTTATTCGCCACAGCATTTCCGTTTTAGCGGATGTTGACGTCTAGAACCCGCGATTAATGTAAAATTCAAGATCTAAAGGAAATGAAGAAATTTGATTAAACAGTGTCGCATACTATGTCATCGCAAATTAAATCGGACACAGACAATCACGTTTTTGTAGTGGCATGACCACACTGGTGACCTCTTTATCCTTTCAAATGTTACAGACAGTCAAGAACACTTGTATTAACTCGAAACTGAAAAGATAGGAGCATATGAGGAAAACAAAAGTTTGCTGAAAATTATTTATTGCTGCTAGGGGAGACAGACGAAGTCGTGACCCGAACATTAATTTTGTCCACATCCAAGGCTGAAATGTCACTATGGCTAGTGTAATGATAACGGAGAAGTAAAACAAAGTCATCGGAAGGCTTTAATAAATATGACGAAGTACTGCACAAATATGTTTGCTTGCTCAACTAAAAAAATTTAAAATTTATTTAGAGTGAAAGTTATGACACATTTAAAGGTATTAAATCTTTTAAATAGTTAATTTGCGGTCGTGCATACTAACAAAACGGCCCAATTTTGAGAGAAAGCAGGAAAAGAAAAAAGATTTCATTACCAGAGTTGCACCAGGGGGTAGGAACTGATTTACCCTTGCTACCGCATGTTCGTTTATTTAGCATCAACCTTTTGGCTATGAGTGACAATTTCTCCTTATTCCCTGATAGCAACTAAAGTGAGTGGAAAATCGAGTTTGCGAATTTCTCATTAACCTTGGATTGCGATTCGAAACCCAGATTTGAGCGTTAACGGTGGCCCTCGACACAAATTCGCAGGAAATTCCAGATGACATTTGCTATAGTTGCGCAGCTACAATGTAGCGTTCATAAACCTCCCTGTAGGTGAAGGAGGGCAAAATGCTCTGGTCGAGTGGGTAAATTTGCCGCACCGAGGGGGCAAGCTAACTGGCACCCCTAAGAGGCCAGTCCACCTGGCTAATGCACAATGACCAACGCACCGTTTGGCACGTTAGCGGTTACTTGGCCTGCCTATTAAATTGACGCTTTAGTCTACAACAATCCTGCAAACAATGGAATGGCACCACTTCCTACGATCTACGCACTTTTGTTAAACAACTGCTTATCTAAGGAGAAAACAGTTTAAACCCACTGACACATCCGCTTGATGGCAGTAAACTTTAATCTCTCCTTCCATTGCTTTCACTTGGCTTACTACAGCTTTGTGGATGAGGTCAGAGAAACGACCCATTGCATAAAACTGTGCTGCTCTGCTGCTCTTAATGACAACCGCTTTTGCCTCCACCATGGAAACCTGGTCAGTGCTTTGAAGATTATGGTAAAGATAAAATTTTCGCAAAGGTCACAAGGCATTCAATGCTTAGCCTAACTGTACCATTCCACGAATTGTGATGACCACAAAGTCGTGCCGCCCACTTCGAACAATGCCGTGGTGACCTTTACAAAGTCTATCAGATTTTATTGAACTTTACACGCTCTTCACCTTTTAATAAACATCCACCGGGAGCATTGTCAAGCCAGACTGGAGGCTGTGGTGTGACGGCATCGTCCCTAATCCCATTCCAAACTGAAACTGTCATGGCTATTGCGTTATGGAGCAAAAATAAAACTTTATTCCCTTAAATTCACTGCCACAGTGAGTCATGTTATCCCACCGATAAATCTCCCTCCCGATTGTTGGAGGCTTTGGGGAAGGGGGCGACAAGAACTTGCCATGCTGAAGTGGTGCGCACCTTGGAGTGTGGAGTTGGTGGATCGTTCGCCTACAACCAATGATCTACTCGTTCGCTCAACAAAGCTGCCAAGGCTAAAGCGCAAAAGCCACCTCTTATCACAGGCCAATCAGTTGGTAAGTCACTCACTCACTCAGTCAGCCAGTCAGTCAGTCAGTGATTCGTCAAAAGTGCATGGAGAGCATTTAAATGGTGCAATAAAGTTGGAGAGGATGATAAAAATGCCAAACTGGTGAGCTTGTTATAGATTATTCCAGCCCGACAGATGAGTGGCATCCACTTGACAGCATTTTTTGACCTCTTTGATAATGCCACCGCTCGCGCCCTGTCCTTCACCCACAGCAGTCGCAAGAAAGGCAATCGCATTAGAGTAAACTTCTGGAGAACGTCGGAGTGGATGCTGGCCATCAGATGTTTTGCAGTCCTGAGAACGCCCTGCCGCAGTGGAGAGGATAGAGCACTCCAGTGAGCAAAATCCGGGACCAAAATAGACTTGCGCATGGAGGAAACGCCTCCTGGAAGCGTATTCAATCAAGTTCAAACAGTCCGACTTTGTTTTTTTGGTTGCTTCCTCTAAAGGCATGTAATTTGCTCGATAGAAGGGACTTCCAAATGTTGCTGGCGCACTTATGAAACTCCTCTCCACCCTATTTTTTATGACTCTACTACGCTTGCAAGTTTAATTTGTTCTTCCTGTTTTCAGGACATAAATTTGTTGTTGATAGCTTGCGGAACCTCCGGTTTCTGTGCTTTTAAGCTGTCCAGTTATTATCAAGTGTAGCAGATAAATAAAGCGCAGTTAACAGAGGCCAGGATGGATGACTTCGTGGATGTGGAGGAAGGGAGGGTCCCAGAACAGCAAAACAATGCTTGAAAGCGGACCATCTCCCTATTTTGCCTCACTGCCCTGTCCGTACGGGCCAACTGGCGGCCTCGGCACTGGTCACCGAGTCTCGGTGTCCGTTCAACAGCCTTGCAGCTCTTCCACACAGCACGACCGAGACATATTGCAAATTTTGTCCTTTGGGAGATCCTTAGTGGCATTTCCCTAATCGTCTAAGTTTCTACTCATATCTGACAAAGTTTAAAAAGGGTGGCTAAGGCCTGTCCGAACTTCTTCCCCCTCATTCCCTTGGCGTTCTCATTCTCAGCCCAAAATTCACATCCGCTTCCCTCTAAAATCACAGGCTACAGACCTGCGTACCTCCTCGGTAGATACTTCTTTTAATAAACTTATGGGCAAATAGACTTCTACTACAATAGAATACATTTAAAATGGTTAATACACATAGAAGGCAAGCTGGGCCTGGTGTGAAATGGGTTATGAAGTGGATGTGGGTTGAGAATATATTGCTTCACACCAAACACTACTAGAGCTCATCTGTGACATATTACCATCTAAGGGTGTTTATCAGCTTCGTGAATGCTTCTACTTTCCACACTACAGACAAACTCGTATTCACCAACATTCAGCACTGTCAGCAATTTGGCATAAATCGAACTGATAGTAGCAGCAAAGCTCAAAGCATTGTGCGGCAAAGATCTCTCTATAAACGAGCAGGCTTAGTGTTACAGCCGAGCAGCCCGTTAAATCAAATTTTTTCCTTCCCCCATCCTGATTGGTCAGCTCAAGGTGCAGGATCGACCAATAAGAAAGCCGGACCACACATGATGGGGAGTTCACTTGATCCCCGACGATTTCTCAAGTTGACAGTGTTGATAGTGTTGATGGCAAAAACACTTGTATAAAAAGCGTTTTTTGTTAGATTACTAAAGTCAGATTTAGAACTGACACGAACACCTGCAATGCAGCTGTTCGTGATGGCGATTATCCCGTCACAACTGCTACTATCGCCTTTCCTCCCCACCCCCTCCCCCCTCCTTCACTTCGAATAAGTCTCTATATTCATAGCTTTTATTCAAATCTTAGTGACCCTTTTCCCCCAAACTCTAACTTCGAGTTCAATTCTTAATTAAACTCACATTTTTTTAACTCCTCCTATTTGACAAGCAAAGTCAACTTTTTAGTGACCTAATTGGACGAATTTAAATTGTAAACTTATTTTATTGGCTTAAACACTTCCCTTGTATTAAAATGACCAAAACAACTTCCGTTTAGCGGAAATGGTTGAGCGCTGTATCCATCGGAGGCGGATTTAATGGTCCTGCCGGATGTCTAAGTGGTTCCATTATCATGCGTGGGTGGAGGTGGATGTTTGGTACTTTTGTCAAGGTGACACAGACTCTCTAACCCGTGCCGCTGTAATTTTTTCCATTTATTTTTTTTTAATGTAAAATTGTTCTCCCCTTTTTGCTGTTATTGTTGGCGGTGGTGTTTTCGATTTCACTTTCTGCCTTCTGCTTCAGTCTGAGGTTGGGGCGCTACAGTTGTGGCAGCGGAAAGCGGACCCAGCTTTTTGAATTTTTACCTAGATTCACCCATCAAATGGCACATAACAGCAATGTGAAGAAGTGCCTTTGCTGAAGGGCTAAGAACTGCGTTTATCAACGATACTATCCCACTCCCGTGCTCCACAGAAGAGCTATTGACAACTGAAGCGATCCTAACCGTGGACCATCTGAAAGGGCTGCCGGTAAACTAACCTTCCAAAGAATGCATTGATGGTCAGCTAAACCCCTTACTCCAAAGTTAGTTGGCGAGCTGGGCGAACCTCCAGATCGGCTCGCACTGCCATGAGAGACCATTGACGTGGTGTCAAGCGTCGCCTCATTTGCGTCGGATGTCGGCGCCAGGCACGGTTAGCTCGTGTGTGCTTATCGCAGTACTGATTACGTAGTGATGGCTGCCGCAGCAGGTGGATGAAGGGACGCGTCAGGAACAACGCTGAAGAGAAGAGAGGGACCATGTAGTGGTTTGTTTGTTTGTTTGGACTGTTGGATGGCTCTGCACATTGGTGGCGATCATCTTGAGCCTAGCTGTGTGAGCTGCCCTCCTGGCCATGCCAGTAGCCCCTTTCCTTCCTATCCTCACTACACGTATTCTGATGTACGCTTAGCCCTCTCTCCGTCTTCTTGAGATGCTTAGGAATTGTATGTTTGCCTGTCTCAGTGCGAATCTTGGAAAGGCACCTCCCTGGCAGAGGTTAGAAATCAGACTAATGAAAGTGTTGACAGTGATAACTCAGCACGTGGTGTTGACAAGGGACTCAATACAGAGTTAAGGATATTCTAACAGTAACGCAGTACTATAGGTGATTAGCAGCGGCAGAGGTGAACTCTTCATTCCTACTGCCTTAATCTAAGCTAAACAAATGTGAGTTTACGTCCGAACATCAAAGACAATGACAAACAAAGAGCGCCTTGAGGTGTGCGCATATCGAACGAACACGACTTTGGCATGAGCGTCCTTTCGAGAGTAGTCAAAACAAAATACCTTGCAGATTGCAGTGTTGAGACAAGGCCATGAGGCGCGAACACCTCTCAGAGGTTGGTTATGTTTCGTTGCTTCATTTTGGCTAAAACACACCACCCCTTGAGGTGGAAGGTTTTTTTTTGGGGTAGCTAAGTCTTTTTCGTGGGTTAAGGTGAGGATCGCCTTCTGTGGTGTTTGGGCGCGACCGGAGCAGCACCGCGGACCTTCAATATGCAGTCGGCGACGTCTTGCTTGCCCCGTCCTGGGAGAAACTTTCTCCCTATTCTTCAAATTGGTCCAAATTTTGATGGGAATGACAAAAGCCGTCAAAAAAGTGAATAGTTAAGCCTTTGGGACTCCTGTTAAACGTTGATTTGGCGGACTGTGGGATACTGAAGGGCGATTTTGCCACACTGAGGGATTCCGCCTCATGCAGCTGTCACCGTCGCAGTGGAAGAGACTAGAAATGCAAAAAAACTTTAACCTACAAATCATCTAGGGTACTCTACAGGCAGCTGATATGTCCACTGCCCAGCTAGGCAGGTCAGTGCGAATGTCTATACGATTCATTGCCCCTCGGACAAACTTTCATTGTTTGTTCTCCACCAAAATTTTCCCTCATCTGCCTGACCAGCAAACTTCTAAGCGGATTCGTTTTGTGTCCGAGAGCGATCCTGTCAGTTGGGCGCGCACGAAGGCGAGTGAGAGAGGGAGGGAAAGTGCTTTGTACAGCAAATAGCTTCCGCTTGATCCACAGATGATTAGAAGCGGGCAAATTGACCACTCGCGCACCGCATTGTTAACACTTTTCTCCCTAATTCTCCCCCTTTAGGATCCCTAAAAGACGCAAAATTTGTTCCAGGTTGGTGGAGCTCGAGGTGGTTTGTGGAACAAGAGAGGAGAAAAACTTTTTTTCTAGCCACATTCGTTGCTATTTATCATTTAGTTGACTGTCTGCCTTGCACTTTGCGATGATGACAGTCCACTGCTCTCATCATTTGCAAATAGGCTGGGATGCGGATGAGTTGGAGGGTGAAACTGTGACAGTAGCCTCCTCTGTTTCATCCTAAATTAATGCATGTGGCGTGCATGTGCACTTCTTTTGAGCCATGAATCCCAAAGTTGTTAGAGTCTCTCTTGTCATATGAGAATGCGAATGCCTCGTGGTTCTCCCTCTCACTCAAGAAGAACGAAGGAGAGTAGCGGAATTTTTTTTGACAGTAGCAAGCAGTATCTTAATTTCCACTGTAAAATTTACCAATTTTTAGGCTAAGAAAGCTAACTTTTATAAGAACTGCAAGTATCCTCCTCCTCCTCCTCCTCCTCCTCCTTCTCCTCCTCCGTCCAGACGTGAAACTGTATCTGTGGTAAGAGCTTAAGCGGCATGGACACTTTTAATGCTACACACTTTACATCAGTCTATCATCATCATGCAAAGGATTGAAAGTTTGTTTTCTAGTCAATTGCATTTTCCTTTTCGCATTTCTGGAAGCTTAAAGAGCTAGCCCATTTGTGCTTCCACCTGCACCACATGGCAAACGCTACTTTTTTATGGTTTTTTGCGCATGAATCAGAGGCGAAATGAGGCAAGAACACTTAACGAGGAAAGTGGGTATCCTAAAAAAGTCATTTTTACCTCCGAGCTGGTCCCATGCCAAGCTCAAGAGCACCATCTACTTAAATCGTCGTTAGTAGCATTTCGGTGTTGTAAGGGGTGAAACATTTCAAAAAATATTTCAACTTTTTTATCTGACAAAATCAGGTGTGTCAGAGCAGCTTAATGCGATTTCCGATGCAATTCGTTCCAACGTGTAAATGGCGTGCCAGTGACTGTGAGACGTCACTTCCTCCACCAACCCTCATGCTTTTGCATTGCAACCACGTCACAAGTCGTGTCGCATCAAATGAAGCTGCAACACAAAAATAAATTGATAAAACACGCAAAGATTGGCACATTATGTTTATTAAGTTCTCCCTACTCATCAGTAAAATGAATAGGGACCGCTTGTGGTGGTGCATGAGGTGAGTTTGGTAGGCATTTATGCCTCCATCGCGTGCTAGAAACATATCCTTTTTGTAAAGGCTATGATACTAAGCAAATGGTTGTTAACCACATGTCAGCCATTAAGGGATAACAGCAGATTCAATTTGCTTCTTCCTTCCTACCTTTCTTTCCTCCTTCCTTCAAGCAAATTAAAGCCCCACTTCGGATTGGTCACTGATCAAATCATTTGCTAACTGACTGCCCGTCTATTTAGCTGGATAGCCGACTAAATAATTGACTCGTGGTCAAAGTAATCTTTTGCTTTATTTTCTCTCATTTCCCTCCCTTACATGGGTGAGGGTGGTTCAATGGCGACAAATAAAAGGTCTCGTAGCCACTTATAGCTTTTTTAACAGAAAATACTTACCAATTAAGAAGAGTTTGAGGTCATGACTTGCAAGTCAACGACTAAATTTATGACAGCCTTCATTAATAAATGCGCTATGGAGCGTTTCGTTTCATCCGATTCAGTGGCCATGGTATTACTCATATTACTTCTGTAAACAACTCATTATTATTCAATCATAGACTGCATGTCTCGAGCAAGGTTTGCCTCTTAAAGAACTGATAGTCTTTTAAAAGAATTGATAACTTATTTCGCTATAAATAGAGGAGTGAATGTTAGCCAGAAGATGATTACCATGCACTATCTTTATAGTCCACTCTAATAACTTTAAATCTTGCTGATCCTAATGAAACGCATTTACTAAAAAGGAGGGAACAAAATCATTTGCTCTCGTTTAAATGATATTTAGCAAAAAGCCGAGCACTTTGAGCATTAAAATAATCAAATCGGTAAAATTTGTGTTACTAACAATTTACAAGTAACACTTATTTATTATGCAATCTCTCGCCAGTTACTCAAGCCAAAATTAGCACAGGGCTAGCACATAAGCTCTTTTTATAGCTCAAATAAAGCTTAACTTGTCGAATAATCCTTGACACATCGTAAATGACTTACCTGTCACTGACTCTGTTGATGATATTCTGAATAGGGAAGAACTAAGTGGCGGCGTTCCTATTGGATTGATTTACATTCTCCATAGCGAAACGAAACCTGTAGCAATAAATTCATACCTTCGTCTTTTTAGCAATGTCTATTTCCTTATTTTTGGCACGCTAGTCACTATATCACCGCGGTTCTTTAGTCATAGAGTACGTCGAGAATAAGCATTTCTTCGGGATGCAACACCGACGCGGACCAGCTAAAAAAGGCGGTCAAATTTAAAAGTGCTCCTAACAGAGAGATTAAAGTGGAGCTCACATGTACCGCATCCTTAACCTCGAGGGCAATCCAATTGCAGCTAGACGAGAATGACCTTTAAGAAGACGCATCCTCCGATTCCCTAAACCCAGTGACTCACTTTATGATTTTAAAAAGGTTGGGCAAAATTACATCAGCATAGAGGCAGGTTGCAAAACTTCGTCGAGCCCTTGGAGCTGCTTCTTTAAAAATTTATTCCCTGTTCCAGTTTGTCATGCCATGAACTCTATTCTTCGCACTCACTGACAAGAAATCGCTTCCGATTCCATCGTTGGGTCAGTTGCATTCTTAACTGATTAACTCGTCACAACTGCAACGGAAAACTAACGATTGTGAGCGTCAAACTGGTTTATTAAACTATCCAGAGGTTTTACGTGGTCTAGTTGGCATTTGCCAGACAATGTGAAGGGACGGTTCTTTTAAAAACTGCAAAAGACACGAGCTGCTTACAGTTGATGGTTTACAAGTCGTTTTGCCTCCAAGAGCCTGACAAACCACAACCCAACTCTCTCCGTCTCTGTTCAACGTCCAAATGGCACCCGTCTGCTGATAGCTCCAAAACAAGTGGATGATTACCTCTTTCAATGAGGAGTGACATTTGCTAAAACAGTGCCTCTCCATCCCATTTGAAGAGGCACTTAATTGTTGTGTGGGAACAGAGCGCTGTCTCCTATGCATCTCTGTTTCCTACCGCTCATTTGAGGGGTATTAGACTGCCGTAAGGCGACAAATGTCAGTATCAGCTAACTTCATGCGATTCCTTGCCCACTCTGTGGATGGGTAAATGCAATATCGTACTCTTTTGAATGCGATTAGTTTCTCCCACAATTCCTGACCACTGGCACTCTAACATTCTTGTGACACTTCCGCTGAGCTTCACAGCGGCTGTACGACAACAAAGGTGGATCATTTCAGCTTACTCTACTGAGAAAAATGTACAATTGTCAGGTCTCGCGGCACGTATTGTGTGTCCCAAGCCGAGCAGTTCAAAGGACTTTAAAAAATCGCGAAATGTCCATTTTGCTACTCTGGTGTTCCCCAAGAGACGAATTTGATCGTCATTAATATTTATTTTAAAGTCGACTTTAGCAAGTTGGTGAAATTGCCCTCTTAGTGTGCGGCTTTACTCAGATTTCCCAGGCCCGCGTCAGTCAAGAATCCTTCCACTGTCCGGCTCTACCACCTTTCTGTGAGGACTTTGTATGTTATTTATTTGGCAATTTATGATGTCCTCGTCCCCATTTGGACAGCTGCTAGATACATAAATATTTCCAACGTGCACAACAACAATTACCGCTCCAAATTACCCTTAAGGTCGAGCTGTGTGGCCTTGAACAGCATGATCTGTTTAACCTCCTACCGCATTGATCTTAACATCTATGATCGTGATCGAGTCCGCTATGCAACGTCGAAATGCTCCACTTGTGATGGGCCTCTTTTTACTGTATTGTAGACATACGTGCCAAAAAGCAATTTTGAAGTTTGGTGCTTCCGGGAAACGTCAATTTAGAATGATACCTAAAGAATATACAATGACAATAGAAAATGTCATGATTAGTCACCTCACCACCTCCCACCCCGGATACAAGGAAAATCGACTACTGCAACGCACTAGACCACGTCCGCTGCTTCTGCGACCAGTGCACGTGCACGCCAGCAAGTGGCCCACCACTTCGCCATTCTGATTGGCTCCTTACTTCATTCTCGCATTTGATTGGTCACCTACCGCATTGGTGGGTGTCTGCTTCAGTGCGCGTATCCACATCACTCTCCTCTTAGTCAGCGAAGCAAAAATGTCGTAGGAATATTTGTCTCTCTCTCTCTCTCTCTCTTTGTGTGTGTGTGTGCTTGTGTATATATGAGTTTACCACGGAGGACAATGGCAGCGACATTTAGGCCTCGTTTAGAATCAGACCTCGCTGGTGCCGCAGCTCAAGGTCAGAAACATCGCAGCCGCTATTGCGGAGGGTACCAGTGCATCAAAACTAATGGCACTTTAACTCGTTCTTTCTCGACAGATGATGGTCAAATGATGATCGCAAATAAGGAAAGGAAAGTGGATTATAATAAGGACGACGAATTAGATGATTCAGCCCCACAATTGGAGGATGTGGAGGCATTAATCAGGGGCTATTCAAACTCTCACAAAGGGGAAGAAGAAGAAGAGGTGGAAGGTGATGTGATGAATGACGATGATGACGAAGAAGACGATGACGACGACGAAAATGCGATAAATGGATCATCCCCAATTCTCCTCTCCGAGTGTCCAGAATTTCAAGCCTACCTACAACCCCTACAAGTGTCCAGCCATGAGAATGATTTAACTTTTAACGATGATGATGAAATAGTCTTCGGGTTTGTGCCTTCAAAGAACAAGGACGAGTCGCTTCGCAATAAGGAGGAGCAGGATGAAGAAGGCGCCCTGTGGGAGCTAATTGAAGCTGAAGCCGAGGCTTTGTGTTCGTCCGAGGAGGATTTAGCCTGCTGTCAAAGCAATCCCGTAGTTCAATCTCCCGTTAAAAGGACTTCCAGCTACAACTTTTCCAAGGTAGTGATTCTTGCACCATCGGCATTTAGAATAGCACGCCCCACGGTATCTCGACTTTCGTAAACATTTTCACTTTATGTTAAGCAATTGATTGTTGTTGATTTATCGTCCCCCTAGACAATGAAGAGAGGGCACAGGCCGTGTGCTGTAGTCGTGAATTGAATCTAAACAAATCACTTGATTCCTCTTCGCACTCAGTTATGTGTGTGTGTGTGTAGCCGTTCGACACTTTGGCTAGGTTATTGTGTAAGCTCTTAAGCAAATGGACCTTAGCGACGCGCCAAACCGGTAGCCAATCAGCGTATAGTATAAAGGTATTTGGGAGAACCACGTTCGCGCCCATTTTTGACCGATGTCTGGACCCATTCAACTCTCGTGACGGTGGTAGGGCTATCCAGCCAATCAAATTACGAGACCAGCCAATTCGCTATTGGTCCGCTTGTTGACAACTTTAATGTCTACTCATTCATCATTGACTCTGTTACGCATTTGTTGTTTCATTTGAATCATTATTTTGAGTTTAATGGTTAGTTTTGCCAGTTTTTAATTTGCTAGAAGAAGCTTGCTTATAACTCCACTGTACCCTAACTCGCAGATATTGCGTGACGCATTGAAAAAACAACTCATAGCGCAGATACATCTTTTTTTGTTTTAGCATTGCTAAAGAAAATTTAGAACCGAATTACACCCTGTGCTAGTTCGCAGTGGACCGCGGTCCATGCTGCCACCTACATGTCTGATTCCACAGCCAAAAGTCACTATTATGAAATTGCACTCCATTTTATTTCAAAGTGTTTAAGAAAGCTTTGCTCGCACACCTTCTATCTGTCATTTCTGTACACTCACCCACCCCAGCATGATTAATCTTGTTTCACCCTATCAAATTACATTCCCGTCGATTAGATGGCATGGAATGCTTGCAGCAACACAGAGGGGCGGTCGGCTCGCCCCAGATAACATTTCTGTAGTTCCTCCTCCCTCCCCCTCCCTCTCCCGAGAGGCCTCGCTGTGACCCAGAGAGCAAACACTTGAACATTAAGTATCGCCGGGATATCAGGAGAAGTTCAGCTGTTACAGTTTATTTACAAAGTAATCCAAAATAAAAACAGAGCCCGCGATTTAGGCTGGACCATTTTCGTGTCATCATCAGTACAGTTCTCTTGTTCGTCTTGCAAACAGTGATGGACGCCAATCTCAATCTGTAGACAAATTGCAAGGATTAACCCACTTACAGCCCTTGAAGCAAAAGTCACTTGCAACGGCTGACAAATGAGACATCACTTTACACAAATTTGAGATAATAGTTGTCTGGATTCCCGCGCATTTTGAATAACAAACGTTTATGGTAGTTGATTAAAATAAAACCAGCGCGTGCATGAGCACTTTTTATTAGTTTGCGTAAATTACTCATCTTAAATTATTTAGTTCCCGGAGCAGAGACCACAGCCAAGTGGATATGATTGCGTGTAAAAAATCTCTTTTAAATAATTGGAACCTTTTATGTACTGAATGAACGGATTTTATAACTAGTCTTTTTTTATTTTCCTTGCATAATATAGCTGGTTTTATATCATGGCATCCAAAACGCAGACAGTGTCATGCTTTTTTCGTTACCTGAAACTTTTTCAGTCCCGTTTGCCGAAGGTACGCACGTCCTACCTTAAACCGGGGTTGTTTACTACTCTATTACATAAATTTTCGCGGAAAAAAACTCACAATACCCGGAGATTTTGCTAATTACATTCATGCCAAAAATTCTTCCCTTCATTTAAAAATATCGGAGCTGTTTTTGCAGGCGGGTTTTCCGCAATTTGTCATTTTTTCAAGTCAAAGCAATCTCAGTTAGGATTTTTCCCTCCTCTGCATCCAGATTTAAACATTCCTTTGTGAAAAACGGCTTTGCTTGCCTGGTCTTGCCATTAACGTGGAATTAGATGAGGAGGAATGCTGATCGCGATTTGTTCTTAACTTCTCTTACATTGGAACGTAAAAGTTGGGTTGAAGTGGAGATGATGAGGAGCAATTCACCTATTTTTACCTTTCGATGGTACGTTTAATCCTACATGAGCATGTTTCTTGCGTAGAAAAAGTAATACGCTCTGGTCGTGACTTGCTTGGCTGCCAGTCGACACAATAGCACTTGGCTGAGGCGACACAAAAGTGCTGTTGACTTTTAGCCCAGGCCTTAATGGTAAACAGTGTGAGAATGTTGGAACACTCGACTCAGTCTCCACACCCTGGATGCTAATTACGGCCTAGAATCCAGGTTTGGCCTCTCCTCTAACCCGTTCAATGGATTTAAGATGAAGTTGGCGCCCTTCGGCTCTACTGTGGTGCACGGAGGTGCACAATCGTACATTCGTTTTTTTCTGACAAAAAAGTAGGCCACATCAGCTGCGTTTTTAAAATCACTGTCACACTGCCAACACTGCAATTGTTTCTTAATTTTTTGTTCAGGGAACACACACACCTTTGAACCATATTTGTAAATTGATAAAATTAGACTTCCAAGCGTAATCACCCTCGTCGTTGAAGGCAGACCTAAAGTGGCAGATTGAGGTCGGTTTGGGTGCTATTGCAGGACCGTAAACAGCTAACGACGGGCGGAGTTGCAGCTCTCATGAATTGTGCGGCGACGGAGATGAATCGCCTTCGAGTTGGCGCCTCGGTGTTGAAGAGGGCACAAGCTAAGGAGGTGTGCAGATCACCTGAGACCCCTCCAACACCACCGTCGCTAGCATCACCACCACCACCACCGCCCCCGCCTCAGCCTCAACCACAAGCACCGCCTCAAATGAGAGCACAACAACGCCAGGAAAAGACGAGAAGCACTACGGGAACTTTGGCGAGTCTGCTTCACATTCAACTGGCTCAAATCAATCGGATGTCTGAAGCTGTGCGGATTGAGGTAGGCTAATGCAGGGATTTGTTTAATTCCATTCGGATCTTTTGAAGTTGACAAGCAAAAGGCGTTATTATTTGGGTAAAAGAAGAATGTGCATTATCCACGCCTAGGGAGCCGTCTTGTTCTGTTTTCAACTGGCCCTCCAAAGCATTAAGCTGGAAACGAATTCACCACTGACAGACGTGACCACGACCAGGTTTTCCATCATCGCGATTCCAAGTTGTACACCTTCATTTTACACTGTAATGGCGAATCCAGTCATCACCTACCGCATCCACCAGCAGGGTTGCCTCCTGCCATGTTGATTGCCGGTGGCAACGGGAAGGTAATAAAACACGCCACGTAGTAATGACCGAGTTTCGTTTTTTGGTGCATTGGATGGTCAAGGTAATCCACGTCGTGTCCGGCCCTGCGTTGTAGCAAACCTTTCAATAAACTGCACTTTTGTTCTCTACCATGGCGGTAACGAAATCAGCCGAGGCGTTTGCCTGGGCCTTCCTCTCTAGGGACATCCAATTATGAGTAGAATCAGCCCCTACATGGGATAATTTCGTCCAGACCCGAAAACTGAGCCACCACCTAAGTGAAGGAAGTTTGTGAGGCTAAGTCTTTTAATCCGGTTGCGGAAGCACTAAAAGTGAATAAACTATTCAGCATAGACATCATCAATCGCCCCTGCCCATGTTGTACCCCTCTCGGCCGTTCATATTTCACCCAGGAGGAGTCGAATTGACCCGGTGATCGAATGCTCCAAGGCTATTCACTCAGTTCAGAAGTAGGCGCCATTTCTGATAAAAGGGGCAGATCAGTTGCCATTGGAGCGCTTCAGTAAGATGGCAAAGGGCATGAAGACCTGACAGGACGGACAGCTGCCACCGCCTAGCCGAGAAATGACAGCCGATTTTCCTCCAACCCACCCCACCCAACTTCCTCTTTCACATCTTAGTTACCGAATTTTTCTGCCCTTTCCTGGAGACGAAACACACAAAGCGGCCTTCGGTGGACTGAGCAAAGTCGTTATTCCGTTTTTAAGCGGAATTTTTTAAGAACAGGATTGTCAAAGCACGGGGGATTTGAAGGAACAAAAACAAACACATTTAGGGAAGGAAGGTAGCGAAGATTTCGCCCAAGCCCACAGCTAGTTTTATTAAAATTTCACGCTCTAGAAAGTTGTTGTTTTTACCTGATTCCAAATAGCCGGCTTCGTTGTTTAAAACAAAAATCCTCTGATAGTCCTGGAATCATTTAAGCATTTTACAACAAAGAGAAGAAGAAACTTTGCTTCAAATAAAATTTTAAGCCACTTCTCAAGCATTCCCTATTCCTTTTTTGCTGGTAATTTTGTTCCCTCCGAATTTGCTACACCACTGCACGAAATTTACATTCCTTCCTTTTTACCTCCTTTCCCAACAACTGTTCTGCCGAAAATAGTTAAAAGGAACGAAAAAAGTCAAGATTTAAAATTTTTACAAAAAGTATTGAATGGAACTCTTTTGAATATCGAGTTTTCACTATTCCATGCGACACTCTTGTCCGTCCACGTTATCAAGGAGATTTCAATGGTCTGTCGCACTGCAGCAATGATTGCAGCTAGAGACTGTAGTGCCAATGTGGGGTAATTTGGGCACCGAAAAAAACCTCCAAACTTCACCTGCCTTTGACCTCACGTTGTTGCGGGGCCGGGGTGGTTCAAAGGGCAATTACTATTACCCACGCAACCGCACTTCTTCTCGTGACCTCCCTCGCTCCACCCTGTTGGAGTTGGATTCCACCTTAGTTGCCTGTCTTCGACCTCATCGCTAATCAGGCTTGTCATCACGTCTGCAGTAGACTGTGGATGAAGTTGGCTCCTTCCCTGCCTTATCTGCATCTTGCTTTTTAAGTAGGCGGGAGATTCACCCCAGCGGTTGCATTACCTCGTGTATCGGGTTAAGCTGCGAGGATAGGTTTTATTCTCCGCGGTTACATGATTGATGGTTACTTGGAGCTAAATGCAACGAAATTGCTGAGGCAGTTGAGATAAACAGTGTGTTGTGCAATCTGGGCTTGAAAAAGCCTTAATAGCAACGACATTTTGATACGCCAATCACTTTTAAAGGCAGTAATAGCATTTTTGGAAAGAACAAACAAGAGAGAAACGAGTGACTAAATGTCAAAATGGAGTTCTAAGTTTACGCGGCGATTGGAGGAGCAGAAATGCATGTCAAACACTCGTCAGTACAGAAGTGTGCAGTGGGAGACTTGGGGGCCAGTGGAGGCTCAGTCTGTCAGAATACACACGCATAACCGGTCAACGTAGCATACGAGGACTGCAATGTCTTCATGTCACGGTTACATGCTCTCGTCGGGGTGGATCCACGAATTTCAAATGTCCACATTAGTTGGGAGGCGACAGGTCTTGTCAGTGAGTCACAGGAGAAGGGAGTAACACTGATGGTACGAGCAGAAGGTGAACCTTGTTTCCTGCACGACCATTGACTAGTCTATGCATAATTTGTTTTGTATTCCTTCAGTTCAGCAACCAACTAGCACACGAGAGAGCGCTGCTGGAGTTGCTGGAATTGGAGCACAACCGTGTCAGATCGGAGGTGAATATGGCTGAACGGAAGTACGGGTCGGCTCCGTCTGACCTTGTGAACCAATTGCGCCACCTGAAGGAGCGTCTGGAACAACAGAAGACTCTCATCGACGATTTGGAGTATCAGTACCTTGAAGTGAGTTCAATCTGTCAACGTTTTGGGGAGGGGGAGGAGGAGGGAAGACGGCACTTTGGAATGCTACGCTGTCGGCAATTTTTTATGTCGAAAAGTTGACAAGACTGCAGTAAATTTAAAATTTGAATGTCAAAGCTACCCACACTTCCGTGGATGACAGATGAAAGTGCAAATTTTCGTCGAGTCCACGGAAAGCAAAAGCAATCTATTCTCCAACATTCCTCTGGGTAAAAATGTGTAAAAAGAATTTGCATAGCAGCTGTTGTCGTAAATGTGGGGAGAGAGTGAGAGGGTTTAGGAAGTCTGTGCTGAAACAGACACCGCAAGTAGTCTCTTGACCTTTCATAACGAGGCACAAGCCGCCTGTGATTGATGAGCGACTAAAAAGGAAGGCCACACCTGGACGACCTTGTCTCCAGTCCCTTGTCTACTTCGTCTGTAACCATGTGGCTGTCTTCCAAGGTGAGGTGGCGTGGAATCGCGTCTCCGAGGCGTTATGAGAGCCTCCTCTCCCTTATTCACTAGTTCAGGGTGTACCTCGAGAGGAGGAGGAGGAGGAGGAGGAGGAGGGAACGACTCCTTCATTTAATGGCAAAGCTACACATCACCTTGGCATCTCATTGTTTTGTAATGAGTGTCAGACACACGCGGTTCCTTGCTGAAGGTCATAAAACTAGGGATGCCGTCTGGCTGCACTGTGCGATGCAAATCCAGGCTGAACGGTCCGTAGAACACCTCCTGCTCCAATCTGCAATCTCATGGGTTGGCTCAATTCGTAGGAATCAAAGCGCAGGTGGCTGAGTCTATAGATCGAACCCTTGTAAATGTGGAAATTGTAACAGGTCTGTAGCGCATCAAGTAAGAAGCCTTCAACACACACAAGGTGTTGGAAGACTGGTGGCACCTCAAGAGACACGATCAGACACAGTCACAAGTAGTTCTACTTAACTATTTGAAGAAGGAACAAATTGTGTTGGACACTTTCTTTTCTCCGTAGTAGAGGGTTTTCTTTTTAAACCAAAAGCTAAAGCATTTCCCACCTGCGTCCACGTCAACACCCCTTGACAGTAATGATGACCAAGTGACAAGGCATGTGGTGGCTCAGAGCTCTCCAGTCTCATCGAAACGCACCACAAACATCCACCTTTAAGGCAAGATCATTTTCTTAGAGTTGAATGAACCATTTAAATCACTTTAACCCCACCGCGACATGAAAGATTTCGCCTCCGACTTTTGTGAATGCCGTCCGAGACGAATTGAGGCACCCAAACACTCATTACAACGAGGCGGTCGAACCTGACTTGCCTCGATTGCTCTCTAGGTGGAGATGCGATTTGACAGCTTCAAATCGCCTTGTCAAAACGTTTCTTTGATCTAGCGGAAAAATTCAACACATTTTTGCTCTACCTGTTCGCAAATGTTGTCGAACGCTGCCCTTGAAGTCCTCCAAGGACTTAAACGGATCGCTAGTGGTCCCATTCCTGTAGTTTTCTCGTCACCAAGAAATGCTTTGTGTATACAGTAAATCACTCCGAGCACTGTCAACTGACCATGGCAGTTTCCGATTGATTTGTTGTCTAATTACGCCGCCTGGAGTGGAAGCGGCTCCTCCTTCCTTCCGTGGAGAAGCTTGGGCACCATCGCCTCCTCTCCCGTTCAATGTCAGGCCGATTGGTTTGGGCCGTGGATCGCTTGGAGGCGTTTGCTTGTCAAGCCATGTCTATTGTAATCTGTTGCAACTCAACCACCGTTTGTAAATGCTCGTCCTCTTCCACTCCACACAATGGTTTTGTGAGATTCAAAGCGGAACGCCAAAAAAAAAAACGTTCAAGGCACGGAGATGCAATTTTCATCGACTACGACTAAATTATTTTGTATTTGATAGGACAAAACCAAGTACGAGGAGGAGAAGGAGAGTTTGATGGCTCAGTTGAAATTGCAGGAGGAGACGTCCACCGAAGGCTCTCCAATAATTGCCAGTCCTGTCAAAGCAGAGTCGACTGCCTTGAGGGAAAAAAGTCCCGAGGACGCCTACACCTATCCAACTGCAGTCTTTCCCTCCCATCGACCACCACCCAATAGTTCACCCATCTACTCTTCTCCTGCCAAGGACTCGCCAGTGCACTTCATTGGTGGATCGCTGGATCCCATGAATGTAAGTACTGTAGTCGTGGGTCCGCTGTGTTGACAAGTAATGGCCAAGTCAACCTAACCAACTGCTCAGCTGGGTGTGGAATCGCTTGTGAATCACCTTTAAAAGGTTCAGATGCCGAGTGCCTTGACAATGCAGTATCGCACCGTCCTGAGCTTGCAAACACTTGGCATTGGTTGTCGTGACACAAAAACACCTGCATCAATTGTCAATCCTGTCAGACGTGCCCCGGTTGTTGCCGTCATTTGGAATAAACATTAAAGAAGTGGTCTCTTTTATTTTAGAGCGATCCTCGAGGTGGCCACTTCTTCGTCGACAATATCAACCCATCCAGTCGTAAGTTTAAAGTGGTTAGTGTTCGCTTTCAACGACGTGGTTGTATCAGGAGCTGCCCATTCCAAGGTGGCTTAGAACGACACCAGAATGTAGCCCAAGACGTATGATTTGGATCCACAACGAGGGGTTGGATCACGTATTTAAAAGTAGGCGCAATTGCGCCTCGCAAGATGGCCTTAGACTTTGATGGTTCGGTTACCGCTGCCAACGCCACAGCGGAATCAGTGAAGGCCAACGCTTCCGAGTCGGGGGGTAGCGCCTTCTGTCTTCACCACATAGATAGAGAGAATTCACTTGTTTTTGGTTGTCGAATGAATGAGGCAAGTGACTAGTTGGATTCCTTGCTTGAAAAGCCACCATTCCGTGGTGTATCCCCTTTAGAATAATTGGAGGGCTCTTGTCTCTCCAAATAGAGATTTGGAAAGACCAAACCTACAATAAAAATTTGCATTCCTACTGTTTACACATGCAGTTAGTTCTCAGTTTCGGGTGTACAATTTATTGTAGCGCCTTGTCAGATTGCTTTGGCAGCTAGAAATGGGCAGCATTCGATCATTGTGCGCGATGTCGAATCTCGCCTTTCTCTCGGTTCCCCACCCTCATCCCCATCCCCTTGCCAGGGCGATGCATTTTATGCTGGGGATTGTTTATGAGGTGAAGGGAAAAAAGAATAAAATCTCTGCGTTAAATCATTGGTCGGGCAAAGCTTTTTCATACGTGTCAAGTACTTCTCCAGACAAGGTCGTACAGGCCGTATTTTGCATTCCGCTCAGGCAACTGGTCTCTGCAGTTGCCATTTCGGGACAAATTTTCAGTCGGAATTGCTTCTGTACCGATGTGCGATTGTTTTTTTTTTCTTGCCTCCGAATGGGCAGCAAGTACTTGTACTGGTCGGTTTCCAGACGTAGAGCCAGGCGAAAAAAGGTGAAGGAGGCGGAGATGTGGTATGTTAAAATCTGATGACTGCAGGCTATAACGGAAGGGATTGGATGGTTTTGCTATAGCATGGGCGAGCGGAGCATGAAAGTGGTCACTCAGGAGACAAAGTTTTCGGTTCATTACTCCTGGCCCTCCACCAAACTGACGCTTTATGCCCGAAGGTGAAGCTTGAATTCAGAGAAGGCAAGTTGGAGGCACTGTAGGCTGGGGGACTGCCACAAACCGGGGGCCTTTAAGCCGTTTGCTACTATTCGTCTTTTCTGTCTGATAATTTTAGCAATTAATGGTGCTCCACCTCCACCGGAGGGGGATTCAATTTGCGTCCTCCGATCTGATTCCCAAAATGTCGAAGTCAGTAAGGCGGATGATTTTGCCCACTTGCCTCCCTCTCTTGTCTCGACCGGCTCACCTGTTCGCCACCTTCGAAGCAATCTGACAGTGATGGAGCACAAAATCTCCCTCCCAACCAGTACAGCTCCCGTCTTTCACCAGAATAATGGCTATAGTTTTGATGAGACTGTGAGTTGAAGAGGAAAGTTATCTCTTATCTTAACATCGCCTCGGCCTTGTGTTTCTGTGTCTGTCCTATTCCACGCCAAAACCGGAACACATGCCGATCACCATGGCACTGAGTGTCTGATACTGAGAAGGGACACGTCTTTTCAACGTAAACAAAGGCAAAAAGCCAGAGCCGCTGGTTTTAATCCAGATACAGTGTTGCTAGCCCACTGACAGTGATAAATTTTGCACAGAACGGAACACAAGGCTTTCTGCGGCCAGTGTTCACGTGAAAGTACACATCTGAAAGGTCAGTAAGCTTCACATTTGCTTAGGCAAGAGTTCTGCCTGCAGTTGGATCTAACACTGCGGCATTATCACTCGTGTTATTCATTGATGGAATTCCTCTGGGGTCAGTTCGCCCTTCTAAACTCTTCAACGGGGCACTGAAGGGCAGTTTGGCAGCTGCAGAACTCTCAATGGGAGCCCTGTGCGGCTGAGGTCATGAGCCGTGTGTGTGATGGGTGTTGGCAGGGTCAACCGGGGGAGGAGGGGGCATAGTTTGGCTTCTTATCCTTGTTGGCTTTGTTTTCTCTCTGTTTTCGAGTGCGCCATTTGCTTACCAAAAAGCAAGAATGATTTCTTTAAAAAAAAAAAATCGCTCCTCTCCTTACCACCCCATTCGCAGTTTGGGGTGGATCGGCTGCCTGTCTGGACCCCAGTCACTTTGCGAACAGGCAATTAAGGCGTGCACTCGCCCTCCTTGGCATCTAACTTTGACAGTCGGACCAAAGTGGTCATCACTCCTGTGGAGGGAACTTTACTAGTACTGGACAGAAGGAGACAAGCAGCAATGCAAATGGCAAGGACGCAATGCACCGAGATTAGGGGACTAATCCCACACATTTGTGTCAATTTTACCTCACTATTCAACTCTATGAATGGTCATGTGATCTGTAAAACATTTTATAAATGTTTCAGCAGTATCCTGATGGAGAAAATCTTGCTGGATCTCCGCACACAAGTTCCTCCTTGCCAGGAGGTCTGAATCCCCACGTAGCGGCAACCTCTTCCAGTTCCTCCCTTCTTCCCATTGGCAAGGACCTCCATCAAACCTCGTGTACGTCCTCTTCCAATAATATCTTTCACGCCGTTCCGCCTCTACTTCCCTCCACAAGTCTCAGGGGGGACCAACGCCAGTGGATTCGTGAGGAACCACTCCCAATCCAATGCTCAGACGAGGTCCACATTCGGCACCGTCAAAGGACCTCTTCTGTGGCTACACGACGGATATGGCAAGATAGTGAGGTAATATGCCTTCTCTCTCCCTCATATTGTTACATTTAATGGCCCAGTCAGGGCCAAATGAACATCTGCGGCCTTGGGGGTAAAGGTGGCCGCAATATGTGCTATTGGGAGGGGTCATAAACTTTGCTTTTCGCTAGGAAAATTTTTTGCGAATTATACGCGATCGACTTACGAATCTAAAGGCTCGCTAAAGATCCGGTTGCTTAGTAAACACTTTGCATCCAAGTTATCCACGATGAGATGCAAGGAATTTGTTTCCGCCCACTGGATTAGAAAATGCAGCATGTCGCTAAGGCATTCACAAACTAATTAGCATGACCCTCCTTTTATGAGCATTGTTTTGGATGATATCCAAGGTTCGGACTGGGTAATATGTTTATTTTATGTAGCGAACCATATCTATTTAACAAACCATTGGGAGGGACTTGCTTTGTGGGCAAAATTAGGGCCTAGCCAAAGTTTAATGAATGACACGTTAAACGCCTCATTTGCATCAAATCGCGGCATTGGCTAATGCCGGCATCGAGCTTCTCGAAGGCAATACCAATTTCCGCTGTTTGTTTTCTCCTTTAGGATTGGCTTCAGCCGGTTACACCCATTTAGCGCTAATCTATAAATAGCGACATTGAGAAGGCTAGCTGTTGGTATAACCTTAAGCGTCAAACGCTCATGAAGTTTGGCTTCTAGCAACAATAATAATTCTAAGCTAAGCCAGACTCGGCAATGATACAGAGAGTGCTAAAATGCTATAAACCAAAGTATTAGGATCATTGCGTTGGCAGCGGTTGGCTTACTTACTCTCTTAATCTGTAGGGTGACAATAAAGCTTCTTTTTTCTTGGTCATCAAAAACGGTGGACAATGCTTCGGTGAAGGCGGTTGATTCACTTTGACCAATCATTTGTATTGTCAGTTTTCAATTGGAACACTTACAGGGTCACCTGATGATGCTCCTGAGCTATGCCAAGATGAATGGTTGCTTAAGGAGATAAATAGGATCAACTGAATGTATCAGGTGGTTAATTCTGCTTAATTCATGGCATGTATTTCGTGACTCATTATCGAATGTGGTGTGGTTTAAGGTACGTCCACTGACCCGTTACCTGCCAGTGCCCGATGATATCTCCTTTGACCTTCGACACCACCTTGAAGTCACTTGCGGTCACATCCTCTGTTCACCCCTTTTAATGCCCCATTTGCATGTGGATGCAACCACATGTGCTGGCTACCTGTACAAAGTTGATTCTCGTGTCTCCTCCACACCTACCAACAACGACGCTGATAATTCAATGCTTGAAGGACTGTCTTCGGATATCAGCACCCTCTCCTCTTCCTCGGCCTTCTTCTCCCCGGCCACAAGGAGGGCAAGACAAAGGGCCCCACGTGTCACATCTCCAAGCGGTGGTTTTATGGCGGCACTCTTCCATCGTAGTCGGCGTGGTAAGAGACGCTGGTTCGTCCTTGATCGTAGACGTCGGCTACTGATCTATTACTCCAGCCACACCTCAAAGTCTTCCAATGCGGCGTCTCTTATGAAGCCCAAAGGTTTGCTAGCATCCTTTCGTACTATCAACTCATACTATCATGCATCGTAAGCCCATACCTGTCTCCCATGTCTCCTCATAGCGCATTAATTCTACGCCTGCCACCTTCTTTATTATTGCTACTAAGGCCGACCACGCTTCCTTTTCATAATAAAGTATCGCACAGGTACAGCCAGCTTTGGACATCTCGATTAATTTATATGTGTCTGTGCACCAGAGGCACGAGTTCAAGCCAAATAGTAAGTGATCGAAAGCCATTTGCGTTTCAGTTAGGGTTGCTCTAATGACTTGATACAACCTGTGCAGGGTTTTTAAAAGCGGATGCTATTGTCTATTTTCTTACCCCATCGTACAGCTCCTTATCGAGCCACCTGTTTCCTTCCTTATAAACTGTTGATTTAATAAGCTTGACTAGCTTAAAAAATAATTTTACCAGGTTGCAAAACGATAAGAACGTCTTGTCAATTCACCGTAGCGGAGCGGTCTACTACCTGCGAGTCTGTTAATGGACTTTGATTATGGAGAAACTACCACTTTCCTGGCGAGAATGCCTAATTTAGTAAACCCACTCCATGGTGCGCATTAGAACCGTCTTATTAAGGCCAACTTTCAATGACGTTTTAATAGGATTACGCATGAGAACGCTATCTTTATCGGCTGGGAAGTGAGAGGGTAGTGAAACGGTTCTCACAACCATGCGTTAACAAATGACGATGAGCTTTGTGCCGATTTTTCCTGCGTTTCCTCAGCGTATGCTGTAAAGTTGCTGACTGACTGACTGGCCGACCTATGGTGAGGGGAGGGCTTTGCGCTTTGTAGTCTGGCGTAAGGTAAGGCCAACGCGCCATTGGCTAATCTCGAGCAATCCGCTTACAGCCTTCCCCATGCTTTTAATAGACTTACCACTTCACTCTTGCGAGACTCCATAACGCTTTGCGTGCAAGTGTGTGGAAGTGATGGATTGCAACTGAAATTGCTCAGAGTCGACTTTCAACTTGCTCAAGTCGATAAGGAACTGGTTTAAAGGTTGTTCGAAGGGCTTTTTGTTGAGAATCTGCAATGACTAGTAAAGAGAGGTCTGTTGCTACTGCGAAACCTCAGACCTCATTGTTTAGGTTTCATAGACCCTTGGACCCTACTGTCACCTAAGTTTAAATGGAATGGGGAGAGGAATACCCCTCCCGCTGGTGTCCGTTTCTCCGACATCCGATTTCATCCCAAGTTGGGCGTTTAAACAAGAAATCGACACCCTTACAGTGCCTCCTGTTTTATGCTTCCCTGAAAATTAACCCGTGTACTTTTTGACACTGCCCCCTGGTCAAGCTAAGCCGACACTTAAGGTAACAAAGGCGGTCAAATTGAAGGAAATAAAATTGGAAAGGTTGCAAAATGTATTCGCATTTATAAACCTGTTCTAACATGCATGCATTTCCATGCGTGGCGATTTAAAATCAAGTTAACCTACGCTTGAGTAAAGCCAGATTTGCCAAAGCTGCCACCGACGTGAACTCATTTCTCATTGCTGAATGGCCTTCTCGCTTTGTAGACGTGATCAGTTTCACAGACATAATTGACGTCTACCCGGATCGACAGGCACGAAAGAGCAATAACACAAGTTTCTGCCTCCTTCTGGTGGCTTCCTGTCCCCCACCTCCGTCCCTAGTCTCACCGCAGAGCCGTCCGCAACCGACGCGGACGCGAACCCTGTCGCTGGCTGCGCCATCGCCTGAGGCCATGAGAGTGTGGGTGGACGCCCTTTTTACATTGCGCCGGCGCCTACCTCTGTCTCCCAAATTCCCACCGCTCGCGCCGCAATGGGGCAGATGGGGACAGATGACGGACGATTTCCTCGTGTTCCAATTGACACATAGCTCCTCCCCACCCCAGCTGTATTTAAATCTGATAGCTACAACCTGACGCCACATGTACCGGAGAACGATTACTTCACACTGATTATAAGATTGCGGATGTTATAACTGGGATTCTACAATTTAGAGAGCCTTGCTGCACAAGATTGGGTTATCATAAGCCAGAGTCGCAAATTTGTGAAGCCAGTAGTCAACAAGACAAATACCTAGGAGCAGTCCGTGCAAGACCACGCCGACCAGAAATGCCTGTACAATTGCGAGATACGCCACTGAGGGCAGACGACTGAACCCCCGAGTGGCACCCTAAGGCTGCTCCAGCAGATTGACTGATGCGGCGCTCGCACTTCGAGGTCGTGATTGGTAGAAGACCTGCTAAGGAAAATCCCTCTCCGAAACAGGACATTCGCGCCGTGCTAAGCAGTCGGGCTGGTAGTTACCGGAACAAACCGCCGACATGCAACGTAGTGGTGCCAATGCAGCCTACCAACAAGATCTTTGCACCTAGATGCAGATCACGCCAAAAACGAAAGAACCCCAAACAATGCAATTAACGAGACAGGGCAATTATGATGCTCGCCTCCGCCCTCGACCCAACCGCGCACTACAAACCGCAAGGAATAAGGACCATTCCAAACCGAATGAGCACGATCATACTAAAACTGTACAAAAGAAACAGCAACTAGCAAACCAAGGGGAGGAGGTATTAATGCACCGCTTCGAGCGCAAAAAAGCACCCGTTCAAATCGCCGACCAGACCCAAAAACACAACCAAGACGTACGGCCGCAAAACAGGCTTTAATTTGCCTTCAGAGGACAAACCTTGTTGACATATGCGAAAAAACCTGCAAAATAAAAGGAAAAATGAAACTTCAGAAACAAATACTTCGAATCAAGTATCATTAGAGGTGTCGTTTCATCACACGCAAAATCGTGCCACTTACTCGCAGCGACCAAACATGCATCCACGACCTAAAAAAGGTGCCAACCTTGATCACCTACCACTTCCAACTAATCAGTTATCGGTCGTAATCAAATTCGCTCATTTGAACTATGCAGGACATCATGACTCACTCACCGTGCGCGCACAGTTGGAGTTGCAATATCCGACCAATTTCACTCCGCAGGAACCGCCGTCAGTTGTTACCTACAGTAAAACGACTCGCATAAAGCCACCTGCGTAACCCACCACGTCAGATAGGGGCGAGACTCGCCATCTCACAAGGATTCATATTGTCCCTGTCATCACTCACCTATCTTATTTGCCGTGCGTGCGTTCCTGACTACAACGGGAAAGGCTTGCATACATTACAAGTCGACTTCAGAGGCGTAAAGTGTTATCATTGCTCTCAACAGCAGAACTGGCCAAGTATCATCACTCACTCACCAAATCGCGCCAAAGCCTGAAACAAGGGGGTGCAACGTTAGAAAATCAGCCGAACGAGAGACTCTTCAGGCATTCAAACTTGATTATATCCATCACAAAACCGACGCACCCAACCCGCCAACTCACCACCGGCATGCAGCTACGACTGGCATCACGCCAGGCCAAACACGTGCCCTTAAAACGCCTAACTAACACAAACAAACAAAGATAAAGATAATTGCATTTTTCAAAAAAAATTAACATAGCATTTTCAATGATGATAACAAATATTTAAATAATTTTTTGTTTAACAATTTTTCAGACATTTTGTTATTTTATTTTATTTTAATTCACAAAATGTTTTGGTCCCTTACTTTGTAACATTTGTTTAAGCAAGTACCCTCGCAAGCGTAGCGGGCTGAGCAGTGCGTGGATCCTGGTTTTCGATCGTGCCTTCGGCGGGGTTGAGCTTTTGGTCTTTTATTGGCGGGTTGGGTGCGTCGGTTTTGTGATGGATATAATCAAGTTTGAATGCCTGAAGAGTCTCTCGTTCGGCTGATTTTCTAACGTTGCACCCCCTTGTTTCAGGCTTTGGCGCGATTTGGTGAGTGAGTGATGATACTTGGCCAGTTCTGCTGTTGAGAGCAATGATAACACTTTACGCCTCTGAAGTCGACTTGTAATGTATGCAAGCCTTTTCCGTTGTAGTCAGGAACGCACGCACGGCAAATAAGATAGGTGAGTGATGACAGGGACAATATGAATCCTTGTGAGATGGCGAGTCTCGCCCCTATCTGACGTGGTGGGTTACGCAGGTGGCTTTATGCGAGTCGTTTTACTGTAGGTAACAACTGACGGCGGTTCCTGCGGAGTGAAATTGGTCGGATATTGCAACTCCAACTGTGCGCGCACGGTGAGTGAGTCATGATGTCCTGCATAGTTCAAATGAGCGAATTTGATTACGACCGATAACTGATTAGTTGGAAGTGGTAGGTGATCAAGGTTGGCACCTTTTTTAGGTCGTGGATGCATGTTTGGTCGCTGCGAGTAAGTGGCACGATTTTGCGTGTGATGAAACGACACCTCTTGTATGAAGCGTGATTAAAATTGCCTATCTGATTCTCTTCATTACTCACTTATTTGTAGTTTTAGATATGGTTTCTCCGAACAAAGTAGTCGGACGCGCGCTTGTGTTACCAATAAAGGCGCACTCCATGCGCTTAGGGATCTTCTATATTTGCTTCCCGTTTTTTTAGCTGTTCGGGTTGGAGGGAGGGGAAGGGATACTTGATTTTTGTGAGTGGGGTTCTGGCACTTGTGTTTTCTTTCGGTTCAAGTGCCTTGCTCCTTTTCGTCGGGGGGTCTTTTGTCTCGCTGGGGGCTTATCGTTTCCAAGGCAACGTCGGTCTGGTCGAGCGCTGGATCGCTGCCTTTGTTCCCTACTTTGAGTTGTTGACCTGGGAAGTATGGGGCGTTCGGGCTTCCGGATAGGCAGGGTTTAGGTGGTGGGTACTCTTCCAGGAATGGTGGGCACTCGATGAGCGTTGGGCACGCGCGGGTCCCGGATCGGGGTTGGGACCTTTGATGGTTTTAAGGGCGCGCTTGGCGCAGGAACTGCACTTTGCTAATTGCAGTTGGCGAACGCTGTCCCGTTCCGAAAAGTTGCGTCGACCGTGTATTTTAGTGGTAGCGACAGCCGCGTCAAGGTATGCACAATTCCAGGTCGGCGGGAAGTGACACCGAGAAACAACATTAAAGCTCCCCAAAAGCGTCTCGTACGGGATGGTGAGGATCTGCAGCACCATCACATCCGTTACGGTAGTTCTACATCTTAGTGTCTTTAAAGCTTTACCATTCAAAGGCATTGTCCCTCACCGAAATGCCCTTGCAAACTAACCCATCTAAAGAAGCCATAGAGATAAATATGACCCAAAAAGGCACTGGTATCAAAACCTGTGAGAGACCTGAAAGAACGTAGCAAACTACCTGCCGTTATTATTCGATTCACAACTCATCTAGGGCGCAGGGTCACCACAACTAACCAAACGTGCAAAGGTAAAAGGGGAGAACTGGAACTGTATCAAATGGCGATACTATGATTTACACAATTGATTGCAATTGAAGGTATGGGTAGGAAGGGGGAAAACTTATCCCATGCTGGGAAGATTGAGGAGAGCATTGACACCATCAGGGAGGTAGGAGACATTGCGATTTTTGCCTAATTGGTAGGCAATATCCTCAGCCGCCTCAATGCGTCGCAATTCAATCAGACCGTCTCCCGAGGAACCAAAAGACTTGGCCAGCATCCTTGCTGCCTCTGAGTCCCCTTCAGCGCTTATCACTGCCGCCATTTTTTGCTGCTCCGCCTTTTCGACAAGGAAACGTGCACGCTCAGCTTCCTGCTGTGCCACCTGCTTAGCCTCAACAGCTGCCGAAAACTCCGAAGTGAAAGAGATTTGAGTCTAAAGGGAAGAAGAGATGAGTCCCACCATTGACCCACTACTTTGTGTTTGATGAACGGGATAAAGTGAGCAAAGAGCAATTAAACGCAAGTGGTTAAACATACTAGAGCGATGTCATCGAGAAGAATGCCAAAGGAAGCAGCACGCTCCGTGAGGGAATCATTGACACGTTGGCTGACAAGCTCTCTTTGGGTGATGAGTTCACTAGCATCAAACTGGGCAACAACAGCTTTGAGAACCTCTGTAGTGATGGAGGGAAGCACACGTTCTTCGTAATCAAAGCCGAGATTGGAGTAAATTTTGGGCAGCAGATCAGCCTGCGGTCGATAGAGTATGCGCAATGTGATGTTCACTGTCTGAAGATCTACAAAGAAGGGACAGCACATATATTCCACCACAGTAAACGCATTGCCACCCACGTGACACACCACACACCTTTTGATCCAGTCATGACAGGAACATTACGGGGCTTAGACCGAATGTCATAAATGATAGGCTTTTGAACCCACGGGATGATAAAGTGTGTACCCTCTCCGACAACAGTTTGGCGGACGCCTTTGAAGCGGTCAAAAATGACGGCACGTTGACCTCCATCAACTAACCCCACATAACATTAGAGAAAATTACTTATTACCATTATAAAGAACAAGAGGTAAGATGCTACCAGCCGCAACCAAGCCAACGCCCAGCTTCCCCATTCGTGTAAACCACTGATTCATGCTCGCGGCCATAATTCACTATCTACGATAAACCCCAACGTCAACCGACACAAACAACACAGTTTGGCTGCCTACTTAAACGGCAAATCGCGGAGCTATTGCACCAAAGTATCTGCATGCATTAGTTATTGTTAAAAGTTTTGCTGGTGACTTAAAGAATCGGTATAATATAGGCTTCACTTACACTGACTAGGCAAAGTTGAGTTATTTACCAGTTATACTCCCAGATGCCGACCGCTAAAGGTATTAGCTCCGGAATCGGTTTTTACAGAATCTTGAATTTCGTCGTAGTGTCCAGGTTTCCTCCCATCCTTTAATCAGGCCTGATGAATTCTCACAGGAATAGTAATAGGCTTATTATTCGTCCAAATCACTAAAATGGTAAACAAAAATTCATGTGAGTAGGCAAGTTAGACTGATTTTACGTCACTTGCCATCCATTACCAAAAAATGGGAAAATAATGCAGGCATAGATTAGTCTGAGCAAAAGCATTTGATATTTCTGGCTGAATCCCAATGAACTCGCTTTAGCATGTAAAAATATGCCTCATTTGTGGTACTGTCACGAAGTGCCAACAATATGAATTGCTCCTAGACTGTACCTTAAAAAATCACCATAATATGTTATGCTTGTGCATCGTTTCACTGGTGCTGGTACGCCTTGCAATTTAAGGATCTTTTCCTTTGTCAATTAAATCCACTTAACGAAACATTAAAGCTCTGCCACCACTTTTTGAAGAAAATTTGCAGCTAAATTTGTGAAAATACTAAAAATAAGCTGCTCATTTAATTCTATTAGGTAATTTGTAAGTTGTTTTAGCTATTTTTTATTATCATTTTTTGACCTCGACTGCTCCTTTCGGTGGAAGTTTCGTCCTATTGTTTCTGTGTGCTTTCTACGCGTCTGCGATAATATTTGTTCTGCCGAGTGTACGATAATGCCAAACTTTCTGCTGAGTTATACCCACGTAATTTAGTTTTGTTATTCGCAGGTAAATTTCCCACTGGGCAACTTCGCTGCCTGAAACATTTTCTTTACTTACGGTTCGCTGTAGAAACTCTGACAGGCCCTGCGTGTGGGTCGCTTGTACCTTTAGTTCACAACTTGGAAAAGCCTTATCCACCTAACTCGCCTTTATACTAATGTATAAGCATTTCCTAGCCTGTATTGTGTCTAGCTTTTACCTTATTCAAGTCAGCCATTTGAACCCTTCATGTCCATAAAATATGACACTCTACTACGTCTGTGTATCAGTTAATTCACTGCAATATGTGTTTCTGTCAGTTGCTTTTGTTTTGGAGCCCGGTATGGCTAAATATTTGTTCTTCTCGCTGAATAGACTCTTGGCAACTGACTTTAATCCCAATGGCAAAAACTGTGCGTTTGACATGGGGGCTCTCCTTGTGGAGACTTAAAATTCCCTCCTTTTTACTGGATACTGGCGTCGATAAACAATTAATATCGACTTCTGCCGTCGCCAGTGCTTCTACTTCCTTCAAGTTAAGATCTGGTCCACTCTCAAGGCATCGCTACCTTCGGAAATCATTGGAGTCTTTGAGGCAAACGGCCTCAGGCAATGATGGCGAGCTAACTCTTATCATTGATGTTCCAGACCTCTCTTCTCAATGCACCCAAGGAAAGGTGAAAATGATGCATGCTGGAGGTAGGTAGTGGAAATGCGAATCTTCGCTTCCAAGGTGTTTGGGTAACGTTCATGTGGTAGTAGGTGAAATTGATTCGGTGCACCGTTGGAGTGTTTTTTTTGTGCAGAAAATTAAGCGTGTTGTGTGCCTACCGCACTGTTTTATGGTCGTTTCGCTCTGAAGTTTCTGTCGCTTGGCAATCACATTTACTCTCCTACAAGCTAAAAATACATTTTTCCTCCAAAGATATAAAATTTTTTTCTCACTGCTGCTTTGTTTTGTAAATTAGGGTCTTGAAGTGATAAATAGGATTTTTCATGTGGCACAATCTCAGTTATACACATTCATGCCATTTTTTCGCCTTATTGGTGCCTCGATACAACCTCCCAATACAAGCTTTTCTGTTCTCGCATAAAGTCAGGCCTTGAATTAATTGACTGGTAACAAATGACCACATAAAGACGTTCACTCTACAAGTTTTCACACAGCCTTCGTCAGTCATATTAGCGTTCCTTTGTTTCCTTTCAACGCCTTCTCCAGTCTCCGATCCAGGCATGCGGTTCCTCATCTACTTGGTCTCCCTCGCACTCAGTCTTGCCGCGTTGAGCATCCTGAAACTTCACAAACTGCTTGAATGGCTTATGGTGGTGAGTGCTTTTGGTTGCTTTTGAGAAAGTGTTCAACTTATTTTGATGCGTTAGGCTTTCAAAGCACCATTTAATTTTACTTCTTGCTGAGCGTGGGTAACTTTGAAGGCCACTTCACTTTTGTGTATCTCACATCAGTGCTTCTTTTTGAAGACAGAACCTATTTGAATGAGTACTTTCGGCAGATTCCACCCTTATCGGCAGGTGATGCGTCGAGACCACTGGTTCTTGCTGTGGTGGCAAGATAATTTGATTTCTCGATGAATTGGAAGTTCCTACGACGAGCTAATTTCGTTAGCTATTCCTTTATATTCTTAAATGAGTTTCACGGGCATACGCCTCTGAAATTCAGCGGTCCGTTTTCAAATAGCGCCTGTAAAATGAGTTTAACTCATGCCATTTTCTCAAAACCGCTTTTCTTCTTGCACTTTGGAGAAGTATGCATTACTTACGAGGTCATAAAATGCCTACCCCTCTCTTTTAACAAGCCCGGGTTATTATTGAGGTAAAAATGCCCTCACTTTCGTACCAAAAATCATTTTTTGGGAGTTCATGTGTTTTTGCTGAAAGTGTACGGTTTGGGTCAAAACATTATTACTAAATGTAGAGAATGTTTGATGAAAATGGAGGCAACAGAGGTAATCGAGTCCGTGCAGCTGAGTGTGAGATTAAACGAAAATCCTTCAACCGCCTAGTTCTTCGCCTTTGAAGCACCGATCCCGGCGCTTCCTGTGGTCACCGTTTTGTACCTTGAGGAGCACTTACGCGTTAAGATTTCCTACCAAATCAAGGGCATATTTAATCCCATTATTTGTAAAGCTTCGCCTGAGTTTAGTTGGGTTCATCCTCCTAGCTTCATTGCAAAAATTAACTGGTCTGTTACGGCTTAAGGGAGTTGCGTTGTTCTCAAGTGAGTGTTTTCTTCACGCTAATCTCCTCCCGCGGCATCATTGAGCTAAAGTGAAGCCTTTAAGTGGAATATTTTGCTTAAAGCTGACCTACGTGGCTATTCTACCCTCTACCCATTTGCTGCGTCAACTTTGACTGATCAGGTCACGGTTACGGTGTCATTTATTCAACCAGTGTTCATTTTCACCCTCTCGTGCATGCATAATGTTTATCTACTTATTCGGTGATGTTGGAATTGTTTTCGTTTTGTCCGACCTACTGCCCGCCGATGCCACTAATGTGTTGTAGCTGGGTCCTCATTGGAATTGTTACAAACGTACCACCCTGGACACAACCATTGCAGCGGCACAGGAGGTAACAGAATTAGATGTGAACGGGAAACCGTGGAGATGGAAGAGGCCACCCAGATAACTGAGGAATTGAAACGGGTACTATGTGCGTGATGCACCTCCTTCCGCCTACTGCGTTGCAGGAAGGAGGCCGATCACGTGACGAGCGACATTATCACCAACGCTAGAGAGGGCTCGAAAAGTTTTTCAACACTAAACTAATTTGCTATCGAATAACTCGGTTGCCTCTGTCATGCAGCTTGTCTTTTCCGGTTAAAGTAACACATTTTCTGCAGACTAATAGGTAAAGTCCGTCAAAGGCTCTCAGGACTAGCCTCATCTCCACGAGGTGATTCATTCATTTTGTGCACATGGAATAGTTTTCTTTATTAAATTAAAATGTCTTTTGAGGTGACGACTACAAAAACATTTGCCAAATAGAAAAGTTTGTCTCTTTTCAGACCTCCAATGACATGGAGCTGTCATCTAGGTAATTTAATATGCTCACTTTTTTTTCTATGCGTAAAAAATAAGCTCCAGAAAATGTGTTGTAGCTTTACCGCAATTTCATCTCACGTGACATTCTCTTACCCATTTAAACATGGGTTTGTTGGAACCGAGACGTTGGTTGTCTGCGGCGCCTCGACATTGGCGACCCGTGCTAGTGTGCGCGTGTGTCTGGCCACTCTTGGGTTGTTCAATTCCTGCCTCACGTGACTCCCTTCACATTGCCGACCTCATCGCCTTTATGGTGGTTGTGGAGGCACGAAGAGTGTTGCATTTGCGCTTATTTTTGGGATGGTCATGAAAAGTTGTTTCGAATTTCTGCACAACTGCGGTAAAGGTTGCCCATTTCCCTCCCAAACAATTGGTCAGGGTTTTCGGCTTAACACTCTTGCATGCCTCTCTAACCACTTGTAGGCACGTACGCGCTTAAGGTCTATTTTTGTGAACCAGGGAGATGGTTGTTACGTGCTTGCATTTTCATTCTAGAGGAATCTTCCAGTGGATTTTTTCTGAGGGAACTAACCCGTCTTTATTAGCCTTATGGTCATATTTACTTAGCTACCTTCATCCTACGACATTCAATCCTGCGGCATTAATTACCAAGTAAAAACGGCCGCTTGAACCGAGCTAGTTGATGAAATGATCGGGTGCAGGTGTGCGCATTTGTTCAATCAGTAAGTAAACGCCTTACTGTAGCTTTAAGCTTCAGTTTTTTCCCTTATTATGCACAGGACTCTGATGCACCTTCTGTGACGGCTCGTCTCCATGAGTTGAGGACCAAGTCGGCACTGATTTCGGAGATTCTGCGGGCAGCCGCTTTCCGTTACACCCAGTTTGTTTCTCACCCCTGTGTTGTTCCTACTCCTTTGTCCAAATCTTCAACACCACCACCCCATCATCAACAGCCGTCGTATCACAAAGCGCCGACCTCTACGTCGTTTGTGGAAGCCCCACATATGCCCTCCGGTTCAGGAATGTGTTTTCACACTTGCAAGCTTACCTCCGCGGTGTCTGCGCAGTGTCTCCTGTGTTTGGTCCACAGCTGCGAAGATGATGCCTATGCGAATCTAAGTCTGGGCCGTCAGCGCTGCCACAGCGAATCTACGATGACTGCGTCTCCTGTCAGGTGGCCAAAGCCCTCGCGCCCCAATGCGGGCATCTGCCGCACTCAAGTTGTCTCCAATGCCTCTTCCTCTTGCCTTTCCGTTGAAATGTGCTCGGGGCATCATTCACCTTTTGCTAACAACTCTGGTTTGCACATCGCTTCTGATGTAAAGAACGGAGCCAGTCGTTCCTGGCGTCTCTCAGCTAATCATGTTAAACAGCAAAGTGAGTTGCTTCCTCTTCCACTGCTATGCATTGCTCGCTTTCTTCTGCACTGCTAATTGAAGAAGTCACTAACGAGAAGTAAAGCTAATTTCGTCCTTCCCGTGAGCTGTAGCGCGGCAGTTCTCTGACTTTGCATTGTGCGCTATCGGCGGGATCAATTGCATCACAGCATTTCCATTCAGCATTCAAACATGTCAGATTGTTCATTTTTCTTTCATTCCATCGTCTGCTTTGGCCACTAGGCAGACCAGCAAAGTGGTGCCAGCAGCAGTTTGTTTGACTCATACATCCTCATATAATTGCGGTGTACTGGGACAGACGAGACATTTTTAAAGTGCCCATGTCTTATATCATTTTAGCTGCGAGAGGATGCAGTTGCACGCTCGGTCATTCATTGACTGGCGCCTTTCTTCTTTGGCGTCCGGATTCGGTACCTTGCCAGTGGAATCTGACTTGAGTTTGGTTGAGTGGTTTGCTGATGTAGAACTCCAATCACTTTCCAAGCCTCCAATGGAGCGAGTACACTTGCATAAAAGGGTATTTGTCGTTACTGTTGGGAAGTGTCGTGAGGCACCAATGTGTCGGTGATGCTAATAAGAACGCACCCAAAATAAAATCCATTGCATAAATGCGCCTCGTTCCCACTTCTCGGTTGCATTACAAAGGATAGGCGCTGTGATCCATATTTAATCGGCCACACTGACGTCAATCACGACACCTCTCCTGTTCCATTGAATTCATTCGTTGTTTGAGTGCGTACATCTGGTGTCAACTGTGCTGTTTCCCTTCCACGCGCCTCATTAATGGGCATAATTGTGCAGAAGCACTTTTTTGCCCTAATCCCGTTTCATGTGCCAAGAGAACGACGCTGGGGGAAGCTAACAGCACGTGTTTACCAATGTCTTGTCTATTATCATAAGTAATACGCATATGACATTATTTGCAAAAGGTCAAATTGTCTTACCTACTGTCGTTTTGCTTGATGCAGTCTGCTGCCATTTGACTGGGTGTTTCCTGACCTCTCCCTCCTGTCGGACTGTAGGTTGCCTCTTCCACTTGTCTATTCATGTGCGTATAGCTGCTGCGTAACCGGTACGATACTGGAGCTAGGTGTAGTACGCATCGATAATTAGGTCGAACCATTGCATAACCTTTATTCCATGCCATGTTGTGGATACCGATTCACGAGCGCTTGCCAGGAGTGCTTTTCTCACATCCTCAAACTCACACCGCACAGGAAACCTAAGCCGTAGGTCTCAGCATTGCCTCACTCACCAACGGCTCGGCTAGCGAAACCCTAATTAGGTTATGCAAACTAGCGAGCCGGAAGCGCAAATGTATCCGCGCCTGCCATGATTCATGTCGAGAGCCTCGGGATGTTTATTTATTTATTATTGTTTATGCTCTGGAACCATTTTCACTGGATTCATAGTGCACAAAAGCGCCTTAACGCTCCGAGAGGGGGAATCAGAATGTAACTTGTGTAAGGGCTTTAAAGGCAGGGCACAGCTGAACTAGATGTGGTTCTTGTCTCCCGCCAGCTCGGTAAGCCGTCAAGTCGGTGAGACTTTGCATTTCCTCGTCAGCAATGCCCCCAATTCAAGGAACTTGCTGAGTGTGTATTCATCAAGACGCGTCCAGCAACTCGATTTATGCCATTGTTAACAAAACGCGTTTATTTAGGCACAAAAACGGTGAATGATAGATTTCCTGTCAAGGCGAGACGACAATTGATTTTGTTGATAGCCCTAATGCGCCTCGCAGGCTTCGATGGGCCAACAATCGCGTCCTCCATGTGAAATGCAATGCTTGAGACTGGTCAACGCCCTACTTTGTATACTTCAATCACCATTGAGACAAACATTTGCCTCGGAGATGATTCACACAGTAAGACATAAGCTACCTTTGCAGAAATGATTGCCATCATTCACATTCTCTCACCAAGTTGCTCAATCTTTCCCCCCCTCCCCCACTTCCATGTCGCTTGGCGGTCTGTTTCGCCCTCTATTGAATCACTAGGGAGAATCAAGGACGCGGTGACATTGATTTATGATACCTAAGTCTTCCTTGAAGTGTAGCTTTAAGGGCTAGAGGAGATGTCTTTGAACTGCTTCTTTCTAGTGCCGCTTTAGCTGTTAGGTGGAGGACAGGAGAAATGATTGCTTGGAGATCGTGTAGGAATGGTGATGCTGAAAGTAATGCCATTACCGTAATACAATGGCACTGGTTTAGTGAAGAGAAGCGAATGCTCTCTTGTTGCTGATCCTTCAATTTATTGCTTTTATCTATTACAGAATTGCATACAGAAAGCAATTCATCGTCGTCAACACCACTCTTCCATCGCTCACCGAAATTGGTTGCCTGTGTAGCGCCCACCAGCACGAGCGCTGTAGCTGCAGTGCCCTCGCCATCACCACCATCGGTGCGGTCGACACCATCGTCACCATTGTCATCATCATCATCCAAAGTCGCGCCAAGCATCCTGGAATTTCAAAAGATTATCCCACGTACAAATTTATTCGCCGCTCTGGAGGAGATGGACGAGGAATTTGAGGGTGTTTTCTTTTCCGAGGAAGTCTGTGCTTTAAATCTGGCTGCAGCGGTCTCCATGAAGCGATACTATTTCCAATCACGTCCCCAACCCCTTCTCCTCCCTCCCTCTAGCCTCGTCGTTCGTCGTGACTGCGGTGTGAATGCACGTTGTGAGACTCGAGAAGCTGCGACCTCACCGCTTGTCGAAGAAGACGTTGAAGAAGATGATCACCCCGAGGCTGAAGGTCTGGAGCTGGATGATGAGGGTGTCTACTTTACTTTTGATCTGCACAATCGCACTGGCGTCTGTTTTGAGGAATATGCCGATAAAGAGGAAGAAGCAGAGGAAGGCGGTTCCGTGGAGCCACGTGGAACCCCTAGAGCGAGTGTGCGCTATGGCGAAGGCCTCTCTGATCTTGTCGCCTTGACCAACAGCATTTCAGATGACCTACTGCAGCTGGAATCGGGATGTCAGGAGTTGATTCATCGAGTCCACGCCAATCGAATTGAGTTGGATCGAGTAAATGACAGCCTGAGTTTTGTGTGGAACAATAAGGACGAGTTTGCAAACACTGCTCCAACCTCTGCCCCCGTTTCGATGGAGAACTCGTGGACCAGTGTTGACAGCTGCAGCATTTTCACTCAACGTTATTCCCCAATGGGCGCGTCCTTCATCTCCTCCAGCGGTTCATGTTGTCCCTGCAACTGCCATCGTGAAGATTTGGTGGAGGCTGTGGTTAACCAACCGGGTCCTGAGTTGTCCTCTGAAATGCTCTCCAGTTTGACCCTGGTCCACTCTGAGTCGCTTCCCGACGAAAAGCTCTTCCATCCAGGTAGAGGAATTGATGCGTTCTCCCCTGTCTTTACTACCTTTTCCAAGCTGTCGCTGCTGCGTTTAGATCTAACTGACGCCTTTAATTTTATCATGGAAAGCAAATTTACTCAGACCCTCCATAGCGTGTTAACTAGACGGTCTGGAATGCTCTAGTTTCTATTTTGAATAATCTCTTCTTTGTGAGCCAGAGGCTGCTGGGTCAGTTGGGGGTTCCCCTCTTCTCTATCATCTACTGCTGCCTCTTTAATTTAAATGTCTCCCATAGAATCCTGCCTTTTCTGTGCGTCCTGTATATTGACGGGCCAATGCCAGTAGCTGTCTCGTCATGTTCTGCTGACCCAGCCTGCCCACATAAACCTTTGTTCGACGGTTGGTCAGAATGTAATTCGGACTGCTTCTTGTCTGTTTTATGTAGCACGTACCCCTCCATGCTTCTGTGGGAGACATAATGAAGAATGGGGGTTTACTAGTTGCCCTATCATTAGCATGCTGAGGATGAAACTCTTGACCCCTCTTGCGGTCACTCCTCTGCCTCAGAGGATGCTAAAGACTGCACAATGCACTCCTCTATGAGGGAAGGAATTAAACTTAGAGACATTCTTTTTGGCTGTTTTAGCGCCCTCCTTTGAAGGTGACGACACAGCTGCATGGTGCGACACCAACTCCTCTCCTCATCAGTGCGGCAGTTCATCGTGCCGTTGCCTCGTACTCAAGGTAGCCAACTCCGGCCATCCATGCCGTGTCAATAGTCACAATAGCAATAACTAGAGTTTCTTCCCTTTCTCTACCCTCCCCCACCCTCATCCCTTCTCCTCTCCATCACGCACCAATCCCGTCTTTTCAGATAATATTAAGTCTAGTGACCATTTTATCAGTAGCACCTAGCACACACACGCACACATTGTCAACCACCGCCAGCGCAATGACGTCGCACAGTTTCGAGTTCGTTGCAATACCGACGCATCGGTGTGTATTGTTGACAGCGCTGAGGTATTGTCTTTCGGTGTGGCAGCCTGGATTTTGTGGTGGACGGTGTTCGTTTTTTTCCGTTTTTGTCTCCTTGTTTCCTATTCTACTCCCTCACTCCTTGTCTCTTGCCAATGTTATTTTTTTGTTGATTGTACATTGTTCCAATTCACAATGTTCTGTACATGCACTTCAGGAATGTTGATTCAAACTGTAGCATGGGAAGTCATCTATGGGCTATTATGGACGCGCCACTGGCCAGTTAAGAGAAGGAATTCTGAATAGAGTGCGTTTTTGGGCAGGAGTTATGGATCCTTGTGGCCGTCGACTGGAACCTCAGTGCTGTCAATAACAGGGATTCAGCACTAACAGAATGCCAACAAACATCAATTCTCATCTTGAAAAGGAAGTGGACTCTCTGTTGGCATAAGGAATGTCTCATCGAAGTGGCCTGGAGCAGTGGTTCAAAAACCAGTTCATTGAAATAACCTGAGTGAGATAATTTGGCGACTAATGGTAGAAGAGGACGTGGAAGTCTTCCACTTTGCCACCTTCAGGGTCGATTTTGTATTTCCTACAAAGGAAGACATCTTACTCTGTTGCACATAAAAGGACCGAAAATAAAACTCATCCGTATTTTAGAGTCAAAAGGTTACCCTACCAAAGGCCAAGCATTCAATAGGCCCGTATTACCAACCTACATTTGTCAAATGCCTTGGCCCATTGTGGGCACTTCCATCATCTACAAGCCCCGGATGCCCATGGAATGACGGGTTGCAGCCGTAATCCCCGACTCTCCCACTGGTAACTTAGAACTCGTGGACATGTCAATGTACGCTAACTTGCAGACGGATCGTTTGTAGCTTGCTCATCAGGAAGGGTGGAAATCAAAATCACACAGTCTGGTACCCAGCCTACCAGTCTCGTCAGTCGTTCTGTCCCTCTCTCTTCCTGTGTGCCAGCACACAGTCCAACGGATGGCAGTCTATAGCGTTGCCAAGACAGAGGAGACTGCGCTGCAGTTCGGCAGTCCCTCCGTCTCATTAGCCTCTCTTCATGCATGACACATGGACACAGTCCACTCTGTCCGTCTGGTCAACCTCTTACCCCTCACCGACTCCTCGCCACCTCACACTTCCACTTGGTGTCGGTGTATCAAATCACCGCATCTTGATTCGCCTTGAACGCACTCAAACTGATCCATCACCACCGTTCCTGCCTTGACAATCCACGTGGATGCCCTTTCAGTGAGGGTGTCAGCAGTAGAATCACCGTTTTCAGGTTGCCCTGGGTGACAATTCGGTGTTTTAAGTGGCGATTAGTTTGTTTGGTTCATCAGAAAAATTATTGTAAAATCATGGGATCCATTTAAGAGGAATGAAATGCATGACTAGTAAATGTACAACGCAAAGCACTGTATCACTACAATGCGTCTCCAGCTCCCCTCCACAATGCACGTCAATGGGCAGTTGCGCCAGCTTTACAAGTTCTTTCAACCTATTCAACAACATTGCATCTAAACAGAACCTAACCTTTCACCATTTTTCGTTTCACTCCGTTTGGACCTACTGGGTAAACTTATCACTAAATCCCAACGTCTGCAATCACGAATCAGCGACATAAATATCAGTAAAACACGTCTGCTAGTGTAGTTTAAATTGTACCTTTTGTACCCAAAACCTGAAGTAATTTAAACTTCCCGCGAACTTACAAAAAGCACCTTAACAAATGAAAGCATTGATTATCGATTTTGTGCTCGCCAATCGTGTGCGAGGCAGGTGATAGGGTACACTGAAAGGCAGTCATGTTTGCGCATAACACATACGATTTGAGGGGGCAAATCCTGCGAAGCCGAGTGAGTTTCGAGTGGAATGATGAATCACCTTCTAATCTGTTGGACTAGGCTCTTCACCCGAACCCTTACAAGAAGTGTAGGAAGGCTGAGGTCGATCGGATACGCAGAAATAAGGAGTCGAGACAACTCGACAATATTCTTCGTACGGCTGGCAAAGTTACCGTAGATTCCAGGGCTCAGGTGTTGAAAAACATACTTGAGGCTCGTGACCAAGAATGCCGAATTTTGGAAGAAATAGAGCAGGTAGTACAAGAATGGCTAGTCTTTAAATGGCATGCTAATGTTATGGTCCCTTCTCGGAAGTGTGAATTCATACTCCCACGTTCAATTCATAGAAAGAAATAGCAGAATCCCAAGCGTGTTCGCGGATAGACGAAAAATTGGCACAATTTATTGACAATGAGTACTCCATCAACACAAGTTGTGCCAATCCGGCAACGGCATTCCTAAATGACGAGTAAGCAGTTCCTCGATTCTATGAAATGGTGTTGAAAGCGTGAATTAGAAGGCATCACTGTGCCTTATAATCGTGATTTTCTTTGACCAAAGTCCCCGAGTGAAAGAATTCGCAAGACGTATTCGTTCAAAGGCAATGGGCCTGATTCAGTGCGCTCAGATTATTGAAAACCAACAAAGGCGTAAAAAGCAGGAGGTGAATCTATCACATCTACTACGTCTATTTCACTGTCGTTACAAAGCATGTGACTCCCACTAGTCAGAGCACTCAAATTTTGTCTTTCATTTTAGATGGAAACCAAAGAACAGGAAAAGTGTTGGCTGGAGGAGTACGCGACCAGAAATTGTGAGATAGAATTGGAGGAACGCTTGGCAGAGATTAATAAGAAGAAGAACTTCAGAGAAGGCATACTAAAACAGGTATGATTTCATGATAATAGTAGATCCGTGAGGTCATCAGTCAGGTAAAGCAGGTGAGCGGCACTAGCGTCAATGCCTAGAAGGGTGGGTGGGATCGTTGGAATCTTTTTTTCTGGGTAAATTGGTCAAAGCACCAATTGAATGAATGAATTTGTCCCATCACATTACCGTCTTCACAGATATTTAATTGCAGCTTCGTTGCGGAAGTTTTAAGGTTTTCATGTATAAGTCCCACTAGCTCTACCTGCCCACTACTGTTACAGAGGCAGCCCTCCAATTTTCATGGAAATTGGTGAAATTTTTTGGCATGTGTGGTGGAGAGACGTTGTGTCATTGGCAAAAAGGTTACAAAAAGTTGCAACGATCAATGGGTGTCCTAACCCGTCCGTTACAACTTTGTAGATCGCCACACTGCCCTCCAAGGATTGTACAAGTTTTGAAGCTGAGAAACAGCGTTGTGAAGAGGTTTTAGCAAAGGAATTGGCTGAGATTAGAGCGTAGGTTCCTTCTCTAAATGATTGGCCGTGGAATTTTAAACTAACATTTGGCAAGAAATTCTGAGGTATTTGACTCTTTAGGTATTAGTAGGTCGCATTTCCAATTTTAAGCAGTCATTGTGGACTTGGTCATGGGGTAACCTGTGAGGCTAGAGCTAGATTATTTTACATATTTTAGGGAAAAGGAGGCCAGCATTAATAAAAAAGAGGCTATAAAAAGGAGCACCTTGGAGGAGCTAGCCCGACGTAAAAAGGAATCACTGGATCGTAGACGAGACGAGCTTGAATTTGAAAAGAAGAAGCTACTAGAACAAGAGGCTTTGAATGCTACTATTGACGCACGTCGTAATCCATGGTCTAGAAATGTAGAGGTCAATCGCAGAAGGCAGGTAAGTGCAGCCTTAGATTCTTTACCATCTTATGCTTTTCTAGGCTAATCGTTCTCTTTCCCCACGCAGGAGTTAGCGGCCCTAAAGCTAGTAGAGGTACAGCATGCCGAGGAAAGTAGCCTCGCAAAAAAAGCTGCCAAAGCCTCTAGTGAGATTGGAATAGGTCGTGCAATCTTGGATTCAGCTGAAGAGGCCGACGAGGTGTTCAATGAACCCGGTCAACGCGCCAAACAACAACGTGACTATCGCAATGAGCTCGATCGTGTTCTTGGGTTACGAAAGATGGCAATTAAGGTGAATTGTTATTAATTTTGGTCTTGTTTCTCCTTTGAGGATCACACAGTCCCACTGTTTGGGTTTCGTTTGCTTCCATTTAACCTAGGAAGAGAGAGATCGTGAAAGGGAGACGGACCGAGCATACCTGGAGGCCTGTGAACAAGAGGAGGTTAAAATGAGAGGTGAGGATGAACTTCAACGAGCTGTGAGCCTTGAGATTGGCAAATGCTTGAGGGTGAGTAGAGTTTATTTGAACCATTAACTTTGGCGTAGCAAAGCCTTACCAACTAAAAGTGTTCGATGAAGTTTACGTTAAAACATGGTAAAAAATTGTTTAGATTAGCAGCGTACCAGCCATGCCTGCGCAATGATTCGGCCATTATCACGTTCATCAATCAAAACCGATGCAATGATATAAGTTATAGGCACTTGCAAGGTCTACATGCAGCAACCTGTCGGCACACATTATCAAGCCTAGATTTACATGCTGCCGTCTATCATTGAAGAGTTCCACATTATGCTCGATACCATCCTCGTTTCATTGGTTATGCGTTGATTTGCCTGGACCCAAATTAACTTTCGGTTGAATTGAAGTCCACGCGGTTCCACTGATGCTAATACTACTCATTTGATTTTCGTGGCATTCGATGAGGACGTGGTTAACACCGAATTGTCACCCAGGGCAACCTGAAAACGGTGATTCTACTGCTGACACCCTCACTGAAAGGGCATCCACGTGGATTGTCAAGGCAGGAACGGTGGTGATGGATCAGTTTGAGTGCGTTCAAGGCGAATCAAGATGCGGTGATTTGATACACCGACACCAAGTGGAAGTGTGAGGTGGCGAGGAGTCGGTGAGGGGTAAGAGGTTGACCAGACGGACAGAGTGGACTGTGTCCATGTGTCATGCATGAAGAGAGGCTAATGAGACGGAGGGACTGCCGAACTGCAGCGCAGTCTCCTCTGTCTTGGCAACGCTATAGACTGCCATCCGTTGGACTGTGTGCTGGCACACAGGAAGAGAGAGGGACAGAACGACTGACGAGACTGGTAGGCTGGGTACCAGACTGTGTGATTTTGATTTCCACCCTTCCTGATGAGCAAGCTACAAACGATCCGTCTGCAAGTTAGCGTACATTGACATGTCCACGAGTTCTAAGTTACCAGTGGGAGAGTCGGGGATTACGGCTGCAACCCGTCATTCCATGGGCATCCGGGGCTTGTAGATGATGGAAGTGCCTACTGAGGGGATGAGCCGAGGCATCTTTCAAAACGTGTCTTGCAGGGCTGAACTTATGCGCAGTTAGGGTCATGCTCTACCTGACCTGGGAGTGGAAGGAGTACTGTTCCATGCGCATCCTTCATAGTCCTATTCTTTGCATTAGCTTTACACAACTACACAGTTAAACTCAAACGGTGGCAAGGGGAGAAGGCAGTGGCAATAAGACATTGAACGTTGGGAAAATAGCAGATAGGTCGTCATGAGCGTGCGTAGGGATGAACGCATTTGTCTCACCCAAAGATTTAACTCTTTCTCGAGAAGGACCTTGCGGAGGATGTCGTTATCGCATTGAGAGAAGTGATGGGGGAACATTAACATAACTGTAAAACTACGTATGCTTATTTGGCCAAGCTCATTAATACACACACAATTGACCAAGATATTTAACAAAGGAAAGTTGGTAAAACGGGTCTTTTAATATCTCTGACGCCGGAGGTAGGATCAAATCGAGGCAAAGCAAAATGAGGCACGCAAACGTCGAGAGGAGGAACGCGAAGTAGACCTCAAGTTGGTGGCAGCGCAACGCGACTGGAATCGTCGTGTTGATGCTGCAAACGAGAGGTTGATGAAGGAGTTCGTTACCTGGACGGAGAGCATTACTTCTCCGTTGCAGTCAAGTAAACGAACGGGAGCAGAGGACCTTGAATGTCAACACTTCCCAAGGCATTGCTCTTCTAGGTGGATTTCGGTAAATTTAACTCTTCTGTCACCTTTACAAGAGTGGGATTTGACGCATTGGAAAATCCTGTTGGGAGGCTTGAGCCTTCTCTTCCGAATTACCCTTACCCACGTTTTTGTACTAGTTAGAGGCAAGACTTGTTGTTTTTGTGATGCCATCATAGTGAATAAGCTCCCTGCTTGCTAGGTCTTGTCGCGTGTTGAACGGGATGGAGCTAAATCTGTTAGGGTTGGGGTACCACTGACTTAGGGATTTTGAACGGTGTGAACCACGCACCTCCAATAGAGACGAGCTCGTGTCCAATCCGCCACATTTACATCAAAAAAGGCCTCGACAGCTTTCCCGCCAGGTGTGCATGCTTCTTGCAACGGACGAACTCTGTTCTTATTCCTTTTTTTCAGAGGGTGATCCATCTGACACTGACCGTGGCATCTATTGCCCCGATTTGACTCGAATTACTTCCTTTTTCCTCTAATTTTAAACTTGATTAGGCCTTTGTTTCGCACAACCATAAACCATGGTCTTTTTTAATTTTTACGACGAAGAAGCATTACTCACTTTTGTAGGAGACACAGGAACAATTTGGGAAGTGGCAACCGGAAAGGCCCTTGCATCCCTTCCTACTGAAACCAAAGTAGTGAGCTCCCAAATCACCACCCCCCTACTTATCTTGAAAAGCATGCTTTCGCAATCTGTACCACCTCCCAATGCCATAATTTCATGCCCCTGTATCTTCGCCGAAATTCTGAGCAAAATCATCTAATCACTTTGCTTATCTCCTCTTGCGCAGGTCACCCCGAAAACTAACAATATGTTCATCCACCCCGATAATCTCGCTCCACTCACTAACGTAGGGTTTAAGGTCTTAAGAAATAAAAACCACAGTCAAGATTACACGGCAACATTTATGAACAAAAAAAATTGCGAAGATGATAAAGCATTATGCCATGTTAGCGAGATCCCATGCTCCAACTGGAGAATTTCGGGGAATTCGCTCCAGCCAAGGTATAAGTGACCATTAAACAGCATTCTGGCGCATTTCCTACGAACATGCATACACAAGTAAATAGGATAAGAAAGGGGGTTAGGCATCACAATTTTCCTTCCGTGCTGTTGGTAGCAACTGTTGGATTGCGAGGAGACACTCGGTCGAGGGTGTAGAGAGGCCGGAAGGACTCAAAAAAGCCACAGTCAGCAAAGAGGTTGGGGAAGAGCCAAAGGCGCATACGCCCCAGAGAGAGGAGTAGAACCAGTGCGTATAGCAAGGCGCGCAGCGCCGCAAGGAAGAGAAGAACACCGAGCAGCGTCAGTGCAACCAGTGTCACATAGTACGCACCCTGTCGAGCCTGCCAGGGCCACATCGGGAATGCACAACACACGATTACGCCAGCAATCAGTGCCAATCCAAGAAGCCATGTGATGAGGTTGGGCGGCGCCTCGTAGATCCACACATACACACCCTCATCCTCACCCTCGTCGTCCAAAACAAAGACCTGGTCTGCCGCATACTCCAGCCGTGCTGGCTTCCTACGCTTTGTCCCAACCGAACACGAGGAGGGGGAGGAGGAGGAGGAGACCAAGAAAGACATAAACCAGCCTTCTTTTGCAACAGAAGACTTCGAGTTCCTTGCCGTGACCGAGCGAGTCGTGCCCACGCACCTCTCCTGCGACGCTGAGGCATCAATATCATTCTGTCGGGGATAAAGTTGGAAGGTAGACGCGTGGAAAACGAACCAGCAATTACATCACTCACCACACACCCAAGCCCACATTAACCTACCTGAAGCACTTCTTTCTTCTTCGAGTTCTTCGACTCCGCACCCCTGTGCGCCTTCGACTTCTTCTTCTCATCGTCTCTCTCCTTACCAGACCCCTTCCTTCTCACCTTAATTGCCCTGAGTTACCCAATAAAACACACCCGCACACCATACCTTCCTATTAATCTCTTTTCCAGCAGTTTCTCCATAAACCGCACAATGACGTCTGGGTTCGCAAAATTCACCCAACCAGGACTCCTCACTTTGCAATGAGGATTATTCCATTTCGATTGTAAAAGACACTCCACTGCATCACTGGCAGTAAAGTAGTTCACGCGACAACCACCGAGGCGACCCTCGTTTGAGGATAAACTCCTATACAAGTACTTGCACACTTCCAATTCGAAAGGTGACGGTTGTGAATCCTCACTACTGATGCCGCAACCCTTCGACTTTCCCCGTTTCCTGGAGCTCATGCTGAAACACTGACTACAACACTTCCACGCACAAGAAAACGGGGGATAAGAAGAACCGCACGCCCACAGTGCAAAATGGGTTCAAATGCTACTGATGCATTTATTAACCAATCCAAAGACAGCGCAATGCATCAATGAAAGTATCCTCTTTTTATGTGTACCTTTGCGAGAAAAACCCTCTAACTTCGAGCAGCTCCTATTTTGGTCAAAATGATACTTTTGTAAATTATTTAACGGTATCAATATAAACTTTTTGCGATTCGTAAAGGAGTTGTTTTGAGAGCAACCGGGAAAATCGTTTGAAGGCAGCAAAGGCGCTGTCACCACTTAATAGCGAACTGAAGCCCACTCTCGCAGGCAGAATGCTTTATAGCTCACGCCAGTGGGCGTTAAAATAGTCGATTGCGCTCTCTTGGAGGAACCTACACTGCCAATGTGTGAAAGCCCTTCGGTGTGCATTAGCCATGCTCTGATGTTCATGCAACTAAGTTAAAGTGTAATCTACTATCACTGTCGGAACAGTTCGCTATTCGCACAGCATAAGGCACATCTGAACTCACTGCTAGACCTTGACAATTACTTTTCAATCAGTCAAGGATTTAAAGGTTATTTGTCTTAGTTTCGTACGGGCGATTAAATCGCCGTGCAATGCTTTACTTGTGTGAACTATTTGCTTGCCTTTGGTCACCTAGATGGTCCCATTCACCACTCCTTGTAGATTGGCCCTTGCACAAGCCAGCAGATACAATTCACTTCCTTATTAAACGCTATTCAGTCCTCAAGGCTGACTCGGCACACCGCACGTGAGCCAAGCTGACAGTCTTCAAGACCTGCTTTACTGCAGGAAAATAAATCTCACCTTGCTATTGCAATCTGTTACCCATTCAACAATCACTACAAAGGTTGGGAGTGTAACGAAAGATCCATCGAAGACATACTGCACTAAACCTCCTGGTCTGAGCTCCAACAAACCATGGTCAGAAGTAACGCACTGGTCCATGCGCACGCCATAGTGGTTTATGTCATTTAGCCTCAACAAAGGCGTTAAGCCATGAGTAATGTGGGTTGCAATGGAATGACTAACGCATCACTGCATTAAATTTAGCAGTCCTACCGATTCAAAGGCGTCAGTCATCATTGTGGGTGGTGGAATCGAGTTTTGTGAAGGTTAGGTATTAGCAATGCTTGTAAAGTCACTGTAGCACACACCGCATTGGTGGGGTCACAGAGAGGCACTTAATGCATAACGGCTGTGAGTGGCATCGCGTGAAAACGCCGCTGATATCATTCGAGTGAGATGATTTATAGCTGAAGTGCCACTATGAGAGTGGATTGGGTGGAGCGGGCATGCGATGCCCCTTGCAACTTTTACCACCGCATCTCATGTTCGATGGGAAGCTATCCCTCCACCCACGAATCCCAGCCGACAGAGAAGTGGCTCTGATGGCATTAGCTAATGATTGGATCGCATGTCCTGAAGACCGAATCACGTATCAATGTTGATGATACGAAGTGAGTGCAAGGAAGTGGACTTTTTTGAGCATCAGGACCTAAGCTGCACTGCCCTCACTTCCGACTCGATGATGCCAGTTGGAAGACGAAGAGAAGGACCCACCAACGGGAGCAGTATTTAAGATCTGGCAGGACGTGGAAGGCAAAATAGTCGACAGTAGTGGTTCTACGTTCCTGCTTGTGTGTCTTTATGGGCCTCTAGCAAAGTCCATTGAGGCACATTTTGTAGATGGTCTTGGTGGTGAGATAGTGTGAAGACTTGCCAACAGCATCCATCACGAAGGACGTAGTGATGGAAAATATACCTCAAACGATCAACTAAATAATTCGTTGCTTATGATTGTTTTTTGTTATGGAGGAAGGTGGCAGATTGGTCGATGTCGTCGACTTGCTAGACTGTCCAGCCGCGACTTCTTGAGATGATGGATGCTGATGAAGTCGATGGTATGTGATGTGTGGAGTGCAGCCCTAGTTTTGGTCCCCTACACTTGTCGTTCTTGTTTGGAAGTCTGTCACAGCTAGGCGACTTTGCACGGCCTTCGTTCCCACACTGACCTGTTCACTCAGGTCGTGTTTCTGCTCCAGCATGCACACACACCAACGCACTAGCAGACACGAACTGCCTTCGGTGTCACTCTCGTGTCGATGTACGTGTTGTGGCAGATACACGAAATGAAAGAAGAGACCACGCACACAAAGCATTAATCCACGCCAATTGAAAAGGTGAGCGAAGAGGGTGGAATGGAGAAGGTGAATGGATGATCCGTTAGACCACGTCGTGACAGTGTCAGATTTGTGGGGGCCAATGTGAAGGATTGCACGAATGCTCAGTCGTAATGCCCAAGGCGGGAAGGATGCATGAAGCGGAAGTAATGGTATTAATTAGAGCGGTAGTAAATGAAGTTGTTCTGATGTACTGCCTTGGCGAAGGCGAAGGAGGAATTGGTGGGTAATGCCATCCGTTTGTCCACGTACGCGATACGTGCAGAAACCGCCAATTTGGATCCATCCAGATGCCCAACTGAGTCGTATGTATGCTGTCGTGGTCGCCACGCGTCTGAGTAGTCTTGTGACCGTCTTTTCCATTTCTCTTACTTAAGCATCCATTGAGCTGTGGACCCAATCAGTTGTGCGGTCAGTGAGTCATGACAAGAGGCTCTGAGGTTTCTCAGTTGAAGCGTACACAATGCCAACCACGCATCAATGTCTCGCTGTCTCGTTGTCCACGAGCCCGAATTCCACCACCTCCTCCATCCCGTTCTGTGACATTGGCACCACAACTGCTACCACATATCAACAACCACTTGGCTGTCATGACCGCAACGCCATCATTTTGAGGGGATGGCGGCGACGGGTACAGCGATGGAGAAAGTAAGCCCCAACCCTAGCAGTAATGATGTCGGACCAAACAACCGGCTCACTGGACATCTTCCAATTCCTCCTTTTACTTCCCTATCGACAGACGGATAAATTAATTCTGGTTTGAGGACTATGACAATGCTGACAGTCGTCGTCTCACCCTCCTTAAGCCCCAAACCTTCTTGCTTCTGCATTTAATGCACACTCTTTCCACAACATGTGCATCGCCACGACGGTGTCTGCGAAGCCAGTTCGTGCCTGCTTGCATGTGGGTGAGTGCGCATGCTTGAGCACCAACACAACTCGGCTGAACAGTTCAATTGGAGGAAATGATGACAAGGTGGAATTAAGAGCCATGCAGAGTGCCCACGACGCTGCTGACTGTCCCACGAGACGATCAACCGGAGCGGCCCCTGACCAGTGCTGCACTCTACACACATTTAGCCTTTCTGGAGGTTGCTAGTCAAGCAGTCGTTCACAAAGCCGTTGTGCAACACCACACCCACAATAGAAGAGCCGTTTCGGCTACGCGAACACTTCTTTCGCATCGGGACAGCTTGCCAAATGGTCTCGACCCTGCTAGAAGCACACTGGGAGACATCATCACCTAGGCCTTCATTTACAATCATTCCAAAATAAACAAATAGGAGGCAGAGCCACCACCCCAACTGCTTCAACCCTCCAGCCCCCCTCCCCTAAAACGACACACTGGAAGCCCACTGGCCCAATCAGAAGTCCATATTGAAGCACAAACCGCTGACCTGCCCGCCCCCATAATTGAACGCACCGACAAACTGCCAAGACCACCCTTTCACAAACCTAAGTACGGTGAAGTCTACACACCACCACAGACCACAGGCCATTACCATGATCTATTACCACACCATGCAGTGGAGGCGCGCTCTGCAGGTATCGAATCACTGGCTCCAACACTGGCCATCGACAACCCTGAGAGTCCATCACCTGTCGATGTGCAGCACACACACACACGTGTCACCGAAAGTGCCATAGAAGCACTGCACTGCATCCAAACAAATGAGAACGCATCTAGAACGCATGGAATAAGGGACACCGCAGCTGAAGCAACGCAACGCAAGGACACCAATTTAATCACATCCACCTTCACTTCATCTTGCTTCATTACTCTTCCGAGATTCTGCCTCCGCATCAATGCTCAGCAACCTTCTCGGAAGCTCCGTCCGAGCTTTGGCTGCCGATACACTTCAGGCTCAGAGCACCACCTACGCCCATCGGTGCGTGACATGAATTTCGACATTCACGCCCACACCACCCAATGTGCCAATAAACCATAAGGAGGCGGAATAACAAGTTCTCAAAAGTATAATTTTCATCATTTGCCTCCACTGCACATTGCACTATTCAGCTACGTGCACAAAAGAGCAAAAAGCGCAATAAACAATACAACTCAGCAGTTTGCAGGTCACAAAAGCCGAGGTAGACGAACTCACTACCTCCACACGTCAACAAAATGCATCGGGAAACACGCCAGAGTAGAGAGGAATCATAAGAAAAACATTTGGTCCTGCTGACCCGGATGAATTGTGAAGCGATTGTTCTCTATGATGGTCTCATTATCCAAGAACTTCAGCCAATCGCGAGCACGAAAGGCCGCCAAATGCGAATAGTAAGTAGGTGCCGGGTACGACACGCTGCGGCAGCATCGCATGTACGCGTGACATAAATAATACGTGAACGTTTGCAGATCATTTGCACCCCAGTCGTTGTCATCGTAGAGCACGTGGTAGTGCGCAGGCTTTGAGGTACCCTACAACAACAAAGCGAAGCAACGCAAAGAGTAATGCCACCACCCTCCCCTCCTCTGCTCTGCCCTCCTACAAATCTTCCTCCTCCTCATCATCACCATTCAAGGCCAACACCAATTCTGCCTCTTCCAAGCCTCACCTGGATCCCATCCTGCGAACAAAGGTAGAAGTCGAACTCACGGTGATGTGTTATCACCGAGTCAACAACTGTGCCCGGCGCAACGTTCCTCGCCCTAAACAAAGACACATCCCATTTACGCTGCCAACATATTCACAAACACACTCCGCCAAATGACAACTCTCCATCCAACAACTGGCCACCTACCCCCTCTCCAACGGATTAAACCGGATGTGGTGACGCTTTTGCACCACTATGAACGTTATTCCCGGCTCATAGTTGGGCTGCAGGTTGGAACAGGCCCTCTGCATAGCCGACAGCTCAATCCTCAGGACAGAGTCAAACTGACCCTCCGATACACCGTCTCGGTAGAATATCACCCTCGTTGGAAGACGGTCGTTGTTGTGCCTCCCAAATATCTACGAACATGGACAAAAGCAAGACGATGACAAGACGACCACAGCATCCACCTTACTACACGCCTCCTTCACCCTCCGTTAAAAACCGTCACTCAACTCCTAGGATGGCACCACTTCAAGCAACAAGACCACAGCTCGTGCATACCTTTAAGAGGTCGGAGAAAATGCCCTCCATTCCGTCAATGTATTCGCGAATGGTTTTCCCTTCTCTTACTTGATCCTGTTGGCGCACGATGGCCACATAGCGCATGAGATCGCGTGAAATCGAGGCGATGACCGCGGCCACTGATTTGCACAGGCTCGGATTTCTACCAGTAGGATGAGTCACGTCGGCACCCACAACCATCACCAACTCCTTATCCCACTTTGTGGACAAATCCTTCACCATCCAGTTGGTGCCGCCCATCTTCGCGTTTATCTTCAGCATTAGGTTGTCTGCAAGCAAATCACCACATGACAGGTGAGACTCAAGCACTAAGTGCATGAGGGACATGCACACAGCCAGCCAACTCAGACCAACAACCACCCACTCCACCTATGGTGCTGCATCTCCCACCATCCATCGTGCACGTCATGAGAGCCCAACCGCACCCTAAGCTGCATACGACCTCCTACTCTGACCCGCCATGTTGCCATCCCAAATGCAACCACCAGCAATATCAAGCACAACAATGGTTCGACCATCGACTTACTGAAGACGTTCGGCTTCCTGATTGTACTATCCTTTATGCACTGAGTGAACATAAAGTTGTGCAAATCGCCCTGGCGCTTGATGTAGGGATACTCCTTTGTCCCAGTCAATACAAAAATCGCCAGTTTCACTCCCTACAATCAGAACAACGCATCCAACATAAGCACACGCACATCAAGGCACAACAAGGGGAACAAATCGACACTAAGTAAAGCCTCACTCTCTCACTAAATTCTTTAAACAACCGCGGCAGATCTGTGATCGTCCTGCGCAGGATCTCTCCACACATTTCCAAATGCACCCCAAACTGTTGCGCTGCCTGCGGCAATCTCTCAATCACAAGGTGAGCGTCTCTAGCCTGCACAAAACAACAACAGCAACTTCAGCAACAACTCAAACGACCCATGCGCACACGAAAAAGCTCTCCCCTCTTTACCATCATGCATTAGCTTTGCAGATGGTCTCAAGCACTAACATCCAACGCACCAAACAAACAGCAAGTCATCTTACGTGACCAGGAACCATGGTAACGACCACGCATTTCAAAGATCCAGATACGGGTTGGTGGAACGACTCCTGCCGCCAGCTCCCCCTGCCAAGTTCTACCGTCCCACTGCGAAATTGCGCGCTGGGTTGAGGCAGTTCCCTCGCCTCAACCCTGACTGGATTTGCACTCTTCAAACCCAATTTGAATTGCGATACCAATCTATTTCGCCTACAACACAAAGATTCCTTACACATACTCTCCTATAAGTGTCCAGCGCAACAATCAACAATCACTGTAAAGACCCTGTTAATGCAAAAAGCCATTAGCTAATAGGTGGACGGCTTCGCGCTTCAACGTTACACACAACCAAACAATAACATCGTTCCTTTCCGGTCAGTCACTGTGGAACCGTCAGTGTCTTGTAATCACGTAAAGTGTGACACCAACTGCCGGGCCGGTACGCAGTCAAAAAATGCTCAACAGCAAACCAAATGCGCGAACATACCAATCCATTGTATTGATGAAATCCCGCAAATTCCTAAAGCGATCAAATGGTCTAACCGCTGCACACCGAATAATGGCGCTGGCAATCACTCCGGGATCCTCCCTCGCATTCTGGAATGGCAATACTTCCAACAACTCCATCGGTATGTACTCGTCTCGATCCTTCCTCGTCTACAACATCCATAGCACCGTCAATGCAACACCCATTACATGCACCCCACACCATCGCCATCAAACAATCCATTCGCCCCGTTTATCAAACATTCGCTCCACCCATCTCCACCTCCGACTCCTCCAACTTCCACCTCACGCCATGCACACACCCACTCCTCATCCCCACCGATTGCACCTCCTTCATCATCAATACGAATGCAACGTTCTATCCTCCCACTACCACTACCACTACCACCAGCTTCACCAACAGCACCGACGATGAATGCACGGATGCACGCATCGTAACAAAAGCACTCCACTTTAACACAGCTAACAACGCTCACCTTCACGCACGGAAGTTCTGGGTACTTCAGCCTTTTGTTGTACCGATCCATAAAATATTGCGCAACGGACCTTTGCAGGTCTGGAATCATTTCCCTCTCGGCAGAATTATTCGACAATCCGTGCACTATAAATTGTTTCTTATAAGGCTTGCCTAAAATAATCAACACACATTTCGCAGCACTCAAGTACCGCTACAAACTCCGTTTGCATGACACCCTTAATCGCCACAACTACATTACTACTAAGCACAAACGCTCTACATTTGGAAAAGAAGAAACAATCACCTCAGCACCCAATGATATGGAACTGCAATACAAATGACCTCAACTGCACGCGACACACCAACTGCGAAGGGAAATCAAATGTCACGTCGCACAAGGTCAATACCATTCAAAAGGGAAAAGTACCTTCGTTTTCATAATGATTGGCCTCAACGCGGAGTGACAATATATCATCTCTCATACGGCTCCAATTTCGCTGACTGTACATATCTTCTCCATATTTCTCATACAAGATATCGGCCAGGTTTCCGGACGGGAAAAAAGCCCTGTGAGCCTTAAATACAAACCATCACCGATCAAGCAACATCCACACAACAGCCCAGAAGCAACACCTATCACCACTCACCATATCGACGTTCAGTCTGCACTTCCACTGCGGACGGAAGCTCAGTGAATATCCACGATAAATCCAGAATAGGCTCCCTGTTTGGGACTGCTGTGGTTGTCCATAGAAAATTGCCGACTTAGACGAAAGTGGGAGCGACGCCTTGTTAACCCACTTTATTAGGTTATCCAACATATTAATAGCCGGCTGTGGCATGTCCGTCGTCCTCGAACGGGCGTTCTCGAGATAATCAAATATGAGACGGGCAGAAACACTGCCCACCCTTTTCGCCGTGTACTCAATCGTCAGATCATCGTTTCCAAGAGGGTCGGGAATCCTCTCAGCATATGTTAGGAGTTCCCCACTCTGCCCATCCAGGGGTCCCAGAGAGAACAATATTCGACCTCCATCGTGGAATACGTCGCCGGGTTTGCTGAAAGAAGGATTGTCCCATCACACTCCAATGGAGCTTCAGTGCAACCTCCGCATGACGTAAGAAAGCATCAGTACAGTGTGCCGCTTGTTGTGGCACTGCTGCGCACAATGCACACAAAACAATACACTGCACTTGCCGATTTGTGAACACATGAACATCCAAAATATGACACCAAATGATACATCCTGCACTACAACATACTCACCGCTCCGCAATTGCCCTTACATGTCGCCTAGTGTCCCTGTCCCTTAGCTTAATACTCTTTCCATCTGCAGACGTCAGTTTCGTCAGCGTTATGTCGTACATTAACACCGACACGTCAGACACGACACAGTCCCAACAATTCACTTCCACTGTCAATCTCCTCCCAATCGTTCCGACACCAGGACGAGAGGGCAGCATTCTGTCCTCCTTCAGTGTCAATGACCTGTCAAAGGTGGCAAAATATACTCAGTTGAATTGATCAACATCCACCCTATTCAACCATGAATACGCTGCAACCACGAAGCAGTGTGCTTAGCAATCACTTACGATGCCGCTGGCTGATTTTTGGATCCCCTAAAGTGCAACAAAGATAGACGGTAAGCAGGCTGACTCAATGCATAACCAAAGGGTTTTTACTAACCACCAAGCTTTGGAAAAACTAAAGATAACAGCTAACCCAGCTTTTGCCTTCTTTTTTCCCCTTGCCGCTGGTCGACCAGGTTCTGTCGACTTCATCGGAGGAGAGGCACTACAAAAAATTAATCAAACCTTAATCGATGCTATAGGTCATTTACTTGAGTTCGAATGCCTAAACAAAACGAGTTACGGCCTTACCTCGCCCCAGAAGCTGCTCCCAAGGCGCCGGTATCACGAGGCGACGCTGTAGCAACCTTTTCATCCGATACATCATCACCAGTCACGCTCAGAGACATTAAACTCTCCCTTCAGTAAGATAAGGGGTAAACCAGAAGCAATACATTGAACAAGCTAGTAAAACAGGTATACACAGACTATGAAGCAATACGTTGACTAAATTATCTCTGTAAATGCAGAATAACAAATAACCAGCAAAAACTACAGACAGCGGCATTAAATACATGCATTAAGAAGCAACATTTAAGGTCTCCGACTGAACCAGCGGCACTGCACAATTTCACACCCATGTAAAAAGCCATGTACCTGAATAAAATTGCCAAAAATTACGACAAATTATTCGTTACCCCGCCTTAACAGTACTTGGTAGCTCATTAGGCTTATGATAGCTAAAATACCGATATCGAATACACAGCGTACGAGGGAGACGGTGTGGGGGAACTCATTTGCAAAGCACCTCCGCCACTGGGAAAACCACGGCCTCGGTCTCCTCGTCCACCCCAACCTTGGAAACCAGCACCCCTACCACCAAGGTCCTGTAATCCACTCCCACGTCCGCCTTCCCCTCCAAATCGACCGCCACGTCCTCCTCGACGATGAAATTCACCACCCCATCCATCTCTTCCTTCACGGCCCCCGCCTCGACCTCCACGATCATAAGGCCGACCACCGCGTTCACCGCCTTGATTTCCGCGATCTTGAACATTACCACCACGTCCACCCCTACCATCGAATCCCCCACCACGTCCTCCGCGATTACGGAATCCACCGCCACGATCAGGTCGTTCGTGAAAACTACCGCGACCACCATCGCCGTGGTCACCACCGCGGGAACCACCTGGGCATTTAAACCACATTATTCACCCCTTCACCTTATCTCCCCTATTTTTCACAAATCACTTTCTAAGTGAAGGCTCACCTGCAGCAAATCCACCTCTACCGCGACCCCTCGATCTGAAATGTTAACAAAGTGATCGTAAAACAAAGTATTCACAACACACTCACTCAGAAACAACGCAATCGTTGATGTGACGACAGAGGACCTACATGTTAGTCGGGCTAGCGAAAACAACACCAAATTTAGCATCAAAAGCTAGGCACAACAAAAGTTCTCTACTTCAAATGCAATATTGCTCAAAGGCCGATGAATAATCAAATTGCCTTCTTTCCTATCATAAATCCGTCCCACCTTGTGTATTTCAGCTGTGGACGACGGAACTAGTGCCTGTATAACTAAGCGCAAGGATGGGCATGCATCAACACCAAATGAACATGACTGAACGACTTCAATTAATCACACGCCACAAGGCAAGAAACAATGCTACCGAGAAAGATCAAGAGAGACCAAATGTCATGGCAAGTAAATAAACAAATATTACACAGATAACTTGCCGATCAGCCATGTCCTTATTTACACTTCAGTGGTGTCCTAAAAAGATTAATGAAACTGAAACGTTAGCATAAAGCAAGCACAATTTATCAGAAATTATTCTGGATCTTGTCATACCAGCATCTCACTAGCTGTTTAGCATGTAATTCAAACGCCACTAGAAAGCTATTTGGTCAATGTCAGGTTTTCCTCCCCGACACTATTGTCACGGCAAAGCTTAAGCTAAACAGAAGTCCATCACAACCATCCTTATCCAACCAGACCACAGTCCAACCAACTCCCGTTCATTATCGTTCTAGGAAACCTCATCCATCCTGCATCATCACTTAATGCTAGCACTCTGAACGGGTTGAGCAGGGAAGGCAGTAAACCCCACTCTCGAATTAAAAAGATGTCAAGCACCACGCACAGCAACCATTCCAATGAAAGGAAAAAAACTAGCTTATTGGGTTGAAAGTCAAGGCAAAACTTCGACAAAATATTTAGGAAGCACCATGCGAAAACCACAACGCACCACAGCACAGCGAACTGAATCAGAATGGCCACTCGCTTGCGGCCGCTTAAAACAAGACAGGGCAAAAAACGGATATTGTACTATTTTCTTTTAATATAATCTTAACTTAACTACTAGCAGCAGCAACACAAAACGCCACTTAGCCAAAAGACTCTAAAATCCTACTTGTGACTCAATTTTAGCATTGTGGGGCTCAAACGAGAATTCTTATATTCTGAGGCTTTCTTCTGGAAGTGGGTTGCGCGGCATTAATGGGATTATCGAAGTCGCTCGATTTTCCACGTTTTGATTGACGAGCAGAACGAACCATCGTAAATGCAGCATCCACGTTATTTGAAAATGACCCTGTAAATAACAGCCGTGTGATTGCAATCAGGATGACTAAAGCGTAAATTTTCCCCCATCAGAAATGGAAAATGGGAAAGATGAGAAAGAGAAAGAAGCACCTATATCGATGCCTAGCAGATTGTTCTGTTGCGAATGCTGCGAAAACCTTCAAGTCCCCATGCTTATTACCAGTTGTGTGTTCAACAAAGCTGTGTATGGATTCATCGCCAGAGCTGACATTAGGCTGAAAAATCCATGGAGGCGGGTGCAATGCTTTGTTTGTTTGGACTGTTGGTTGGTCCGAGATATTAGTGCGGCCACCTTGAAGCTAGCTGCGTAGGCTGGCCCGCCGACCACGCCAGCAGTCCTCTTCCTTTCAGTCTAGAATACAAGTATTCTGACCTACACCTAGCCTTCCTTTCGTCTTTTAGGGATGCTCGGAGCGCTACAGAGAGAGAGTTTATTTTATTTATTTTATTAATGGAGTAGTTGGCTCACCCATCCGCCCATCGGAATGGCCACATTTCCGAGCGCCTGCCCACCACATATCACCTAGTTTCCAGTGAATACGTTGTCATTTGAAAGAATCTTTTGCTCAAACAAAAGTGTAGTTGTGGCATTCACATCTCCCCCAACGAAAATTCGTGTACACCTTTTTGTGTAATGGCCAGCAGGAAGTCCCCACTACCGACAAATTGATTGCTGGGAGTGGAGATGTAGAGTTGAGACCTAGGTAGCATACGTTGGAACAGGATAAACTTCAGGCTGATGAGATGCCTCAAAGTTGAACGAGTGGAATCGTGAGTGGCTATGTCGGCGCCTTAGCGTCAACCACCGCAACGTTCTAGGGGACCATGATTGAAGTGGCTAAAGCCGTGACTGAGAAGGTCCGGCAAGGGGACTGCACTCTCACTGGTTGTCCCCAGCACCCTCCTCATCATTATATCGGCAGTCTGTTGCAAAAAAAACAATCAAGCCTCGCCATGGCAGTCCAACTCACAAGTCTAACAGTCATATCAAAATTAGGAGATCCTTTTAAGCACGCCTCTCAAGAATGGCGGCGAGGCAATTGGACGGTGCTGCCGACAGCTCAGTGCGCGATTAACGATACGAGTTTATTCGTTTGCATGCAGAAATCGTCCACAAGATTCACGCCCTTAAGTTTCCCTCATATGAGAAACTCTTAGCCTTGCTTCTACCTCAGTAAAGTGGGGAAAACAGTGCATTCATACGTCAAGAGCACCGGTCCAGCTAACCCCAACACATCACCTAGCAATGAAGACGCCCACACACCGCAGAGCTAACAATTCCAAAGAAGTATGCATTGCATCCCTATAACGTAAATGCCTGACAACCATTTCCCACCAAGACACGAAAATGGAAGGAGTTTACTCAGTGACAGTAGAGCAAGACCCCACATCTAACTCAATCGTGCTCCGCCCGTGTCTAGCTATTCACCACTTAGGAAAGTCACTCCAGACCCAATCAACTCGGTTCGGTGCTAACCATTCCGGCCTCAAGTCAACCTTGCCTAACTTCAGCATGATTTCAACTGTCAAAGCATTCCAAACGACTCCGTAAATCACATTCTCCACTTCTTCCGTATTCTTTACACAATAACAGCTAAAGATGTTTCCAACCCAAAACCACAATTTGAAGGGTTAATTGAACTCCCACAGCAAAATCTAAATGCATTTATATGTTCAATTCCCAATCACGTGGTGGTGCTGCCACAACAACGCAACCAGACTCTCACCCGTCGTCACCACGCCACCATCAGAGCCTCAAACACTTCCAACACAACTCGCATCCTTCCAACCCCTCACTCAACCGTTTACCAACATCAAATGCACAGTCAACAAGTGCATGATTGTATCAATGCACGAATGTGCGTTCAGCGAGGATAGCAAAACAACAGGCAAACTCACTACCTCCCCAAGCCTGTCAAAGGCACCGCAACACTTGCCAGAGCTGTAAGTCATCACAGAAAGAACATTTGATCCCGTTGTCCCGGGTGAATAGTAAAGCGATTGTCTCTGATGATTTGCGGGTCCTCATCTCTCAGGCCCTTTAGCCAATTGCGGGCACGGAAGGCCGCCAAATGCGAGTAGTACGTCGGTGCCGGGTACGACAAACTAGAGCGACTTCGCATTCCAGTGTAGCACAAACACAGCGTAAAATGCTGGAGTTCATCCGAATCCCATTCATTCTCATCGTAGAGGACGTAGTAGTGTGCAGGCCTTGATGTCCCCTACAACAAATCATGGTCAACAGCAGTAGCAGCACTCAAGGGTTACACTGGTTCTCCTCTTTCGACACAACAAACGGTCGAAACTCACCCTAATCCCTGTATGCGAGCAAAGATAAAAATCAAAATCATGATGATGTGTGATATCTGTATCAACCACCGTTCCCGGTTGGACATTTTCAGCTCCAGGAAACGAGGCATTGCATCTTTAAGAGACAAAAATTCCATTCAAACAAGTCCATCTACCATCAGACAGCAGGCCTAACCCAAAAATGCAAAGCACAGGTAACTTACACCGCCTTCAACGGGTTAAGTCGAATGTGGTGTCGTTTTTGTACCACTATGAATGTCATTGGTAGATTCCTACTTAAACCAATTCTAAGCCAAGCTTTCTTCATAGCACCGAGCTCATCCCTCAAAATGGTGTTGAACTGGCCCTCTGAAACACCGTCTCGGTAAACAATCACCTTTTGAGGAAAATTGTTGTTATGCCTCCGGTATGCCTATAGGGAGAAGCACAGGAAAACGATTGCAGGATACGACGCGCGCCCGGTGAACACTGTCACCTGGCCCTCGGAAGCAGACTACTCTTAATGTGGATAGCCGAGCTTCTGCATACCTTAAGGAGGTCGTAGAAAATACCCTCCATTCCATCAATTTGCTCTCGGGAAAGTTTACCTTCCTCCATTTGGTCCTGCTGGCGAACAATGGCCACGTACCGCATGAAGTCAGAAGAAATCGAGGCAACGACCGCAGCAACTGACTTGGTAAAGCTTTGGCCATTACCAGTGGGAGCTGGATGGGTTACATCCGCGCCCACAACCATTACTGATTTGTCATTCCACCTCTCGGACAACTCATTTACCCGCCAATTAGTACCGCCCATCTTGGCGTTTATCTTCAGCATTAGATTTTCTGCAAACAGGACACTGCATTAATTCCGGTTGACGCATGACCACCAACTGCATACCGGCCAAGCATTGTGACCGCAGCTTTGCCACAATGCTGCATCTGCTACCAACCGTCGCCCACATTTTGGCACAGAAAAACAGTTACCACTTCTTCGCGCCACACTCACACCACCCTCAACTACAGCGAAGACGCTGCAGCACAATTGATGAGTTGCTATTCGCACCCAACAACAACTCGACTGGCAACTCACCCAAGGCATTCTTCTCTCCTATTGAGGCACTCCTTATGCACTGAGTGAACACAGAGTTGTACAGGTCCCCATGGCGCTTGATATGCGGGTACTCATTCTTTCCAGTTAACACGAAAATTGCCAGGTCCACCCTCTATAACAACAGGAACACTCACCACTCAGCGAAAACCTCCACAACTCGGTTTTCAAAAGTACTTTTTAGGGCCAAAGAAAGTGCACAAAGCAACAGTGACAGAGTTCGTACTTGCGTCTTAAGATCCGCGAACAGCTGCGGTAGACCTTCTATCGACGACCTCTTCGGGCCGTAGATTTCCATCGTTAGCCCGAAGCTTGAAGATACATATGGCAATCTTTGTTTGAGCTCGTAAGCATTAACGTTCTGCATTAAATTACAAGGAGTTAATACTGACGCTTCATGGAATGGACAACAGATAGTAAGAAATCCGCTTCCCTTTGCTATCAAGCTAGCCTCGATTCTAAGCTAATGCACAGCATGCCACTTTAGAAGTGGTTCCATGCAACAAAATCGAATGCAGTAAACAAGCAACAAATGGTCTTACACTTTGAGGATTCATGTAAATGATCCAACACGTTAGGGAATCGGCTGCGACTTTAAAAAAGGACTTCTTATTTTTCTCGGTGGAAAATTCTTGTACTGGCCGTTTTAGTTGTCTTGCGTCGATTTTAATTGGACCAGAATCACTCAATGTCAATCCAAAAGTCGACAACAAGCTGTTACTACAAGGAGAGCACAAGTTCAATTTAACGTGTGAAACAAGAGTGCTGCCAAAAGTTTGCAAGACGCTGCCACCTCAAGCCAGCATCAGATGAGGAAGACTGTGGTCTCATCTCCAATCCACAAAAAACTAACAACATTCCCTTAGGCATAGACACAAATCAACCAATAGGAGGTCGTCAGGATTAGACAGATTCACATAACACGTAACAGCAAAAAAGTTAAGACAACTGAATGGTAAAATAAATTTTCCTACGGGAAGGCAACTGCACAGGTGGAAGGTACAAACTTACTCATGCATACGGTGGACAAATTCTCGCAAAACGCCAAAACGTTTTGCTGGACTTTGTCTCGCATGTGTATCAACAGAGTTGGAAATCACTCCGGGATCCTCCCTCGCATTCTGGAATGGCACTACTGTCAACAACTCCATCGGTATGTACTCGTCTCGATCCTCCTTCGTCTACAACATCCACAGCACCATCAATGCAACACCCATTCCACGCACCCCACACCATCGCCATCAAACAATCCATTCGCCGCGTTCATCAAACATTCGCTCCACCCATCTCCGCCTCAGGCTCCTCCCACTTCCACCGCACGCTGTGCACATACCAACCCACTCCTCATCCTCACCGACTACACCTCCACTCGCCACTGCAGCAGCAGCTGCTGTGACCAAACAACCTACACCCTCCTCCTCTACTCACTAACGACTCACACCACCAACTCCAACGTGGTGCAGATACCGCCTCTCCACCTCTCCATCATAACACCGCCGTGCCCAACAACACGAATGCAACGTTCCATCCTCCCACTATCACTACCACTACCACCAGCTCCACCGACAGCACCGACGATGAATGCACGGGTGCACGCATCGTAACAAAAGCACTCCACTTCAACACAGCTAACAACACTCACCTTCACGCACGGATAATCCGGGTGTTCCAGTACTATGCCATATCGGTCCCTGAAGTATTGCGCAACCGACTTGTTGAGGTCAGGGATCATTTCCTGCTCTGCCGTACCTTTCGATAAGCCGTACACCAAAAAACGCCTCTTATACTGTTTGTCTAAAACAATCATCACAATTTGCATCACACTCAACTTCCATTGCAAACTCCCTTTGCATGACACTTTTAATAGTCACAACTAGATTTCTGCTCAACGTAGATGCTCTCCGTTGAGAAAAACAATGGGGCAAAAACATCACAGTGCCCCATGGAATGGGGCTGCAATCAAAATGACCTCCACTGCTAACTTGACGCAGAGAATGCCAAATGCAGAGAAAAACTACCTCCATTCCTGTAATGGCAAGCCTCAACGCGGAGTGACCGTATCTGCTCCTCAACAGTCTCCCACGATACTCGCATTCGCAAAGATTTGCTATATTTCTCATGTAAAAGAAAGTCCAATCTGATGGGAGTGAAAAAGGCCTTATGAGTCTAAAAACAGACACATTATCATTGGTGAAGCAATGTGCAATCAACAAACTCCACACAATGCACACTCACACACCAAATCTACATTCAGCCGGCACTTCCATTGCGGACGAAAGCTTAGCGAAAATCCGCGGTAAATCCTGAACAAACGATTTTTTTCGTCTTCGTTTACTTCTTCCAAGAGAACCGATTTTGTAATGCTTGGAACCGAATCTTTATGCGCCCATCTTACTAAGCTATTGAACACCTTAAGGACACCCTGTACTTCAGTTCGGTTAATTGAAGGCTGTCCTTCCAAATAATCAGCGACAAGGTGAGTCGGAACATTTCTATCAAATTGCGCCGTGTATTCCATCTCCATCGTTTTGTTTCCAAGCGGGTCGGAAAACGTTTCATGACATTGTACAAGGCCCCTAGCCTTCCCTTCCCAAGGGGCCACAGTGTACAGGTTTGCATTGCCGTCGTAAAAAAAGTTGCCGCTTTTGCTGAAGAAAGAAAGTGCACTTACACTTTGGGTGAACATCAGCATAACAATTACACGACAACAAGAATCCATCAAGCTCTGCCATAACTGCCGTGGCAGTTATTCTACTGGTATGGTATGCGATAGATTCGTGAATTTTACAATGTCTGCGAAAAAGCAGAGGAATGAAATCCATTAATTGCTGAATTTTGATGCACTCACTGCTTCAAGGCATGTTCCAGAAGCATCCCAAGGCGACTTTCAGTCATTTCGAGTATTGTAGCTTCTTCTGTATAAACCTTCTGCGGCTTTAAGGTGTACTTTAAAATGTTCACGGCTGAACGGTCAAAGTCCCAGCAATTTACTTCAACCTGGATTCGTTGCCCCTTTTTTCCCACAGAGGGACGGGGAGGAAACATACTTTTATCGTCGATTCCACATGAACTGCAAAAGTTAAAGCCTTAGAATTAGAAAGCGTGTTACAATTCACTTTATTCCTACACCACGTAGGTAGGTAAATGGGCATTCACGATGTCATCAAGATGACAACAGCGATTAGGCGCATTAACACTGAGAATATTCAAGTTACTAATAAATACCTTTGGTGTTTAACAATCAAAGCATTTATTGAACATTAGGAAAAAAAAGCTAATCCACCAACCTTCCCCAAATTCATCAAAATAGAGGCTCTACACCCCGATTGCCAATTCCTACTGCTCTTCTATTCCAATATTGCAAAATACTCAAGCTGTACCTCAAAAAATCACCATCTTGCCGTGGTTCACAAGTTGCTCCCGGTTGACCGGAATCACCAGATTGCGCAGTAGCAAGCTGCTGATTGGAAACATCTTCACATCCCCTACCTGGCGACGTTGTGCTTGCTCTAAAGTACAACACCGGTCGCATGGCAATAAGGACTCCCCACACCATTATTCACCGGGTAAAATTGACTAATCTTAATTCTTGTCTTCCTACACAAACGAACATTGCAATCCCCAAACTCCACCCAACACGTTTAGAAGCAGCAATTACTAGTAAATTAACGCGCATCCAGGCGAGTCCTAGGACACGATAGGAAGAAAGTTAAAATGCCTGCAATACAGGAGGCAATTGTGAAAACAATAAGTAAGATCCAAACAACAGGCATCATTTAATCTAAGGCAAAGACGTAAAGAATAAAGTATATGGCTGCCTGAAAAATCCAACTTTCAATTCGTCAATTAGGACCAATCACGGTTAACAAAAAGGAGATTAGCATTTAATAAGAACAGTTAATGTAAATAACGCACGAAGCAGGCGGCGTGGAAGAACTTCTTCCCTTGGAAAAGTCAAGTCCCCCGATACTATGACCCCGAACCGATCGATTTGGAACGCTGTCTGTGCTGACGCCTCTGCTACGACGCTGCTGAAAACCACGGCCGCGCATCATCGATGGCCCTAAAGCAGTGTGCTGTCTTTCGTCTATGAATGAACCAAATCGGGGTAAGCAACGCCAAAATTCGCTACCGGATACACCCTGCTGTTGGTTTACGGGACATATAAATCCGCGAGTCCGGAACCTTCTGGAGCGACGTCGGGCTACTTGCCACACATCATCTTCATCGTCTCCTTTACCGTCGATGTGTGCTTCACCTAAACATTTCGACACCTCATCTTATTCCACTCTCCCAATCCTTCTCCTACACCCACTCTAATTCCGACTCCTACTCCTCCAAAACACCACTCACTCTCATAACCTTAATCACTTTGTGGGTCCGAACACGAAGCAGCGGATGCGCACTCATCAGAACTCTACAAGCACACACTTACCCTGAGCTTTCTCATCGTCGTCTCGATTCCGTCCTCTAAAAAAACATCAACAAAGGAAGCGTTAACCACAACCTGCAGCACGCATCTCCACCAAAACAGTCCATCCCCCCGAAGGGCACTCAATTACCACCCAGCACCCTGCAATGCAACTTCGACGATAAAATAACCCCACCTAAACGTGTTCAGTAGGGACACAATAGCGATGGCAAACCATACAACTCACGCACACACCCCTAACCCCACCCTCCACCCCCAACCTCTTCCTCACTGCCCACACACACGCAAACAACGCCTCATCACCCACATTCCATTTCCAAAATCACCAATCCAACCCCAAACTCTGCTTCCTCACCAACACCAACTCACCACTCATACATCTCACACACACCTAACCTGACGTCTTACTACGCCCGACCTCTTCGCAACTTGTGCTCCTCCTTCCACGTCCTCCAACCACCAGTTCGCAAGACCGCCGCTCATTCCACACTTCCAACTAACCTCCTCACCGTGACACCACCCGCTGCCACGTTCGCGACTCGCGACATGACGAACCACCCTTCTCTGGCTGTCACTCAAACTACCAACCCAACATCACGAGCTTGCCTCTCATCAAGCTCACAAAACTCTCCCGCTTTGTGCCCTGCAACCACATCAACAAAAACAGACAATGTTACCATGGGTGGTGGGTGGGTGCGTGCACGCCTCCACACACCGCCATCAAGGACACCATAGGAAAAAGGCCATCCAAGGAGTCCCACGCACCTCCTACTCTACATCAACGAGCAACTCAACAAGTTGCATAGCCTACACTACTCTACACACTACTCAAACGTTCATAGCGCAGATAACTTGCCGATCAGCCATCTCCTTATTTGCTCCCCAGTATTTGCCTACAAAGAGCAACACAGACAGAGAGTAGCAACGCAATCAGCTTCAACCTCAACTCACACATCAAACGTCTTTCATAAAACGCCATTATGGCTTTGGTGCCATGCAGTCCCAACGCGATTGCTATTCCGGATGCAACAGCTGCGCTACCATAATCTGTTCAGTCTACGCGCATATGCACACTTACGCTCGCCCTAACAATTCTGCCACTCTAGTAAACCCTCGCTGTTGCAGTCTCGTGTGCAATTATGAAGCCAATAAGTTCCACTGCTAGCAAACATAACGGCTCATACACGTTATCACAGTTGCCCTCTCCTGGACACTTACGTTCGCCCTAACAATTCTACCACTCTGGTAAACCCTCAAACAATCTGACCCAATATCAAATCTGATACATGTCTTCAACTTTTAAGCGATTTTGTACTTCAGCCTACATACTCGAAAGTAATTAACTAACTAAATCGCTAGTTAGAAAGTTAAAAAGTAAAAAAGAGGTCTGAACCAAATGTTGAAGAAACGAAGCAGTTCAATTGGTGGCGTCTAAAAATCAAGCATCAACTTGATAACAAAATCCGGCTATTACCGGTTCCCAACTGAAGCTTCCACTCACCCCAAATCGGCAAGGCGTTTGCCTTACGAACTGCCTCCTGGAATAGCTTAAAACAAACTTGATTGGTAAATTGAAACCAAATTATGATTCTCTTTCATGCATTTGAGAGCAGTTTTAAAGAAGTATACTTTAACGAAGTTACCAAGTTCAATTCAATGTTTTGATTGGTATTAGGGTAAGTCAGGAATACTTACTCCAATGGCACACATGGTTTAAAGATTAAATAACTAAATTTTTGTGATTTTGCACTGATACACAAAATGGTATGAATGCGGACTCTGAGCACATTTTGGCGAGTTGTTGTTGTGGCTTTCCTAACATCCCAGGAGACGAAAGGAGGCGGAGTATGTAGCAGAATACATGCATTCAAGATGGGGAGGAAAGGGGCTGCTGGCATGGCTCTCAGGCCAGACAACGCAGCCGTGTTTAAGACAGACACCTTAAGTGTGTAAGACTAACTATCAGTCCAAAGAAACAAAGCACTACATTTGTGGTTGCATTCGCCGTCATGCTTCCGATGTGAGTGGTGCAAATATCGAGGGTGACTTCAGCCAGCTTCGGCGTGGTGTCGTGCCAGCACCAACCACCTTTCCTAAATGCATAAGGCTGTCTGCAGAACTGGTTGTTGGTTGGCAATCCAGCGTAGAAGTAGAGGCATTAATCCTGCCGCGCTGGCTGGTCTTTGGGTCATAACAGTAGGTACATTTTCTTCGTTTGTTGAACATGTGTGTTCTGCCCTACATTTTGCCTTCTTTGTCTTCAAGGGAGTCTCGGGGGGCTTAAGTGTTGGTGAAGGGAATTGAACTCGACTTTGTGCTAGAATTTGCTGTCTGCTCCGAGGAACTTAATTTTATCCAGGACGCCATCAAATTATTGACGATGATCTAAGCATCCCAACTACAGCATGGAATGGTGTTAGACAAGGCTGCACTTCTTCTTTGCATGCATCCAAATCATCTGTGAGGGAGTCACAAGAAGAGTGGGGCGAGTTCAGCTTCGTCAACGCGGTAGTGGGATGGTGCAAACCGATGGAGAACGTCGTAGTCTAATGATTGCTATTTCAACAGTCTTCCCCGAAGATGGCAATTTTGCTGCTTGATGTAACACTAACTCCTCCTACCTGTGCAACAATTCATCGCTCATTGCCCAATTTCATCTTGGCTGCCTGCAACCAACTTTCATCGCCTTTTCCCCCTCGTCCGTTAACGAAGGATACGGTTGTTTCCCGGTGTTACAGCTTAGTTTCTCTAGTAAGTGATGCCCTTTTTTGCTTTCCTATACCCCATCCCTTTTCATTTTTGTTTTTCGTTGCCATTTGTGCAATGGCCCACTCATCAATGCACACAACCCACAAAAGCTGATTCAACTTGGCGTAAGGAAGACACCCATAAAAGGGGCTATGAACATGCGTATCCACCAAATCCTTCTTGAAGGGCTGTAGCGAACCCGGTTTTAGCCTACCGTGCAGTTGGCGGTAGAGGCGTCTAAATAATGAATGCTTTGTGTTGACGATCGCTGCACACAAAGGTCCTCCAAGTAAAGCCTGTAATGGTGCACAGTCCATTCGATCTTGACCAACTAACTACATCTCCCCAAAGGTACGGCAAATAACAAATACGAATTTGATTCACAGATAAAGGAACCATCCAAGTCAAGGTACAAGTAATCATCAAATATCTTTCTGGTACAACGGCATCAACTATGTACATAAAAGCAGACAAAGGGAGCGGATCAAGCAATGAATGGTAGCGACGACCGAATCATGCATCACTCCTTACCTTACCTCTCGCGTTGTCGGTAACCGCTGTGTGACTGGGTGCGGTCAATCAGTCGAGGGTGTAGAGAGGCCGGAAGGACTCAAAAAAGCCACAGTCAGCAAAGAGGTTGGGGAAGAGCCAAAGGCGCATACGCCCCAGAGAGAGGAGTAGAACCAGTGCGTATAGCAAGGCGCGCAGCGCCGCAAGGAAGAGAAGAACACCGAGCAGCGTCAGTGCAACCAGTGTCACATAGTACGCACCCTGTCGAGCCTGCCAGGGCCACATCGGGAATGCACAACACACGATTACGCCAGCAATCAGTGCCAATCCAAGAAGCCATGTGATGAGGTTGGGCGGCGCCTCGTAGATCCACACATACACACCCTCATCCTCACCCTCGTCGTCCAAAACAAAGACCTGGTCTGCCGCATACTCCAGCCGTGCTGGCTTCCTACGCTTTGTCCCAACCGAACACGAGGAGGGGGAGGAGGAGGAGGAGACCAAGAAAGACATAAACCAGCCTTCTTTTGCAACAGAAGACTTCGAGTTCCTTGCCGTGACCGAGCGAGTCGTGCCCACGCACCTCTCCTGCGACGCTGAGGCATCAATATCATTCTGTCGGGGATAAAGTTGGAAGGTAGACGCGTGGAAAACGAACCAGCAATTACATCACTCACCACACACCCAAGCCCACATTAACCTACCTGAAGCACTTCTTTCTTCTTCGAGTTCTTCGACTCCGCACCCCTGTGCGCCTTCGACTTCTTCTTCTCATCGTCTCTCTCCTTACCAGACCCCTTCCTTCTCACCTTAATTGCCCTGAGTTACCCAATAAAACACACCCGCACACCATACCTTCCTATTAATCTCTTTTCCAGCAGTTTCTCCATAAACCGCACAATGACGTCTGGGTTCGCAAAATTCACCCAACCAGGACTCCTCACTTTGCAATGAGGATTATTCCATTTCGATTGTAAAAGACACTCCACTGCATCACTGGCAGTAAAGTAGTTCACGCGACAACCACCGAGGCGACCCTCGTTTGAGGATAAACTCCTATACAAGTACTTGCACACTTCCAATTCGAAAGGTGACGGTTGTGAATCCTCACTACTGATGCCGCAACCCTTCGACTTTCCCCGTTTCCTGGAGCTCATGCTGAAACACTGACTACAACACTTCCACGCACAAGAAAACGGGGGATAAGAAGAACCGCACGCCCACAGTGCAAAATGGGTTCAAATGCTACTGATGCATTTATTAACCAATCCAAAGACAGCGCAATGCATCAATGAAAGTATCCTCTTTTTATGTGTACCTTTGCGAGAAAAACCCTCTAACTTCGAGCAGCTCCTATTTTGGTCAAAATGATACTTTTGTAAATTATTTAACGGTATCAATATAAACTTTTTGCGATTCGTAAAGGAGTTGTTTTGAGAGCAACCGGGAAAATCGTTTGAAGGCAGCAAAGGCGCTGTCACCACTTAATAGCGAACTGAAGCCCACTCTCGCAGGCAGAATGCTTTATAGCTCACGCCAGTGGGCGTTAAAATAGTCGATTGCGCTCTCTTGGAGGAACCTACACTGCCAATGTGTGAAAGCCCTTCGGTGTGCATTAGCCATGCTCTGATGTTCATGCAACTAAGTTAAAGTGTAATCTACTATCACTGTCGGAACAGTTCGCTATTCGCACAGCATAAGGCACATCTGAACTCACTGCTAGACCTTGACAATTACTTTTCAATCAGTCAAGGATTTAAAGGTTATTTGTCTTAGTTTCGTACGGGCGATTAAATCGCCGTGCAATGCTTTACTTGTGTGAACTATTTGCTTGCCTTTGGTCACCTAGATGGTCCCATTCACCACTCCTTGTAGATTGGCCCTTGCACAAGCCAGCAGATACAATTCACTTCCTTATTAAACGCTATTCAGTCCTCAAGGCTGACTCGGCACACCGCACGTGAGCCAAGCTGACAGTCTTCAAGACCTGCTTTACTGCAGGAAAATAAATCTCACCTTGCTATTGCAATCTGTTACCCATTCAACAATCACTACAAAGGTTGGGAGTGTAACGAAAGATCCATCGAAGACATACTGCACTAAACCTCCTGGTCTGAGCTCCAACAAACCATGGTCAGAAGTAACGCACTGGTCCATGCGCACGCCATAGTGGTTTATGTCATTTAGCCTCAACAAAGGCGTTAAGCCATGAGTAATGTGGGTTGCAATGGAATGACTAACGCATCACTGCATTAAATTTAGCAGTCCTACCGATTCAAAGGCGTCAGTCATCATTGTGGGTGGTGGAATCGAGTTTTGTGAAGGTTAGGTATTAGCAATGCTTGTAAAGTCACTGTAGCACACACCGCATTGGTGGGGTCACAGAGAGGCACTTAATGCATAACGGCTGTGAGTGGCATCGCGTGAAAACGCCGCTGATATCATTCGAGTGAGATGATTTATAGCTGAAGTGCCACTATGAGAGTGGATTGGGTGGAGCGGGCATGCGATGCCCCTTGCAACTTTTACCACCGCATCTCATGTTCGATGGGAAGCTATCCCTCCACCCACGAATCCCAGCCGACAGAGAAGTGGCTCTGATGGCATTAGCTAATGATTGGATCGCATGTCCTGAAGACCGAATCACGTATCAATGTTGATGATACGAAGTGAGTGCAAGGAAGTGGACTTTTTTGAGCATCAGGACCTAAGCTGCACTGCCCTCACTTCCGACTCGATGATGCCAGTTGGAAGACGAAGAGAAGGACCCACCAACGGGAGCAGTATTTAAGATCTGGCAGGACGTGGAAGGCAAAATAGTCGACAGTAGTGGTTCTACGTTCCTGCTTGTGTGTCTTTATGGGCCTCTAGCAAAGTCCATTGAGGCACATTTTGTAGATGGTCTTGGTGGTGAGATAGTGTGAAGACTTGCCAACAGCATCCATCACGAAGGACGTAGTGATGGAAAATATACCTCAAACGATCAACTAAATAATTCGTTGCTTATGATTGTTTTTTGTTATGGAGGAAGGTGGCAGATTGGTCGATGTCGTCGACTTGCTAGACTGTCCAGCCGCGACTTCTTGAGATGATGGATGCTGATGAAGTCGATGGTATGTGATGTGTGGAGTGCAGCCCTAGTTTTGGTCCCCTACACTTGTCGTTCTTGTTTGGAAGTCTGTCACAGCTAGGCGACTTTGCACGGCCTTCGTTCCCACACTGACCTGTTCACTCAGGTCGTGTTTCTGCTCCAGCATGCACACACACCAACGCACTAGCAGACACGAACTGCCTTCGGTGTCACTCTCGTGTCGATGTACGTGTTGTGGCAGATACACGAAATGAAAGAAGAGACCACGCACACAAAGCATTAATCCACGCCAATTGAAAAGGTGAGCGAAGAGGGTGGAATGGAGAAGGTGAATGGATGATCCGTTAGACCACGTCGTGACAGTGTCAGATTTGTGGGGGCCAATGTGAAGGATTGCACGAATGCTCAGTCGTAATGCCCAAGGCGGGAAGGATGCATGAAGCGGAAGTAATGGTATTAATTAGAGCGGTAGTAAATGAAGTTGTTCTGATGTACTGCCTTGGCGAAGGCGAAGGAGGAATTGGTGGGTAATGCCATCCGTTTGTCCACGTACGCGATACGTGCAGAAACCGCCAATTTGGATCCATCCAGATGCCCAACTGAGTCGTATGTATGCTGTCGTGGTCGCCACGCGTCTGAGTAGTCTTGTGACCGTCTTTTCCATTTCTCTTACTTAAGCATCCATTGAGCTGTGGACCCAATCAGTTGTGCGGTCAGTGAGTCATGACAAGAGGCTCTGAGGTTTCTCAGTTGAAGCGTACACAATGCCAACCACGCATCAATGTCTCGCTGTCTCGTTGTCCACGAGCCCGAATTCCACCACCTCCTCCATCCCGTTCTGTGACATTGGCACCACAACTGCTACCACATATCAACAACCACTTGGCTGTCATGACCGCAACGCCATCATTTTGAGGGGATGGCGGCGACGGGTACAGCGATGGAGAAAGTAAGCCCCAACCCTAGCAGTAATGATGTCGGACCAAACAACCGGCTCACTGGACATCTTCCAATTCCTCCTTTTACTTCCCTATCGACAGACGGATAAATTAATTCTGGTTTGAGGACTATGACAATGCTGACAGTCGTCGTCTCACCCTCCTTAAGCCCCAAACCTTCTTGCTTCTGCATTTAATGCACACTCTTTCCACAACATGTGCATCGCCACGACGGTGTCTGCGAAGCCAGTTCGTGCCTGCTTGCATGTGGGTGAGTGCGCATGCTTGAGCACCAACACAACTCGGCTGAACAGTTCAATTGGAGGAAATGATGACAAGGTGGAATTAAGAGCCATGCAGAGTGCCCACGACGCTGCTGACTGTCCCACGAGACGATCAACCGGAGCGGCCCCTGACCAGTGCTGCACTCTACACACATTTAGCCTTTCTGGAGGTTGCTAGTCAAGCAGTCGTTCACAAAGCCGTTGTGCAACACCACACCCACAATAGAAGAGCCGTTTCGGCTACGCGAACACTTCTTTCGCATCGGGACAGCTTGCCAAATGGTCTCGACCCTGCTAGAAGCACACTGGGAGACATCATCACCTAGGCCTTCATTTACAATCATTCCAAAATAAACAAATAGGAGGCAGAGCCACCACCCCAACTGCTTCAACCCTCCAGCCCCCCTCCCCTAAAACGACACACTGGAAGCCCACTGGCCCAATCAGAAGTCCATATTGAAGCACAAACCGCTGACCTGCCCGCCCCCATAATTGAACGCACCGACAAACTGCCAAGACCACCCTTTCACAAACCTAAGTACGGTGAAGTCTACACACCACCACAGACCACAGGCCATTACCATGATCTATTACCACACCATGCAGTGGAGGCGCGCTCTGCAGGTATCGAATCACTGGCTCCAACACTGGCCATCGACAACCCTGAGAGTCCATCACCTGTCGATGTGCAGCACACACACACACGTGTCACCGAAAGTGCCATAGAAGCACTGCACTGCATCCAAACAAATGAGAACGCATCTAGAACGCATGGAATAAGGGACACCGCAGCTGAAGCAACGCAACGCAAGGACACCAATTTAATCACATCCACCTTCACTTCATCTTGCTTCATTACTCTTCCGAGATTCTGCCTCCGCATCAATGCTCAGCAACCTTCTCGGAAGCTCCGTCCGAGCTTTGGCTGCCGATACACTTCAGGCTCAGAGCACCACCTACGCCCATCGGTGCGTGACATGAATTTCGACATTCACGCCCACACCACCCAATGTGCCAATAAACCATAAGGAGGCGGAATAACAAGTTCTCAAAAGTATAATTTTCATCATTTGCCTCCACTGCACATTGCACTATTCAGCTACGTGCACAAAAGAGCAAAAAGCGCAATAAACAATACAACTCAGCAGTTTGCAGGTCACAAAAGCCGAGGTAGACGAACTCACTACCTCCACACGTCAACAAAATGCATCGGGAAACACGCCAGAGTAGAGAGGAATCATAAGAAAAACATTTGGTCCTGCTGACCCGGATGAATTGTGAAGCGATTGTTCTCTATGATGGTCTCATTATCCAAGAACTTCAGCCAATCGCGAGCACGAAAGGCCGCCAAATGCGAATAGTAAGTAGGTGCCGGGTACGACACGCTGCGGCAGCATCGCATGTACGCGTGACATAAATAATACGTGAACGTTTGCAGATCATTTGCACCCCAGTCGTTGTCATCGTAGAGCACGTGGTAGTGCGCAGGCTTTGAGGTACCCTACAACAACAAAGCGAAGCAACGCAAAGAGTAATGCCACCACCCTCCCCTCCTCTGCTCTGCCCTCCTACAAATCTTCCTCCTCCTCATCATCACCATTCAAGGCCAACACCAATTCTGCCTCTTCCAAGCCTCACCTGGATCCCATCCTGCGAACAAAGGTAGAAGTCGAACTCACGGTGATGTGTTATCACCGAGTCAACAACTGTGCCCGGCGCAACGTTCCTCGCCCTAAACAAAGACACATCCCATTTACGCTGCCAACATATTCACAAACACACTCCGCCAAATGACAACTCTCCATCCAACAACTGGCCACCTACCCCCTCTCCAACGGATTAAACCGGATGTGGTGACGCTTTTGCACCACTATGAACGTTATTCCCGGCTCATAGTTGGGCTGCAGGTTGGAACAGGCCCTCTGCATAGCCGACAGCTCAATCCTCAGGACAGAGTCAAACTGACCCTCCGATACACCGTCCCGGTAGAATATCACCCTCGTTGGAAGACGGTCGTTGTTGTGCCTCCCAAATATCTACGAACATGGACAAAAGCAAGACGATGACAAGACGACCACAGCATCCACCTTACTACACGCCTCCTTCACCCTCCGTTAAAAACCGTCACTCAACTCCTAGGATGGCACCACTTCAAGCAACAAGACCACAGCTCGTGCATACCTTTAAGAGGTCGGAGAAAATGCCCTCCATTCCGTCAATGTATTCGCGAATGGTTTTCCCTTCTCTTACTTGATCCTGTTGGCGCACGATGGCCACATAGCGCATGAGATCGCGTGAAATCGAGGCGATGACCGCGGCCACTGATTTGCACAGGCTCGGATTTCTACCAGTAGGATGAGTCACGTCGGCACCCACAACCATCACCAACTCCTTATCCCACTTTGTGGACAAATCCTTCACCATCCAGTTGGTGCCGCCCATCTTCGCGTTTATCTTCAGCATTAGGTTGTCTGCAAGCAAATCACCACATGACAGGTGAGACTCAAGCACTAAGTGCATGAGGGACATGCACACAGCCAGCCAACTCAGACCAACAACCACCCACTCCACCTATGGTGCTGCATCTCCCACCATCCATCGTGCACGTCATGAGAGCCCAACCGCACCCTAAGCTGCATACGACCTCCTACTCTGACCCGCCATGTTGCCATCCCAAATGCAACCACCAGCAATATCAAGCACAACAATGGTTCGACCATCGACTTACTGAAGACGTTCGGCTTCCTGATTGTACTATCCTTTATGCACTGAGTGAACATAAAGTTGTGCAAATCGCCCTGGCGCTTGATGTAGGGATACTCCTTTGTCCCAGTCAATACAAAAATCGCCAGTTTCACTCCCTACAATCAGAACAACGCATCCAACATAAGCACACGCACATCAAGGCACAACAAGGGGAACAAATCGACACTAAGTAAAGCCTCACTCTCTCACTAAATTCTTTAAACAACCGCGGCAGATCTGTGATCGTCCTGCGCAGGATCTCTCCACACATTTCCAAATGCACCCCAAACTGTTGCGCTGCCTGCGGCAATCTCTCAATCACAAGGTGAGCGTCTCTAGCCTGCACAAAACAACAACAGCAACTTCAGCAACAACTCAAACGACCCATGCGCACACGAAAAAGCTCTCCCCTCTTTACCATCATGCATTAGCTTTGCAGATGGTCTCAAGCACTAACATCCAACGCACCAAACAAACAGCAAGTCATCTTACGTGACCAGGAACCATGGTAACGACCACGCATTTCAAAGATCCAGATACGGGTTGGTGGAACGACTCCTGCCGCCAGCTCCCCCTGCCAAGTTCCACCGTCCCACTGCGAAATTGCGCGCTGGGTTGAGGCAGTTCCCTCGCCTCAACCCTGACTGGATTTGCACTCTTCAAACCCAATTTGAATTGCGATACCAATCTATTTCGCCTACAACACAAAGATTCCTTACACATACTCTCCTATAAGTGTCCAGCGCAACAATCAACAATCACTGTAAAGACCCTGTTAATGCAAAAAGCCATTAGCTAATAGGTGGACGGCTTCGCGCTTCAACGTTACACACAACCAAACAATAACATCGTTCCTTTCCGGTCAGTCACTGTGGAACCGTCAGTGTCTTGTAATCACGTAAAGTGTGACACCAACTGCCGGGCCGGTACGCAGTCAAAAAATGCTCAACAGCAAACCAAATGCGCGAACATACCAATCCATTGTATTGATGAAATCCCGCAAATTCCTAAAGCGATCAAATGGTCTAACCGCTGCACACCGAATAATGGCGCTGGCAATCACTCCGGGATCCTCCCTCGCATTCTGGAATGGCAATACTTCCAACAACTCCATCGGTATGTACTCGTCTCGATCCTTCCTCGTCTACAACATCCATAGCACCGTCAATGCAACACCCATTACATGCACCCCACACCATCGCCATCAAACAATCCATTCGCCCCGTTTATCAAACATTCGCTCCACCCATCTCCACCTCCGACTCCTCCAACTTCCACCTCACGCCATGCACACACCCACTCCTCATCCCCACCGATTGCACCTCCTTCATCATCAATACGAATGCAACGTTCTATCCTCCCACTACCACTACCACTACCACCAGCTTCACCAACAGCACCGACGATGAATGCACGGATGCACGCATCGTAACAAAAGCACTCCACTTTAACACAGCTAACAACGCTCACCTTCACGCACGGAAGTTCTGGGTACTTCAGCCTTTTGTTGTACCGATCCATAAAATATTGCGCAACGGACCTTTGCAGGTCTGGAATCATTTCCCTCTCGGCAGAATTATTCGACAATCCGTGCACTATAAATTGTTTCTTATAAGGCTTGCCTAAAATAATCAACACACATTTCGCAGCACTCAAGTACCGCTACAAACTCCGTTTGCATGACACCCTTAATCGCCACAACTACATTACTACTAAGCACAAACGCTCTACATTTGGAAAAGAAGAAACAATCACCTCAGCACCCAATGATATGGAACTGCAATACAAATGACCTCAACTGCACGCGACACACCAACTGCGAAGGGAAATCAAATGTCACGTCGCACAAGGTCAATACCATTCAAAAGGGAAAAGTACCTTCGTTTTCATAATGATTGGCCTCAACGCGGAGTGACAATATATCATCTCTCATACGGCTCCAATTTCGCTGACTGTACATATCTTCTCCATATTTCTCATACAAGATATCGGCCAGGTTTCCGGACGGGAAAAAAGCCCTGTGAGCCTTAAATACAAACCATCACCGATCAAGCAACATCCACACAACAGCCCAGAAGCAACACCTATCACCACTCACCATATCGACGTTCAGTCTGCACTTCCACTGCGGACGGAAGCTCAGTGAATATCCACGATAAATCCAGAATAGGCTCCCTGTTTGGGACTGCTGTGGTTGTCCATAGAAAATTGCCGACTTAGACGAAAGTGGGAGCGACGCCTTGTTAACCCACTTTATTAGGTTATCCAACATATTAATAGCCGGCTGTGGCATGTCCGTCGTCCTCGAACGGGCGTTCTCGAGATAATCAAATATGAGACGGGCAGAAACACTGCCCACCCTTTTCGCCGTGTACTCAATCGTCAGATCATCGTTTCCAAGAGGGTCGGGAATCCTCTCAGCATATGTTAGGAGTTCCCCACTCTGCCCATCCAGGGGTCCCAGAGAGAACAATATTCGACCTCCATCGTGGAATACGTCGCCGGGTTTGCTGAAAGAAGGATTGTCCCATCACACTCCAATGGAGCTTCAGTGCAACCTCCGCATGACGTAAGAAAGCATCAGTACAGTGTGCCGCTTGTTGTGGCACTGCTGCGCACAATGCACACAAAACAATACACTGCACTTGCCGATTTGTGAACACATGAACACCAAAATATGACACCAAATGATACATCCTGCACTACAACATACTCACCGCTCCGCAATTGCCCTTACATGTCGCCTAGTGTCCCTGTCCCTTAGCTTAATACTCTTTCCATCTGCAGACGTCAGTTTCGTCAGCGTTATGTCGTACATTAACACCGACACGTCAGACACGACACAGTCCCAACAATTCACTTCCACTGTCAATCTCCTCCCAATCGTTCCGACACCAGGACGAGAGGGCAGCATTCTGTCCTCCTTCAGTGTCAATGACCTGTCAAAGGTGGCAAAATATACTCAGTTGAATTGATCAACATCCACCCTATTCAACCATGAATACGCTGCAACCACGAAGCAGTGTGCTTAGCAATCACTTACGATGCCGCTGGCTGATTTTTGGATCCCCTAAAGTGCAACAAAGATAGACGGTAAGCAGGCTGACTCAATGCATAACCAAAGGGTTTTTACTAACCACCAAGCTTTGGAAAAACTAAAGATAACAGCTAACCCAGCTTTTGCCTTCTTTTTTCCCCTTGCCGCTGGTCGACCAGGTTCTGTCGACTTCATCGGAGGAGAGGCACTACAAAAAATTAATCAAACCTTAATCGATGCTATAGGTCATTTACTTGAGTTCGAATGCCTAAACAAAACGAGTTACGGCCTTACCTCGCCCCAGAAGCTGCTCCCAAGGCGCCGGTATCACGAGGCGACGCTGTAGCAACCTTTTCATCCGATACATCATCACCAGTCACGCTCAGAGACATTAAACTCTCCCTTCAGTAAGATAAGGGGTAAACCAGAAGCAATACATTGAACAAGCTAGTAAAACAGGTATACACAGACTATGAAGCAATACGTTGACTAAATTATCTCTGTAAATGCAGAATAACAAATAACCAGCAAAAACTACAGACAGCGGCATTAAATACATGCATTAAGAAGCAACATTTAAGGTCTCCGACTGAACCAGCGGCACTGCACAATTTCACACCCATGTAAAAAGCCATGTACCTGAATAAAATTGCCAAAAATTACGACAAATTATTCGTTACCCCGCCTTAACAGTACTTGGTAGCTCATTAGGCTTATGATAGCTAAAATACCGATATCGAATACACAGCGTACGAGGGAGACGGTGTGGGGGAACTCATTTGCAAAGCACCTCCGCCACTGGGAAAACCACGGCCTCGGTCTCCTCGTCCACCCCAACCTTGGAAACCAGCACCCCTACCACCAAGGTCCTGTAATCCACTCCCACGTCCGCCTTCCCCTCCAAATCGACCGCCACGTCCTCCTCGACGATGAAATTCACCACCCCATCCATCTCTTCCTTCACGGCCCCCGCCTCGACCTCCACGATCATAAGGCCGACCACCGCGTTCACCGCCTTGATTTCCGCGATCTTGAACATTACCACCACGTCCACCCCTACCATCGAATCCCCCACCACGTCCTCCGCGATTACGGAATCCACCGCCACGATCAGGTCGTTCGTGAAAACTACCGCGACCACCATCGCCGTGGTCACCACCGCGGGAACCACCTGGGCATTTAAACCACATTATTCACCCCTTCACCTTATCTCCCCTATTTTTCACAAATCACTTTCTAAGTGAAGGCTCACCTGCAGCAAATCCACCTCTACCGCGACCCCTCGATCTGAAATGTTAACAAAGTGATCGTAAAACAAAGTATTCACAACACACTCACTCAGAAACAACGCAATCGTTGATGTGACGACAGAGGACCTACATGTTAGTCGGGCTAGCGAAAACAACACCAAATTTAGCATCAAAAGCTAGGCACAACAAAAGTTCTCTACTTCAAATGCAATATTGCTCAAAGGCCGATGAATAATCAAATTGCCTTCTTTCCTATCATAAATCCGTCCCACCTTGTGTATTTCAGCTGTGGACGACGGAACTAGTGCCTGTATAACTAAGCGCAAGGATGGGCATGCATCAACACCAAATGAACATGACTGAACGACTTCAATTAATCACACGCCACAAGGCAAGAAACAATGCTACCGAGAAAGATCAAGAGAGACCAAATGTCATGGCAAGTAAATAAACAAATATTACACAGATAACTTGCCGATCAGCCATGTCCTTATTTACACTTCAGTGGTGTCCTAAAAAGATTAATGAAACTGAAACGTTAGCATAAAGCAAGCACAATTTATCAGAAATTATTCTGGATCTTGTCATACCAGCATCTCACTAGCTGTTTAGCATGTAATTCAAACGCCACTAGAAAGCTATTTGGTCAATGTCAGGTTTTCCTCCCCGACACTATTGTCACGGCAAAGCTTAAGCTAAACAGAAGTCCATCACAACCATCCTTATCCAACCAGACCACAGTCCAACCAACTCCCGTTCATTATCGTTCTAGGAAACCTCATCCATCCTGCATCATCACTTAATGCTAGCACTCTGAACGGGTTGAGCAGGGAAGGCAGTAAACCCCACTCTCGAATTAAAAAGATGTCAAGCACCACGCACAGCAACCATTCCAATGAAAGGAAAAAAACTAGCTTATTGGGTTGAAAGTCAAGGCAAAACTTCGACAAAATATTTAGGAAGCACCATGCGAAAACCACAACGCACCACAGCACAGCGAACTGAATCAGAATGGCCACTCGCTTGCGGCCGCTTAAAACAAGACAGGGCAAAAAACGGATATTGTACTATTTTCTTTTAATATAATCTTAACTTAACTACTAGCAGCAGCAACACAAAACGCCACTTAGCCAAAAGACTCTAAAATCCTACTTGTGACTCAATTTTAGCATTGTGGGGCTCAAACGAGAATTCTTATATTCTGAGGCTTTCTTCTGGAAGTGGGTTGCGCGGCATTAATGGGATTATCGAAGTCGCTCGATTTTCCACGTTTTGATTGACGAGCAGAACGAACCATCGTAAATGCAGCATCCACGTTATTTGAAAATGACCCTGTAAATAACAGCCGTGTGATTGCAATCAGGATGACTAAAGCGTAAATTTTCCCCCATCAGAAATGGAAAATGGGAAAGATGAGAAAGAGAAAGAAGCACCTATATCGATGCCTAGCAGATTGTTCTGTTGCGAATGCTGCGAAAACCTTCAAGTCCCCATGCTTATTACCAGTTGTGTGTTCAACAAAGCTGTGTATGGATTCATCGCCAGAGCTGACATTAGGCTGAAAAATCCATGGAGGCGGGTGCAATGCTTTGTTTGTTTGGACTGTTGGTTGGTCCGAGATATTAGTGCGGCCACCTTGAAGCTAGCTGCGTAGGCTGGCCCGCCGACCACGCCAGCAGTCCTCTTCCTTTCAGTCTAGAATACAAGTATTCTGACCTACACCTAGCCTTCCTTTCGTCTTTTAGGGATGCTCGGAGCGCTACAGAGAGAGAGTTTATTTTATTTATTTTATTAATGGAGTAGTTGGCTCACCCATCCGCCCATCGGAATGGCCACATTTCCGAGCGCCTGCCCACCGCATATCACCTAGTTTCCAGTGAATACGTTGTCATTTGAAAGAATCTTTTGCTCAAACAAAAGTGTAGTTGTGGCATTCACATCTCCCCCAACGAAAATTCGTGTACACCTTTTTGTGTAATGGCCAGCAGGAAGTCCCCACTACCGACAAATTGATTGCTGGGAGTGGAGATGTAGAGTTGAGACCTAGGTAGCATACGTTGGAACAGGATAAACTTCAGGCTGATGAGATGCCTCAAAGTTGAACGAGTGGAATCGTGAGTGGCTATGTCGGCGCCTTAGCGTCAACCACCGCAACGTTCTAGGGGACCATGATTGAAGTGGCTAAAGCCGTGACTGAGAAGGTCCGGCAAGGGGACTGCACTCTCACTGGTTGTCCCCAGCACCCTCCTCATCATTATATCGGCAGTCTGTTGCAAAAAAAACAATCAAGCCTCGCCATGGCAGTCCAACTCACAAGTCTAACAGTCATATCAAAATTAGGAGATCCTTTTAAGCACGCCTCTCAAGAATGGCGGCGAGGCAATTGGACGGTGCTGCCGACAGCTCAGTGCGCGATTAACGATACGAGTTTATTCGTTTGCATGCAGAAATCGTCCACAAGATTCACGCCCTTAAGTTTCCCTCATATGAGAAACTCTTAGCCTTGCTTCTACCTCAGTAAAGTGGGGAAAACAGTGCATTCATACGTCAAGAGCACCGGTCCAGCTAACCCCAACACATCACCTAGCAATGAAGACGCCCACACACCGCAGAGCTAACAATTCCAAAGAAGTATGCATTGCATCCCTATAACGTAAATGCCTGACAACCATTTCCCACCAAGACACGAAAATGGAAGGAGTTTACTCAGTGACAGTAGAGCAAGACCCCACATCTAACTCAATCGTGCTCCGCCCGTGTCTAGCTATTCACCACTTAGGAAAGTCACTCCAGACCCAATCAACTCGGTTCGGTGCTAACCATTCCGGCCTCAAGTCAACCTTGCCTAACTTCAGCATGATTTCAACTGTCAAAGCATTCCAAACGACTCCGTAAATCACATTCTCCACTTCTTCCGTATTCTTTACACAATAACAGCTAAAGATGTTTCCAACCCAAAACCACAATTTGAAGGGTTAATTGAACTCCCACAGTAAAATCTAAATGCATTTATATGTTCAATTCCCAATCACGTGGTGGTGCTGCCACAACAACGCAACCAGACTCTCACCCGTCGTCACCACGCCACCATCAGAGCCTCAAACACTTCCAACACAACTCGCATCCTTCCAACCCCTCACTCAACCGTTTACCAACATCAAATGCACAGTCAACAAGTGCATGATTGTATCAATGCACGAATGTGCGTTCAGCGAGGATAGCAAAACAACAGGCAAACTCACTACCTCCCCAAGCCTGTCAAAGGCACCGCAACACTTGCCAGAGCTGTAAGTCATCACAGAAAGAACATTTGATCCCGTTGTCCCGGGTGAATAGTAAAGCGATTGTCTCTGATGATTTGCGGGTCCTCATCTCTCAGGCCCTTTAGCCAATTGCGGGCACGGAAGGCCGCCAAATGCGAGTAGTACGTCGGTGCCGGGTACGACAAACTAGAGCGACTTCGCATTCCAGTGTAGCACAAACACAGCGTAAAATGCTGGAGTTCATCCGAATCCCATTCATTCTCATCGTAGAGGACGTAGTAGTGTGCAGGCCTTGATGTCCCCTACAACAAATCATGGTCAACAGCAGTAGCAGCACTCAAGGGTTACACTGGTTCTCCTCTTTCGACACAACAAACGGTCGAAACTCACCCTAATCCCTGTATGCGAGCAAAGATAAAAATCAAAATCATGATGATGTGTGATATCTGTATCAACCACCGTTCCCGGTTGGACATTTTCAGCTCCAGGAAACGAGGCATTGCATCTTTAAGAGACAAAAATTCCATTCAAACAAGTCCATCTACCATCAGACAGCAGGCCTAACCCAAAAATGCAAAGCACAGGTAACTTACACCGCCTTCAACGGGTTAAGTCGAATGTGGTGTCGTTTTTGTACCACTATGAATGTCATTGGTAGATTCCTACTTAAACCAATTCTAAGCCAAGCTTTCTTCATAGCACCGAGCTCATCCCTCAAAATGGTGTTGAACTGGCCCTCTGAAACACCGTCTCGGTAAACAATCACCTTTTGAGGAAAATTGTTGTTATGCCTCCGGTATGCCTATAGGGAGAAGCACAGGAAAACGATTGCAGGATACGACGCGCGCCCGGTGAACACTGTCACCTGGCCCTCGGAAGCAGACTACTCTTAATGTGGATAGCCGAGCTTCTGCATACCTTAAGGAGGTCGTAGAAAATACCCTCCATTCCATCAATTTGCTCTCGGGAAAGTTTACCTTCCTCCATTTGGTCCTGCTGGCGAACAATGGCCACGTACCGCATGAAGTCAGAAGAAATCGAGGCAACGACCGCAGCAACTGACTTGGTAAAGCTTTGGCCATTACCAGTGGGAGCTGGATGGGTTACATCCGCGCCCACAACCATTACTGATTTGTCATTCCACCTCTCGGACAACTCATTTACCCGCCAATTAGTACCGCCCATCTTGGCGTTTATCTTCAGCATTAGATTTTCTGCAAACAGGACACTGCATTAATTCCGGTTGACGCATGACCACCAACTGCATACCGGCCAAGCATTGTGGCCGCAGCTTTGCCACAATGCTGCATCTGCTACCAACCGTCGCCCACATTTTGGCACAGAAAAACAGTTACCACTTCTTCGCGCCACACTCACACCACCCTCAACTACAGCGAAGACGCTGCAGCACAATTGATGAGTTGCTATTCGCACCCAACAACAACTCGACTGGCAACTCACCCAAGGCATTCTTCTCTCCTATTGAGGCACTCCTTATGCACTGAGTGAACACAGAGTTGTACAGGTCCCCATGGCGCTTGATATGCGGGTACTCATTCTTTCCAGTTAACACGAAAATTGCCAGGTCCACCCTCTATAACAACAGGAACACTCACCACTCAGCGAAAACCTCCACAACTCGGTTTTCAAAAGTACTTTTTAGGGCCAAAAAAAGTGCACAAAGCAACATTGACAGAGTTCGTATTTGCGTCTTAAGATCCGCGAACAGCTGCGGTAGACCTTCTATCGACTTTCTATCGACGACTCTTCTTCGACACAAAAGGAACCATCCAAGTCAAGGTACATGTAATCATCAAATATCTTTCTGGTACAACGGCATCAACTATGTACATAAAAGCAGACAAAGGGAGCGGATCAAGCAATGAATGGTAGCGACGACCGAATCATGCATCACTCCTTACCTTACCTCTCGCGTTGTCGGTAACCGCTGTGTGACTGGGTGCGGTCAATCAGTCGAGGGTGTAGAGAGGCCGGAAGGACTCAAAAAAGCCACAGTCAGCAAAGAGGTTGGGGAAGAGCCAAAGGCGCATACGCCCCAGAGAGAGGAGTAGAACCAGTGCGTATAGCAAGGCGCGCAGCGCCGCAAGGAAGAGAAGAACACCGAGCAGCGTCAGTGCAACCAGTGTCACATAGTACGCACCCTGTCGAGCCTGCCAGGGCCACATCGGGAATGCACAACACACGATTACGCCAGCAATCAGTGCCAATCCAAGAAGCCATGTGATGAGGTTGGGCGGCGCCTCGTAGATCCACACATACACACCCTCATCCTCACCCTCGTCGTCCAAAACAAAGACCTGGTCTGCCGCATACTCCAGCCGTGCTGGCTTCCTACGCTTTGTCCCAACCGAACACGAGGAGGGGGAGGAGGAGGAGGAGACCAAGAAAGACATAAACCAGCCTTCTTTTGCAACAGAAGACTTCGAGTTCCTTGCCGTGACCGAGCGAGTCGTGCCCACGCACCTCTCCTGCGACGCTGAGGCATCAATATCATTCTGTCGGGGATAAAGTTGGAAGGTAGACGCATCACTCACCACACACCCAAGCCCACATTAACCTACCTGAAGCATTTCTTTCTTCTTCGAGTTCTTCGATTCCGCACCCCTGTGCGCCTTCGACTTCTTCTTCTCATCGTCTCTCTCCTTACCAGACCCCTTCCTTCTCACCTTAATTGCCCTGAGTTACCCAATAAAACACACCCGCACACCATACCTTCCTATTAATCTCTTTTCCAGCAGTTTCTCCATAAACCGCACAATGACGTCTGGGTTCGCAAAATTCACCCAACCAGGACTCCTCACTTTGCAATGAGGATTATTCCATTTCGATTGTAAAAGACACTCCACTGCATCACTGGCAGTAAAGTAGTTCACGCGACAACCACCGAGGCGACCCTCGTTTGAGGATAAACTCCTATACAAGTACTTGCACACTTCCAATTCGAAAGGTGACGGTTGTGAATCCTCACTACTGATGCCGCAACCTTTCGACTTTCCCCGTTTCCTGGAGCTCATGCTGAAACACTGACTACAACACTTTCACGCAAATATGTACCAGTGGATTAAATGAGGTAATTGCACTATGTCGCGCTAGAACAGTACTTAGAGCTTAAAACCAATCAAATAGTCGTCTTTGCTATTTACCAGAAATGAGGGCTCTCCTAAACTAATATGTGCAAATCACTTACAACTGCACAATATGTTTTTACCCGTTTGATACAAATTTTTGGACGTATACGGCGTGGTGTATATCAAAGCTAGATTTCTGTTGATCACTAATCATGTTAAAGTGCGAAATGTGGATTAAGCACAGTCTCGTAAAATGCACCCCTGGTTTTATCATTTAAATTTTGCCAATTTGACTACAATTCGACGTTGTTTCTTTGAGGCTATAGTGTTCTGTTGGTTTGGCCTGCCATTTTGTCCGCCCGTACTTTGGCCGCTGTCTTGGACCTTGCTGCGCCGACTTACCTCTTTCAATCCCGCGCATACACTTGGGCCTATTCTCGTCCTCGTTTATCTTTTACGAATGCTCAGGATTCTACACGCTGTCCCCGACCTTTGTAGAATTCATCTTCTATCACTGCTACACAGCCCCCACAATGTTCTTGAGGATAGATAACGTTACCCGATAACTCCGATCCAGAAATAACTTGATCTTATTCCCTTAGTGCGAATTTTGGCTTTCGCGGCATCGGCTCAGCATTACTGTTGCATAGACCCTTCGCTGGTGTTGTAATCCATCAACTCATTTCGGAGAACATACATGCGCAGCAAGCGCACGGACTTTGGCTCAAATCATACCACAGCTCGAAAATCGTACCTCTGCCCACAAGGGCAAAATGTTGGACACCAAATAACAGTGGGTAGCCTGCATCTTGATCAGTTGAACAAGGGTTTGTTCAAGATTTGTCCAACGCGACTGGCACAAAGCACCGAGAGTGACCAACGCGCCACAAACCTCCCAGAGCAACACCCAGAACACACTGAGTCATTCTCCCATTAATGGAGACCCTCTCCAATTTCCACGTGAGAGGTAGTGGGAAGTACTTACCATTACCGTTGAATCGGTCTCTTGACAGTGAATGCGCGACCAAGAGCTCCCGTTTCCTTATTTAGCAAGGTAATTGATGTGGCCCCTACTCCATCCACCACTTTGATACAACGGAGGCTACTCCAGAGCAAAGTTATTACGCCATGCTCCTTGTTCCTCCCATAGAATGCATCGATGTGTATGGGGATCGCCTACGCTTAGATCCGATTAGCGTATATCAAATGTCCGTCGACTTAAGTGTCATATGTAAACAAGGAAGCAGGAATCAATCTCAACCAATTTTTAAGGCGTAAACATCCTCCACCCGCCCTATGCACGAACTCGCAAACAAAGTGAGAGGAAAAACATCGGTGGTGGCCCCATCCCAGCACACCTGGGAACATTTTGAACGTAGAAGGCCATTTTACGTACAGATTGTAACTCTGTATGCCTGAAACCACAGTCTACGAGAGACAAACCTCAATCACATTGCTGTTCATCTTTGTTTAGCCAATTCATCAACTCTGCCTATCAACCCTTTTGCTAACGTCTAGCAGCCGCCCATAGACCGACAATTGGCAAGGAACTGGATCATTGAACTCGTCCCCGAAGCCATGCGTTTCCGATGCCGCCCTTGTGCAGAGTAATTTTTGTGCCTTCATGGGCACATGTAGCATGTTAGCACCACCGCCAAAAAAGTGGTAACCGCGGCACTCTAGTCTCATTCTGGTTGCCATTGGGATGGTTAGCCAGAGCGATGAAAAGCATTTAAACAGCACCACACCGCAAGGTGTAGTCCAGTCGCGCTTTTTTAAGAAATACCGAACATACCACCCCGACTAAAGAGGCCCTGAGATTGAGCATGACTTTCGGCTTCAATGGCCCATCGAGACTACCGATCAATGACAGTTCTGACTTAATCCACAGCTTTCTCAGGGCCAAACGAACACAACAGTAGCAGACCAGCAATGGTGCGGATCAGTTTTCCCCGAACCAAACTCACTTGACCTGCTCTCGGCACAATACCTGGCGCCAAACTCGTGTAGGAATTCTGGGACATTGCATACGAGACGCCCAACGCTTCCATAATTCCCAAAGATGAGATGATCAACTAAATCAGTTGCATCCACTGCACGAAATCCACTCCTCAGACACGTTGAAATGGATCGGCGAAATACCAGCATGTGCATAAAATCCAACCCCAACTCCTCAAGAGGCCGGAAGGTTAATAAAAGACAGCAAATGAAGCGACTTAATAAAAAGTCAAACAAACCACGTGCGATTCGCGCATTATCGCTGTCACACGGTTAGTGTCAATCATTCAACTTCAAGGCCCACAACAACGCAACCAGACTCTCACCCGTCGTCACCACGCCACCATCAGAGCCTCAAACACTTCCAACACAACTCGCATCCTTCCAACCCCTCACTCAACCGTTTACCAACATCAAATGCACAGTCAACAAGTGCATGATTGCATCAATGTACGAATGTGCGTTCAGCGAGGATAGCAAAACAACAGGCAAACTCACTACCTCCCCAAGCCTGTCAAAGGCACCACAACACTAGCCAGAGCTGTAAGTCATCACAGAAAGAACATTTGATCCCGTTGTCCCGGGTGAATAGTAAAGCGATTGTCTCTGATAATTTGCGGGTCCTTATCTCTCAGGCCCTTTAGCCAATTGCGGGCACGGAAGGCCGCCAAATGCGAGTAGTACGTCGGTGCCGGGTACGACACACTGCGGCAGCATCGCATGTACGCGTGGCACAAATAGTACGTGAAGCTTTGTAAATCGTCCGGGCTAAAATTGTTGTCATCGTAGAGGACGTGGTAGTGAGCAGGTTTTGAGGTACCCTATAGCAAATCGAAACAAATGTTACCAGCAGCAGTAGCAGCATCACTCAAGGCCAGCATTATTTGTGCCTCTTCCAAGCATGAGGAGAAAAAGTGGACACAATCGTTCATTTCCATATGCGTGACAGGTCGCCATCAAATAATCCAACCTCACCTGGATTCCCTGATGTGAGCAAAGGTAAAAATCGAATTCACGAGGGTGTGTGACCTCGTCGTCAACGACTGTGCCAGGCAAAATGTTCTTCTCCCTACATTGAAGCATCCCATTTATATAGAAATGACACATCCACTCCGCTATCAACCAACCAGCAACTTACCGAGTGTACAAGGGGTTGAATCGAATGTGGTGCCGCTTCTGTACCACAGTAAATGTTATTAACGGAAGGTAAGGGCGGTCAAGCTCATAGTAAGCTTCCTGCATGGCCAAGAGCTCAGTTCTTAGAATAGAAGTAAATTGGCCTTCCGAAACACCGTCTCGGTAAACGATCACTTTGCTGGGAAAATTGTTGTTATACCTCCGATATGTCTATAGAGAGAAGCACAGGAAGACGATTGCAGGACCCGACGCGCGCCCAGTGAACACTGTCACGTGGCCTTCGGAAGCAGACTACTTTAATGATAGCAGAGCTTCTGCATACCTTAAGGAGTTCAGTGAAAATGCTCTTCATTCCATCAATTTCTTCTCTAGTGCTTTTACCCTGTAAATGATCCTGCTGGCGAACAATGGCCACGTACCGCATGAAGTCAGAAGAAATCGAGGCAACGACCGCAGCAACTGATTTGGTAAGGCTCTGGTCGTCACCAGTGGGACCTGGGTGGGTAACGTCCGCACCCACAACCATTACTGATTGGTTCTTCCACCTCTCGGGCAACTCAGTTACCCGCCAATTGGTACCGCCCATCTTGGCGTTTATCTTCAGCATTAGATTTTCTGCAAACAGGACACAAATGTGTATCACCATTCACACGCAACAACAATTCGACTGGCAACTTACTCAACACATTCGATTTTCCTATTGTGGAGAGCTTTATGCACTGAGTGAACATAGAGTTGTATAGGTCTCCATGGCGCTTGATATGCGGATACTCATCATTTTTACTCAAAACGAAAATTGCCAGCTCCACCCCCTATAACAACAGAAACACTCGGAAAGTAAGCAAGTGCACTAGCAGTACAGCCATGCTCATAATTCAGCTGCAAATTCTACGCTAACCGAGTCCTTACTCGCGTCTTAAGATCTGCGAACAGCTGCGGTAGTCTTTCAATCGACGACGTTCCAATGCTATCCATTTGAAACTTTAGACCGTAAACCCAAGACACATCCCGCAAATCCTCTTGAAATCCTCTAACGATACGGTACTGCATGAAATTGTAAAAAGCTCAGTTAATGCTGACTCCTCATAGAAAGAACGACAGAGTGAAAGAAATCCACTCCACTTAACAGCTTTTCTATCAGTTGACATGATGACGACCTTGCATCTGAGGGTGCGCGATACGGGACGATAAAATTTTCCCTGGATCCAGGCTCCGTCGATTGGATGCACCAATTGACGGTGAAATCTTACACATGGTGCAGGAAGTACTCTTGCCTGAATCTTAACTGGATCAGGATTTGGTATAGTCACTCCGAACGTCCGCAACACACGTCTAGACCTACAAAACATAACTTCGCATACACATAAGCTGTTAAACGGGTCAGGCAAAACAATCAACAATCATTGGAAAAGATTTGTCAATTCAAATTAAGACCAGATGACAGGTTGGCAGTTCCGTACCTCAGAGCTATACAATATAAACTGACCATATTTCCTTATGCCTAGACACCTAACCAGTCGCTGCAGGATTGCCAGTAACAGTACTGTGGCAGATGAATAGTATGCATACAACGCAGCACGAAGACAATGACGGTGAAAGACACACAAACTCACCCCTTCATTGAATTAATAAACTTCTTCAAATCGTTAAAACGCGTCTTAGGGCTGACAGCTGAAACCTGAATAACGCTGCTGGAAACCACTCCGGCATCATCTACTGCATTCTGGAATGGCAATACTTCCAACAACTCCATCGGTATGTACTCGTCTCGATCCTTCCTCGTCTACAACATCCATAGCACCGTCAATGCAACACCCATTACATGCACCCCACACCATCGCCATCAAACAATCCATTCGCCGCGTTCATCAAACATTCGCTCCACCCATCTCTGCCTCAGGCTCCTCCCACTTCCACCCCACGCTGTGCACATACCAACCCACTCCTCATCCTCACCGACTACACCTCCACTCGCCACTGCAGCAGCAGCTGCTGTGACCAAACAACCTACACCCTCCTCCTCTACTCACTAACGACTCACACCACCAACTCCAACGTGGTGCAGATACCGCCTCTCCACCTCTTCATCATAACACCGCCGTGCCCAACAACACGAATGCAACGTTCCATCCTCCCACTATCACTACCACTACCACCAGCTCCACCGACAGCACCGACGATGAATGCACGGGTGCACGCATCGTAACAAAAGCACTCCACTTCAACACAGCTAACAACACTCACCTTCACGCACGGATAATCCGGGTGTTCCAGTACTATGCCATATCGGTCCCTGAAGTATTGCGCAACCGACTTGTTGAGGTCAGGGATCATTTCCTGCTCTGCCGTACCTTTCGATAAGCCGTACACCAAAAAACGCCTCTTATACTGTTTGTCTAAAACAATCATCACAATTTGCATCACACTCAACTTCCATTGCAAACTCCCTTTGCATGACACTTTTAATAGTCACAACTAGATTTCTGCTCAACGTAGATGCTCTCCGTTGAGAAAAACAATGGGGCAAAAACATCACAGTGCCCCATGGAATGGGGCACTGTGATTAAAATGACCTCCACTGCTAACTTGACGCAGAGAATGCCAAATGCAGAGAAAAACTACCTCCATTCCTGTAATGGCAAGCCTCAACGCGGAGTGACCGTATCTGTTTCTCTATTTTTTTCCAGTTTTCTTGATTACAAACATCATCGGGGTGTACTTCTGTCAAAAGTCTAGCCAGATTCCCGGGGCGAGCAAAAGCCCTATAGGCCTAAAGACAAGCCCACTGTCAGCAGTGAACAAATGTGCACATAACAACCTCCACATTATGCACAGCCCCACTCACCATATCTACGTTTAGCCGACACTTCAACTGCGGACGGAAGCTCAGCGAATGTCCAGTGTGAATCCGAAACATACAATTAATTTTGGGGTCTTCTGAGTTTTCACTGAAAATTGACGACTTGGACAAGTGTGGGAGCGATTCTCTGTTCACCCATTTTATTAGGTTACCCAGCATATTAATGGCGTTCTGCGGCATCTCTGACGACCTCGAACGGTCACTTGAGATATATTCGCAGATGCGAGCAGGAGAAACACTGCCCACTTTTTTCGCAATGCACTCCAACGTCAGCTCACCGTTCCCATTGGGATCGCGAATTATCTCACTGAAAGTTAGGAGGTCCCCCCTTTCCCCGTTCAAGGGACCCAAGGAGTACAAAATTCGACCACCGTCGGAAAATACATTCATGCCTCTTCTAAATAGCAAGGTTAATTGATAAGGTAGAAATGCTTCAAGGGTACAATCACATAGTGCTGCGGTGCATTATCAAACCCTGAAATAATTGCTGTCGCAGTTATTCCACCACCATACTGTGTTACCCTTATGAGATTCGAGGAGAGCGGGCGTGCTTGCATTGCTTAATGGCTGAGTTAAAGCAGATTCAGTGCCTTCATCTATTCAACAAGGGGTGCACTCACCTCTCTGCGATCGCTTTCACGAACTTCCCTGCCCTATCTGTCCGGAGGTCAATCACCTTTCCGGTCATTAAATTTAACCTCAACACCGTTATGTCATATATCAACACCGACACATCTTGTATTGTGCAATCCCAACAATTTGCTTCAACCCATAATGGGGACCCACTTGTCCCCACACTGGGGCGGGAAGGGAGTATCCTCTGATCATCAATTTCCGATGGACTAAAGAAGTGGAGTATTTGAATCAGACAAATTCATGGCACCCACTTTGTTCAAACGATTTCAAAGAATGAAGCAAAGCTTGCCGAAGAGCCACTTACCGTTCCGCGACCAACCTCTCGGTCACACTAAAATTGCAGCGATAATGGCAGTTTAAGATGTTGAACGATCTTACGTTGGCAATGGATAACTCAGTTTAAAATGCCTTTTGTGGGCAAATATCAAAGCAGCCCTTCACCCGGTTTCATTGCCGCAACTCATGCTTGCCATTGTCTTACCTTTCATGAGGTGGAGTAGGAAGCTGCTGACGCGATACACGGTCATCCGAGACGTACCAAGCCGCTGACCTTGACCTGAAATAAAATAATCTACCCTGGGTAAAAGTGATCATAATAAGGAAGCGAATATGAAGGAGAGGCATGTACACCTCATAAAACAAAAATAAAAGAACCAATCTTTACAAGTGTCAAGCCATGCAAGCGAAATAAGTCAGCGAAGAAACTTCACCAAACGTATTCACAAAAAACAAAAAACAAATAAACCACTTACGGCGGAGCAATATCCGAGGAGGAGGATCCCGAAGAACCACTAATAGATGTAAATAAGTGCAAAATGCCGCAGAAAACACCAATGCACATTCTCAACACTCCTCAATGCGTGCAGATGCCTAACTAATTTCAGTTGCATTAAAAACTAAAAAAAATGAAGAGACACCTAGCCATATTTAACCGGACTATTCACCACGATCATTGCTAATGCAGACTTAGAATCCATACAGCAAACAAAAATAGAAATCACGAAACGCACGAGGAGTACGTCACATGACGTCGCTTTTCCGAACTAACTCCACTGTTCTGGCCAGTTTCAGCCCATGGGCGTCGACGTTGACCGTCGCTGCGACCCTGAAAGCCTTCGCCATGCTCAACTTGTTGCTGAAAACCACGACTTCCAAATTCGGCTCGACGACCGCCATGTTCTTCTGGCACACGCGACCAACTGGCACGAACCTGGAGACCGCTGCCTTGTCCACTAAAGCTGAGTTCACGACTTTCCAAGTGACTTCTATAAATTCCACCTGCACGACTCTGAAAGTCGCTACGACGGCCGCCGCCACCAAATGCCTGATGCTCTTGACCGATTCGATGTCGCTGAGTCTGGGACGTAACAGCGCGACGTCGAACGTATTCTCTATCGCCTCTACGATCGGAGCGGCCTTCACCTAAATATTTCGACACCTCATCTTATTCCACTCTCCCAATCCTTCTCCTACACCCACTCTAATTCCGACTCCTACTCCTCCAAAACACCACTCACTCTCATAACCTTAATCACTTTGTGGGTCCGAAGCACGAAGCAGCGGATGCGCACTCATCAGAACTCTACAAGCACACACTTACCCTGAGCTTTCTCATCGTCGTCTCGATTCCGTCCTCTAAAAAAACATCAACAAAGGAAGCGTAAACCACAACCTGCAGCACGCATCTCCACCAAAACAGTCCATCCCCCCGAAGGGCACTCAATTACCACCCAGCACCCTGCAATGCAACTTCGACGATAAAATAACCCCACCTAAACGTGTTCAGTAGGGACACAATAGCGATGGCAAACCATACAACTCACGCACACACCCCTAACCCCACCCTCCACCCCCAACCTCTTCCTCACTGCCCACACACACGCAAACAACGCCTCATCACCCACCTTCCGTTTCCAAAATCACCAATCCAACCCCAGACTCTGCTTCCTCACCAACACCAACTCACCACTCATACATCTCACACACACCTAACCTGACGTCTTACTACGCCCGACCTCTTCGCAACTTGTGCTCCTCCTTCCACGTCCTCCAACCACCAGTTCGCAAGACCGCCGCTCATTCCACACTTCCAACTAACCTCCTCACCGTGACACCACCCGCTGCCACGTTCGCGACTCGCGACATGACGAACCACCCTTCTCTGGCTGTCACTCAAACTACCAACCCAACATCACGAGCTTGCCTCTCATCAAGCTCACAAAACTCTCCCGCTTTGTGCCCTGCAACCACATCAACAAAAACAGACAATGCTACCATGGGTGGTGGGTGGGTGCGTGCACGCCTCCACACACCAGTAAGTTAAGCTGGCCATCAAGGACACCATAGGAAAAAGGCCATCCAAGGAGTCCCACGCACCTCCTACTCTACATCAACGAGCAACTCAACAAGTTGCATAGCCTACACTACTCTACACACTACTCAAACGTTCATAGCGCAGATAACTTGCCGATCAGCCATCTCCTTATTTGCTCCCCAGTATTTGCCTACAAAGAGCAACACAGACAGAGAGTAGCAACGCAATCAGCTTCAACCTCAACTCACACATCAAACGTCTTTCATAAAACGCCATTATGGCTTTGGTGCCATGCAGTCCCAACGCGATTGCTATTCCGGATGCAACAGCTGCGCTACCATAATCTGTTCAGTCTACGCGCATATGCACACTTACGCTCGCCCTAACAATTCTGCCACTCTAGTAAACCCTCGCTGTTGCAGTCTCGTGTGCAATTATGAAGCCAATAAGTTCCACTGCTAGCAAACATAACGGCTCATACACGTTATCACAGTTGCCCTCTCCTGGACAGTATCATATCTCGACTAATTTATTTAGTAATATCACCTACGGGCACTATTCTGCTGCCATTTTTGGTAGTAATTGTTGCACCCACCAAAGGATATACCCTAGTTCCAAAGACATTAAACAAAACATTAAACAAAACTTGAAAACTAAGGCGACGACAATCACGAAGCATAGGAAACATTAAAGAGTGATTAAAACGAAATTATAAACAAAGCCTCAGCTACAATGTCACGACCCACCTCCTCGAGTTCGACCTTGCAGCAAATGCCCACCTCCAAGTAAAAACAAATCGCGATGAGAAATTTGAGTAGAATTCAAGCTTAGTTACCATTTATGGCCCTTTGTGCAAAAGTTTAGGCATGCGATTCTGTTTTCTTTTTAAACTACGTCATTTCTTTCCCCTGAACTTCTTCCATGATATTAGGGGCATTTATTTAAAGTACTCAGGGGAATCAAAAATGCGAATCACCATAAATATATAAAATGCATATGATTGAGCACATTTCATTCTCTAAATCATAGCTTAATAAATTAGACACTGAAGGCATTGAAGTGAACTCATCCTCTTTATACTTTAAAGAAGGCTGCGCAAATGATTGAAACCATCCGTACTTTTAAAAAATGTTGTAGCTATTTGATCAAAGCAATGAATGTCACTTTTTTACTTTCATTAACCGACGCAATGGCAGTCCACTTAATCGGCGTATGGAATACGGCTGTTGGAAATCCGTCAGGCACACGTTTTGTGCTGTGAAGTGGACTAGTTAAACGTACTGTTTTAGTCTTCGCCAAGTTTCATGTAGCAACATAAATTTCTTCAGTATTTTATACGTACCACACTAATTGTGATGTTGTGATAATGATTAATGAAAAATTGCTCAATCTGGCTGGATTAGGTCCACTTCAATGCTTAAACACGGGTGTCGCCACTGTCAATCTTTCATTACTCCTAAAAACTGGTGGAAGTGTGTAAAACTAATTTGTTAGGCGAATGGAGAATAATGCATTAAAATATCCCCTCTCATGCAGCGCATATGGTGCCTAATAAAGGGTTACTTTGAGGATTCGCTAGCACAAGTGCTGCGGTAAGTCTGAAGGAGGCGCAGATTCCCCGCATTGCAAAAGGGAGCTCAATTCTACTGCGCTTCAGTCCACAGTATTGCCCTATTGATGTGATCTTTCCGTTGATTCAATGCGAGAATCACTCCAGCACTGTGCTGAGCTGACACTGTGGTGCAGCATATACAACAGGACACTTTTCAATGGGTTTATGTGTTTTTGTGCTACTCTAGGTGCTTCCCTGCATTGCTGAAGGTCATAGACGGGGAAGACGCAGCTATGCCAAATTGTGGTGTCGCTCGTGCGTATTCAGGGGGGGGGGACAGGGAGACATTTGCGAACACGACTTCCCTGGCTGTTTTGATGATGCTCCATTGAATGGGCCGACGTTTAATCTAACGGCCATGTAACAACCAGTATCTTGTCCAACTGTAGCGAACACATAGGGTCGCGTTCACTCATTATCTTTGATCAAAACAGGTCTGACCTGCGCCATGGTACTACTTCTAAACCCATTGCAATGAATTGAACTCCTGTGAGTGGTGAGTGTCTGCAGTCAAAGACTTGCCTATTCGCATAGATTGTGTTGGAGTTGTCTTTGAGCTTGAGGAGACAAGGAGACAGGAATGCTAAAGCAACAAATTCCAATTTGCTTGCGTGTTTAATAACTCAAGTAGGAGGATGACGTTTGGCATCTTGTTGAAGCACAATTAAGTGCAGTTTTACAACGACTATGGAAATCGTCACCTCGGTTACACATGGTGTGCAAACGATCAATCTACCACCATCTGCGGTGTGTTTACTTTTGTTTAACGGGGAGCATGAAGCTATTGCCTTGAAGCCATTCAGCAATCTGATTGGACTTCTTTTCGAATACAAGTTTGTGGTCTGCATACTACTTAAATGCACAAGAGCAACGCTAAGCGAGTTTGGAATGTTGGAAGTGGCATTGCTTGACAGCACCACTTCAAGCACAATTGTCATCCACTCCACATCTGCCAATCACGTAGTCGTGAAATCGCTTCACTCAGATGGTGGGGAACATAAGTCAGCGCGATGACACCTAGGCTCGAGGCACATTCAACTGACGTGTGATATTGTGAACTTGTAAAAAGTGTCACACAATTTTGCAACTGATTACTGTTGCAGATCTGTGTATGCCATTGTGTCCTCCCTTTGGCTAGAAACGGCAAGAGGATGTGGTGTTTGACTGAAGGACGGTACAAATCGGTCAACAAACCGATCACGACATCACAGAGCTGCTTAAAAACAATTGCGCTCCATTTGTCACAAATGTATGGTGGCGAACAAAACAAGATAGGAAAAGCTCTTTTAGTACAGTGTACCATCGAATGGGTGGATATGTGGGGCGCGATGTCTTCTTATTTTTGACAAACAACACGCGTATCTAGACAACCTTTTTAAAACCCTAGGGAGTTCGACTATTACCTAGTCGAATTTGTTTCTGTTTACGTTGCCTATGTTACTGAGTATCCATCTCTTAAGCCTATGTGCTTGTTTGCCTTGGGACAAACAGGGTTTATGGTGAAGTCAATTCTAGTAACTGACTTCCAGCCTCACACATCGCGATAGGAGAGCAGTGGCCGTCGATTGGTGAGTGTAGTGGGGTATGTAAGGGAAGACATGCACTGCATTCTAGTATAGAGTTCTGAAAGGCCTACTGCCTTGCCATGAATATAGCGGAAAGCGGCACCCTCTCATACCATAACAAAAAGTGATTGGCATATGATAATTATGCGTGCACTACAAACAACATCCATTCTCGGGTACAATTCTGCAAATAAGTGCCCTTGCAATAAGGTTTGCACTGTAAGGTTTGCAATACCCAGGACCTCTCAATTGATCTGCACTATTTTCTCTCCAATACGGAACCAGAGCGGTAAGACAGTCATCAAAAGTGAAAAGAAGAGGTATCCCGACCAGAAACTTAATTACTCGAGTCTTGTGGCGGCGCATGAGTGCCCATAGCCGCCTTCTCCATTCATTTTAGCAAGAGTTTAGAAAAAAACTTGGCCTGACTATCATGCGACACATTACCCCTAGAATAAACATGAAACACACCGCCACAACCGAAGCATGAACTGCAATCAAAGAAAGGCACCCAACTAGGCCACGGCATCGACCTGCGTGCTTTGATCTCCGAACGTCACTACTCAAAAATCTTTCAATTTATCTTTCATCAATTGTTAAGCAATAAACAACTCCCCAGTAGTGTTATGATACTGCCTGCAGAAAAGCGTGCCTACAATAATTGTAAAGAAGATTACGAAGAATCCTATCCCGCGCTACAAGCAGCGCCAATACCCGTTCCCATACCGAAGAACTACTAGCTACTCACCCCACCAGAAGCACCAAGCCCATCCCCATCGCTCTACCCTACTAGGTTGATCTGTTGAAAGTAGGAGGAAGACTTTGATCTGGAGCGCCAGCCTACAACATAAAACCCACAGACCCGAGAGTAAAGATCGAGTGCTCGTTCTGGAATCACTGAGATACGATTATCCCACCCATGTAAGTAAAAAATTCCCAATTGTCTTCCGATTTTTAAGGATCTAACAGGAGAAAAAAAACAGACCCAATTGAGATGCAGACCCGTTAGTGAGGCTCTTTATGTAACCATGAACTATTAGTCAAGCATACGAATCAACAGGATTCGAAAAAGAAAGCACGAATATCAACAAGCTTTAAGCAAATATTTGCGTGTACATTAGAAAATGAAGTGATGGGGATGGCGGTGAATCGAATAGACAGACCAGAATCTTGTTCATTCATCCGATGATTCCTGCATATACTTTCCTTTGTAGCTCTTGTGAACCTTGAATGATAAGTATGCAAGCAACGCGAGAGAAGCACCTTGTCCATAGATTCTCCAACGCATCATTTTTTGCATTGAGTTGGCACTTGTACGCATTGTGCGAGCCCCATTAATGAGTACAGCGCCTGTGAATATTATACCTGTGGCGGTTTGTAAGAATGGAAAGTAGCTTGAGATTACCTATGGGGACCAGAGGGTTTTCTAGCATAAGGGTCTTAAATCTTTCAATTCGATCCGGAACCTCAGACTTATCGGGCATCTTGGCGATGCGAAACCCTGAACACTTAGGCCTGGAGTGAAGGTCACTCGGCCGACCCACTTACATGACACATCACCAATCCATTTAAATAAAGTAATTATATATAAGAATCCTTAGTTACTCCTGTAATTAGCAAAAAAATGTAATGTTTTTACTTCACAATATTTTTTTAAAAAAGATTTCGATAGGCATTGTTTTGCGAGTGTTAAAAGTAAGTGCAAAATAAGCTATTCATAAAATGCGTCCCTACTTCTATTGAGAGTCAAAGGGTAGATACCTGTTGCACTCCGAGCATCCCTATAAGACAGGGAAAAGGCTATGTGTGGGTCAGAATACTTGCATTTTAGACAGGAAGGAAGAGGATTGCTGGCATGGCCGCAGGCCAGCCCACCCAGCTGGCTTCAAGGTGGCCGCCACTCATTGTGTCGGACCAACCAACAGTCCAAACAAACAAAACACTACAATACCACCTTTGGCTTTTTCCTAAGCAATATTTCGCAGCTGATTTCGCAGAACATCTTAGCTTTTACCACCAGCATATCTTGTACTTACTTCGACAGTGTTTTATTTCAGAAATTTAAGTCTTAGGTCTTACTGTTTGCATTAGGACTTTGCAATCATGTTTGGTTTTTCTTTTGCTATTCATTACGGTTCAAATGGCAGAGCTACCTATCTTCCAGTAATTTATTTAAGACCCAAATTGGTTTGGGAAACTTCCGTGTTACTATAGTATAATACAGTCAAGAGACAATACCAGGTGAGAGAAGCAGACTATAATTGAACGATTCAGCTGCTTAAGGGTTAAAAAACCACTTAAACCTCTCGGCTCACGTTCGTGTACAAAAGCCTTCGAGTGGTCTAATTGCTTTAGGATGTTAGTTGCTGCCTTGCTGCATAAAATTCTCCACGTCTCTTTAGATTCGTATACCCGGTTCCCTCTTCCCTTCTTTGGTGTTTTATGCCCTTCCAAAGAGCACCATGACACCTTTTGTCACAACACGATTTACCCCAAATCGAGCTCTACGGCCGTGAATTGGGATCGAACGAACTTCAATTGACGCGAGACGCTTCCCTAGCCCCAGAGCTCATCTTCGCGTCTATCACAAGGCTCAGGTTTGTGTAACAGCGAAAAAAAGCAGATTTGATTAGATAACTTTCCCTGGTGCAAAAACGCCTCAGTGGAGGTTCAAGAAGGCCAAAAAAACTACAAACCTCAACAAACACATCTTTATTATTGCCTACGCTCACGTGGAGCCCTCATTAATCATTTTCGAAGCTGATCCCATTCAATATGAGGCGCTCGTGCATCAATCGCCTCCAGTGCAAAACCACCAAAGAAAGGAGTAGAGAAGGGTAACTTATCATTGGCATTCACAAACCCTAATTTTGAGTAAAAAATAGCAAAAAAAATGATGTAGCGGTCAAGTGAGAAATTTACAGACACAAAAGGGGATTGCATATATATGGGCATATAAAACAAGTTGGAGCGGGGAAGGAGGTAAAATCGCATACGAAATAAAGGGGAGGAGGGGGAATGTATTCTCTTGGTGTGTTTCAGTGTGAAAGACTCAAAACAACCTCCTTCCGATGAGGCGGTTATTGCCTCCTCTCCTGGTACTGAGAGGCCATCGGGTTGTCCAACACGGGACATATGAAAGCATCTTCAGAGGTCCGTGTCATGTAGGGTCTGACCCAGTCTCTACAATTACCTGCCAACAAGAGCGCAGTGAGCACATAATGCGCGCATTTCAACCCTGACCCAAGCCATTCTTTTGGGGCATTGAGCATTGACATGACTGGTGGGAAGTGTTTGGGGGTGATTGATGAAATACTTACTATTGACTGTCCTGCCATTGTAGGTGTTCGATCTGCGAAAATCACGAGGTGAGATGAATGTGGCAGGACCAATACGGGGCAGGGTGTGGGCCACCAACTCGGGAGTGGAGGAGTGTTGGGGCCACACCGGAGAGACATTACGCACCAGCACCACAGAGGGCTCGTCGATGTGTTGACGCAGTGTAGGCATGCGCTGAATCAGACGACCAGCCGAAGTGAACCACCGAGAGACTTGTGATCGAATGTTGTTTGGTTCACCTATTCGTAGGCCGCGGTGCCGATGCACGCCTCGTCGGCGCCGACAAGCATCGTGCTCCTCTACGTAACGACCAACGGGCAAGGTCGCACCCACTCCACGCTTCCCCTGCAATCGTGCTGCCAAGGTGTCAAAGCTGGGTGCGAAGGTGTTTAAAGTGGAGTTCAATAACAATCTAGAGGAGAAGGGAGAGGAAGAGGGTGATGATAACAATATCACGTTAGCCAGAAATCAAGACAGGAAGGAACACAGCTGATAGTGGGGGAAGACGAACCTGGGGAGGATTGCAGTTGTACTAGTGATAAGCATGCAGAGCCAGAAACGAGAATCCTTCATGAGAACGAAGATGACGTAGTAGGGCGGATCTGGGGTAATTTGAGTCACACCAATAGCGTTGTAGGCCATAGTGAAGAAGAGCCAGAGGACAAGGTAACTTCCAACGTACGTAATTGCGTGAACAATGGTCTGTAAAAGTAATCGTAAAACACAAATGAGCGTTTGGTAACTGTCTTGGTGCTCATAATTGCAAACTCATCCATGTACTAACAATGAACAGTTTCCTGCACCAATGCATCCAATAAAATCAACATATATGATTAGGATCCTCGAAAGCTCTAGTCTCATTGGTTGGCTTGCGTAGCCCGCGGTCACAAAGGGAAGGAAGGACTGAACTCTGATTGGTTAACACTATAGGGCTTTAAATGGAGACTGACTTTTGGCAAAGCGTAACTGTGCTGCGAGAAGTCAGCATCAACCTCCGAGATGTAGTTCCTCTGCGCCCCTGGGCAAAACAGTTTGTAAAAGTATTCTCAACAAGACCAAAAGTAAGACCGACGAGCGATATTTCAACGTACATTCAAGATCTAACATTAACCAATCTAGGAAGCCGCATCAGGACGTAGAGGGAATGGCAGGCGACACAGCCACACGACCTATGTTTGCACCATTTTCACTAACTAGTCTTACAACGATCAAGCTTCTTACAAAACACTTCGTCTCCAGGGCGATGTGCACCAATGAGGTGAAGACTAAGGCATTCATGCAGGTTGTGCCGAGTTCGTTCATGCTAGCATTGGTACCATTGAAGACGAGGTAGGGGATGAAGTAAATCACCAGAGACTGCCACACTGCATCGAGAGTGTTGAGCCAAAAGTGCCACGGTCTGTAGGTCTGAAATAATATGTCCAGAAAGGGATGTTTACTATGCCACAATAAGGAGGGTTGAAAGACCTCGCAATGTACGAATAGATCGGCATCACATCTTACGCTTGCTTCAATTTCAGTGATATAGAACTCTCTCAGGTTCGCTTAAGTAGCCATCTGCTCTGTTAGTCTGATATGAGCTACATCGACTTTGAGTAAGGCTACAACGTTTATGCATCCAAGACTATCACCATAGGAGGCATCAACAACGGAAAACTGACTCGCCCTCAAGGTCCGAGGGCCTAATCTCCCCTCCACGTTGATAACTCACGTTAAGAACTCGAAACGGTAATACAATGGGAAGGAGCGGCCAAAGTATCCACCGCCTTCACTGTCAGCTGAGGCATCTACGACTACTCCCCGACGAATGAAGCTCAATGACAAAAGCCTAGCTTTCAGACCACGAAATCCACAATAAAAGGCGCACTTCCAGGTGTTTGTAACTCACCATAGAATCCCGCCCGTTGCGATAGAGTTTAGGATTAGCCATGAGAGTTCGATCATCCAAGGAGTTGTCGAGAGCACCCAAAATGAAAGGTGGTATGCTGGTGAGGGTGATGTTGAAGAGCACCTGTGCCAGTTGGTCGATGTGTACACTTCCCGAGAAGCCGTTGAAGAATTGGAACCAAAACAACGAGAATATGTAGACCTTTACAAAATTAATGAACCACCATAAATCCTGCCTCCGCCACTAAGTAACAACTACTTGCTACAGTTCCTGTAAGCCTAAATTGTGGCAAAGCACACCTCACGTGCACGAATGTGGTAATCGTACGACCTGAAAGTGGACGCTAACAACCAGACTATGTTGTGCCGCCCTCTAGCGAGTGGAACTGTTTATCTAGTGCGGTGATTTAGACGACAACAGCCACTCAAAGCACTGTCTGAAGTTTGGGCTCAATCTATTGCCTAATGTTACGTCGGTGTTCTATGGACTAGCATGACTGAGATCGGCGCTGACAGCCAGTGGCATCAAACTGTATACTTTCAGTCATGTAAACAACGGATGTTGTTGCCGTTCTTTATCTCTTTAACCACGTGGATTTCTCAGCCTCTACTTGGACGTAAGAAAGGGTGAAGAAACGTACTGAGTCCTTGTAGAACATGTAGAGGGCCATACGCGCCAGCTTCTCGTAGCACCAGTGGCCATGTACTAGAAGGAGACGTTTCAAAAAGGAGAATTGAGTGATGGCAAAGTCAGAAGCCATTGACGCCTGCATGCCCTCCTGACCACTGATGCCGATACCTACATCGGCGTGTTGGAGCATGTTCACATCATTTGCACCGTCCCCAACCGCTAGGGTCTGGACTCCCAGTTCACGTTTCACCAACTCCACCACGGAGGCCTACCGATGTCAAAAAATAAATATCAGTTGTGTGGTAAGAGTCGGACAAATTTCTACACGATCATTCAAAGCTCTCTCGCCCTCGTAGGAAGCTCCAGCGTCTTGGTAGCTCTCATTTCTGTAGCTCGTAACATCAGCGACCGAACAACAATGAGACGAAACACACCAATAAGGGGGACACACAAAGGGGTGGTTCAGATTCCAACTTTTGCATTACACTTCCCTACACAGCTGCCGGTGCGATAGATGCATCCTAATCCTCGTTCGGTGCAAAGCAGAAGAATCTTGTACACGCATGTTCCACTCCCCTGTACTCACAATACCACGCTGCGTCCCTCGAGGCGTCCAAAGACCTCCATCCACTTGTTGAAAAAAGTTACTATTGGAATCCTCCTTCCGTGGGATGCCGTGGTAGGCCATCAGACCTGCCACTGCCCCACTAGACGAGGTGTGCTACTTCATGCACTCACTAACGAGTCAAAGATGTTCGAAAAAATTGACATTCACCTGGTTCTGCATGCAAATATCGTAAGGTAGGACATCTTAATTTCACTATTAGCTGCATCTTTTCAGTCTTGAATGCCCACCACCACTACAAATTGACATTCATCCGATTGGAGTCTGGTCTCTCAACTCCCCCTACCTTCGCAAAGCACAGACGCACCCACCCAAGCACACATGGCGACCACATCCATCCTAGAAGATCTCCTTATTAGCTGGTCTATGACCATTTAAGAGAGAGGCGGAGATTCCTCCTCTCCACCTCCTGAGATCTGATGGATCACCAACTTCTACTGGGACATTCCATGAAGGACGGGCTCCATGCATCGCCTAGAACGAAGGAATGCATAATTGTTCAAAGTGAAGTTGGGATGAATGCCCTGTTCAGTCTTCAGCCTCACTATCGTAATCTGCGTTACCATCAAGTCGTTGTCCACGTCGGTATGGCTAATTACAACTTCAAGGAGATTATGTGGGGTTGGGGTACGAGGCCATAGGCCACTGAGCACCCACCAGGCCGGGGTCAAGGCTCGACATAAGTGCGAGTGCAGCGATTTAAAGCAACAGCGATCCCATTCTCGATGGTTTCAAAGACCAAGGGAAAGGCTTGTTGAAGTCACATCAAGCCTCATCCAACGTTTTAATCTTAAGACATTCAAAAAAGCGGCATTCAAACATTGACTATGAAGCTGTCTATGACACGTCTCATGCGCTTTGATAGACAGAGAGAGGCACTGAGATGACAACAGAGTGCTGGCGATGACAGGTGCTAGTGACTGACTTGTGAAGTTCATCTGATGTGAAAAAGCGTCCCTCTTGGGATTAACTGCCTATCAGCACATGACCGACTGAAAGGAGCTCAAGAGGCGATACTCAAAAGATGTAAACCGATAGCTGGCCATATTCATGTTTCCTCAGCCCTTCTGGCACGAGGTATCTCAGATTTCGAGAAAACACGAGACACCGCTCCTGAAAATGCACCCCACCTGCATTAGGCCCATCAAAGCGCCATAGCCTGGTTCTAAGCGGGCAGCATTGCCCATTTTTCGAACACTCTCGTGGGAACTTTGAATAGGGAGCCGACAGGACTTGAATCAATCAACTAACCTTCTGTGAAGGCGTGACACGACAGCAAATGACGCTGGAACAGATACGTGCGAGTTTGATAAAGATCCCCTTATTTTCCTCTTCCAAAACAAATGGTAGACAGGCAGAGTCGAGTACGAGAGCAACACCCTCCTGGGGTATGTCCATAGTCACCTCGTTATCAAATATCGAAATGGAGGGAAAAAGCTGATGATGAATCTCCCCTTCCGGATCCTCTTCGACTGCACATGGGCATGATTTCTTTCCAATTGATGGCGAATCCTCGCGGTTGGATGTCAAGTCTGTCACATTCGAATCGGGCAACAAGCCTACCAGAAAATTTTCCAACTGACGTTTCGTCTCCTCCTACAAACGAATCAAGCTAGTTACTGGTATTTTCAAAGCCTTGAAAGGGAGGCGTGAAACTTACTACACTAGCAGCAGAAAGAACCAGTACTCTCTGCTCCTCTGTGATGAGTTTTGCAGCATAGGCAATGCTAGTAGCGGTCTCCTGTTTATCCCCAGTCAGCACCCACACCTTCATGCCGGCGTCGCGAAGCGCCGCTATAGTCTCTGGCACACCTTCCTGTAGACTGTCTTCTATGCCTGTGGCACCTGAAACATGGAAAATTTTCCATTTTTATCGTACAGCTAGATCAGTCCACAGTACTAGCGATAGCGTGAAGGCAACAGGGTGTCGTGGTGATCCAACTTTCGCGTCCACAAGACCAAAGATGTACTGTGTGAACTCGTGAATACTCACATCGGCTCATACCCGGAGACAAGTGACTTCAAGTACAACGCACTACCATACGTTGACGTAAGGCACAGCTACAGAGGAACATTCGACTAGTTTGGGTCAAAGTAGTCCCAATCTTGACAACCACCAGGTCACTGGCATGATCGTGGGGCGGTGTGTGTGATGAAATTCTACAGCAGGAGGATTAAAAGCCTTCAATGCGACCAAAATGCTGACTGGAATTAAGGAACGGTGTGAGTAAATACCCAACAGTTCCAAATTGACTTCAATGTCCTCCATCAACTTGTACTTCAATTGCTCAGACTGCGAGTAGTCCTGTTCAGCTGCCGACCATGCAGCCGCCCACTTTTGGTACTCCGACTCCAACAGTACCTAGAAGGAAGACAAAGGACAGGAAAAAATGGGTTTCCACTTAAAAAAAAGATATGAAAACAGATTTTCTACTTATGCCGCCCACCTTTCACCCCCATAATCAGTTTGTGGCAGTGATTAATAGCCCTGGATGCCTAGCTCTACGATCCTCCAGCCTCTCTGCGTGTGGGCGTATGTGATGAGACTACACCCAAGCTCAAATGTACTCAAAATCTACAATAATCATAGCTTCACCACTGTAGCGACTTGTGGAATGAGGAGGCCTCCATGTGTAACAGACCACCGTCGAGATATTCCCCTCGGAATGCAAAACGGTCCTGTGAATTGCTGCGGATCATCCACAAATTCGAGGACAATGCAACAAAGTGCCACTCAAATGGGCTCAAGCGCATAAGATTTAAATTTGCAAAATCACCACTACGAAGTTCTTTCACTAATATGTCAATAATATTGCAAAACAATATGACATTAGCCTGTCAAGACGTATTTCAAAGTGAGTGAACAGGAGAACAGCAAGCCTACAGGCTCCCTTTCAAAAACTCGTCACACATTTTGAATTGTTTGCTACCTGGCCGAGTTGATGATTTGTTTTGCATTTGCGTGTGTTCACCCATTAAAGGTCAGACTATTTGAGGGCATGCAAAGGGTGTGGCCAGAACTAGTGAATCGGTGAGGCGGAGGCGCCGGTTCTGCTTCATATCACTGCAAAACTGCCCACCCCTCTGAGAGTGCTTCCTCAAAGAGGCGCCACACACACTGATGCTAACCGCTAGCCTGCATCAAACTAAATCATCGCCACTTGGCTCATTCTTCAACCGCAAAGCTCAAGGACGAGAAAAAACTCACTCTTTTAGCCATAACAAGAGTCCTTAGACCAGATCGTGAGTAATCTCTCAAGCGCTCCTCCGTACTGCTCTTAAAAGTTTGTCCTAAAATAAAAAGAAGAGAAGAAAAATTTATATTCAAAACTACAACAATCTAAGCACACACACACACACACACACACACAGGCGGTGCTGCACGCAGCACAGCAAGGACACGCATCGCATTGGCAGTTCAACAATGTGTGAATTGTGGTGCGACAGATTGAATTCAATGAAATTCCAAGCACTTATCTATGAAAGAGGGCATAAAATTCACTCACATATTTATAAAAGAACCATTAAATGGTAGGGGAAGGTGTGACGGAGGATAACCCCATTTTATGCCAGGCATTGGCAGTTGTGCATGACTTAACGCCTCGACGGAGTGAACACCTACGCTGCGACAGCTGCGGTGGCAACACACAACTCTCAAAACCTACTCTCCCGAATCCTCACACAAAATTGTTGCTTCTTTTGAAACTGTTGCTAGGTTACGTCACACCCTTCCCAGTGGCGAATTTAAAACTAGGGTGTGGTTTCAACTCATGCATTAACAAGCGTTGCTTGTGTGGAGAGAAGAAGAAATCGTTGCCATGGAAGGAGCACAAATGGGTTTGAGATTTGGCTTATCAGGGAGATGTTAAAAAGGCCGTATTGTGCTACCCTACGCCAGTCTGTTTAGTTGCTACTCCCGGACACATGGCTCAGGCAGTAGACACCAACTCCCATCCTCCTCGCACCAAGAGGACGACCACGATAGCGAAGCAGCCATTCAAGCACGATCGCTCTAAAGGAGAGTCGTTTGACACCTCGTGAGACTGCTTTGTCACTAAACAAGGCCTTAAGCCATCGTCTAGACGTGGTCTCCAGACAAAGCAAACCCAATTCAGTTGGGGTGGTTAATTTTTCCACCCTAATTTGTGGAACTGGTGACCTTGATGCTCATCTCCGGATTAATGGCAAGATTTTTTCATACGACATTGTTCGAAGAAAAGGTGTTGATACAAATAAAATGCTACTGCTGCTTTCAAAAACATCTTGATATCCAAAAAACGGTGACTACCTTTATGGGGATCCAGCAGGGGCAAGATAACGGAATCAGCACCCTTGCAATAGAGGACAATCTGATCGGTGCCGGGATGGCGAATTATGATTGACATTCGTTTGCGTTTTGTGACAAATGGCAAAACTTTGAGCACCTCAACTCGGATCAGACCGTCACCTAGGGACAAGACAACGCCAAAAGTGATGAATCATGGGCATATTTGTGTCATAAATAGTTGAGATGGCATAAGTAGAGAAGAGTGAGGTGTTGGCAGAGCTTGACAAGCCTACAGTAGCTGTTGTACCACATGAGGTGAACTGCAATGGCCATGCACTGGGGACTTCCTTACCCGGTAGCCAGATGATGACGAAATCAGTGCCCCTTTGCAACAATTTACAGCCATACTTGCAGGCCGTTTTTACAAGAGTCACTTCATCCGGACTCTCCGATTCATAGCCATTAAGGAGGGTGCTTTCCGAGAGCGGACAGATGTGATGAAAAGGTCGGTCGGCGAGGGAGCTATTGCTACTGCGCCATCGAGTTGATGAACCTGCTTGACTCAGCGCCTCCCAGTCGTCGTAGTCCGAGGCGAGGACTGGAGCTGACTGTTGTTGGTGATATTGTACTTTAAATTGCTTTGAAACAGAAGGTTTGGCCTTGGGTTGGAACAATGGCTGTCTAGCAGGTCGCGCTTGAGTCTCACTCACTCCCTCATCGTCCGAGGAGATGGATGAAGTTCCTGTGGATTCCGAAACGGATAACCAAGCCATCTAGCCAGCTCTCAACAGTAACTGGAGTTTCAGACTGTATTCAAATGCCATCTTACGAGATTCATTTTTCGCATGCGCCTCTGACAGTGTGGCTACGATGTCTGGTACGTCTCCAACAGCCTCAGTATTGGAGAATTTAAATTTGAGGAGACTTTTGAAGCTCCGTTTGCCCTCCTTCTGTTGGGGCGACTCCATAAGAGCACCAAGCACTCGTCTTGGTGGCCGAGTGGACTGACGCTCCTCGCCCTCCGTCTCCCACGCCGATGCGTCTGACTTGCGCTGACGCCAGGCGAAGAGACTGTTGATGCTCAACGACTTGCGTATCAATCGATCCAGCGAAGTGGAGTCGGGAACAGCAGTTTCCGAGTCAACAAGAGTGTAATCTCTCTCTGGCTCAGCTACCGCCTCCTCCCCCACCTCGAATATCTCGTCCCGAGAACCACGGATAAAGAAACGACGAAAACGGGACGAGGAGGTGGAAGCCTCTTCACCACCACTTTTTGACTTCATTCCTCGACGCAGGCGGGAAAAGGGTTTTCTCTTGCGTGGAGGCACAAGCTAAACGGAAAGAGGAGTTAAAAGTCTTCCATCGAAAATGGGATATTACATTCGCGGAAGTTGTAAGCAAAGCTAATTCCACAAACACACAATTTAGCTCACGGCGCACCTTATCATGGAGGAATTACTGAACCCAAGCCTATTATTGACATTTAGTTCAATTACATGCTCTCAAAAGCAGTATTGAACTGCACATCACACCCTTGATCCTTTGTGCATCCTTGCGGTGTTTTATCACCTTGCCACCCTTCTGCCTCGATGCTCTTAAAGACGTCCGCATTCTGCAAAGCGAACATCGTAAGTAGATTTTTCTAGTCAAAAAGGACATTTAAATTCAATGCCATCAAAAAAGTGTGATCGACACCGACCACCTTCGACAGCCTTTCCTCCCTTTAACAAAGGCGAGGTTGTAGGTATTCAAGTCAGCGGTAAATTGGCTTACCCAACTCATTCTTAACTGTGACGATTAAACAAAAAACCCACCGGAGCAGGGACATTTTTATTGGCCGAGACAACACAGGAGTTGCAGAGAGTGAGACAGAGGAAAAAGTCCTGAACGCGTTGGCAATTGCGCTGCTCGTCCTCCTCGTCACCTACATTGAACGCGTGCAATGGTGGCGGTGGTGCAAAATGTGCGGTTTGGTTGCCTCCCACCGACAGAGGCATAGAACCCAAACTGGGGCTAGAGTGACTGGCTACACACCCGAAGATGGTTTGTGTATTGAGCGACGAGGGCGACACGAAGGGGATGAAGTCACGGACTGTTGATAGGCGTGTGCTTGGCACAATCGTCACCTGAGCAGAGAACAACAATTGTTTGCACGCTTGTTAATTGGGAAGGGAGGGAGGTGGGGAATAGGATCGGAGCATGAAAGGTCCAAGCGCAGGCACCCACTCACAGGTGATTGTCTTAGTGGTTATGACTGAGGCATCCATCATTGACAGGCAAAAGTAACGTCACTAGTTATCCTTCGACAACTGGAAGTATTACCACCGTACTACACTGATAGGAATCTACAGCTTCAGGTTACATTGATGTGGACCTGTAACATTTCACGATGGCAACTTGTGAACATGTTCCACGGTTGCAAACAACGAGGATAGGGGACTAAGTTGTATTAATTAGCTTTTAAGCAAATATTTCCACGCCTGCCAATTCTCATTGGAATAAAGCTTAACCAAAAGAATCCCATGCGAAATCTGTCTGAATGAATAACATCAGGAGATTTGAGGGTCTCCTCCTCGGTGAGACGAGGAACTAGTAAGTGGTCCCCTTTTCTGGCGTACAATCATTCATATTCACCTTGGGTGTTGTAATAATGGCCAAAATAGGAGTGACCAAGTCGGAGGCGACACTGTTTAGCTAAATGGGTCCGAAGGAGTCACCTGCCCACTGCTAGAATTGCATGCTACTGGGGCATTAAGATGTGATTCAAAAGTGTGGCGTGTGCAATGCTGTAAGGAGCGGGTGAAATTCGAGCAGAGACAAGACGAAACTGGGACTGAGAAAGCCACGTGAACGCAGTCACTCGATTGCCAACCTACCCACGCGCTGTACTGCCAAGTCCCACGAGAGGTATGGAGTTACAAAATATGGGAAAAGTTGTTGCCAAACAGTCAACTCACATCGGTATCCTGTGAGGCGTTCTCATCCAACACTTCCACAGGCAACTCTACAGTGAAAAAGAGGCCATTAAATGAGAAGCCGGTAGATAAACAGGAGTCAGTTAATAGCTCAAGCAAGCTGCATTACCTTCATCAACCCAGTAGTCAATGCCATTAATGACAGCTCGCTTGAAGACCATCTTATTCTCGGTCAGAGTGCCCGTCTTATCACAGAAGACGTATTCAATTTGACCCAAGTCCTCGGGAATGTTGAAGGCGTGCACTTCAACGCAACGATCTCGTACAGCATCGTAGAGACCCAGATCGTGCTCCATGAAGAAGGTCTGTAGAACTTTGACACCCTCCACAGTGATATATAGCGGCAGAGGGATCACCGCCTACAGTGTGAACCTCTAAGCTACACACTCTTGATAAGCGATTCAAAAGGGGGCAGAGTAGCGGCATCACTTACCTGCAGAATGATCACAAAAGTCCAAAAGTTGATGAAAGCACTGAGAGCTATGTTGCCAGATTCTTCGGTTTTAATGAAGGGAATGTTTGCACCGGGCAGGCTACTCAACCAGATGCAGCTGCCTTGAAGGGAAGGAGGAAATGAGCCAGTGAATGAAAGCGGTAAATTAAGAATGACACAGGAGTGCAATATGGTATGAACTGTTTGTCGGTCCTTCAAGCCATGTGGCACACCGTTGAGGTGTCAAATCAAACAACGTGCATCAAATTGGTCAAATCATTAAGGTGACACGACCCTGACTTATTCATCACTCACCGACAGATCCAGTGATGCACAAAATTGCAAGAATAAGGATACACCAAATGATATCCTTATTAAGACGCCTCTCCAATTTGCTTCGTTTGAATTTGCGGCCCGAATTGTTGAGAGCTGTCTTGGTTTCACGCCCTAGCAAATGCAAATAGACGCCTCACCTTCTGCACGATCATACAAACCAAGCAGTAGTCGACTTCAAAAGCTAAGAAGTCACCGGTGCCGCGATGAAGAGCTCAAGAGCCTATGCTATGCCCCAGTGAAGTAGCAAAACACCCGATACATAAGTGACGGGAAGTAGCGACGCAAGCACCGAGGAAATAAAATCATGCCACTCGTTTTTACGCAAGTTAACATTGCTCAACGTATTTTGGGGAGAAAATCGGCCACTAGGCTACCCACAAACTGGCGAGGAAGAAAAAAAAAACATTGTCTTTGACTCCACTGAAGAGTCCTTACGTGATCAGTGGATTTAACAGGCCAAGCAGGCACCACCATATGTCATGACGACAAATGTCATATAAACAATGCAACTCAGTGCAAAGAGGAGAGAGAACTTCATTTTGGAGGGGAGAAATGCCACAAGAGACTGCTTCTTACCAGCATAGATGACCATACCCTCGACTGAATCGGTGTTGCGGAGGATACAGCCTCGAAGAAGCAGATTCTCCTTCTTAACAACTGTTGGGATCGGTGTGTGGCTGGAAAGGATGATGGAATTGTTAAGCGACTTTCAAGCTACGAAACAGGAGGTTACGCTAATCAAACGCCTGGTTAATCAGTGACAGATGGGCTGTAAAAACTTTCCACACTTTTTGAATTGCGTAAACATGGTATGCACATTAGAGCAACGGAAATAAGAGAAAGTGTGCCATTCAGTGGATAAGTACACAGAAGACGAGAAATGAACGTCTGCAACAGAGCAGCCTGTTTGTTGTGGCCTACCGGCGCGAATCACGTTTCAACACTTGATTAACTTGGCAACAGAAACACGCGTCAGAGAGTTCAACGAAAAAGAGAGAGAGAAAGAAGAAAAGCAAGCGCATTGACTTACATTCTGCCGTTGAAGTGGTACAGTTTGTCGTTGGGGGCTTCCACTTCAACGGGCCAGAGGAATTCCTCCGGTTTGAAGGTCTAAATAAATAAAGGAAAATGCATTCCACATCTTAAAAAAGTTATCAGTAGAGGCGATGTTACCACTAACGACGTCATCGCATCAAGTGGGAGGGCAAACGCAAGCAAGTAGACAAAGTTTCGTAACAGTCAAAGGGCCCATTGAGCACAATATCTTCCGAGTACGTTAGCCCAAACAAGGCGACCCAAAATTTGAAGAGAGAAGCATTAAAAAAATTAGCATTTATGAAGGAGACGCAATTTGAGATGATTTGCCATTGATGGGGTGAAAGCGTCTTCAAACCCTTCTTCTCACTTGTCGAAGTTGACAAATGATCCTATTGTAGTCGTGCGCACTCGAAAGAAGCTCGCGTGAATGAGATACACACTTAGAAGAGTTTTTTGAGCTAAAAAGTGAGTCACACGAGAACTTAAATGCAGTTTATCTGATGTACGCTCCACTAAATTATGGAAAAGCCCGTCAATCCTTTACTCACGCAATTTATACCGTTGAACTCAAGATACGTCAAGAATACAAATTTGAGAAAATGAGGAGTCTTGATCGTGTCGGAGCTTGTAAGTTCGATGAAGTAATATATCCGTGCTCAAAAGCAAAATATAGAGCCCTTATCAGTGTCCATGTCTCTGGGATAGGAGAAAGCGTCTTAAAAGCAACGTCAGCTTTTACAGAATGCAAAAGGTACACTTGCTAAGGCCATGAAAAGATTTCATGGCTTCATAGGTAGTATACAAGTCAATGCCTATTCACTTAGTCCGATTCACTTCCCAGCAGGATTTCGGATGCACTACGCCGCTTATTTTGCATTAATTTTACTTTACTCGCATTGAGCTTACGAACGGGCAACCAAATGTAAATAGGTAATAAAAGGCGTACTCGGGTTTGCGAATAGCGAACACATTCACGCTGCTTCAAATTAGTTTCTCCGTCCAAGTTGGCGGTTTCGATGTGACACATTCCAGAAATTTCAGAAGACTTAAGCAACAAAATGTCCGCCGGGATGACCTCATTTGTATGCAGTCTTACAAAGTCACCTGGACGAATCTCAGCCCACTTCCGCTTCACGTAAGTCCTCTCTTCCCTAAAGTCATAACATCAACCCAATTCATTGCATCACCATATCCAAAAGTGATAGCAAAGCAAATTTATATAAAATTATCGTCATAGAGATATCTCACTCCACCATCTCCGAAATTATAGGAGCATAAACAGCACACATTGATGGCAAAGGTCATAAAAAAGTATTCGATAGCATGTAAAATTAAAATCTGCAAAGTTGACCGGCAAAGAACACCCCAAACTCACACAGAGAAGACGTTTGCCTCTGTGTTATTAACTCTTTGGTCAGCATGGAAACGCTTTAAGTCCTCAAAACCATCTTTAACTGCAGTAAATGCCAAAACAGCCAGCACAGGTATTGCAGCCAGTTCTTTGGCGAAAGCTTCGACTCTCGGCATAAAATTGAGAAATACGATAAAGAGGAAGTAGCAGTTTGCAAACCGGTGCAACTGTTCCCACAAATTCAGTGGAATAAAAGTCAAGAATGTGTATTTGGTAGTCTTCACATAGTTATTAGCGAATTTCGCATTATTATTCTCAAACTCAGCCACATGACAATATGATGTGCATGGATAAACAGTCCTATTCGGCTCTAAGGTAGATTTCCGGCGGAAGATGTTTCCCATTTGGGCACGGACAATGGAACCATTCGATAGGTACACCCAAGTAGCAAAAAATACAGTGAGGACCAATGAAAAGCCTTCAAGTGAACAAAACAACTATTTCGTAAAGTGCGACCGATATACCTTTTATTTATTGGTTATTTCAAGGTTTAAGTGGTCAGTTTAATCAAGTCTTAGAGTTGTTTAGGCAGACTCGTCGTTATTCTATGTTTTTCATTCCAGAAGCTAAGGACGTAATTTACAGTAAATTCTCGTGAGCATTATAAATTTATTTTTAATTAAGAATTTGCGCATTGCGCGCACATTGATTGCATGTTATTGAGGTGTCCCTATGGTTGCTCATTAGCTTATTAGGACTTTAAAAGACAAAAGAAGTTTTGGTTTGGTCAGACCAGAAAGTAATTCGGCCTACTGGCGTAGGGGGGGGGGGAGGCCAGCCACCAACGAAGATTATGTGGTTAACCAAGTAATCGGGACCAAAAGCGTCGTCGAACAAATAATAAGGCGCTGCATCTCTACTCGCCCTTTTTTGCATTTTAAACAGTGCATTTTGCAAAACATTAGCTCCTCCATGTGGCAGATGTGTACCTGCCGGCCTAAATTTAGGGACTATGGAGTGACCATAGAGATTGCTGTTTTCAAAACATTAAGCCAAATAAGTACCAATACACTGCACGATTTCTTTCAGTTTTAAAGCTTACTTTGAAATTCTTCATGGTTAGTCATATGAGTTAATTGTCACAACAAAATTGGTTTTTAGGGGCTACTCACTAATAACTTGCATTTTTGCCGCCATGGTACATTTGGAACCTTTGAAAGTCCCTTGGGGACACAAGGATATGCGAATTTCGTACAGAACACATATGCACAAATGTTGATGAGCAAAAGAAATTGGAATTATTGGCATGTCCCAGAGGCCATCCCAACCCAAACAGGAAGCGGAGCAAACGATTGTTAAACTACTGCAGTACGATTTTTAGCGTCAACGATATAAAACACGAATTATGCTGTGCTTTTATGGTTCAATGCTGATAGAGGCCCCGTGGTTGCGCTTCTTTAGTCTAGTTGTCTACTCAAAGGTGCTGCTCCTGTGGTCTCTACAGGTTGGGGATGTGCTGAAGGGCATGTCAGGATCGTGTCGTTCCATCTGCTCACAAGCAATGGACCTTCTCTCGCCCCTAGGGATTCATTATAAATTTGGTTAAAATTTGAGTTGTTTCTTTAGAGGCAGCAGCAGCAGCAGCAGACAGTTGCTCTGGTCTCTCTGTCATCGCTCCTGTCAGTCACCACGGTCTGTTGTCTGCTTGTGGAAAATTGCAATGACTAAAGCAACACTGAATTCGCAAGAATTAAAAGAAAAGCAAGTTGAAGCCGCCTGCACTACTCAAGTGTCAATACCTATTTTCTGCTAAATTGATGTCTCCTTCACATCTTTTCTAGGGTGTCGATCAGATCAAAAATAGGAGTGCGGTGTACCACGCGCCTTGTTTGCCCCCTCTGCCCGCTGGCTATGTCAGGACCCAGAGAGGCGATTGGGCTGTTGAAAGAAGTGCTGGCCTCCTATCTGTGTTGAACACCTCAGAGTTCTCGCCTTACATTAGACTTTGTCCTGTTGTCCTCCTCAAAATGTGCCTTCAAAACAGCATAAACATTACAAAGGTGAGCAATTCCAAAATGCCTTCTTGCCTTTTTGGGGGAAAATGAAGAGAGAAAAAGATGGTCTGCTATAAGTGCCATCAACTGCCCACCGACTATGCAGCATTACAATGACTGTTGTCCCTCGATCGAGGGTAGCACGAACCGCGTTGGGGTGCCCGGGGCAGGCGAACGACAAGAGGCAAACCAATTGTCTTTGCAAGGGGGCAGTACCTTTGGCACATTTTGCCCACATCTGTTCTCTTAAAGGTCTATCCGCTGCCCGATCACTTGCGGGGTGCATAGAAGAGGTGCCAGTTGTCGATGCTAGACGCACACTATCGCCTTGATTGCCAGGGACACCTCAAAAGTAGCCTTCTCAATGCCTCCATGATGGCGCAAAAGTCTCGGTCAGAGGTGATGTGATGTCAATGACTCGCCTTCTTTAATGCGTCAGCATGGTACCAGCCATCACCATCAGATAAACTCCTCCTGTAAGCTTAAAGAAATCAACCAATTTGACCATCTGGATGGAATTTGACTCCAGCTGTCACAAGTGCAGCAACCTAGGGAAGGCTCGGGAGGATACACGCACAACCGGACGGTCATGTCAACAAGAAAAAAAGGATTATGTTGAACAATCAACATTAGTTACATGCTACAAATAAATCGCTACACCTACTTTAAACAATGCCGCTGCCTTCTTTCGATTGACATGCCCCTGTCTTAAGCAATGCATGCAGTCCATCCTTAACGAAATGTGTCAATAGAAGTTGGCGTTTCATCTGACTTGATAGGAAGAGGGGAAATCGTCACCTCTTTTCCTTAAAAGGTCGTTTTCAAAGGTGATATGATGGGTCAGCCAATGACGAGGTCTTCTAGGCTGGATGAGGTCGTCGTGTTAGCTTGGGTGGGTGCGTCTGTGCTCCGCGGAGGCATGGGGAGTTGAGAGACCGGACCGGATGAATGTCAGTCTAAAGTGGTGGCGGTGAGTTGAAACAGCCTAGTCGATGTATTGTAGTATTGACTCCTTGAATGTGGACTTTAAGAATGAAGGTGTGTGGATGGTGATGGTGATGATGATGGACTGGCCTGATAGGCATGCGAAACGGTTGAATGTTAACCAACTTTCTGAAAGCGTAGGTGAGTGAGAGAGTTAATGGGCCTCGATTTAAAAGCTGTCGGTAGTGGCTTTGTCTACATCGCACACGCGCTCACAAGCGGAAGAAGTGGAGGTAGCACGATGGTCCGATGGCTTTACACCACGAGAAAGAAGCAGTGCGGAGCTCCGAGTACGATGCAGAGAAGAATTATTTGGAACTATTTTCCATTGTGTCAAAGAAGAATTAAACAAATTCATTTGAAAGAACAAACGTTCAAAACTGTTCAGTGCAAAGAGCGGGAACTGGAACAAGAAGCAGCACCCCATCGACTGCATGCTTCAGACCTGTCCTGGCCCTGGTGCTATTTGGTCGGTAAGGTCATGAGATGTGGCGACCTCATGGAACGTGAGACTAAGTAAGGAAACTGTCTTCTTCTTCCTCCTCCTCCTCCTCCTCCTCCTCCTCCAGTGAACTAATTCATTTCTGCTGGTGCTTATTCGCATCGAAATATAAATTCTAACACCTTCAAAGGCATTAAACTTCTCCTGCATTAGTCTGCGTTTAAAAGCAAAAATAATGCATTTGGCGATAGATCCCCTTGTTTAATGCTACAATTAACAATTGAAAGGCAGCTTTTGGCGTAGGAATTGGTTGGTCTACGACCTTACCACTTTTATCACCACTGTGGTAGGCATTGCCAGACAAAACGCAGCATCCTTCCGTGATTGCCCATGCCCGTTATGCTCTCCTCCAGACGACGAAAAAGTACTTTTAATGATATATTGACGGAAGGGGTGAGGAGGGGGCATGCAATGATGGTTAATTTTTGCCACGACTGTCATAACCTTCTGATTGGCCGTTGAGTTGGGCATGGAAGAATCCTCACAATGGCGCAAAGGCATGCCCATGGATGATCTCAAACTTGTATTTTTTATTGCCACAATGGTTGTCAGTGGATGAGTGGTCAAAGTGGAAGCATGAGGTTAAATTTTGAAAGCATTTCCAGTCCACTCGAGCCTTTTTACCCTACCGGACTTTATCAACTTGGAAGCAATTTATTCCTCAATCAGACTGCGATGATCGGCGAACTGAGGGCTGTAGATGTTACCACGGCAGCCGTCATTGTCACTGCCATGCTGACACAGGCCGGCAGACATCAGATGTTTGGGTTTCGCAGCCATGTTGACAGGCTAAATTCGCGGCTGATTGAGAAAAAACTGCCTTAAACACAACAACCGGAGTGGGCTGGACCAAGTCACATGTACCGGCAGACTTAGCCTTTGGCGCTGTGTTTACCAATCCACACTAACATTCCACTCTAGATTACACAATTGAGCGTACCGGCCTGCCTCAAACACCATTAAGGCGTTATGGGAACCGTGTCGCCTGTGCCTCACTAAGGAGGCTGCTGTCAGGCGCTTCATACCACTGCTGCAGCGCTCCCAGATGCTGACTTGGCCTGGATTAGTCCACTTTACTCAATTTGATCATTGCCTGCAAGTGTTGATAAAACTCGGACACCCCTAACACCAACCACGTGCCTGGGCTTGCAATTTCCGGCCTCCAGGCCACCGTGCGCCCAGTCTAGTGCGTAAAGACGTCCAGCCCTGGACGCTTGATCGGTGAATAAATCATCTATGCTGTGATGAAGTTGCACCAGAGGCGGAGCGAACATTTTGGTGTGGAGAACGGTTAACGTGATACAATTACGCGCGAAAGCCCAGCCTCCAAGCCGTTCTTGACTAGCACGCGGGAGGAGTTGGAATCCAGCACGAAGTGGAAGAAGCGATTGGATGTCCAACATCGCGTGAGCGCGAGACCTTCACACCGCCCCCGAACCAAGGTATCATGACTATACACGGCACCTCTGATGCATTTTTAAGTGGCTCCGAGTCGGCACAAAGTGAACGCCAGTCTTAAGCTCCAGTTTGATCAAAAGGTTCCAAGATGCCAACACAACACAACTGGAAGTGTGTTTTCACTGTGATTGTTAATATTAGCAGTGACAGCTTTTAGAATTATAACAATAACAATAACAACGTGGGAAGAGGAAGGAAGAGAAGTGGGAAGTGCGTGTATGTATGCGGCAAATTGAAGTCTTTTTTGGATGTGGAGAGTTTATGAAAGACAGGCGGTTTAATACGCGACAGAGAGAAGAGTGGAGACGAAGAAGATCCTATCTCATACCGAAACTGCAGAATGAAGAGCCATAAGACTGGCGCCAATCGAAATCGGCATTTTGTCCATGCGTTAGGGAGGGTATGGGCGGCTCATCCAAGTGCCACCGACGACCTCCCTCCACAGCGCAGAGAAGACCACAGTAAGGAACTGGGGAGCACCGACGATGTAGCTCTTCAATGTCGTTCATTCCACCACCACCTCCTCCACTGTTGCTACTACTGCCACTGTTGCCATTGGTCAGTGCGACTGCATTTCCGTTGTTGCTGCTACCTCCACCGCAGCTGCCACCGCTGCGGAAGCGCTTCCTTAATAAACTTCTGGTGCAGGCGTCTAGCGAGGCCGCATGCCCGACTATAAGTATGTTGGCGCCTAGAGAGGAGGCAGAAGAACTGTGAAACCACATCAGAACGGTCCAACGACTTCCCACAGCCGCACACAGAAAAGGCACCATAAGGTGGCCGCACCAGTTCGCGTGGTTCTTTGATAAGGAAAAAAGGATAACACAAAGGACTCTCCAAAATGCCATCCTAACATTACAAACTAACGCTCGGTGGAGCTGTTTTTATTGCGCTTCTTTCGCCCAACCCTCAACGACCCACTTCACCCAGGAGATCATGTGATCTTCTGGGACTGTGGTCAGGCAAAAGGTGACAGACGAGTACCACACTGGAGCGTCGCCGTCCTCCCCCTGCAACCCGTTAAAGCTATAGCGCATATTCGATATGGAGTCTTCCTCCCACAATGAAATCTACTACCCGATTCACCAATTCCCTGGCACTACACACGCCCTAGAAGTGTGGAATGGTAATGAGACGAACTGAAGGCAACCAACAGACCTTAGCATTAGAACATCACAACTTAGTCAGTCAGTTGATATGGGAGTTTTTCCAATGTCACAACTCACGCAAAAGAGGTGAGCACTGCAATGACAGGAATTGAAAATCCATTGCCTGTCACTTGTCAGGGCACGGCAATGGGACACACGCACACATATTTGTTGTTTCTACCCTCCCTTCTCTTTTATTTTACAACTCTCACTTCCCGGTGCAAGTGAAAATACAATTGATAGGTTTTCGTGATAATGTACGTATTCTGTGAGTCTTTTTAAAAGAAGCGACAACAAAAGCACTTGACGGAGGAGAGGCGCTCGTTGCTCATCAACGACAATGGTCACAGAAGCCATGTGACCAGCGAACACATTAGATACTATGAAGTTAAGCAGTGTACAGCAAAATTTACAAGACCTAGCGCTACGTGGCATTTATGTGGCAATATTTGGTTTGAACGCCTATCCTATACAACAAAACGAACACCCGTCACATATGTGTGACGTGCAAGATTGAGTGAGAAAATTCAAGCCTTGTCGATGCATGTGACACTGGCAATAGCGTAGGTGTAAACGCACTTTGTCAAACAACTTCGCAAACAAGTGGTGACAAACAACCGGACACAAAAACCGACCACATCGGAATCGACGAATGATGTGTTTTTATTTTCGAGCGCATCCATGCTGTAGCAATAAGCGTATTGTAGAGGAGAAGGAAGGGATGCATTGGCACTCTTTTTCAACCTTTTTCAAGGCCTTTCCACATCCAGGCAAGGTAGAGTTAAAATTAATTCGAAGTGAAATTTGTATCGAAAGTACGTAGTAAAGGCGTGGGGAAAAGTTACTTCCTTTTCGCCACATTTCAAAGCACCAAAGCGTTGCAAATTTATGAGATTGTTTACCACACTTCACATTGCTAAAGCTTTGTAACGAATTTGGTCACAATTGAAGTGCGGAACAACCTCAAAAAGACTTTCTCATCCTTTTCGGTACACCAAAATGCCATCGAAGGAGGGTCATTGGATGCGGAAGGTCGCATCTCATGGAATCGGTAAGACCACGGCAAGAGAGCGCTCGCCGTCAAATTGTGACAAGAGAACAGATTCGTCCCTCTGCTCACTCTTTTTCCTCGGCTAGAGGACGATGAGGATCCGTTAACCCACAAAATACACTCGTTTGACAGACATTGGAGACTGCTCCTGGGAGGTGGCAACAAGTACACTCGAACCACGACAGCCTGACGCCTGTTGGAGGAAGAGAGTGGCCATAGGCAGTGCAATAAGGCGACAGTAAGCCTCCTTTCAGGTCAGCCCTATGCCGCATCATGGCAGTGAACTCGACTCGTGGTGACAACAACGGCGACCACACCGATGTCACTAGCCGCCCGGCAGCAATTGTGCCTTACTCCACTTCAAAAAGGACTAAGAGTGAGTAAAAAGCAATAGGTGGGGCTTAGACCTACGCGGCTGAGCAGATTGGGTCCGACAAATGGAACAAATACCAGCAATTCGGTCACATTTAAACTCGTCTTTGCCGTGGTCTCCAATTTGCATACCACGGTCAGTTCAACTCGGTGCCTAAGCCAGAATGTAACAAAATGCGGAAAAAAACAATCCACACTGCTGACTATAAAGCACAAGAAGCCGGAAGACAGTCACCAAGACAACAAAGGAGGGTCAAAACTGGGTCAGGCGGGAGAGAGAGAGAGAGAGAGAAAGGGAGGGAGAGTCAGCGCCAAAGGTAGCCAAAAAGGCACTGAACCGCCCATCACCCCGCTTTCATAGGCGCAGAGTAGTCAAGATTAGTTGATAAGGCCGAGGCGGAAAATTGTTTGAAAAATGGCCTGTGGAACTCAGATCTGCTTAGCTAATAGCCAAGCCGTGGGAGTACGTCCAGTCCTGTTGGTGTATTTGAGGGTAAAATTAACCACTACAGGCGCTCAGAAGCTAAAACTTTTAAATATTTCCTAACCAGGAAATGCTGCATCTGCATTGTGTGTTTTGCTGTCAATAAATTGAACTGCAATACCACTTAGCGTAAACGGAAATTAACGTAAACTAATATAGACCTCGTGTCACATATATGTGACGCACAAGCTGTCGGACAGAAAAATCATGACGTCATGTAACGCGCGTGCATGTGCGACCTTGGCAGAATGTGTTAAGAATTTACCCAAATTCGAAAGAAGGCGTTTCCACAGGTTGATGAAAGGAATGCCCTCCTAGTCCCAAATGTAATTGCACAGTCAGCCACTGAAGATACGGACGGAACAAGCTTGAAGGGCAAGTCAATGGGTTGACAAAGGCCACAAAAACAGCCAGCGCATGACAATTGGGGCAATGACGTCGTATGATTTTTCATGCTTCCATTGGAGTAACTTACAGACGAGCCCTACCACACAGAGGGACACGAGCGACACCCCTTTCGGTGAGGTTTCAAAGGAAACTTGCGTCTGATGCCTTGCCCCAGGGGACTGCATTTGTGAAAGCGTGAAATCGACACCATGTGGTAAATGCAATTGAAGGAGAGATCAATTCCGTCTTGCCAAGAGCCGAGAATGCTCAAGATGATTGTTTGGATAGTGCAGACAAAATACTCAGTCCTAAGCAGTGAATTCGACAGGAAACGAATGAACGAAAAGCGTACTCCCAAACACCCTAAATGAAGGGTGCATCGTAGATGGCTGTGTGTCTGTCAGGGACATCTTAGACAGCGGTAGTTCAGTGCTTGCCCACAGTCTAAACAGTGGATGTCTCATTCCACGTTCAAGGAGTGGCAAAACACAGCACAATGGCTCACAGGCACACTGAAGGTTGACAGCCAAAGTTGACAGGGGCAAAGACATGACTTGCATTGGGAGACCTTCAGAGGTGACCTGAGCCCAGTGTTGCACCACGGAGTTGCACAGAACAAACAGGAATTGATTACCACCTACCTTTGGTTGGATTGTGTTCAAGAATGTCCTTCACTAGTTGAGTAGAGCGTGCGTAGAACTGGGGCACGCTTTCTTGCAGATCGAGCTGATCGAGAGAGGAGAGGGCCCGATACTCCCGATCCACATTGTAGCCCAACTCATTGAGCATCGCAGGAGACAGGAAGTTGGGCAGTTTGCCCGAATACCATCCCAACCACTCAAAGAGAAGGGGCTCAACTCGAACTGCAAGATTGCACTATACAAGTGTGAAAAGAACAGCGAAGCGATCACAGTTAGGAGGGCAATGGACTCCACAAAAGCATTCAAATTAACACAGGGCGTGGTTGGACCGCCTTGGGCTGATAAATGCTTCGTTTGTATTCAACACATAAGAATGTGAAAAAAACAAAAACCACCAAACACTCGAAAACAATAAAAACGGGACGGGAGCCTGGCCAACCTCCTATGCGGTTGACGAGACCAAGTCGATTTCGGTTGCAGACGTTTGTACTTCGGCAGGAATGACTCCAAGTCGTATGCCTTTAAGAGCAACAAGCGACTGGGAACTGGGAAGGAACCTGATGTAAAGGGGATGGAGTTTTCACAGCAGCTATGCTGAAAGCAATGCCCATATTTTGTCTACTATGTTACCTCTGTGTTCCTCGAGATAGTCAGTAGCAAAGAGGTCGAAGTCATGGCGCCTGAAAGTCTACCTCCATCACCGACCTATGCAATGCGTTCAGACCCCGTCGTTACACTTTCTAATTCCAGTTTTAGCGCAATTTCATTTCTTGTACGTCTGGCGGCTGTTTTGCAGTGGATCACATGGACCTTCAATGCTAGAGGTCAAGGAGCCAATCCTCGCCGAGGGCGAGGACGGTAAGGCACTAATTTGCAAAATTACCATTAGCCTGTATCGTGGATCTTGCCGTAGAATGGAGCACCAAATCCTCCATTTCTCACTGCTCCCTCTCCACAAAACAAGGACCCTCCCCCACTGCATATCTCCTAATTTTGGACGGAAACTTTGGAAACAAGCAGTACATTGCATCACCATGACGGCAACGTCACCGCAGCTTCTCAATCGGTGGGGCGATCTAAGCTGCACGGGGAGCCACAATAAGCGCCGAGAAGGCATTGGTAATCTGCCACTTTTCAACGAATGCATTGCAGGCCATAGGCTAGGATGGCGCGAGAGATGCGTCGGTTTTGGTAGATCCCGTCTCCACAAATCACCTTCACCTCGTAATAGCCACATCTCCGACAGCAGACTCAGGACTTTCACTGCCACACATGAAGCCATGGGTGGCGTTGTTTTAAAACTTGGAATAGAGTTAAGCTGAGTGAGTAAGGCGCATAACCTCCAATCACGTCTGCCGCATTCAGCTTGCGTTTTATGGCTAAGAATTGCGACAACAGAAATATACTACTTAATACAATAAAGTACCATGCTGACGGACTAGTGTATACCCCAGATTCATGGGTAAAAAAGCCACCAAAACCAATGAACAAGACACCACGAGTCACCATAGCATCGCAGTAACTGACGCAATAAACAACACACAAACTTTGATGCTACCGCCACCGAAATTGGGAAGGTATTCACTCCAATAAGCGAACTCATCATATCGGCTTCGTTCCGAGTTCAGGGTGGATCTTAACGCAGGAAAGAAATCATAACCGCCATTGGGAGCGATGGTTCTCTCCTCGGCGGTGCGTTCCCTTTCGTGGTGGCGTGGCGCCCCTTGTATGTATCAAACATAGCTTCGGGTCTCCCCTTCACTACCTGTATAAACTTAGCACTGTCTCAGGTACAATAGCTGTTAAACACTTAAATAGAAGCGGAATGCCTAGGCAAATTCTTCCAAAAAAACCAACATCGAACACCACCACAGTTCCTCTTTACCTGAAAAATCTGCTTAGTTAAAACGGGTGTGTAATGGACTTACATCCATCGAATCGGGATCCAAACGAATAGCAACTCATGCAGCTAAGACAGCACAAAGGTTGAGTAGAAAAAAAGGAGAATTAGTTCCACCATTACGAGGTGATGGCTACATCCATCGTCTGTGTGTGTGATTGGTCGCGGTGCTTCAGTGACCTTGTCGATGCAATCAGTTAGTTACAACTTAATCCTTGTTTCGGACAAACGTACTTTTTTTAAGATAACTACTTTTTAACTAAATATACACGAATGAGGAGGATGTTAGTCTTCCAGTGGGATTTGTTTTTCATTGGGACGTCCCCCGTCCCACTCGTGTTGGATGAAAAGCACGTAAATGCATAATTAAAAGGACTCGAGTATGATGAGGTTTGTTGTTGAAAGAGGAGCAAATTGGAATGCCATCTAGGAGGGGGACAATGGATGAACTTCTCAAGCTTGTAGGGGATTGCTCAAGACCCGAGTGGAGGTACCACCATGGCGGTGTTACACGCTGTTATAGATGAGTATTGATAGCCAAGCCAGTCCAGGGATTGCTGTCCAGGCTGACAGGTAGTATCGGCGGCGCGGGTGCGGTGATGAATGAGCCCACCAAGACCGCCTATGTCCACCCACAAGGGCGATGGTGGGACACTCGCCCAGCCGGTGGTGAGACACGCTATCGGATGATAACTACAATCCCGGAGCAACAGCTTGAACTGTCACACATTCCAGTGTGGACGTCCAGTCAAAGCGGCAGATCGCTTCACCTACACAGCCACCTTCAATCCACTCTCACAAGCACCAACTTTATAGTGTCTTTCCACCCAAATCAACGTGGTAGTATGGGGGTCCGAACACTGCAAAAATCCTACCAAATATTAGACATCTCTGTGCATTTGTTTACAATAACAAGCAGAAAATAACCATAATTACCACGTCCGCAATGGTGCGTAAGTAATAAAAGGAAATGATTCAGACCTTGTTTACATCACACGACCTCAGTTTGGAATGAATGCACTTCAATGGGGCAAAACACATTTTAATGACTCTAGCGTCGCCAAACTCCAGTGGCAAAAAACAGCCCGGCATTGGCGGTTGGGAGGCATAAAAGCAGGTACAAGGAAAGAGGAAAACTTGACTGAATTTCCGACTGGGCTTAGGCAATTCGAGGAATGTGTGCATATGCAAGGAGTGAATTCAGTGTCTGAGTTAATGGCACACAGTCCGGTGGCACAATCTCCTCTCCGCCTCCCCACCCCTCCCATCAGACTAGCCGTAAAAGCGTCATACTGCCGCTTTTACAGTACTGCCAACAAAACCAAGTTCAGAGCCCGTAAAAGTGTCACGTGACGGAGAGGTGGAGAAAGTTTGAATTTGACGCGTGCGGCTGTCACTTGAAGTGGCAACTCGGATCACGTGGCGTGTTGGTCAATTTATGTCCCATCGCTTGGTGTCTGCGATAAGTGGTCAAGGTGAGGCGTGGAGCCAGACACAGAGAGGAGGGGAGAGTGACGAGAGCACAGCCAACATCTCCATAGCCAGTGTGAACCAAAGGCAGTCACTTTTAAATCACATGAATGTCTCATAAACGAACTCATCTACGTACACCAAAACAGTAATTCATCATTCGAGCCTCCACCGGTACGCCATACACAACCCACCACCTATTTTGGGGATGGAAGGGGGGAGAAGACGGGTGACGTTGGAGGGGTGTGATTTATGCATTGACTGTGGCATGTATGTGCAAAGCGAACACAAGAGGGAGAGGAATTTGGATGGACTGACTCTTCTCGCCCTACAAGACGACCCGTTTCGCCTTTCTCCTTACCCTTAAACGCCTCACAAGAGTCCCGCGGGGAAAGGGACTACCACGGCCCTATCATTCACCTGTAATCTAATCGTGAGTAGCTGGTGATCATAAATTAATGAATTTAATGATATATGAAACCCACAAACCAGAATGATCCACATTTATGTGTGGCTGACGTGTATTTAAAGGGGAATGGGATTGTGTTTCCAGACTGGCGAGCCTTAAGAAGTACTAAACGCTATATGATGGTGAAAGAGGCAAAAAAGGGGATGGGAGAAAAAAAGACCCTCCAATTCAGCTAGTTCCTGCTCACACATCAAGTGATGGCAAGAGGAACAGCAATTTTGACGATAATTGGCGGGGGAGGGGTTGGACGCGACCCGTCTTTCCCCCGCGCCTCCCACTCCCACAACTCCGACAAAGTCTGAAACCCTTTTTTTAGCCCCAAGGATAAAAATAAATAATTTCTTATGATTAGAATTAACAACAGGACAAGGAGAGATCAAAGACATGCCTAACATTGGAAGAGGAATGTAGTAGTGGGATGATGACGATGATTGCCGCCCAGTATGGGTTGGGAGGAGGACCAAAAGACGTGGGAAGAGGGATGGACTTGGGCCGTAGCCCCTCCGCCATGGTTACCACTACCGGCATGCACCTAGCGCTGACAATCAAACGCCACAACGATTGCACCTTTAAGACTTGATTTATAAACACCTCGTGGCTGGCTGAGCGTCAACAGGCCTTGAAAAACAACCATAGGAAGGCATCAGGAGGCGGTTGCGTGGAGAGGAATTAGAGGTAAGGCAGGGAATCAAGCGAGGTGGAGTGTTCACGTTTGCCTAGCCTGCCACCTTGGCACCGTTAAATCAAGTCGAAGGTTGAGGTGTCACTGAGTGCCGTCCGTACAATTGTACGACGCCTGGGATCTGCAGTGTTGGTACAGCCGATTTCAGCATCAACTAGGTGAGATGTTTGCGAAGTAGAAAACACGTTGAACCCCAACCCCTGCTAGTCCATCCACTCTCCCTTGACTAAAGTGAAGCATCTACAGAATGGAAGTACCACTGAAAGCAGAAGTCACGTCAGCAGGACGCATTCAACAGGCCTAAAGAAGAGGAGAATGCGGCCCACCATTTAGGGGCTGATCAGACGTCTGAGGCAGCCCTGACGGCTGCACTTGCCAATGAGTCATGAGAGCACCGATTCTCCTGGCCCATCGAGGCCACTTTACCCACCAGCCCCACCGGTCAAGCCACCTGGTCTGATTGGTGTGTACCAATAACAACGACCTTTACGCTCTCCACAATAGTATCCTAAGTTAGCAACCAAAGTCAAAGTAACAATCTCGTTCCTGAGGCCTGAAGACCACGGTTAGACACTACACAAGGAAACAAAGAACAAAGAAGGCTGTATGGAGGTGCACTAGGGAAGATTCGCTCGAAGTCGTGGCGCCTGCCGCGCTGAGTGGAAAAGCAAAGTATAACCGCCTTGTACTCTGCCATGTCAGTGCTTTTAAGGCAATTGTCTGCATACCTTCAGTCCTGTTTGGGGTGCAGTAGCAGTTAACAGTCCACCACCAGCCCTACGCTATTGCTTTTTAAACCCTGTAACCCACTTCAGGAGGGGCTACGATGCTACAATTAATTACATGTTCGAAATGTCATAGTCACATTCATGTGTGTAAAAGTAGTCTATTTTACCACTAAAAAATGTGGCAAAGGAGAGGGAGAGAGAGAAAAAAAACTCATGACTAGACAATTTGTAATACATTTTGGACAAACTGTCTGCGATACCCAGATGTCCGTCCCAAACCAGACACTCACACGCACACAAGTAACCCTAAATCTGGAATCTCGGACGACGTCGGCGAGAGACGCAGCGCCTTGCCTGCTCCAGATGGGCGACACAACACAGCAAGACGACGAGACAGTGAGCGGGACAAAGAAGGCATTTATTTTTCACTGTAGTTGATAATCCACTACCAGTCCTATCCTCCCACCCACCCGTCTCCCTGCCTTCCACCCTCTCTCTCTCTCTCTCTCTCTCTCTCACTCTCCATTTGGCAATCCGGCAGCCTTGTTTCTGCCCTAACAAAGCGCTACCGTGAGAAACGGTTTTCAAGCCATTGCAGTACCATCTCCATGTCGAGGCATTTCAGCACTCTCTGGCAGGAGTGTAGCGTGTTAAAACGCGACTTCTCTGCTCTTGACAGGAGGTGGATTTGAGTTGGAAACACAAAAGACAGTGATGGAGGGAGACTTACAGCATCAAGGCTGAAAGCAATGCAAGAAGCACAATCAAAAGGGTGGTGTGAATTCGCATCCCCTGTTCCACCATTCAGCGCCCCAGTGCGAGTGTTTCAAGCAGAACTGCTTGCTCTCACTGAGAATAACAAAAACCATCTTACCAGAGGAACGAACAGATGCTGTGCGACTGGAAGAACGTAGAACTCGTGTATACTTAAGCGCTGGCTACTGGAGCCGCTTGAATGTGCCCACGAACATGCATGACTGACAAAACCTATCCTTTTGTGGTGGCTGACTCGCCTCAACTACCATCTGCGGAATGTCTGCGAGGAGGGACACAAGGCACCCACCTGTCCAGCGCCCCGCAACAACTGACAGGCTGTTTGAACGCAACGCAGGGCGGGCGAGACGTAGCAAACCGAGAAGCGAACACCGGCTTCAGCGAAAGCGCGACCACAAGCGCCTGCCACAAAGAGGCCGACTTGGGTCAGCGGAGAGTCCAAGGTATGATCAATGATGTCCTCCCGCACGGGCAGCCGAGGAGGCATGTTGAGATTCAGCCGACGGTAAAGTCCTACATAAAAGGCATTCGGTTTGATGACGTGCAGTTCTTGTGTGGTCAACACAATCCATTTATTTGGATAAACCTTTCAAGTCAGTCGCACGCCCTGCCACAGTTTTCACGATCACAAAGCGATTTTTCACCGATTCAGTTTAATTGCACTTTTATCTCCATCCCGTCTCCAGTCTGTCTCGTATGGGATCATGTGACCCTCCTGTGCCGGTGGCAAGGTGCCAATCAATCATAACTTGGTGCGAATATAATCAGACAAGATGGGAGTTAGAGCGAGGATGATGGCGTCGATGCGACATCAGTTACCTTCTGTCGTACCATCAATGCGCACTGTTGATCCACTCCTTCCACATCTTCAAGAAGATTTGGTTCTGCGTTACACCGCAGGATGCACCCCCTGAGGATGCGGTACGTCTGCCAGTGAATTAGGCCAAAACCAGGGGCGATCAGTCCTTAAGACACTCCTAACTGCACGCGAGGGACGATGAATACATCGAAAGTCCACCTTGAAAACATTGCCTGTCACCTGTTAATGACTGCATGACATGCCATGAGATGTGATAGCATGCGACACACATTTGCTTGGTCTCGACGTCTCTACGACTCTTTCCTGGATCTCTGCAAAACACCATCTACCAACGCCATTCCAGAAACTACAGACTAAGCGTCGAAAGGCTTCGACGCGGTACGAGTTGAGGCAGCGAGGTGATGCCACCGAGCCCAATCAAATATCATGTCAACAGAAAATCACAACGCGGACGCTACGCAAACCCCTTTGGTTCCGTGATAACGAACCCTCGAGCTTTCATCCTCTGTGTTCCGTCCGCGCCTCCTTAAGGCAAGAGTCTCATGCTCGAGGCAATAGGCATTAAATATTGAGATTTTGATGAATGAGCAAGTAGAACGGCCAACGGCTTAGTAATGGAACCGCCTGACCATTCTGCTATGGGCGCCATTCCTGGTCCCCTTCCACGCCTACAAACGCGTACGCGTTGCAATAGCGATGTTACTTGGGGATGGTCTAGGGGTGACACTCTGAATGCCAATGTCAATGTCCTTCACTGAAAGTTGACTCAGGAGGAATCAGGGCCGTCCTCTTTGACGGGCGTACTTTGAAAACACTAAACACGATTGATACAGAACATTAGCTAGCCACTGGCACTACTTCTCAAGTGAATCCTAGCAGACTCCGCAACACCATTTCTACAGGGGCAATTCTTAGCCTGTAATTAGTTGCAAGCCTCAGATTGTGAGGGACATGTCTCATAAGACGAAGTAGAGCAACAAAAGGCAGGTTTGGTGCTACGGCGTTCTACTCCTTGATAATGAATTGGAATTGAGAAGTTAAAATGAGAATGGAAGGTGCCTGGGAGGCAGCCAGGCTCACCAAACAGCCACTGACACGTGAATAATGCCCACTGCTTGGTGAAATTTGGAGAAGTTAGCGCACGCCCAGTGGACGCCGAGACATGCGCAGTGAAGTAGACAGACTGGCCCAAAATGATTCAGCAGTACTGACAAATAAACTCGCCCATTCCAGCACTGCTGCAATGCATAAAAGCGAATGCATGAGAATATACGATGTGGATAGGTAAATAAAGTTTGAAAATCACAATATTTGTCCTGGCATTTTTGCATTTGCACTTAAATGTTGAAGATTCGCATTTCAACAACTGAAACTTCCTAACGGGACCTCGTGCCACGAATTCAATCCGTAGGTAGCAGGGCTATGGCTTACCTCGTCTATCGATACAACGAGTGGTCCAAGCCCGCCCAAAGCAGATATCGACGCGTTCAGCATGTCGCATAACGAAGAGGCGACGTTGAGGCTTCTGTGGTTGTTGCTGCAGGCTGCTACTACCGCTACTGGCACCAGAAAGAAGGCCTCCAAACAACCGAGAAGCGAAGATTGAGGAAGAAGAGGCGGACCCGATGGCAGTTGGGGAGGCGGTTTTGGCGCTTACTTTTGCTCCAACCGCGGCGGTAGCTTGGAAGGCGGAGGGAGAAGAAGAGGGGGAGGAGGAGTTGGAAGAAGTGGATTTGCGACGACAACTGCGAGGGAGGAGTTTGGAGCAAAACCCACTACCACTACCAACGCTGAGACCGACGGCTAGAGAGGAGGTGCGAGCTTCGGTGTTCAGCACGGCCAGAGGCTCACAGAAATCTGTCGGCGCGGGGAAAGACGCCGGAATCTAAAAGGCGAACCCTTTTACCATTTAACATCATGCATCCGACCTTCTATCCTAGTGATTTTGTACGAGCTGTCTTTCCCGCCTGACGGGGAAGGCGACATTTCAGCCCTAATTTAGTTCCACGAGCTATCCGCTCTCCTCTTCCGTGGCTGCATAATGAGTCTCGGCCCAGAAGCACACCTTCAAGGAGACACGGGAGTCAACGAGACTCTAGCCGCATCTCGTAGAAAGAAGAGGGCACTAGAAGACCACCTCAGAATTCAGTGCCACCTCCTCCGCAAGTGAGTCGGAGGGGAGGGCAATTTGTGGAGTTCGCCCAAGAAATATGATTTGTTGTGTAAGGAAAGTGATTCTTTAGAGGGTGGCCATTGGAGCCGTTGAAACACGACACAACTCAACTCCGCCGCAGGACTCATTTCTACGACATCGAAGTGAATTATGGCAAGGTTTTAAAGATGTCACCACGTCAGAAGGATTGCAGGAGTCGAACAGGAAAACATTTTTTAGCTTGGCGAGTGGTTAAGAGTCAGACCAGTGGACTGGTGTTGCAATGACCAATAACTCACTCTAGATGGCGCTACAAAGGTGTTGCAGAGCTCCGCGGTAAGACTATCCTCCTGACATCCAATGACCACTGTAGACCTGAAAGGAGAGCACAAGACTCGAGTTACAGGCCAAGCACAAATAAACAAGAAAAACACCAAGAGATGGAGGTGGGAGGAGGGAGAGCAACTACTCTTCAAATTGTCAATGCAGCGCCAAATGGGTTTTGGATGTAATCACAGAGCAGGACATCTATTTGCCTTTTTTTGGTTAAAAGTAATTAAAGAGACCTCTCCAACCAATGGGAATGCGACATTTTTAACGAATGCCCAAAGGCCGCCTCGAAGTTTAAACTGCCTTTACAAATAGAAACCGAAAGCCCTAATCTCATTCTTCGAAGTTGATGAGCCGTCCAGTTTCGCTTTGAAGTGAGGTGATGACTCCCAAAGCATTCTGTTCCAGGGTGATGGTGGGGCGGCGAGGGGGGGGGGGAAGGGACTCAATCAACACGGCCCAAATGCAACCACTTTCCATAAACAAAAAAACCGATTCCTCCATACATCTATTCGGTATTACGCTTAACCAATCGGCTTGGAATCCGATTCACTTCAAACGGTTATCATGAGTTGACAAAGGACACCGCCAACGGTCGTAAAAGTAGATATAGGTAAAGAAAATGAGATGTCCCGCATATGCGACTCCGGACGATGAGCGTGTCGAGGGGCGCCGAGCCGCCACATCGCCAGTGTTAGGCTTGTGGGACGCTAATGCATTCAATCGCCATTGCCCATTCCCGACCAGATCCGTAATGGATGTGGAGGCGCGTTACCGCGCTCCCGGTCATTTCACAGACCCAGGCATGACGCAGTCCAAGTGGGAAAAGAGGAATGCTAGGTTTTTATAGTCCTTTTGGCATAAACTATGCCATCGCACCGAAGAGGAATGTGCATTCTATCCTTCTTTGTACTGGCAGAGGTAAGTTAACTGCCTACGGCAAAGGGACAAAGAGGGCACGTGACTCCCCTTGCCGGTCCCCTCCTCCTCCTCCTTCTTGACCTTTTGCATGCAGGACTTGAATAGAAGGGAAGAAAAGCAATCACATGTTGGAGCCTAGGATAATCCCACCGATCCCTCAAAGGCGTCTACCTGTCAGCGCACACACAAACCAGCTGACGTCAGGGGTTAGCATTCTTTCATTCTCCTTTTTCTTGTGGAATTCCAGCCCCACGAACAGCCTTAAAAGGCAAACTGCCATGAAAAGCTAACCACAGATTGTAGATTTTGCCCGACCATGGGTGGTAAGGAGCTACTGAAGGCGTGGAAATGCCGAGGGTCACGGGTAGGGGGTGACCTTGAAGCAATGCACCAGACACGATAATACAAGTCTGCAGACCAAAAAAAACGCCGTCTACACATTCCCTTTTCACATGAATAATGTGGCAGACACAAACACCGTAGCCTTGAGAGGAAGTAATACAATTAACATCAGACACATAAATCCACTCTCGTGCAATAAAACGTCACCTTTCCCAAGTACAGACTTTTTTTTGCTGCCGTCTCAATCAACAGATTCCATTCATGTCACCTTCGTCGTCAATAGTGCATCGACTCTAGACCAATGGATGTGTACAAGCAGTCCCAGAGGAGGATGCACAAGGCCATTTATTAGTAGTCGTAGCGCCCTCCCTCTGCTGTTGGCTTCAGGGACTGTGAAAATGGGAGGAGACCCAACGTCTGGCTAGGGAAAAGTACATCGAGGCCTGCCCGACCCATAAATTTTACCCTCACAGCATGGAGGGGAGGAGGGGGAGGAGGTGCGAGGGCAGCCATGCCGCCACCTCTCCGACCAAAAAAAGGGAAAAACTTCCGCTGTAGAAGGTAGACAACGGGAAGAGAGAAAGAGGAGGGGAAAGAGGACGTACAATATGTAGCAAGATGGGACATATAGTTCGGTTGAGTGCACGTGATTGGTGCTTCAAACAACCGCACCTTTATGAAACAAGCATTTGAGGGAGATTAAGGAATGAAATTAGGGGAAAAGCGAAGTCGGTCAGGTGTTTTGAGCATCAAATTTGCCTACAGTGATAGCTTACTAGGAGGAAATGCAACAAATAGCGATTGGCACAAGATGCATCACTTCTGAAGCTTCGACTCGCTTTAATTTGAGCTGTATAAAGCCCATAAAGACCAACAATTAGTTAGCAAGGATCACTGGGGCAGGAATTGAGTGGATTAAAAGATAATGCATGATGAAGCCGACTATGCTACACTACATTGACCATTTGCCTTCATCGGTTCCTCCGAGGCCCCAAATTTGACCACCTTGCCACCTACAGGGTTACCAGATACCATTCTTGAAGGTGGATATCTGCGGCAGTGGATGCGCAAGACAACCACGAACACCCAACAGATGCTGCTTTGCAAGTGGTCTAGTTCGTCATCATCCCACCCACACAAACAGGGTGTACTAATAAATTCTTCAGCGAGGTGGGTAAAAGGTACCAGTGCAGGGCTACACTTAAAATAAGGAGACTACGAACCATTCACTGAAGTCCAAAAGAAGAACACCTTTGCCAACTAAACGAGAGCCTTCGAGGTGAAATACACATCGCGGGAGCGCTATCCACGATGTGAACAAAACCATAGGAAACACTGCTTGCAGCAGCGCGGCCAAACAAGTACCTGAGTAAAAAAGGTGCTTACAAGACGTATGCAGGAGGGTGCCGCATCAGCAACACGTTCAAAAGAAAAGGTGAAAAATCCAAAGGTTGGGATGGTACAAAACTCAGACATTGCAATCATCATGCAATTAGTCGCTGTTTCTAGTCCAGACGAATGCGTTCACTACAAAATTTGGTACAGCTAGTTGCCACTGAACGAAAACGGGGCACATTCCGACCGCACTGGAGCACTTCAATGGTCAAAACTTGTAGACTGAAATGACCTACCTATGCGTGACCCAAGCATGCCACTTGGGAATCCTACGAGCCGAGGCAAGACTGAACACGCCGGTCAGCCCCGAAGTGAGATTTACGCCCACCGGGACTCCGTATCGACCGTTCAAGTTGCACGATCCAATACAGAGAACTTTGTCACCTGTTAAGTGTGCCAGGGTGTTGGGAAGATGCGGAGAGTCAGCCAAAGCATGCACTTCATTGAAAGAAGTGTGAACTGGTGGCTGTAGACTGTCTGAATCTGGAGTGTGACCTGCTCCCACTGAAGAGGCAGAGGAGGACAAGTGGTCCCCCACGATAATTTGGCCCAGTTCTGGTGAGGAAGGAGTGAGTTGCGGCGGAGAGCTACCTGTTTGAGGATTGTCTTCCAGTGAAAGATTCGAAAATAATACGTCATCCACTTCTACCGTAGTTTGCATCTCGTACAACTGATTAGAGAAAAGGACTTAGTTGTAATAAAATGCCATTACCTCAGAGTCAGGAGTGGATAGTCTCGAATCACCAGAAAACAGGTCCAGAGTCCACGAAATTAAAAGCGGGGATTTTATGTTATAGGAGTCTTGAAGGTCCCCAAGACTGTTTCGGTTTGCTGCTTGGAAGCCATAGGCAAGTGACATATGGTAATTGGATTTGCATCTTCGCATAGGGTTATCCTCAAATATTATGCCAGCTAAGATACAAGCGAATCGGTCATAAGAGGGACGCAACACCTCAACCTACCAGCCAAAAGCTCATGTAAAAACACACGGCAAAGCTTCTCTAGACTCGCATTAACCTTGTCGCTCGAAACAATGTACCCAATAAAGTCATCCGAAGTCACGAGCTTCAGCGGAACTTCGTCAAATTTTAGAAGATCTGAATGTTCCTGTACGATTTTGTCGTAGACACTATGAAGCAGAAGAACCTTGTCATCTTGTACCCTCAGATTTGACAAAAGTGTAATGTGCGGAGGAAACTCGTGTGCATAATTCCAGCCTTCGCTGACAGAACTCTCATCCCAGAAGTCAAGAACACTTTGAGCCAGATCAGAACGAACACATAGGAATAGATAAAAATCGCGGAAAAGGGGTTCATCCAAGAGGGGATCATCCAGATGCGAAAGCAGCCAAATAGCGGCATCAGCTTCACTCCGGTACCCAGTAGAGGCGAGAGCTTTAATTCTAATTAGAAGTCAGTAAAAGATGCGTAAACTACCTCCTCATATCTGATAAACAGATCTTTTTTAATTTTTCCGACAATTGAGCTTCGCGGGTCCTCTTCCTTTCGAAAAGGTCCACACGCAAATCAACGGGAATACCCAGGCTGCCCATGGCTAATTAACAGCAGCACCAAAGGCCAAGGCACACTAACCCGCCTCGAGGCCTGAAGCAGCGGTGATTGAAAGGCCGCCTGACCTTGGAACACAGCATCGCAGCGGAAATAAAGACATTTCAAGCGCTATTAATCTGTATAAAACATCTTTTATAAAGCCAAATAACTAGCAATCATACTAATTTATTGCACTACATAGGTTATTTGCATAAAAAATTATGGGGTTGCGAAGTATTACACGAATTGAGGAAAACAAGGCCTAGGCCAAGGCCTTTTAGCGCCGACCCGCATGGAATTGAAATGCATGTAACAATAAAAATAGGTTGCAATTGTGTGCGCAAATCCCAAACAAGTCAAACACGCATCAAAGTTGCTGATTTAGAATGGAAGTGCCACCGCCTCACTTTGTCTGGATTTTTTAACGCCTGGTTTAATGTTAACTTCATAACAGACACTAAAGCAGTGACCTATTCTCCGATGCTTACCATACTTATAAGGCGTGGTTGGTCTGCAATTTTATGATTCTCTATAAGCGCACTGATGACTTTGACGACTACAATTATAGCGCGAATGTCGTGTAGCACCCCGAGCATTCCTACAAGAAGGAGAGAAGGCAAGGCGTAGGTCACAATACGTGTATTCTAAACGGAGAGTAAAAGAACTGCTGGCTTGGCCGACAGCCTAGCTCACGCATCTAGCTTCAAGATGGACGAAAATATTATATCATACTAACCAACAGCCCAAACAAACAATACGCTACAGTGGGTGCTGCGTTTTGTTTGCTTATACTGTTGGTTAACCCGACACATTGGAGTCGGGCATCCTGAACCTAGCTGCGTATGTAGCGCCTCGAGCATCCCTAAAAGTCGGAGCTAAGGCCAGGTGTAGATGAGAACACTTGTATTCAAGACGAAAAGGAAGGGAACTGCCGGCATAACTGGCAGGCCAGCCCACGCAGCTAGCTTTAAGGTGGCCGCCATGAGTGTGTGAGCTCAGCCAATAGTCCAAACAAACAAAACAATACAGCGTAAGCTGGCCTGCCGGCCATGCCAGCAGCCCCTTTCTTCCCTATCTTGAATATGCGTAATCTAATCTACGCTTAGCCTCCTGTTCGCCTTCTAAGGATGCTCGGGACGCTACAGTGGGTGCAAAAATTTGTTATTTCAATCAGATCTCTTAGAGAGATTAACTGGGATGGCTATGTTACAATGATCATGCAGGTTAGAATCCTAGTCTGTTTGGGTACTATGCCCTCACTTCTGGGGTGACTGCTGCAGTGCTCGTTTAGTTTGGACTAATGGAAGGCCTTTCAGACTTAGACCGGTTGCCTTGAGCCTAGCGGCATTGGCTAGCATTTCGGCCATACTAGCAGTTCCTTTCCCTTCTCACTAGAATACATTTATCCTGAAATAGCCTTCTTTTGTCTTTTGGGGATGCTCGGACAGCTGCAGTGGTGGTAGCGAAAGCGGACCCAACTTTGTCACTCTTAGCTCGATTTATCCTGTGAATGATATGCTCCAGCAGTGCGAAAAAAGTGCCTGTGCTAAAGGGTTAAGAACGACGTTCGTCTTCGCTACCAATCCCATTCTCGTGCCCTACAGGAAAACCATTAATAATTGCGCGTTCCTAACTGTGGACCATCTGGAAATGAGACCAGTATACTAAAGTCTCATCGGATACATTTGTGGTTGGCTGAGCTTCTTACTTCAAAGATAGTTTACAAGCCACACCTCCAAGTCGAGTTTCACCGCAATGAGGGATCATTGACGTGGTGCTGGTTCCAGGTACGGTTACCTGGTGAGCGCTACACGCGGCACTGATTACGTTATGGTAGCTGACGTAGAAGGTGGATCAAGGGAGCGCCGGGGACAACGCTCAAAAGAGGAGAAGGTTGTGTAGTGTTTGTCTGTTTGGACTGATGGTTAGTCCGACACATTAGTGGCGTCCACCTTGGACCCAGCTGCGTGGGCTTGCTTGCCTTCTCTCCGACTTTTAAGGATGTTTGTGGAGCTACAGGGCTGTGCTGTGCTTTTTTGTATGTTTATCTTTGACACTTGGGGCGTCTATCTGCGTGGGCTGGTCTCTCACGCATGACAGCAGCCTCTTTCCTCCCGGTCTTGATAAATGTATTCAAATCTTTTTCTAGTCTTTTTTTGTCTTAAAGAGATGCTTATGATACTACAGTAATATTTCACCTCGTAAGTCAATAAAATGCGTGATTTTGCTTATGCTGCACCCGAGTTTAGGATTCTTAATCAATTTAGCCTCTGGCCTTACTGATGGGTTTTTTCTTCGATGCAGCACTGCAGTAGCCCAAGTCTGATCAAAAATAAACGATTCTATCACCTAACGTCTCAACCGAGCACATTTTCTACACCTTCAAGTAATGCAGCACAAGCAAGTTTGCAGTTCTCGCATTTCGACAAAAGTTATATTGCCCTTTATTGGCATGTATTAATAACATGGCTTTATTTCTAATTAGCACTCAATTTGCAGCCTGCGAATTAAAAATCCTTTTCTTAAAATTTTCTAGGTCGGAGACGAAAAGGCCGCTGCTTTGTTGTGGTGTGCCTCTGGGTAATATTTCATCGCATGGTGTTGGACATTTCCTTAGGAGCCCTAACTTAAGCCTTATTGTGCGCTCTTAGTTGCACATGTTCGCATTAAAATTTCTAGTTTTTATATTTCATAAGTGCTGCACAGCCTTACCTCCCTTAATTTTCGGTGAATTTTTCCCCCTTAGGCGGTGTTATTGACGCTTCCCAGTCTGATTAATGTTAGCGGCTCTTCCTGCATATGCTTTACGTTCATCCAGTTTTACTGAGATGTACTGTTTACTCATCTGTAGGCTGCCGTCAAGGCCCTCGAATTGGCCGCTATTATATACTGTACTTTTGAAAATGTCCAAGGCTCCATGATCGACTGTCAGTATCCTGATGGGTACATTTCCGGCGAAAAATTCAAGCTCATCGCTCATGCTGTGATTCCTCGCGCCGACCTAACTGATCAGCCAATAGTTATAGCTGAATTTGACCATTTTACCATCGGATTTCCCCAGCGCATCGAGGGGACTCAGTACTCGAGAAACACTCTCCTTTTCAATTTGTGCTTTGTCGTACGTTCGCGTGAGTCCCATCGGCAAAATTATGATCCTACTGGGCAGGATTTTCCTCTTGATTATGAAAACCTTCATAATGGACTTCAACCTTCCCTGCTATCAGCCTACGAACTTACTGTGCGGAAGATTAATCGCTATTTGGCCTACATGGAGGAGGAAAATGCTGCACTGTCACAGGACACTATTAAAAAGACGGTAGACGATGGTGAAGAAACGCTAATCCACCAATTTCTTCGTCAAATTTTTACGGACCTACGGGAAAAGGGGCTTTGCGTCACCAGCTTAGGCAATGATCTGCCACCGCTTTATCTCATTGTAGGACATTTTTTACTCTTTGGTTGCTACTGTGTTGCTGTTTTTCAAATTCGTTGCTACTTTAAAAAGCTTGCAAACGATCGATGCAGTCCCAATGCGAAAAACTGTAGCCATGCTTTTTAGACGCCTTGCGCGTTGTTTATGGTCATTCTGCAACGCAACCGGCTTGGATTTCTAGTCGGTAGAATCACATTAGCGGTCCTTGCCTACATTGGGTTTCACGCAACCTTTTGCTTGTCAGTGGTTTTTACTTTTGCACATAGTTTGGATGACGGATTCAGCTTCTACCATCTTCTGTTTAGTTGTCTGATTTCAGGACTGGAGGATGATTTATCGTTGCTACAAAAAGCCACCTTGTCTTCGGTTTGTGACACCCGGAGCCTTTTATAAAGTCGTATTGAGGCATATTTACAGAAAGGCTAGAAGGTAATAGGTGTCTTGGGAGCCAAAGAATCATTGTAGCTGATATTCATTTAAGAGTTCTTAATCACGCGGTGATGGCTGCTCTTGTCCGAAGAAATGTAGCAACGAAGCTCATTAATCCAATGAGTTGTCTACTTTTACCTCTAGCTTTGGACAGTTTAATTAGACACTTGAGGTCAGTCAGTTATCAAATGAATAGGATCGCTTTGTAAGTTCTTCCTCTTCAAATTTTCGTGGAAGAAACTTGCTTTCAGGTTGTCAGTAGTATTTGTCATATGTTTGAACTTGGTGTAATTGCGATTGAGGCTCTCTTCCTGTCAAGAAGATATGGAGCCACACTATAACCATGTGGCTTTGGTATCGACGCTATAGTCTGGGGGAAGGATCAACTGCTATAGCTACTCCGATACTCTACTTTTCTGCTTCGTGCCCCAACGTGTTCTTACAGTTATGCAACCAGTCAGCATAGATTGATGATGGGCCACGTGTAACATTTTCGCTCAGCTATCTTCCTTTTCATCAAGTTCGCCCCTCGAGCGGTGAGCAATTCAGTCTCGACCTGTTTCATCTCCACCGAGGCTGAATTGGCCACTGGAGAGTCCTGTACCTTTAATCACCTGATGACGGAGGAGGTGGAAGAAGACACAGAGGCGCCAACCGGGAGCACTGATGTGTGTTCGTGGGTGCCCTCTGTTCTTGAGGACAATACTACTGTTGTAACTGATGCCACCGTCTTCGTTCAAGTCCGACCCATTCTCACTTCCCTTGGCAACCACATCGTCTATGTGATGGAGCCACAGGACGACGATAACCTCTTCTCATCCTTCTGGGAGACACGAGACCTCGTTTCTAGTCGCCTCTTACCCTTGGTCAATGGCCAACGCACTGTCGTGCAGGTTGCTGATCTGGCAAATGTGGATCGGAGTATCGCAAGGCTCTGTCTTACTCAACTAGCTCGGCTGGGTGTAGTCCACGTTGTCTCAGCACCTGTCTTCTTTCGCACCTCTGTCACTAACAGCAATATGTGTTCCGACGCGGTGGAACTCTTTGCTGTGCCCGGGTATGTTGGACTACCAAGGCTTCTACGTCTAGCTGTTGATGCTAAGCTGAGGGACGCCTGTTTTGAATCAGTGGTAAGCCTGCCTTACTGGCGGATTGCTGAGCTATTCGGGATAAGTCTTGATCCCTAATTTCACCACACTATTAAACCGATTCCTATGGCTCGTAACTTCATTTATTTCCCCCAAAAAATTTATTCATGCTCCAACAAAGTCGTGTGTAAAAAGTATCAGTGAGTCTTTGTGCATTGAACGATTTCTTCAAATAGACGGCAAAACATGACCTAACTGCCCATAGGACTGGATGACCGATGTAGTGGTGGGTTCGGAATCACTACAGCTGGAATCCTCACTGGCAGAGGTGCAGGTGTCATTGTGTCCAAGGCGATCTGTATATATGGGCTGGCACTTGTGTGTGTAGGGCTCGGATTTTGTTGTCAATTTGTACGATTTTAGCGAAACTGTTGCCTGTCACCTTGATGGCCGGCCTGATACATGAGAGTTAACTGTCCCGAGTAGTTATAGGGTACGGTAACGCCAAGATTGCATCCCCCTTATGCGTACAAAGCCAGAATCTGTAGCTAGACCTCAAAACCCCTTTTACCTTTTTCAGCTATCTTTAGCGACCAAACGGCGACGTCTTCATGTCATTGATCCACAGGGACTAATTATGAAAATTCTTCAGGTCTACTCCAAACTCTGCGCCTCACCCTACCTCAATCTTGCCTTCCTCCTCGCTTCTACACAGTCTTTCATGGATCTTCAGCTTCCTCCGCGATTTCATTTGAATGAAAATAGAAATGCCACCTTACCCTGCATCAACCTCCTTCGTCTGGTTCAGTTTGGAGAGGTGAATAATCTCATTCACCGGCTGCATTGTTACCCGGTCAGTGAGGTACTCTCAGCAATGGCTTCAAACGAGATTTCTAGCGTGGAGGCGAGAGTTTGGGATCTACTGCAGGATCAAATGATGGATGGGGTACAAGCAGTGGACGATCTAGTCTACGAAGCTTCTGCTTTGGCTATTAAATCCTCTCCCATAGCCCCAACCAGTCGTATTAACGACGGACATTTCGGTGGAGATGAGCAGACGTTTGCGACAACGACGATGACAACACTCCCTGATGCTGTGGTATCGTTTACGACGAGACTGTTGAAGGAGAAAGCCGAGATGGACGGTGTCGGTGTCGGGACGAGTTATGGCACGGTCTTGTCGGAGGCTAACCGCGTGGAGGGCTCGTCACCGGAGCCCGAGGGCGTATCAGTGAACAACAACGCAAAGAACAGTGTTATCCATTTGCTGTGGCACTAGGCACTTGTGCTAATCTCTCACTTGTATCTTCTGTGATCATTTAAAAACAGTGATTTCGGGTCGGGGGTCATGGGCACTGGGTCGTGGCGGGCGCGATCTGCCTGCCGGGGTTTGGGTGCGTTTGATGCGCTGATGCGGTTTTAATGTCGAAAGGCTTCAGAAGTCAGCAATTTAGTACACCTTTTTTGCAAGTGTACAAATCTATTCTTGTTAAATTTTTTAACATTTAAGATAATCAATCAAAAAATGCTCCCGCTCTACATTACTTCGACCTCGCGCGAAGGTCAAATTGGTGTGCATTTACTGACTTCACCTGGCGGTTCATGCTCCTCAGTAGACCTTTCAATAGAGGCGGTGGATTTGCTGTAATTTTTCGAGGGTTTGCCTTTTCTTAGAGTCTCACTGCATATAGTCTAAAAATCAAGCCGTATCGACCTCCAGAAGATTTTGAGGTCCGTCTGGACTCCGTTGCCAGACGCACTCTCCCCAATTTTGGAAACTTAAACGAGCCTTTCAAATTCCCGAACCGGCAATCCAAGGTTAAGGTACTCCTATATTACTAAATTATTCATCTCCTTCAGTTTCTGAAGGCTTGTATGGAGGAATTTAATCATGTGATACCTTCTAGCCATTTACACGAGCTGGAAGACATGAAATCAGTAAAAGATTACTTCTTAAAAGATGTTGAGCCGGAGGACAAACTAGTTGCAATGCTCGAAGACCATTCAAGGTCACCTAGCCTGCCCTCAAACCTTGTTATACAGGTTGACCCCATTCGGCACCACCCCGACGACAAGACTCTCTTCCCGACCACAGCATTTCCCGGCAGATCAACAATCGTCAGTGGGCTCGATACCAGCAAAAAGTACCCGTCCTACAAGGCTTCCAAAAACAGACGACTGTGGATTGACGCAGAGGACCTTGTATAATCACCAAACTTTAATCCATGCCGCGCCCTTCTGTCCGATCCCGTCGAAGAGTAGAATAAACTTGAGGCCGCACACCAGCTGCCTAGCCCTTGTCTGTCCCTGGTGAGACCATTTAGTACCAAATACACAAGGTAACAGTGACTGCAACTTAACCCGCAACCCAACTTGCGGGCAGATGCTCCTAAAACAACTCAGTTGTCTAGATGCTGGACGGAAAACAGCCACCAAACAAGTCAAGGGTAGCCAAGCTGCGAGTGATGAAACCAGCAGCAGCGGTACGAAAGATGTCCCAAGTACGTGTATTTATTTACATTCAAGCCGGGGTGCCTCTGGGAGAAATGTTACTAATAGCTTGCAAGTCAATGAAAGGCAAAGTAACTCGGGTTTCAGGATGGGTCAGGAAGATTTGTTAAACGTATTGGCCATCCGATCGATGTCGTCGATGCTCAAGGAATCCAGAGTCTTCGAAAGTAGCTATTGAAACGAAATTTCATAATCGACTAAGGCTTGCCAACATTATTTAGCAACAATAAAGCACATCCGTCAGACACGTACTCTCATGAATATTGTGGCTATTTTTCCTGCATCGTCTGCGTTGTAAGAAGCCTGTAGATATTTTTGGAGTATTTGCTCGAAACTCTGTGTCAGACCAGATTTGATGACAACCACTATCCGATCACCCGATTTGATGGAGTAATCCTTGAGGCTTCGGTTTTTGTCTAACAATAAACGGAACAGAAAGCTCACCGCTCAATGGCGTTCCGTTAAACAATAGGGAAAGCCGATCGCTTTCAACACCAGAGTCGGACGAAATTTGCGGCAAGAGTTCAGCTACTGTTGTCATTTCTGTTACCTTTAAAGAGATGGTAAGATACGTTGGGTACTACATTTATAATCTTAGCAGGCTGACCGAGCCTCTTCACCGTTATCTCCATCAAACCGCACGACGAAAGGACAAAACTGGAAAGTGGCCAATGGGATGACCAGACCTCAAAGGCGCCCAAAACTTAGGTGTCACGAATTGACTAAACAATAGCTGTTGGTTTAAACTCTGCCTAATATAATAAATTACATTTTTAAATGAAGACCTAAGCACATTATTTCGCAAAACCTGCTTGTTGTTTGAGCAAAACTTAAGATCATGTCTTGTTTTTAAGTGTGCTAATTTTTTGAGTTACATAAGTAGTAAATTTTGTTGCCTGAATGTTTATGTCACCATTTAGCGTATTTAATTTTGGACTTGATGGCCCATAGTACCGTTAATGTGACGAGCATTTCCTGCAGGCGCCATTCGATAAACGAAGAAATGGAGTCCCTTGATGTTTTGCTGAAATTTAAATGGATTAAATAACTGATCAGAATAGCTCTAAGCTTGACTCTGAGGGTATATTGCCTAGTAAAGGTAAAGTGGACCAGTCTCCGGTGTTTCTGTGGCCAAAAACTCAAGACTGAGAAAGCTATTAAACCAGCGCATAATTTCATTTCAGACGACAAACTGGCCTGATGTGTGTTGTCGATCTTGTCTCCAGCAGTCTCTTCACCATCAAGTTTTATAATGCAATTATACCTTGGGTAAAATATACAAAATACATAAGGATATTGTGTGAGGAGCACTCCAGCGTCCTGAGCATCCCTAGAGGACGGAGAGAAGGCTAAGCGTAGATCAGAACACGTGCACTCAAGATACGAGGGAAGGGGGCTGCTAGAATGGCCGGGAGACAAGCCCACGCAGCTAGGTTCAAGATGGCCACCACTTATGTGCAGGACCAACCAACAGCCCAAACAAATAAAACACTACAAATATGAGTTGACTCTCCTTTTGCAGCAGTTTCGAGCCACTTTGGATGCATATAGCCCTGTCGTTTATTTGTCTTCTTATTTTGGTTGTAGTATTGCGTTTATTGCATGACCTTTATGCGACTCACACCAGTTATACATTCTCCTCCACGCTTGTGTGACTTCTTACGACCTCACAAATGACTCAAGTCACTGCAATTGCAACTCTGCACTAATGCTGTAATATAAGGTAATAGCGTTATGCACATGATCTTGCTTCTCCATCAGTTGACAGGACTGCTTGGGTTTAAGCGAGTTTGACACTCAAAACCGTCTCAAGAAGGGGGAAAATCGAAGCACAACGATCTGGATGCTTCTCATCAGGAGGCATGTGACGTTTTAAGTTGCTGCTAAATTGGGAGCAGCTTAGTTACATTGCTGGAATGCCAAGTACCAGAATGTAGATACAAACGCCGGATCACTGTGCACACTATTCAACAAGCGCTTGTTCTCAAGCCCTGGAAGTGCTTGATCGCTTGATGCTCACTGGGAAATAACCGCCAGCATCCTTTCCTTTAGGACCAGTCAGGTGTTGTATTTTGTCACAATGTCTTATTTAAATGCCTTCATTTGGCCATCACCCAACTTCCGTGTCGCACTATTTCAGAGCCAAGTACAGCGACACTAGACTCGCACTATTTGGAAAGGCCCAATATGAAGGTGCCTGTGTCGCTAAATGGAATGAACGTGAGCCGAATTGATGGCTTTGGGGGCTGAATAGACGTATGAGCGGATTCGATTCAAGGAGTAAAACAGAGGTCAAGAGTGCGGCTCTATTCACTGAGGCGTCTTTTAGGTTGACGACCCAACAGATGGACAGACCTGACAGACCTGCAGATGGTCTGGCAACGCGGCCGAGGAGAACCGGCACATTAGTTCTGCGATTTGGCGTTAACGTCAGCACTGTTTCTCCACCTGTGTTGCTAGAGGATTGTCAGGTGCTCAGCAGTATGAAGATGGCACATTTCTCCTTCCTCAGGACACTGATGCAATCATGAGACAGGAAAGATGCTCTGTCAATTTTACTTCCGGTGGGTCGTTGTCTCGTCTTGAAGGACTCTAGATCTTATAAGCAAGAACATCGGAGTGTAAGAAGCTCTATTTACCGTTTGTCTTTCACAAGGCCAAATTTAGAAGCACCTTCTTGGCTCGCGATTGTTTTACCCCAGTTTCCGCCAGCACAGAAGCCAAAGTGACAGTCTCAAGGTGACGTGCATTCCTATCGGCATTATCACAGGCTTTTCAAACCGCTGCCACTGACGATGAAGAAAAATTGATTGTCCATGGGAAAATCATGCACAGATTGACAAGAAACGTGGGCAGGACGCGGAAGTACACGTCACTCTTGTCAATTTATGCCGCCTTTGGCACTAACTAGAGAATTAATCACCACCAAAAAACGCTTCCTGCTCTGCCCTAAAGTCCTAAGGTTCAAAATTCAGAGAGAATGTTCACGGGTAACTTCAAAAAGCTGTCATTAGCAGGCCTTACTCGAGTTTGCATTTACTGGCCACAATATGGAGGGTGTCAGTTGGTTTATGGTGGGTGATCGTCATAGCAGTCGTTTTATGCTCTCCACCGACCCCCTCCTCGCCTGCCAACGCGCATTGACACATAAAATGCCGCTTCGATGCTCTCGGTGAGCGCGAGTTGAGCCTTCAAGATGTGGATTACCAGCTCGTGCAGTACTGGAAAGGGAGGTACGGTGAACCGAGAGGAGAGGGAGGGAAATGATGGAAAGACTGCCTCCTCCTCTCCCCTCACAGGCACCCTGATCAGCTCTCACTGAAATTTATTGCCGGGCGTTAGCAGTAGCCGTACGTGACCGTTTGACAGGAGGCAAAAGTCCTAGAAGCTGATGAGGGGTTCCCTCAATTTTGTTTCATTCCACTGTGATATCTCCCTCTGTCAGTGATGCAGGGTAAAAGATCGACCAATTTACACCGTTTTCGCCTCACAGAAACAATTGTAAGCCCGACTGAGATAACACAATGATGGAACTTCTTCGACTACTGCTCTCGTCTTTTATTCTATTCTTCTCCCACATGCATTACTCGAGCAGGAGCCTTGTTTTCGACAGACACGACAACACGTGCCTGTCACCACTGTCACACATATGTGACGTCATGAAAGGCCTGCCTCTCCTCTCACTGCATGACGTCATCGTGTGGCGATTAAGCAGAGGCGTTACGCTGCCTCTGCTTCTGTCAACAAAGTCAGGCTAGTCATCACACGGGTAGTCAAGTCCCTTCATCATTGAGGTGCACGTGTGAAAGTGTTGCACGAGCACCAAGACCAGACAGTTGAACACGACAAGTGGAACATTCGTGTGGCTCATTCACAATCACTCGGCAGATGGGCACATCGTGCCACATCGTGCGTGTGCAATGAAATGAACCACTTGTCGTCTTGTTTGGGCGGCTGCTTGGTGAACAAGCACAGGCATATGCAGTCGTGCGTGTCACGAGGCTCCGCACAGTTCCACCAGCCACCACTTCCACCCTCCACCCATTTCATGTGCGACCACGCAGTTGTCCGCAGCTGGTGTCAAAGCAGGTGCCAATGGGTGAGAAGTGTGTGGATGGTGTGGACGGGCGGCAGTGGAATGAGGGGAGAGAGGAGGCAACTGTCGCACCTTTGCACTCCGTCGCCTCAATTCTCGTTGGTCCTCCACTCGCGTAGTCTGTTCTCCTGGTCTAGTCAACGCGCACACTAGTGTGAAGCCTGGTTCTCGGTAATTTGACCCTAAACATGCAAAACTCTGGTGGATTGAGGGGACCTATTTTATATTCTACGCTCACAGCAGTTCGATTGCTGTGATCATTCGGCTCTACGGACTTCTCTTTAAGATGGCCTCACTTTTAGTGGTTGGTCATGTAGTTATCAAGTGCGGATATCCTCGTTCATCAAGAATAGGTACCCTTAGCCCGGTGATGGCCGTCAAGCCCGGGGTGGGGGGAAATGAGGCGCTGAAACAGTCGGATGCGCAATGGAAAAGCAGTAGCAGAGATTTCACCACCACCACCACCACCACCACCACCACCACCACCACCACCACCACCACCACCACCACCACCACCACCACCACCACCACCACCACCACCACCACCACCACCACCACCACCACCACCACCACCACCACCACCACCACCACCACCACCACCACCACCACCACCACCACCACCACCACCACCACCACCACCACCACCACCACCACCACCACCACCACCACCACCACCACCACCACCACCACCACCACCAGCTGTTAGAGCCCAGCATCTTGACGGGGGTTAACTTACCCACTGGAGTACACATCTTGACACACGGATGGAATTCTTTACAGCACATAGGTGTTATATTTAGCTGCACTGAAATTCTCGACCTCCGTGATTGCGATCAGCATCATGGCATTGCAACATTCCCATCCATTTATGAGGAATGTTGTACTCCAACTCGGTGACAGGTAGATGTCAGGAGACCAGATTAACTATTACAATGCCACCCAATGGTGTGCTAGTGGTCCACCCGCTTCTCCTGCCCGTACTTATCATCCGTTGTGACTACCAAGGCGCGGTTGTCGAAGCAACAGCTACTGCAACGACCATCAAATTCATCCCTTTCGCGTGAAATTCATTCACGCAGACTAAGTCGCCAAATTTTTACTGCTTTTCCTAGGATTCGGCATACTTTTAGCTCCTGAATTGGGTTCAATAAAGCTTGAGATTTATGTGGACCTTCGCCATCACTAGCATTGGCGCCTGGAACCGGCCTGAATGATGATTTGTGGACTGGACTGGCAGAAATTGACGGCAACATGAAGGGCGCCGGCACTGGGACTTGCCACTGTCATTGAGGCAGAAACGATTTGGTTTATGGAGGTGTTTTTCCTATCCATTTTTGCGCTGTATTGGGCATCCAACTAGAAGATCAAAAAGGCAAATATTTTCCACACGACATGGCGAGTTTTAATTCCGTCGCCAATCCTTGTGTGGAGTACGTGGGGAGAGATTTTCCAAGCTAACTCTTGCAGAATGGGGTCGCACTGAAACAAATGCCTCAAGGTCCAGTGAAGCAGTAATTAACCATGCAATTAATGAGCGCCTAGACTTTTGCACAGAGTTGGTAGTTAGGTGACAAGGAAGTCAATTGCTTCACCATCACCTCTACGTGACGCAGGCCGAGTTCGACGCAATAGTCCACTTAGAGAAGGAAAATGGCAGAGAGAGGCTTCGTCCACGCCTCGATACCCTTCGTGTTTAGTGGGGCTACAATCATCCGCACCGTTGGGTGAGGTATTGCCTCACTGCGTTGTCCCTTTCCCCATCTTCCGGACGTCTTCCACGGCTGTCGTCTTCGTCGGCATCTCCTAAACCAGCAACACCGAAGGCATTTTAGCTCCTCCACCTTCGTACTGCTCAACATTTGACAACCCCCTGCTGCTCAGCGTTCTCATGTGTCAGTCGCCGGTGGTGAAATGGTGGGTCCAAAGTTTGAGCTTTATGATGAAGGCCAAGGTTAATAGTTAAGTTCTGCCCCTCCAGTTGCCTACCTTGCTACTCATCCAGCCATCCATTCAACAAGAAGGGGCACACACTGGAACTTTCCTAACGGCTCAAGCCAGCTTCTTCAGTTGATTCCTCTCCTCTGGTCCTCTTCATCGCTTCACTCCGTGGGAGGGGAACGCTTATGAGTCTCGCAAGTCCTCGTGGAAGGATTAATAAGTCAAGGTCGGATGGAAGAACTATTGCCCAAAGTCCATCCTGCGGAGCATATGTACAGCCAGCAGCCCCTGATCCTCCCTCTTAGCCAAAGGCGCTCTGCACGGGGTGGAAAGAGCTTCGCGCGGAGTGCAGTTAGCCTGGCACTTCCGTCTCCTCCACCTCGCCTGCCTTCGTGTGTGGGCAATTGTTAAGAGCGTGCGATTATTTGTCGTGTTATTTACTACCCAATATTTAAAAGTGCTAAATATGCACTCTTTATTTGTGAAAGTAGTTACTTTACGCTCAAATGCTAGCACATCCTTTGTTAAGCATGAGAGATGGAGCGGATCTGAAGCTGTGCGGTGCATGCACCGATTTTGTTCCGGTTTCAGGGACCGTAGCAGCCTCTCGGCATATGCGCTGGAGAAGGGACGATGTCTCGTAGCCCAACCAACTCTCCACAATTGCCATCATTCTCTGTAGCAGTTTGAAACCAACAGATGGAGGATTTTCAAGGGTTTTAGCGCTTAATAAATGAAACGCGTGAGACAGTCGTCATGAGCCGTCGTTAAGCTAGAAGGTAGTGCTGTGAGGAGGTGAAAAAGAAGTCCGAATCACTGCCGGGTAAAAGGAAAGGCGGTGATTGACAGATGTGGTGGTTGGTACTCCTCCTCCTCCTCCTCCTCCTCCTGCCCAAACCCATTTTTAGAGATGAATGCGCATGCTGCTAAGGGTGAAACAGTTTTGAAGATCATACTCAACTTTGGCCTCACTACAGCCGAAGTCATATAATCTAATGCACTTCCTCACACACCCTCGATTTCGCCTATGGTCGAGAGGGTGAGCCAGGCTCCTGCCAACCTAGAGTTATGGCTTGTTCAAAAGTGACAGAGGAGGCGGGGACGGGTGGCTGGCTGGCGTTGGTCTCGACTGGAGGGCATCGAGCTGCTCTAGAATGCCGGAGAAGGGGACAGGAGCACTAATTTTACTCCAGGCGGTCTGGTGCAACTGCTCATTTCAGCGTTTTAGCAGCCCCAAATCATGACAAGTCAGGGGACACTTTACCGACGCGCAAGTTGTTGAAGCAAAATCTAAGGCGCAAAGGCAGAAGTTCAGTTGTAGAACTGCCTTCCTGCGGCGTGGTGATGAGGGGCAACAGGAAGAGGAGGGCAAAATTACTAGGCGCAGCGAAGAGCACTCCTTGGCATAGCCTATCAAGGCAGTACCAGTAAGTCCGAAGGTTCCACATTCACTTGAAATGTTTCGTGCCCTCATTTGAGGGGCCAGCAAAGTGGCTTAAATGACTTTCCGCTCTGAGGGGAAGAAAGTTTTTGAATAAATAGAAGAATTTGAATTGCCTTTTCTCTCGTCCGCTTCCGCTAGTCTTCTTAGGGTTAATAACGTGTTGCCGGACTGACCACAGAGGGCTGATTGACACATACTGGCATGGAAGTGGCTTTTGGACGGATTCGTAAGGAAATAAACTTATCAACTGCGGTCTCCGAACATTGCAGTTGGTTGGGTGTAGTGAACTAATTGCGCAACTGTTCAAGCGGTATTGTTTACTAGTTAAAGATGTATTTACTTCGAGTCAGACTTCACACCAGTGTGTGCGTTGACTAGACCAGAGAACAGACTAAGCGAGTGGAGAACCAACGAGAATTGAGGCGACGGAGTGCAAAGGTGCGACAGTTGCCTCCTCTAACGCGAAAGGGATGAATTTGATGGTCGTTGCAGTAGCTGTTGCTTCGACAACCGCGCCTTGGTAGTCACAACGGATGATAAGTACGGGCAGGAGAAGCGGGTGGACCACTAGCACACCATTGGGTGGCATTGTAATAGTTAATCTGGTCTCCTGACATCTACCTGTCACCGAGTTGGAGTACAACATTCCTCATAAATGGATGGGAATGTTGCAATGCCATGATGCTGATCGCAATCACGGAGGTCGAGAATTTCAGTGCAGCTAAATATAACACCTATGTGCTGTAAAGAATTCCATCCGTGTGTCAAGATGTGTACTCCAGTGGGTAAGTTAACCCCCGTCAAGATGCTGGGCTCTAACAGCTGGTGGTGGTGGTGGTGGTGGTGGTGGTGGTGGTGGTGGTGGTGGTGGTGGTGGTGGTGGTGGTGGTGGTGGTGGTGGTGGTGGTGGTGGTGGTGGTGGTGGTGGTGGTGGTGGTGGTGGTGGTGGTGGTGGTGGTGGTGGTGGTGGTGGTGGTGGTGGTGGTGGTGGTGGTGGTGGTGGTGGTGGTGGTGGTGGTGGTGGTGGTGGTGGTGGTGAAACTCTGCTACTGCTTTTCCATTGCGCATCCGACTGTTTCAGCGCCTCATTTCCCCCCACCCCGGGCTTGACGGCCATCACCGGGCTAAGGGTACCTATTCTTGATGAACGAGGATATCCGCACTTGATAACTACATGACCAACCACTAAAAGTGAGGCCATCTTAAAGAGAAGTCCGTAGAGCCGAATGATCACAGCAATCGAACTGCTGTGAGCGTAGAATATAAAATAGGTCCCCTCAATCCACCAGAGTTTTGCATGTTTAGGGTCAAATTACCGAGAACCAGGCTTCACACTAGTGTGCGCGTTGACTAGACCAGAGAACAGACTAAGCGAGTGGAGGACCAACGAGAATTGAGGCGACGGAGTGCAAAGGTGCGACAGTTGCCTCCTCTCTCCCCTCATTCCACTGCCGCCCGTCCACACCATCCACACACTTCTCACCCATTGGCACCTGCTTTGACACCAGCTGCGGACAACTGCGTGGTCGCACATGAAATGGGTGGAGGGTGGAAGTGGTGGCAAGTGGAACTGTGCGGAGCCTCGTGACACGCACGACTGCATATGCCTGTGATTGTTCACCAAACAGCCGCCCAAACAAGACGACAAGTGGTTCATTTCATTGCACACGCACGATGTGGCACGATGTGCCCATCTGCCGAGTGATTGTGAATGAGCCACACGAATGTTCCACTTGTCGTGTTCAACTGTCTGGTCTTGGTGCTCGTGCAACACTTTCACACGTGCACCTCAATGATGAAGGGACTTGACTACCCGTGTGATGACTAGCCTGACTTTGTTGACAGAAGCAGAGGCAGCGTAACGCCTCTGCTTAATCGCCACACGATGACGTTATGCAGTGAGAGGAGAGGCAGGCCTTTCATGACGTCACATATGTGTGACAGTGGTGACAGGCACGTGTTGTCGTGTCTGTCGAAAACAAGGCTCCTGCTCGAGTAATGCATGTGGGAGAAGAATAGAGTAAAAGACGAGAGCAATAGTCGAAGAAGTTCTATCATTGTGTTATCTCAGTCGGGTTTACAATTGTTTCTGTGAGACGAAAATGGTGTAAATTGGTCGATCTTTTACCCTGCAGCACTGACAGAGGGAGGAAACAGAGTGATTTGGATTTTTGTAAAAGCAAATTATGGTCGAGGAGGAGACAGCGTCTCCATCACTTTCCCTCTTAATGCTTTCTCTGCACTAAATTCTCTTTTTGTGTATGGTAACTTGAGGATTTGCATCCATAATGTTAGACTCACGCTCACCGAGAGCATCGAAGCGGCATTTTATGTGGCACTGCGAGTTGGAAGGCGAGGAGGTGGTCGGTAGAGATCATAAAACGACTGCCGTGACTACTGCTATCGCGCGTAGTAAAAGTGAGCTCGAGCGTAAGGGGAGCTAATCTGATACCTGCACGAAATGGTCCGGCCACTGATGATTTGGCTAGTGACAGTTGTTTGAAGTTACCGCTGCACTTTTGCCCTTACTAATGAGCCTTACGACGGTGAGAAGGGAGCAGAAAGTGCGCAGCAGTAGCCAATGTTTGGCAAAGGCCACACAAATTGGCGAGAGTGAAGTGGTACTGCCACGACTAGCCTACGCCTGTTGTCAATCACCTCGTGATTTCGCTATTGACAACCACCACGATAACATGGATGGCGGTGTGACGGGGACTCAATCCAACTGCGACTCTTTCAAAAGCTCCTTCGGTGAGTGTTCTGATTTTGCAACAGTGCGTGGTGGAACCCGCATCAATGCGTGTCCGGCGCCTTAGGTTTGAACTAAGAACTTGAATGCGGTCTGCAACATTCAGTTACTTCACTTGTGAAGCGTCGCATTCTCGTCTGACGAATTCAGTGACAAGAGCGGAGTAGGCAGATTTGTTGCCAAATACTCTGTTACCAGGGTAATCAGGTTTACCGTTTTCCTGTTTGCCAGCAGCTTTAAAGTGCCTGGACGCAGCTCAGTCTGGGTTTGATGCACCAATTTGAAGAGAAATGCCTGTCGCATGGACTCTCACTTCCTGTGCCACCATTAATGGCCTTATAATTGGAAGCATGTTCCACTTCTCAGTGCGCCTCTTTCACGAGGGATGAGACTTTGCGTTGCTCGACATGCATCTACTTTAGCAAAGCTCATTTTCTCATGCTACAGCATGTAACCTATGTGAAAGTACCCATTTTCTCATTCAGTTGTTATCCAAATGCTCTTCGATGTCACAGGCAAGAGAGCCAACATACTTCGGTGGATTTTAGCTTTCACTTTAGTAAAGGGAAAGTAGTAAGGGAATAAAGAGAGGGAAGAAGAGGAGGGGAAAGAGGAAGAAAGAGGGATGGGGTGATGAGGAGAAGGAAGAGGAGTGGAATAGGGAGAAGGAGAAGGATGAGATGGGGAAGAAAGGGATGGGGAGGAAGAAGGAGGAGGAAAATGGGGAGGTAGAGAAAGAGGAGGAGGGGAAGAATTGGGAGGATGAGGAGAAAGAAGTAGAGAAGAAGGATGAGGGAAAAGAGGGGTAGAATGGGAAGGAGAACGAGGAGGAGGGAGAGGAGGAAGAAGGTGAGGAAGAGGACAAAAAAGAGGAGGATGAAGGGAAATGGAAGGAAAGGGTGAGGGTGGGGGGAGGAAGGAGGAAGAGGAGAAAAAGGAGAACGAAAAGGGGGAGAAAGAGGGGAATGGGGAGGATGAGGAAGAGGACGAGGAGTATGCGGAGAGGGAGAACGAAAAGTATGAAGGGAAGTAGGAGAGGAGAGAGGAACAGGATGTGAGAATTAAGGTAAAGGAGGAAAGGGGAAGGAGCTAAACATGCCACCATTGTAAGGCTAAAGTGACCAAAGAGAAGGGAAGTCTGTAACTACGCTCAGCAAATTTACCGGTCCCTACAAATGTCATCCCAACTTAATTAACGAGGGCAAATTTGAATTCATTGTAGTGGATCCTTCGAAAAATTGCCGCCGCAGCTCTTTGCAATGGGACAAACCACCTTATACAACACCATCGTCCCAGAATTAAATGGATAAACGCAATTTAAGCACTTAACTAAAATGCGTTCCTAAGGCAACAAAGTTTTATTGGGTGAAAATGAATATCACAGACAAGTAGCATCGAAGGGTAACCCAGACAGTTTCACATACAAAAAGTGAACTTTAAAGAAGGGCAAATGGGAGCTCAGTGCTCACGTATTGCCTGACCCAAGCACTTTTTGTAGTCCTCCCAAATTCCTCGCTTGAAATCTGCATTCTACAATGAAATAGTGGACAAATTGTCAGGCTGGACAATGAAATGGTGGGTAAACACCAGCAAAGGCGACGCCTTTAAGTGCACAAACTAAGTGGAATGAACTAACTTTGTGGATTCCTCGAGGTCGCGTATTTCTGAGTAGAACCATAAACTCCCGTGGACTCATGTGTCCGTCACCATCAGAATCAAACATGCAGAAGAGCGTCTGCAAAGCCTGTTCACCGATGTCCACATTAGCACAAACTCGAATGGCCTGTTTAAATTCAGCTTAGAGAAGGGATAGCTAAAGCGTAATCGCGTACTGAGGGAAATGGGTCTGTTGGCTAGCATGTACATCTTCATGGCCATTTGGAAGTCATCAAGGTGATTAATGAATTTGTAGAAGCTTTTGAAGTCCTCAAGAGTGATCTGAAATTTATCAATTGCATTGGAAGGGACCTAACCTCCATATTGGCTGGAAGTCGACTCAACCTCGAGAGGAATTCATCATATCGTGACTCGGGCAGGTCAGTATTGTGAAGCAGTACACGTGCAAAGTCAGTGGGAGAGATAGTTAAACCATTCGCAGAGGAAAGGGCAAATTCGACTTCAAGAATTTCACTTTGTAAGTTTTCGATAAATCTATAGAAAGAAAAGGTTGAACGTTAATATACTTGTAGAAATCCTCTTTCTTCAGCAGACGTTTTCCATCCTTCCCGAAGAAAACTCTCATGAGGGTAGATTGATCTGAGAGATTGCCTTGAGGATACTTTTCAAAGGACATCAGGAACAAATGGAACTTACTAACGACAGGCGATCGTGAGTTGATTCCACCTGCTCGGGTGCACCAGCAGAGATTCCATAAAGCTTATTTAAGCACAAATTAAGGACAATGAAATATACCAGAGAAAATTCGTCGACATCAATGGCTCCATTAGAGTCAGCGTCAAGTACATTGAAAGCAACTTCAAATCGAGAACTCGGCTCTAATAAGAATGCAGTTATTCTTTTCCAATATTACTGTTAATTAGCCCCAACAGAAATAAATAATCAGTAAAAGAAATAAGCCCCTGATTTCCAAGCTTTCGAAAAAGACCTGGTGATCCGCAACGTCCAGAATTTTGCAAAATATTTCTCACTTCATCGGGTGAAAGTGAATTTAGCTGCTGGGCTATAAACATTAATGTCACTTAAGGCGGAGTATACAAGGAGGTTTTTCTTGAAAAAGAGATTGCAAAAAATCATTTGGTGTCATGTACAATACGCCACTATATTCACGCGAAGCAAAGCGCCGGAAGTGTTGATCATACTTAGAAGAATTCTGCCATGAGGTAGATTCAATCCAAGAGTACACTTACACAACTTCGTTGATCATTTCGGCGTATTAGAATCGAACAAAAGAGAGAGGATGCACCAAAATAACCCAACGTGGGTCCCGTTGTCCATAGCGTGGAAAAAAATTTCCTAAAATATGACATAGCCGCCCTTGCGCATGTATCTGACGCCTTTTACTTACCGGGGGAGTCTGCCGGCAGTCTAAACAAAAATGATCTCAAGGTTGAATATTTGATTTTGGCAATTTGCATGCAATAGCCATTAACGAAATAAAATCTTACAGCCTATAAATACCCTAAACTCAAAATATAAGTGATTCTACTTAAATGACGCGCATTTTGCATTTACGTGCCTACAAATTGACCAAAATAAGGATAAATCAGCCAAAGAAGACTACGTGTTTAGCTTATTCAACTCGCATGTCTACAAAGTAGAAATGTTTAACATTTATCTAGAACTTGAAGTCCATTTTTTAACCACTCGGTGCATTTCGATAGGTCAATCCAACCTACAAGACTTAAAGTAGGTAAATTGCGCCTGAAAGCGGTATTTTTTGTAATGCGTCACTTGCTTGGACTTTTATTTAGTTTTCAGTCACTAAGGTAGCTCTACTGACCTGGTCGCATGAGCCAGCCTTCAAACTACGTAGCAGTTACATTCCCGCCATTTATTGAAGATATGCATATAGTGTAGTGCTTTGAGCATCCCTAAAATACGGAAAGAAGGCTAGCTATAGATTTGAATGCTTGTATTCTAAGCGGAAAGAAAGGTAGCTGCTGGCACTGTTCACGGTGGAAGCCGCCAGCGTGCTGACTGTTGGTTTGTCCTCTACATTGGTGGCGGCTGGTCTTCCGGCCATGTCAGCAGCCCCGTTCCTTCCTATTTTGAATATACGCCTTTCTACTCTTGTCTTCTATAGATGCTCGGGAGGCTATAATACGTTTATACCTGTAGCGCTCAAGCATCCTTAAAAGACAAAGTGAAGGGTAGGTGTGGGTCAGAACACTTGTGTTCTAAGCGGAAAGAGAGGAAACTACTAGCATGGCCGGCAGGCCAGCCCGCGTAGCTAGGTTCAAGATGGTCGACAATAATGTGTCGGAGTAACCAACAGTCTAAACAAACACAATACTACAATATCCTGCTTTGAATATTTGCCTTTTTGCAAACGAAATGAGACTCGAAACACTGCACAGTTGGAACTGAACATAAACCATTTTGACATTCAAAGACATGATTTTGCCAATTTGTGCTAATTTAATCTTAATTATTACAACCATTTAAGGCTATTCGCTCACTGAAAACACCTCAAAAGTTTGCCTTAGTAATATTTAGCCACCTTAGTGTTTTGCAAAATAAGTCATGTTTTCACGTATAGTAAGAATTTTGCTTTCAGGGTAATCTTCAAAAATTAGCAAAGCTTATAACTTGAGTCTAACAGGATTGATGCCGGCCGTATTTTAGCTTTCCCGTGTAAACAGTAACACTTTTAAACTTATTGGTCGGTGATAATTGCTCGGGCTTGTAGGTGTGTTTAATGTTGTGGGCACATTCCGCAGTTGATTTACCGTAACCTATTGCTATGTAGTTTTGTACCACATTAGATGTCTACTGCTTTGGTTCGGCCATTGCACTTTAGTTTTTTGAGGGTTTTTTTATTTTTTGATATTTTCTAATGAAACATAAATGTTTTTGACTCGATCCTACCTGCAATTTTGAGTCAAAGCACCTCTGTACAAGTTAATTAGTTTTTAATTTAATATTATATTTCATATAAAGGATAGATGGAGATTTTTTTCGATTCTTATGATTTTGTTAAATGTACTACGATTTCACGGAACTCTTGTCTGCTTTTAGTCCGTGTTTGGGCTTTTGACACTGTTTTTACTGCTCTTCACGCAGTTCTTGCAGCTGCAGATCATGACAATTGCTGTGATTTCAATGCGTTCCCTACTTAGAATTCATCCTGCCTTCTAATCAATGTAAAAAATTAAAACCATTTTTGAAATTATGTGTATAATAGTTGCACACTTATTCCTTTACTAACCAATTCGCTCACCAAACGTTAAATAGCGAATTTTGTGAAAAATTAATTTGATTCCTTGTTTGTGTGCTGGGATACTAAGCTTTCTTCCCCGTTGCTCATTTTTAAACTTACCGTTCCTTAGTTTACGCTCATAAAGTACAAATTATAAACTATTCACTTAATCATTTTTTGCCAAGAAGCACAATTTTAGTGTCCGCGCGATCTATTCTTTATAGGCCCTTGTCGCAGCTTACAAACACAAATTTTGATGCGTCTTATGCATCTATCAGGTTCTAACTGGTTTTTTGGTTTTCTTCCCCTTGGCTCAACAATTGCATCCCCAAATGAGTTGAAAATCCATTTGATAGCCATTTCAGTGAGTTGGTAATTGTCCCAACTTTTACATTGACAGGGCAAATTTCTAGTCAAGGCATTTAAAAGCCATTTTTATTGAACCTAACAATGCGCCTCTCCTGAAATGACTCTACGACTGAAAGGGAGCTACAGCGTTTCGGCAGCGGAAAATCCCACCTCTCGATTGCCCTTCAAACCAATCACGTGCAATGTCATCTTCTTGGACGACAAATCCGAACTCTTTAAGCTCGATGTACGTCACCTGCTCTTCTCTCTCTCTCTGTGTGTGTGTGTGTTCAAAGGACGCGTTTCATTATGCATTACTTTGTACTTTCTTTCATTTCTCCACCGCGTTGACTGGGCTGGTATGAGTCGAACCCCATGTACCCCAAGTTTGCATACTCTAGTGTGTATTCTTTGCAGTGGAATAGCAAATGTAGCCACTGCCTTTTCTTGTGCTGCAGAAGAATGCTCGAGGTCAGGTACTCATCGACCTAGTCTTTGATTTCCTCGAACTCCTTGAACGTGACTTCTTTGGCCTGCAGTACAACGACTTCAATTGCACTCCCAGTCCCCTTCTGGTGAGTCCATTTAAATGATAATGAAGGTCTCAAGGTCTTATCATGTGAATTCGCTTATTATTATTATTAATATTAACTTTTTAGCGGTGGCTAGAGCCCACAAAGACGCTGAAGAAGCAGTTGAAGGGTAAGTGTGACTAGAAACTACTTTCCCTAAGTCGTATTTGGAAGGTTTGATGCATACCCAAGCTCACATTATGTAAATAGGCTTGAATGGTGACGGTGGCTAGATCGCGTTTCTGTTATTGTTAGCCCATGAAACTGCCAGCATTGTTGAGAGGGTGGAACACTTGTTTACGTAGAGTGTTAAACGGATTGCATGAGCACGTACAACTAGCTATTGCACGCAACAGAACTGTGCCAAATCACCAACCCACGACGCATACACCTACAGACAGACACACTTATGGTCAGAGCAATAGGTGATTGTGCGTTGTGTTGTTGTAATCGGCCACTGGCACTTGAACTCTGGTGGTCACTCACACTTACTCTTGCATAATTACTCATAGACACGGTGGCGCATATGTCAGTCGGTCCGCGGTGTGGTGGACTGATTGGGCAGTGGACGGACTGATTGTTTGTATTAGCGTCTCTCACCGTCCCTTCGCCTCCTAACTACAAGGAAGTGACTTGAATTAGTGTGGAATTGTAAGACAGAAAGGTCTGTTGAACAGAGAAGGAGCACATCACGAGGTCTCTCACTTAGGCGACGGATGACGACATTTGTTTTCCATAATCTCAGCCCTGAGTGATTGTCTCGTGTCTGAAGCAGACGTATCCAGTGTACTGCTTGGCCAATCTGTTGGACAGTTGAAGTTTGCTAACTCAATGAGTTGACACCTAGCTGTGTTGGTCGTAAATTGAGACATTTACCTCACCAGCATAGCTCCACAGGCCACTTAATGACCTTAACAAACAGATTTTATGCGTAGCCAATCAGCACTGTGTCGGGTCGCGGTTGAGCTCCAGTTCAAACCGCCGACTTCATTGAAACAGGCGATCGAACGAGTTGTTGGAGTACAATTGGTTCATTAGTTCACATTTGCTAGTCTTTTAACAAGAGATCAGCAACTGGAGAAGTCCAGTAAAATGGGAAAGTGGGGTTCTGATCACTTGCACTTCTACCTCACAAATGGTTCTCGATTGTCAGGTTCACTGACTAACCACCCGTCCTGTGTCCATACTTACTGTATCTATCCATCTTTCCATCCATCCTGCATCCATGCCTACTGCAGCTATCCATGCACCCAGTACTCATCCATCCTCTATCCACAAATCCATTCTGTATCCGTTCATCCATCCTGCATACGTCCACCCATTCAGTATTCACCCACCCATCTGGCCATTCATCCGTCCTGCATTTACCCATCGACCCAGTATCTATCTGTCCATCCATCCATTCATTCATTCATCCATCCATCCATCCATCCATCCATCCACCCATCCATCCATCCATCCATCCACCCATCCATCCATCCATCCATCCATCCACCATCCATCCATTCATCCATACATCCTGTATCCAACCACCCAGTACGCATCCATCCAGTGTCCGTCGATCTGCCCATCAATCCAACTATCCATCGAATTGCCCATCCCCCCATCTACTGTGGACCCAGTCTGCATCTTTCCCTTCCCTCCCATCCCCTTTCAAGATGGAAATGGAATGGCTAGTGGAATTCCCGGAATCAAGGCATCTAATAAATTTTTGCCTCAATTCTTTCCATAGGGACAACTACGCACACCCTGTGGCTTCGAGTGAAATTCTACGTTCCTGATCCGCTTTGGCTTCAAGAAGAATTTACCAGGTATTTCACTTTAATGGGGATGCACTATGCAACCTCCTCCCTCCCCTTGCCCCTCCATGAAGGTTAAGACAGGTGCAGGCAAAATAGCACAACCCTACAGGGTCTCATTCCAACCCACCAATGTCAACTCCCTCAATTGTGTTCATTAATGAGGCCGTTTGTCCTGTGTGCCATTATTACCGAAGCCTCTACTGCATGCAAAAAAGTTGACACCTGGATGATTTATGCTAATTTCATGTGACAGCAAAAGTGCTTTCTTTAGCCTTTGTGTCCTGCTTTGGCCGACCAAATGGAGTTATTTATACTTTTGCTGGTCTCTAGCGCCTCCAGGACGACCCTGTTGACATGATAGGGACGAAACAGGACAGGAAAAGGGGAACAGGGAAGGCGGTCGCCTTGGGGTGGGAAAGGGGGGAAGGGGAGAGGCGAGAGGTCGCCGGGATGGGTGTCCTCTCCTCGGGTCAAGTGTGATATGTTTGGGCTTCTTCAAGTCGAACAAGCTTGCATTAATCTTTGTTCCTCTTGGTTTTTTTTTAGATACTTGGTGTACCTTCAAGTGCGAAAAGACGTGCTCAATGGCACTTTGGTTGCACCGACGTCCATTCTAGCCAAAATGGCTGGTCTCTGTCTTCAGAGTAAGTAAAACACTTACAAAGTGATTGCTGAGCGATTTCTCACCAAATGGCAGTTGTTCACATGACTACTCAATTAATTTCACGTGATTTATACACAATTGTGATGTGCTGGCGCTTTCTGAGGCTGACTTCAACGACTTTCAAGAAGCTCAAATGCCATTTTCCAATCGTAACTGCCCAACTTGACCTTTGAGCTTCTGGATTGCGTTTACCCACACGCTTACCTGTAGTGTAGCCTCTTGTATCCTCACTACACGGCGAAAGGATTTTACCACTCCACTGGAATGAGGAGGCTTTGACGCCTCTTGCCACCTCCCCCCAGCATAATCCGATTTGCGTCTATTTGCCCTAAACTTTGTGCCATTTCAGGCGAACTGGGCGACTACTCCACGGAGGAGTGTAAACCCGGCTATGTGAATCACATTCGTCTCGTGCCACATCAGACGTCCGAGTTTGAAGCTGAAGCCGCTGAAGCGCACAAGTCTTTCCGGTAAGAGGGAGACGAAAGAGGGCTTTCACCCTCTCAATGCTGTGCAAGCATTTTTAAGTGCTGTGCAAAAGCAGTAAATGAGTAATTGCCTCAATGATTGGTTCTTACCGAAGTTACTACTCATTTATGCTTAATCACGCATTTACTTCCATTGAGAAGGCTATTCTTATCCTCACTTTTTATCCATGGTGTGGTTTCGTTTTCCTTGGCATAGCTCCTACGTTCCCGCCACAGCGGAGTTAAAGTACCTCTACATGGCAAGGCGTCTTGAGCTCTACGGTATTCACCCACAAGAGGTGACAGTAAGTACTGATCTCTCTCTCTCTCTCTCTCTCTCTCGCCTTCTCTCTCCAACCTTTGATCTGGCGGATTTGTGTTGTGATTTTGCTGCTACACGATTGGCTGAGTGTTTGAAAGGCTGGATTGAGTCAGACGCCTTGGATTTTTTGGCTTTTCCGTGCTGACTGGGGCAGAGAAAGCGGTTGACACGTGATCCGCACGAAGATAACTCCCACTTGCCCAACAGCTGTGTGGGTGGCCTTGATAGGTCACTTCCATGAAACACACACCCAAAGGGTTTTTCTCTTTTGGTCTGTTACTTGTGCATTTGGCATCAATGGTTGTGTGCCAATGTGTCGGTGCCGCGTGCGTGTGTTGTGAGTTGGTGCAGGCAGCGTTCATCCCCATGGTGGACATACGCATGCTGGACGCTGGAATGCGTGTCTTGTGAACCGTTTGTGAACTTTTCAACCCTCGATAAGCATGCTCAAGCATTGTAAAGCGGAGTTGACCCGTGTGGACACGTTTTTCCACGCGGAAGTAGGAGGATAGGTGCGATACTAAAGACAGACACCTTCCAAAACCTCTTTTCAATTTGAAGTCCGCTTATATTGCTGTCATCCCTCCTAGCTTGCTTACCCAAATGTTTTTAATTATCCCCGAGTCGTCGATGCTAAAGTACGCAGTGACCTTGATTTGGATTATCGCATGATTAAGCCATAAAGAATTGGGAGTGGGTAATTCCTTCGTCTTGGTGGTAAAACTTGATTGGATCCCTCGCTCGATCATACTTGAAAGAGAAATGTAATTCATGCACGAATTTGCTTCTTTTTTAAGCCTATAAAGCACACTCCTTTGTCACAGAAACAGTCAACGCACAGGTTTCTTTCTGTAGAATCAAATTACTAACACCTTTGTCATCACTGTCTTGCATGCCAAGTATGGGGTGGGTGAACGACTCCTGCATTTGCTTTATCATCGAATTTCCTGTATTAACTGACAGATTCTTCCGTAATGAGGCTCTTCTTTGCATTGTGGTAGGATCGGAGTCGAACGAAACTGCGAATTGGTGTATCTGCTCAGGGACTAAGTGTGTTTCGAGATGTGCGGCGAATTTGTCTCTATGGTTGGTAAGGCTTTTTGCCGCCTCTTCTGTTCGTCCTTATTTACATACGAAAATTTACAAGAAACATAATTTTTTTCAACATGAACGCGGAAGACACACACTAGGAAGCCTCACTACACATTTTATGCTGCTAGGGAGAATGTTGAGAAGATAGCGTTTTCAGGGAAGTCTTTCTCAATCAATCTCAAGCATCAACCAGTAAGTTATTTATTTATTAATTTACATTTCAAATAGTACGCATTGTTATTTCTTTGAAAGTACAAAGCCAGTGTGTGGTAAAAACGGTTTATTTTTACTACTTCCTAGTGACCTTGACCTTCAGACAGGTATGCGATGGTACAAAGTAATTAATGCCATGCATTGCGGGGGGTAAATAATTTAAGGAATTTCCCCTAATTCCTTCCAAAAGGTAGTTTCTCGAACACTCTAGGCTTTTGTCACATTCACTGGGTGATCCTCAGCCCTGGTTTGTTGGTCCTTAACGGAAAGGCGAGGCCTTTTGAGGATGAAGTGGTGTAAACAGTCAGAGTGCAGAGTGGATGGTGATCGGATCGTTCGAAAACAGCGTGTCAAGACATTTGATGTGAAGTGGAAAGACTGTAAAGCCAGTTAAGTTGGGTTGTCTGCCGCGTATTCATTGCCGTGTGTGACCGAAGTGGAGAGCGGTAAGTGGGTAGTCCGTGAGGCCTCTTGTCATCCACCGATCCCGTGAAGTTCCGAATTGATGTAGGTGTGAGTCAACTGTCGCGTCACTTGCGTTTGACTTTTCCACACACCATTCTTGGCAAGTTGATCTAGAATTACCATAAACCATGCCGACACTGGGCTCACTCTTCGTCTTTAACGGGCTCCCGTAAATCACCACTTGGACCGGATTTTCTGGTTAGCATATAAGTAATTTACTCTGAAACACTCAGAATTCAAGTAAGCAACATCACTTATTGTGATTATGTTTTTTACTTTGGCCTTATTTCCCGAGTCTCCCTCTTGAGGCAGCAGTGTGGCCTTCTTGCAGCCCTTGCGTAGGTGATTTCATGACACCTTGAACCACCTTAGCAGCAGATGCGGTTTCGCCAATTTTTTTCCTTTGTGTTCGCCTTTTGGCTGTACTTAGTGGTAGTCATGGATGACGTCGAGAATTTCTGTTCCATGCAACAGAGGAAATCAGTAATTTGGAGCAAAAAGCGGTTTTGCCTGTGAATGGATTGCCGACACACACACACACACAGCGGGCGCGTTCTCCATTCCCTTCTTCTTAACTGTCAACGATTTTGGGTGCTTTTTTGAGCAGCATTTTAAGTGGTTATAATTTTTAATTAACTAATCCGTCTGAGCCACACTTTGACAGTATAGCCGTACACCTTTAATGTCCATGTCCCCATACTTCTCTCGCAGAGTATGCAAAATGTCTTTCTTTGCAGAAGTTGCCAATGCAAAGCTAATTTAGTTGAGTAAGACTACGAAAACACACGTTAGAGCTTTAATTCAACCAAATGTGTGCACCAAGCGATTAACTCTTGTCCCCATTTAAAGAATTCATGCTTAAAATCTTCTACATATCATGAGTCATTGCAAGTGCGTGGTCCTCCAGGTCATCCATAAAGTTGTGAAAATGAGGGAAGGTTCATTGCTGATCTGTAGATGAACCAGGCCGCTATTTGTGCCTCTCCCCCCGCCTCCCCCACTCACAGAATCGTAACTTGTCTCAACTTCTAAATGCCATAATAGAAGTCGATTCACTGTTATAGCCTAACTGTTGCCATCTCTCCTCATCAGCGGTCCACTAGTCTATCAAAATTGGACAGTGCATTTGAAACCTCCAAATGTATCGCAAGTGGCAAACAAAATCTCACTCCCACCTATTTCTTCGAGTCTGCCAAACACGCCAAAGTCTTCTGGCAGTCTGCAGTGACCTGTCACACCTTCTTCCGTGTTAGAGAACCCACCTCTGGTGGACAAGTTTTCTCCAACCTTAATGGTGGCTTTCAGACTGTGCCTATCACGGCAACCACACATCTCCCCTCCTCCGCCTCGTCTCCTGGTGGATTTTCACGCTTTTTTCGCTTGCGTGGAACTCGAACTCGTCGCAGTTTAAGCGCGGGAACAGGCAGTATCGGTCTGGAGCGCACCATGTCGACGCTGATGGAACTGCGTCGGCGCTCCAAGAGCATTGAACACGGATTTTTCAGGTGTATATCACCTCGCTACTAGTGTCAATTGCGTAGGCCTGATTGTTCACCTGGCCGCTATCAAAGAATCCACATTGTCATGGTTTCTATTGATTAATTCTTTTTAGACTTTTGCGGTAAGTTACGCATCCACTACGGTTTGGAGACTCCTTCCATGCATTGCTTTGTGGTTTGGCTTAGTGCAATGATTGGGCATGCTTTGCTTCCACTCCATCTCGGTTCAAGCTAGGCTGATCGGTGGCATGGTGGATGAGGCACTTGGAGGAGCCATTCTTATCACTTTCCTCTTTTCGCTTCAACAGAGGCGTAAGTCGTCGTTTCAGTCGGCGTCGGAGCATTGCAGCACCGGGCAGGACACAATCAGTGAGTCTGTTGAATGCCTACGAGTCGAGAGACAGTCTCGGTATGCACAGTGTGCCTTCACTGCTGGATGAGGCCTCACCATTGCCGAAGGACCCATCAACAGATTTGGAAACAACCTCCACGCCTGAGCATGAGTTAAAAGGACCTCCAAAACCGATCGTTGTGGGAAGGAATGATCGTGCATTTCCTCGAAAGTTTAGGTCCTCTGTACCTCCGCTTTCTAGGGTAAAGAAGGCGTCCTTGTGAACTAGAAGTTCATAGGAAACTTTGCAAATCAGATTTGTCACTGCATTTCTTTTCAGCTAAAAGATAATGAGCTGCTTCCCTCGCATGTCTGGTATTTGGAGGAGGAAATCCAACCGAATGCAGTGGACAATCAAAACACTCCTTCCCAGGTATTCTCGACCTCCTCCCCTCTAACAAAGAGAATTGTTTAACTAGGCAGTACACCTCTGATTGACCTGTATGGCAATAAATCAGTCAAACAACAAGGAAAAAAAGGGAAATATTATTTGTTATTAAAGACTGCTATTCCGCACATCCACTCGTCTAAGTGCAAGACGCACACACACACACGCACAAACGAGCCAATGAGAGACGCCGGCTCATGGCACCAGCACCTTGAGCTAAAAAAATCTGCACTCGCACGCATACACACACACAGACAGGCACAGCCCACCGGTATGCCCCCTGCTAGACGGTTCAAGAATTATGAAAAACGATCACACCGTTCCGGCCTCCCCAACAAGCGAATTGTTTGTAGGGTGCGTTTTGTATTGTCCCCTATTAATCCCTCCACTAGCTCAACTCCTATTGGTCAATTTATAGCATATGAAAGCTTCTTTAAGGCATTCACTTTCTTGATGCTTCAATGTCGTGAGGATGTCTGTTTTACCACACCTTCTCACACCGGAGACAATTGCCATCTTCTACTTTTTTTGTGGTTTTATTGTGGCGATCTAAAGGTGGCGTTACATAGCCCAGCAGTGGTCCCACCTCTTTGCAACACCCACCACGTGCCCCATCACCTTCTTGTGCATTTTGCAATCGTTTTGATGTCCTTTTTTTCGTGTTTTTGGGGTGTGGCAGACTGCCATCCTTGACTCCTTCTTGTGTGGAGGGCGCATATGATGCTGAGGTGATGCAAGAGGCAGTAATTTCATCCTTAAGTGCCACTTTTAAGCTCCATTTGTGCAGCCAAAATAAAGGCGCAGAGGATTCTCAAATTTTACTCGTTAACTGGTAATTAAATTTGATAAGCAGATTGGGATTAAGTTGTGCTTGTGAGGCCTCACTTCAACTCCTCCTCCTCATGTGGTCAATCGCGCCGAGCGGTTCATCGGCATCCAAGGAAATGGAGACTGTGTGGAATGATGCCACTCCACAGCATTCGGATCGGCCTTCTCTGAGCTGGTGAGAAAGGAGAAGTTGGTTGATTACTCTAACCGTGTGTCTGTGTGTGGGCTAATCTGTGGAAATTCTACACACCTGTGGGTGACCGTCTTCTCAGTTCCCACGAAACAATCCACCTACTGCACTGCGGACTGGGGTAATGGAACTGCCATCGCCCGGTACTATTCTGCTCTCATATCTCTCACGGCTCTAAAGGTCTCATACGGACTCGAGACAATAAATAGGCTTGGAGGATCGGCGCTTTTGATGGTATTGTTGTCAAGGCACTTGTATTTCATCATTCACAACACCCTCTGGCATTTGTGTGTTGTGTGCTCACCGGTATCGTTGCCTAGCGCCTTAACGAAGTGTAACTCTACTGACCTTCTAGGATGCATGCGCTCGGAGTATTGGCAGCGGTAATGGCACCCACCTACAGCCTATCGCTATGACAGAACGCCTTTTTGGATAACTGTGAGATGGAATCAATTGAACACCTTCAGTGACTTTTCCCTTCTTCTTCCTTTACTCCTCTGCTAGACATCACCGATATCAAAGCGAGAGAAAGGCAGAGCTGGTGACTCCTCTTCTGTTAATGACTCGCCATTGGAGAAGAAGGGTCAGAAGAGACGCGACACGGGACACAAAGTTTCCATCACCACACGTGAGGATGTTGTGCTTCCGCGTCCAACCGCCTTCTTTTCCACTCGTCCTGGTGATCATCCGCCTGACGAGGCTAGGCAGAGTTCACGAATGGGGATGGGTCCAGCCGCTAGAATCGGTGTGGAAGAATCGCCTTCAGGTAGGCACAAAGTTAGCCTTAATGTGATCGAAAAGTGTAGGGAATTCGTGGAGGTACTGTTGGTCTTTGGAGTTGTATATTTAGTTGAAGAAGCAGTGGGAGCTTTATTTTACAGCTGACTGGGAAGTAGGTCTAGTATAATGTGCTATGAATAATTTAAGTTCGCAACGAACAGTTTACACGCTTCTGAGATGAGCTAGCCTGCACGTCATCCACCAGTAGATCCCTTATGAGATTTTGACTGCAATGAAGCTCATAATTTGTATTTCTAGTCTTCGTTAAGTCGTACACCTGTGAAGGGGGATTCCTTTTGTCAAACTGAGACACCCCGGACAAGTCCGAAGGCTCATCCCACAAATGCACTCCCGCTTTTACTGCTCCTATTGTATATTGAACGGGAGGTTCGAGCTACTCGTGTCCAGCAGAACAGTATTAGGGAGGTGGGATTAATGGCTTTGCCCGAGTGGATAGTCCAAAAGAAGGAAAATGCCTTCTTTGCTAGCCCATGATAAGTGGCGGTACAAATTGGATGAGCTTTGGCCAGTAAAATAAAGATATGCAGGTTAGTCTTAGGGAGTGCTTGCAGGGATCAGTTTGCCTTTGAAGCGAAGCTCAGCAGTGAACAAATTAAAACAGATTATCAGTACACTCCAAAATTTACGACTTCCCAAGTCTACTTACAAATGATTTAAGTAGGTAGATAATACAGTTTGTAGAGCGGCTGGTCGGTCGACTTTTCGGAGTAATTATAGCCATTTGTATAATTTGAGGCCTTTCCTTCTGCAAACGTACTCTCTTTGCCGCATCTGTTGTAGAATTTTCTCTTCACGTTCATGCCGGTTTGCACTAGTAGTTTGCAACCAACTGATTTAGGTTGAGGAGGCAACCTTAATCAAGTATTTGCAAATCATATTAGCACTTTATTTTAACTCTCAACTCACTCCATCGCACTAAAAGAATGGTCTTACACGTAGCAGCCTTTTCTACTGTCGTTATGCAAGTAGTAGTCGAGTTCGGCTGCCAAAATTGATAAAATGCAAGTCTCACATTGTCACGTTTCCAGTGCCTGTAAACTTGGCTTTCTGCCGAGGCTACTTAGTGTGTCAGATTCTTGCTAAATGTGCAATAACTTACTCAAGGTTAACGGCTGGTTGTATGGAGAGCCCGGCAGACTTGACAGTAAAATGGCACCCAGAGATTGAATAGCCACTCCACCGCCTCCTACTCCTTCTAAGAGTAGTGTCTGGTTAAGCTAGTCAAAAACCACCCACGAATTTTAAATGATAGCTAATAGATTGTCATGGGGGGGATGTTAAGTCACGCACGCCTTACACCTTTGTAGAGACGGCACTTTTCGTTCACAACGAGTGTCAAGTCCGAAATCACATCACTTGCCAATGGCAGTAAGCCTTATCCAGCATAAGTACACCCGTTGAGGATGGAAAAGGACACGTACTTAAAGCATTCTCTGGTAAAATCTAACCTCAACGACTTTAAACGTGTTTATAACAGTCCATATAGGAGGCAGGAGTGCCGCAATATGCGTTTTTTTCTTTCCCTCTATTCCATAGTGCAGCAATTCTTTACCGCCTTGCTCCTAATCTTCTTTGGAAGTGTTTTTTTGTGATGTGTGCCTCATTGACTTGCTTTGGCACTCCATCTGGTGTGAAGTAGATGTGGCATATTTGTCAGCACTGAGTAGGCTATAATTACCATCAAGGAGGGCTAATTTTCTCAACTTCCATCCTTTTTTTTTTTTGATGGCAGAATTGCATTTCACTTTGACATAAGAAGGCGAAGGCGAGCATTTCATTGGGCCGTTAGTAGGAAAGCTTGACAAGCGCTTTGGGCGTGGAAGGGCATGCACTGTTGCTACCGTGCTCTTGCCATACAAGGTGGAGGGTATCACTTTTCCACATCATTCACGTGTGTCTGCCCACGTCGATGACCTCGTTTTGGCAATTACTGGTCATGTCATTGCTTTAGTGTCTCGTGTTTATGTAAGCGAGTCGCTATAGCTTGATATTTCAGCTGTACACCCTGGATGTCATAATGTCGCGGTATTTGGGATGGGTGCAAAGGCTGAAGCTTAGAGCTGACGGGCTGGCAATCACGGCTGTCAAGGTATTGTCTGAGGATAGGCAGCATGAAGGAGAAGATAGGGTAGGTGGCACCCTGCCACGCCATCATTGAGAGTGTTATCCGTGGGGAGACAAGCACGGAAGAGAGGGGCAGAGTCACACCACTGATCTTGGCAAATACACTTAAATGGCATGGATTCGAGCCTCCGTGGCCATTGAACTGTGCAGTATGGTTTTAACCCTCCCTCTCCCCCTCCTCCATAACCTCTCTTGCAACATCAACGTCAACAGTTAGTCAGGCAGAGCACTGACAAGTTATATCACTAATTAATTGCCATGACGTGGTCCTCTCGCCTTAATGACGCCACGTACTATCATCGAGTGTGTTGCCTTCTTCGCCATAGCCTCTCACATGCTCACTACCTCAGTTTCCCGTGCGAGTAGTATTTGGTGGCCAGAAAAAAACATCTCTGGCTGTGGCTCCACGTGTTGAGTTTGCCTCGGTCCCTCAGGACCCAGCAACTTGAATTTGGTTTGCGAATGGCTGGAAGGTACCTTGAACGGGACAACTCAAACGGCTTTAAGTAAGGGGTGAAGACTGTTGACGTGACTCAAGACCCATCTACTGTTCCTGACCTCCCAAAATGAGGTCTATGCATCTCACTGTTAACCACGATCCATTGGAAGGATTGCGACTGAGTTGTTAAGGCATGGAGCACTCTACAAGGCGCTCCTCACTGGCTCGCCAACCAAAGAGCTGAAACTGGTATCACCTACCTTGGAAGTGATCCGTGGGAGGATTTCCACCTCGAGGATGGTGGAGGGAGGGAGTGAGAGCGAGAGCGGAAATGCAGAAGGGCGATGCTGCCTCATCGCCTCCATCCTCCTTAGTGGTCGACGAAATTGAGGAAAGTAATTAAAAAAGTGAGTTAGGAGAAGTCGATGCTCAAGGCAAAGGTCCCACCACTAAAAGCGAAAGCGTCTCCATAAAAGTAAAATTTACGACAGTTGTTTTTTCGGCATCTTAGAAGGAGTTAATGCAGTGTGCTGGCACTTATTTTACCGAACGGGATGAGCTCTTTGAAAGGCAAAAGTTGTCTTTGTAGGAAAGACAAGCAGGAGGTTGTTTGGGGGCACCCTCAAGGTCATCCATTCCACCAATCACGTAATCGCTGATGCATAAACTGCCTTATTCGTTTTTTTGCTAATAACTTATGCTGGTTCAACACCAAGGTGTCATTTAATCTCTCTTTTTATCTCCTTTTAGTTCGAGGATCCTGGGAGAGTAATAATTCACCGGTTAGTGCCAATCCTTGTTGGTTGTGTCTTGACCTCTTGAACTCGCATTGGTTCTCCTTTTTTGCCCCCCTCTCTCCTCTCGAATAGGTAAAACGAGAAAGTGTTTTGTGCAAATTGTGTCGTATTTGTCATATGCCTTGTCAAAGCCACAAAGAAGGCTATTTTTATGGGTTTTTTTTCAAAATTTTGTTATTCACTTGCCTTAGTGACCTCGAATCCCAGCATTCCTTTGAAAAGCTTTTCTAAACTCCTGTATGTTTTTATGGCCTACTGTTGTTTAAAAAAAGAATACCAGGTCGTTGACTTTGTAAGTGCCCTGTGAAGGAGGTCATAACTCTCCTGGAAATTCTCTCCCTCACTCCCTTGCTCTCCACCATTTCATGCCTCCCTCCCCTCCTGCGGGGCATGAAACAAATGTCAGTGCGTGTGCATTCCTAGCCACGAAGACAGGCAGCGCCGTTAAATCATGTTTTTTTGATGGTAGGACCTTGGGGCATTCAGTTTGGAGGAAATTTTGGGGTGCTGGATTTGTGGAAAGGGAGGGAGCAAGCGATGCACTGCCCGGATGGGGGAGGGGGGAAGGGGGAAATCAATGGGGGTCAAAAGGGTCAGGAGGGGAGGGGGGAGGCGACGGGAGGGCAGGGTCGATTTTGCTGGGGCGGGGGTCTAACGCCCATCACCCTCTGTCAATCATGCACCTCGAACCGACAAAATGATGAGAGGTAGATGCGTGCGTGCGTGTGTGCGCGTGCGTACACACAAACACACGCACAGAGATACAATCAGAGTTGTGCGTGCCAGCACTCTACTCTGAATGCTGTGCTCACTCAATCGATTAGCATTTAGTAGGCTTTGCCTAATTGGATCAGTGTAATTAGTTTCTGTGCCAGCAAAACCAATGAGATCGCATTTATTACTTTTGTGTGCACACACACCTACACACATGCACACACGCCATCAGCGCATTGCAAGTTGGCATTTGATGGGAAACTGGGTGAGGTAGAAGGCATCACGTTGACATTCCCATAGTGCTATAAAGACAAACAAGGAAGTATGAATGGCAACAGTGAGTCTCGCTTCCTCTACAACGACGCTTATCACGGCAGTGAGCAAAATTTGTCACAAATGTGTACCTCACCGGACTGCGTCAGTGCCAACATTCCTCCACCTAAATTGCAATCCTCACCCAAGGAGGGATTTACCACTATCCTCAGCTTTTGGTCCGAGATGGAACAGGTCTCGAGTCGATCCACCTCGGTCTCTGCACCTCGATGTGCTCTGCCTCTGACAAATGGATTTTTGCGCCCTCGAAATACAAATGGACAGCTTAGTTCAGGCACTACTAGTGACATGGATTCCATTTCCAACTCAACTAGCAGTAAACCATTGACAGGAGGACCTCTAAAAGCACCCGATTCGTCCGTACCTTCAATCAACTCCGAGGAGTTGTCCGATATTGACAACCTCAGTACAACTCATGAAATTGTTGTCCCTACTAAGCCGCCTAAATTGATGAAGCCACAACCCACCCAATTGAAAACTTACCTTCCTCCTAATGGTGTTGGTTTTGGTGAGTATGTCAATCTATCGGCGGCAGGTTATCCACAACCACGACTAATTGCCATGGAGACGGATGAAAGTTCTCCCATTCTACCTCAAAAATCATCATCTTTGCGTCCAAATTCACGAATCAATGAGGTTGAGAAGGTGACCCAGACACCCACCCTAAATGGCTACAAAACAATGCCACGTTTGAATGGAAGTGGACAGGATTTGGAGGCCAAAGTTAAATCCCCGATACAACCGGCAAAACCGCCTGTTGTAAATGGCCCCACCAATCGCGTTGGTAACACTAATTATTTCAATCCCAAATTTCGCTACTCCTTAAATCGACCACCAGAGAAACCGCCAAAAGTTGCATCCACCCGCTCCAGTTCGGTGTATTCCCGAGTTCAGACCACAGTGACAGAGAAGCCCCTCCGACCATCGTCAGAGATGCAGACCTCCAGGGAGCACAAACAGACTCGCTATCCAAACATGACTGGAAGACGCTCTTCTTTCTACATGCCCATTTCAATGTCGAGAATGGAGACTAGTCACAGTCCCACTCGGTTGTGTAGTAGGCCTCTACCTAGACGACCTTCCGTGCCTAGAATTGAGGATCCAAACTATCGTTGTGGCTATTCAAATGGCGAGCATAAGAAATCCAACGGTCATGTTAGTATCTCATCCTATGCCTATTCGGATTGGAGGAATTCTCGACCACATGTTAGTTTCTACCTCCTTTCTTTAATGCTATAGTTTGATAACATTCGCTTTTCCATCACCCTCTGCTCCTCCTTTCACCAACCAGCATTACCGGGCTGGAGGAGGTTCCTTTCGACACCATTTTTTGTCATACGGCTTCATCGGCTTCCTCCTCACCATACTACTGATTAACCCTCCCAGCTGCTTCATTCCTCTTTCCTTTTTTCTTTTCCTCCCATTTTCTCTTCAGGTCGGGGGACTGCGAATGCGACAATGTGGCGCACCTTTGATCCGTTGAGTGGTGATGATGAACTCATTTTACTAGTGCTGTTGAATTAGAAAACACGAAGGCGCAACTATCAACCCCAAAATGCCTCCATCACATGACTTGGGAGGTGAAAATAAAAAGAGAGGCGCCTTTTTCTTCGCCAACACCAGAAATCACAAATTAAATTACCAAATGTGTGTGCGTGTGTGTATGTGCTTCGTGTATGCAAAAAAAAGAAGTAGAAGGAGTTGTGAATTGCATGCTTAAGGTCACATTTGCAAGCCTCCATGACAATTGTTATGACCGTGCTGTACTTTGGAAGGTGTCACGTGTGGCAATGCTCTCACTCTCTCTCTCTCTCTCTCTCACGTTTTTTCTCTCCTTTTTGGGGTTTAATTTTACTGTGTAGAGTGAAATGCGACAATATCATCCGTCGAGTAAAACGCCCACCAGACCGACTACCGCCGCTGGTGGTGTTGCCGCGGACACCTCATCGGCCAGTCCGAACGCCAGTGAGGAGAATTTGGTGACAGTGCGCATTCGGCCCAGTCCTGAGGGTCAGTACGGTTTCAATGTGCGCGGTGGATTTGATCAAAAAAAACCTGTCATTGTGAGTCGTGTGGGCGATGATTTGCCGGCTGGCACTGCTTCGCCTCGTCTGCATCAGGGTGATCAAATAATCCGTATCAATAATTGCGACATCTCCGACTATACACAAGATCAGGTTAGTTCTTGCTACACACACACACGCACCATTTTTCACCTTGTGACGCATTCCAAGACAGTGAGTGAATGCCACGTCTTCCACGAGTGGGAGAGGAGGAGTTCCACACCTTCTTCTCGTGGCACAACACCCACACTAAGTTGAGGAGTTATTTTCAGGGTGGAATGCAGTCGATTGGCTCCAAACAATGCGTACTTTTGTTCTCCATTGACTTATAATTAGCTCCTTGCGATGCTCCCTCCTACTGCTGTCTCATATACGTGACAATTTGATTGTTTTGTCTTCTTTTCACAATGCAGGTGGTCAGTGTCATCCAAAAGGCTGCTAAAAGACGTACAGACTGCTTGGAGTTGGTTGTGAAGCCTAATGGTGAGTAAAATTGTGCCTCCCTGTGCATTTATATCGCACCATTTTAATAATGTAGTTTGTACAAGTAGTCTCTTTTTTTCCACCAAATTTATCAATTTATATTATCCCCATTCTTTGTTTCTCTTGGTTATGACTATGAGAAATTGACTGGCTGAATACCACCCCCTTTACTTCCTATTATTACATCACAATTTTTGCAGTGGTGGTAATAATGCATTCCAGGTAGTTGCTCTCGATCTGATTCTCTCTTTTTGATGCCTTACAATATTCCCATGGTTTGATCCGAAATGCCTAACCACATTGTACTGCGCTATAAATGCGGAAATGTGAGGTAATATGAGGCAATTCGTGAAGCAATCGTTATAACTGGAGTTAGCTTTATCAATGAGGGCAGTGGAGGAGAATAATAGGCTGTGCTGTATGCTACAAACAAGGTGATAATCAGATATGGGTGGGCTGAATTAATATTTAAGTAGTATGTATCACTTTAAGTATCTCAGTTTACTGCGTGACAGCAAAATGCATCTTATCGCCCCACATTCTACATTTCCACTGTTTCGGGCTAAATTTCTAGCCTATTTGACTTCATGAGTAAGAGTTGAAAAAGGTGAATAGCGAAATATTTGGCAGTGAAAGCATCATAGTGATGAGCAAGAAAAGTTTTAGTGAACATTTTGAGTTACATGATGGGTTTACCAACAAGAGGTGTCAAGGTAACGAATAAAATGCATTAGAGAGCTCAGGAAACAGAAAGATGTGCTACCACAAAAGTGGTGGATGAAGAGGCCTCCGGGACCATACTTTTATGGAAATCATCTCCTCCCTCTCTGTTATCGGCAGCGGCTTGCTACTGCTTGGCAGATTGTATGACGTGGAAACGTCAGGACTGATTACTGAGACGAGTCACTTGTGCGGGTTGAGAGAGCTAGACAAGATTGCGTCGCGACTTTCAACCGCCTCCCTTCCGATGCTGCCACGTTGATGGTGGGGACGCCACGATGTTGAGCTGTTAGTTGGCTAGCTGTTTAGTGGCATGACGGACTGACGCATCGACGTGTGACGAGAAGTGGCTTTGAGAGCCACAGTTGCGGCACCTAACACCCAATTGGCCGACTCCCCTTCCCTTCACCTTCCCCTTCCCCTTCGCCTTCACCCACACGCACACATCCGCATCCGATAAACTTTCTCGTCTCCCTTTCGAGAGAGGGAAGTTTCACACTGTGCACCCCACAGTCCCGACGCCAACCAATAACTCCTCGTGTTGGCGTGCTCCATACCGCTGGGTGACTGTGGCAGTGGCAGTGTCAGTGACAGTGACAGGTGGGCACGAGGCCTGCACCAGCAAATTGGTGCAGTGGCTGTCCTGCTTCTCCTTTCTTCCCACCACACGCATCCCCACATTCCACATTCCTCATCCACCTTCGTGACGCTTCGCCAAGTGATGAATGGCATTGCTTTCTCCTGTTGTCAAGTAGTCATTGCATGGTATCTGTAGTGGACAGTAGGGAGGTGAAGGCACATGGGGCCGGCAGTGGCCTGAACCAGTGGGATGGAGCCATCGACAACACAATGTGTCACTGCCAGTGATCCTCGCAACGCACGAAGCTGCTTGAGGGATGCTTTAGGTGTGTGGAGCAGGAACAATGCATCCACACTCCTTCTTCCCTCCTGCCCTCCTTCCACTTCATCCTCATGTCCTGCATTCAGGCTTTCCACGGCACCGTCATCGACAGAGCCGCCGGTATCGCCAGTGGTGTTGTCGTTGACGTTGGCACCGCCCGACCCCATGCCAGCGTGTGTAGCAGCACAGGGTAGGCGATTGCAGTGGACGCGTGCGGGTGGAATGCCAATGTCCACGCTCACGTCTCACGCTTTGCGGCGGGTTGAGGGGAGGTGGAGGGTTTGGCATGTGCGCATTTCGCAGCTGACTTGTTTCGTGCTGCGAGGGTGTGTGAAGGCCGCACCAGCGCATTTGCTGGCTTCTCCGTCAAGTTGAGGCACGGGCAGGCAGACTGCTCAGGGGCGCATTGAGTCGCACATGAACCAGCAAGCTCTGAGCAGTGATTTGTGAAGTCTGTCGCGTTTTCACTCACCCACTCCTTCTCCGACGTCGTCAATGCACTGGTGTTCTGCGAACGATGTCAGCTGCGTCTGTTCCTCCATTCAACACACAGATTTGGCGTCTCGGTCCCATTGACAGGCACTACACTAGCTTGAGTTGTATTTCTCCTTCACCGTTTCGAAGATGTGCCGAGTGTCGCAATCACTCGTCCATGGTTTCTTGGCAATTCTCCGACTCATAATTTATGCGTTGGGTAGACTCATTTCTTATCGCCTTCCGCACTTTGCGGAAACCAACTCAAGCTCAGCATCTTTGTTATGTAGGAGTTTAAAGTGCTGTGTTGGGATGCGAACAATTTATTTTCATTTCGCTATCGTCCAACTCCCCATCCGTGTCGGTGGTCACTACCTTTTCGATAGACCATCTGGCCACACTTACGAGTCCATTTGATTTGAACAGAAGGAATGGAAAATTGATGATAGTAGTGATAGCAGCCATTAAAAGCACCTTCTAATCATGTTTGCTTCTGTGAATTAGCTAATTACCTGGATGAGGATGTGATGGATGATCTGCTGGTGGACACTAGAGATGCGCCACCACGCCCACCTAAGTCGGCTGGCGTCACAGAATCACGAAATACCTTACGAAATGCCTCAACGGCTGGCATGTGGGTGGCATCCAGCTCCTCTTCTCAACGTCCTGATGTCTCACCTTCCAACCACCATTACCATCGGTGCCAATCCCAACAGCCTCACCATCAACAGCACTTTCAAATGGGTTCGTCTTCAATGCTTTCTAAGCCGCGAATTAACAGCTACGGCACTTTCCGCGAGAAGTCGTCCTCTGGAATGGGTCTGAGAAAAGCCCTAACCTCGAACACGGAGGCGTTGTACCACTCTATATTGGACATTAAAACTGGATTAGCTGATGGTTCCCTTGTTCGACAATTTGAGGTGAGTGTGGCAGCCGATATTGCATTGTGAGTTGACTTAAAGTAAGGAGAAACACGCGACACTTATGTGTGACGCTGGTGCCTTAAGCCTCCTACCTTGCAATTTAATTATTTAAACTAGAAACTGGAACGAGGTGACCCTGACGCCAAAACAAGGGATGCTCAAAGAAATGTCGCCAAGAATCGATATCGCGATATCTCTCCCTGTACGACATTCCTCTTTCAATTAAGTCGTTTTGATGCCTCTCTCTAGAAGTGACAAGGCTTCCACCTCCACTTTTAGATGATCACACTCGAGTGAAAATTGCGGGCGCTGACGGTGATTACATAAACGCGAGCTTTATTGAGGTGAGTTTGAAGCATTGTAGTGGAACTTGAGTATTTGGGAGATGAGTGACAGTATGACTCCTCTCTCTCTTGCAGATGACAATTCCCAAAGCAGCCGTGCGCAAATACATTGCCTCGCAGGGTCCCCTAAATACTACCTGTGCTGACTTTTGGGAGATGTGCTGGGAACACAACAGTGAACTCATTGTAATGCTCACTGATGTAGGAGAACAGGGCAGGGTAAGGGAAATGTGCAACTTGGCATGCTAACAATTTCCCCCTTTAACAATAAACCTCATTCACAACGCTGTCATGCGGTACCCGTGTGTGTTCAAGCTTATCATAACGGCGTCATCTCATCACCGAGCGCCCCATTGCTGCAAATGGGAGTTTTAAGCCTTTCGTTTCGTTGACAAGACGCTCTACTATCCCCTCTTTAATGTGACACTGAGTAAAGTGGAATTAGGCTACACTTATGAAGCGGACGTAAAAAAAGACAGAAGTAGAACACACTTAACACCTACCACTGGATTTCGTAAGGCCTTATAGGTCACCACCGGCAGATCACGACCTCGGGCGCCAGTTTTACAGCAGTTGAGAGGAATACTAGTTGTTCTAAGCTCTTTTTTATCAATCTATCAGGAGAAGTGCCACAAATACTGGCCAAACGAGAACGAGACATTTGACTTCACTTGGGTCCAACCGAAGTCCTCGCAAACCTCGCCATCGGATGAATGTGTTCAATTGCAAGTTTCTAACATCAAGGAGGAGGAGAAAGGAAACACAGCCTACAGGGAGTTTCAAGTGCAGAGGAGAGTTACCACGATTAGGGACGCCACCGCCGCAGGCTTTTCTCTCAATCCCAGTAAACCGAACATCACCAACTTCTCCAGGGAGAAGGGACCGCGCATAATAAAAGCAGCAGAGGCCCATCGAATTGTACAGCTGCAGTATATCCGATGGCCAGATCATGGCGTGCCCAGCAATTGTGCCGACCTCATTGCTTTTGTCGAGCGGATGAGAGAGATACGAGATTGTGGCAATTCCACTTGCGCCGTTGTCCACTGCTCCGCTGGTATCGGACGTACCGGTGTGGTTATCCTCCTCGACACGGCGATGGACATGATTCGCGCCCAATCGCCGGTCAAACCGATTGAGATGGTGAGAGAGATGCGCATGTTTCGAAAGAGGCTCGTTCAAACATCGGTAAGGAGATAAATCTGATCCTTTCTACTACTTACTATTAAGTAAAATATTTTTAAGCAAATTTTCGGTCTTCCAGGCCCAATTTCAATTCGTATGCGAGGCTATCGTGGAGTACCACTCCGGTAGGTTAAATTCCTCCTCTACATCGGTTCTTTTGACCCCAATAACTCATTTGCGTCATGCTTAGACACAATGCTCAAACGAACCCCAGTAAAGAAGAGCTAAGGAGACAGGTAAATTTGTAAAACTCGAATACGACCGTTCTCAATGCCGTTTAGTGCTATCAAAAAGTTGTTTTATGCAATTTTTAGATTAAACGAAACAGAAGCTCTCGTGTATAGTCATCAACACATCCATCCAAATTTGTGTACATTGTTGCTGCAAACATCCCACCACCCACGCCTCTCCAATCTGTACATCTTACCCTCGAGATAACATACACAAAAACACTAACCAGCGGAGTCTTTCAAATCCAACTCGACCAAGACTGCCTGTGAGAAAAAAAGAGAAGAAACAGAGACGTAGCTCCCCCAACTATTCTCCCTACCTCCTCCACTCCCCTCCGTCAAAAGCGGCTGTGCAAAATCCCCAAGTGACCTTTTTTGATTTGTGTGAACCACTCTCCGCTAGCCTAATCCTCGCCTCTACCCTTCACTCTTTTTAACACCAATTGTCGATTTGCCCCATCTTTAAGTATTTGGCTTTAGGAAGAAAACTTTGTGCCTTCCATGTGATCCTCTTAGCGAGCTCATCTATCATCGCAAGTCATGACCAATCCACGCATTGGCATTGAAAGCTAGATATTTTGCAAATACAGCGGATGAACTAAGACCATCAAATAGGAGTGAAAGAAAAAAGAGACGCTAGTGAAGAAGTCCCTTCGTTGCGTAGCACCTGCTGGGCCCAAATACTAAAGAGGTGAAGTTGAAAAAAAAACACGAGAAGCAGATTAAAACCTAAATAATCAACTCGTTTTAGTAGAGCTTAAAACCAACTAAGGGGCAAAGATTAACGGCATGTATAGGCACCAGATGAAATCACAAGGAGACCCAGCTCTGAGGTCTGAACAAGTTTTTGTGGCTATTTGACAGAAGCGAAATCAATGGGGTGCAAACGAAGGCGGGATTAAAGTTGTATAAAAAATAACAACTACGATGTGGACGCCAAAGACCTCCTACTGGAGTCGAGACAACAAACAAGACAGACATTGTATTGCTTTCAATGACTAGGTTGTGAGTGGTAACAGTAAGCGGCTGAGCTAAATGGAGGGTCGAATATACATAACCATGGTGATACTACCGTCGGTACCACATCTGCTGAGTCCTCATGTTCTTGATTTTCTTCTGTAATTGCAGAACCGAATACAACAGCGCTTCGGCGGTGGGCGGACAACCTGAAAGGCAAAAACCGAAAGGCTTGCTTTAGATGATAGCCTATTAGCTCTATACGGGCCTAGAAAATACTGGACTAAAAATAATCGGAATGCGCAAGCGACTAGTAACGAGTCGAAGCAAATCAAGGAAGGTCATTAAAATTTCGACCTCACCAGGGACAAAAATATCCACCGGGATGATTCGGTCACAACCGCGGACAACACTATAGCTGTAGTGATAGTAGCCACCGCCATTAGCGCACGATCCCATAGAGATCGCCCATTTCGGATGAGGCATTTGATCCCAGACACGACGAAGAGCAGGAGCCATTTTATTTGTCAAGGTGCCGGCAACAATCATTAAGTCGCATTGACGTGGACTTGCTCGAAACACAACACCAAAACGGTCCATGTCATATCGGGGAGCAGCCATATGCATCATCTCAATAGCACAACAAGCTAAACCGAAGGTAATAGGCCAAATAGAATTCTAAAAACGACATATTTTACGAAAGGATGTTTACCTTGCGAGCCCAATTAATTAGATCATCGAGGCGAGCGAGCGCGTACTCAACTTTGTTGGAGGGAGTTACTCGAAATGGACTATATGGCTTATATTTGGTAACCTCTTCATAGGGATGGTCTGGTTTAGGAGCACTAGAAGCATGAGGGATGAAATAACGCTTACGGTTGCTTCAAATTTTCCGGTACCGGAGGCTGCGAAGAACTATACAAGGCACAAGGCGAACAAAGCTTCGACACACACACGTATCGTGACGACCGCACTAAAGAAAGCATCGCCACATACACAATTAAGGCAGCTTTCAAGCAGAGCGCCCCGTAGGGCATGTACAAAGCAAATTGTAACGTTCGATAATTTGTTGTCTTGAAGTATTTTTTGATTATAAAAAGCCAGCACCAATTTAAAATTAAAAATAATATTATAGGGATTTGTGGCACTCGCAGCTGATATAAGTTCAATGAAGGCATAATTAATGCATGCACATGTGTACGGACACAATCGCAGTCTCACAGCACATACTCACTAAGATTTTTAGCATAATTTAAAAAGTGACGAAATTACTGAGTCATGTGAAAATTTGCGTTAATACCTTAAGGCAACAGATGCATTTCTAGCTTGAGTAATTTGCTAATGACTTTTCGTTTTCCTTCTCTTCCTTTCTTCCGCCCCTAACACTGGAAGAATAGGTTCCTGTAGACATCTTTATTACATTCGTAGAGCCGATTTAGCTCAGCTACATATGGAAGTTTGGGACGAGAATGCGCCGCCCTCTGACGAACGACTGCGCTACTCTACGGCCACATTAAACTTGTCCACCCTCCTCTTGCCTAAAAAACACATTTGAAGACTAAAAGCATTTCATAGTTTTGTTAAGCATATGTTTTTACATGTTTTACAAGCTTCAAACAAATAAAAAATTGCACAATCATCTGGGGCATTCGGTTCTTCTCGTCCGCTTTGGCCAAAATGAACAATTTAAGCATGTTACTTTCCTGTTTCAACTTTATTTGATGCCATTTTCTTCAATCTCTTATTTATTTACTGGCCTATAAACAATATGCTTCAAAAGTGAATGGGTGGATGGCATTACAGTCACCCAATTTTCAAAACAAAGCAGTGAAACTATTTTGTTTGGACGCACTCGAAACTTATTTATAGACACAAAAATGGGTTTCATCCCTGCATGAGATTACGCTTTTTTTGCATAGCAGCCTCTTATTTTTGTATGTTTATGAGCCATACGTAACTTGTAGGACCCACCTGAGAAAAAAGGGAACATTCTTCAGGTGTGAGAGCATTCACGGTGAAGGCGGTGGCTTGCTGACTTTGTGTTTTTTTGCGGTAAAACCTTTTGATTGATATTGCCATAGATCTTATGGGCGTCGTCAGGGTTTTATGAAAGGAGATTGACGTCAGCAGAGAAAACGAGTGGTGCCACAGCACGTCTGGAGTTTTGAAACGCTGTGCAGGCTGACGAGGCCGCGACAGACATCAATGGAGCCTAAATCACGCGACAAATTGTGTCTACTCCTCTCATTCGCATAAATCTCGGCACATGCCTAGCAATTTAGCCCTTCATTAGGCAGCAATAAAACCTCTTCTATTGGGATTCGCATGAGCTATTAAAGTTCTCCCCCTCTGGGGATATTTCGACACACGGATTGATGCATGGTTGGGCTATAATTTACACATACGCATACACACACAGATAAGTGTGTGTCTAATTTTAGTAGGTTTTCGTTTCACCGTGATTCACATCCACATCAACCCAACTACAAAGCCTAGCCGTCAAGACGGAACACCGGTTAGACCATCTACACCAAAGGAGCTGAAAATCGAGGCAGCAAAGTGTTGATTTTATGATTTTGGACACTGCTAGGGGAATTGGGTAAACAAACCGACTGAGACTTGGTCCGCCCCTTTCTCCGCTTCAATTGTTGTTTCGGCTGACATGGACATAAATGTGGACGATGTGCAGTTCCGGTGTTAGAGAGGAGCCAACTCAATGCATAAATTATGAGTCGGAGAATTGCCAAGAAACCATGGACGAGTGATTGCGACACTCGGCACATCTTCGAAACGGTGAAGGAGAAATACAACTCAAGCTAGTGTAGTGCCTGTCAATGGGACCGAGACGCCAAATCTGTGTGTTGAATGGAGGAACAGACGCAGCTGACATCGTTCGCAGAACACCAGTGCATTGACGACGTCGGAGAAGGAGTGGGTGAGTGAAAACGCGACAGACTTCACAAATCACTGCTCAGAGCTTGCTGGTTCATGTGCGACTCAATGCGCCCCTGAGCAGTCTGCCTGCCCGTGCCTCAACTTGACGGAGAAGCCAGCAAATGCGCTGGTGCGGCCTTCACACACCCTCGCAGCACGAAACAAGTCAGCTGCGAAATGCGCACATGCCAAACCCTCCACCTCCCCTCAACCCGCCGCAAAGCGTGAGACGTGAGCGTGGACATTGGCATTCCACCCGCACGCGTCCACTGCAATCGCCTACCCTGTGCTGCTACACACGCTGGCATGGGGTCGGGCGGTGCCAACGTCAACGACAACACCACTGGCGATACCGGCGGCTCTGTCGATGACGGTGCCGTGGAAAGCCTGAATGCAGGACATGAGGATGAAGTGGAAGGAGGGCAGGAGGGAAGAAGGAGTGTGGATGCATTGTTCCTGCTCCACACACCTAAAGCATCCCTCAAGCAGCTTCGTGCGTTGCGAGGATCACTGGCAGTGACACATTGTGTTGTCGATGGCTCCATCCCACTGGTTCAGGCCACTGCCGGCCCCATGTGCCTTCACCTCCCTACTGTCCACTACAGATACCATGCAATGACTACTTGACAACAGGAGAAAGCAATGCCATTCATCACTTGGCGAAGCGTCACGAAGGTGGATGAGGAATGTGGAATGTGGGGATGCGTGTGGTGGGAAGAAAGGAGAAGCAGGACAGCCACTGCACCAATTTGCTGGTGCAGGCCTCGTGCCCACCTGTCACTGTCACTGTCACTGCCACTGCCACAGTCACCCAGCGGTATGGAGCACGCCAACACGAGGAGTTGTTGGTTGGCGTCGGGACTGTGGGGTGCACAGTGTGAAACTTCCCTCTCTCGAAGGGGAGACGAGAAAGTTTATCGGATGCGGATGTGTGCGTGTGGGTGAAGGCGAAGGGGAAGGGGAAGGTGAAGGGAAGGGGAGTCGGCCAATTGGGTGTTAGGTGCCGCAACTGTGGCTCTCAAAGCCACTTCTCGTCACACGTCGATGCGTCAGTCCGTCATGCCACTAAACAGCTAGCCAACTAACAGCTCAACATCGTGGCGTCCCCACCATCAACGTGGCAGCATCGGAAGGGAGGCGGTTGAAAGTCGCGACGCAATCTTGTCTAGCTCTCTCAACCCGCACAAGTGACTCGTCTCAGTAATCAGTCCTGACGTTTCCACGTCATACAATCTGCCAAGCAGTAGCAAGCCGCTGCCGATAACAGAGAGGGAGGAGATGATTCCCTTAAAAGTATGGTCCCGGAGGCCTCTTCATCCACCACTTTTGTGGTAGCACATCTGTCTGTTTCCTGAGCTCTCTAATGCATTTTATTCGTTACCTTGACACTGAGTCTTTTTACCCTCTCATGTCAAACGTAGAGGCGATAAATGATTTCTCGATCGTCATTAACACGGGTATGCTTACAGCTAGCAAAACTCTTAAAATTTTCTCATTTCTCATTTGGCATTGTTTGACAAATGACGTTTTACCGATGATGCACACGTTTATCGGTCGTGACCTCATTACTCACAGCAACCACCAGCTCGATGTCCGTCACAGGGAGGAGGAGGTGCTCCTCTTGAATATGAGCCCCTTCTCAACTCGCTGGAGCACACAACATCTTCTCCGAATGCCATAGAAGGCTGCTCGGGAGTAAGGAAAAGCGGTTTCGAGTTGAACTTTGGCATGCAGCTCTCGGAGAAGACAATTCCATAGATTGGCTTTTAGCGTTGGCACTCTCTCTGTGCATCGAACTTTCAGCCATGAAGATCCTCCATTCAAGAAACCCAAAGTCCTCTCATAGCCGAGTGCTCCAGAGGAATGTAAATTACCCAAGCTTTGTTTAAAAAGATCTCCAGTGAAAAAGGAAATGAGACTGGCGCTTTGTTTGCCTTCCATACTCCACCCTCCCCTCCCTCCACCTCATCCCTCGCCTGTGTGATGGTTAAGCATTTTTGCAAAATTAAAATCACCTTTTTCTAAAAATTTTACTCCTCTAATTGATGAGCTGTGGGTTAAAAAGCGAGACCATTCTAATGCCATTCAAATCTTTATGACTACACACACACACACACACACATACAAACACACACTCACAGATGCCATCAATTTGATCGGTATTTGCCTCCTCCTTTCGCAGCACCTTTAAATGATGGTGAAATAGGAATGCATCCACACACACACACACACACACATACACAAAAGGTTGCATTCATTTAAGGATAATAAATTGCATCTCTTGCAAATCACAATTGAAGTGCTCTGTGTGTGTGTGTGTGTGTGTGTATGTGTGTTGAGGGGGCGGTGAGGCGGATGGTGCTGGTGAAGAGACGCTCTGCTGGTTAATCGTGGGACCGCAAAAAGGCTACCACCCACTGACTTGTTTGAGCTTTTCTAGTGATTTTGAAGTTCCCTGATCGGTTTGGCAACTCACATGTGCTGATTGGCGTTGCAGAGGTGTTTACAGTGAGTAGTTGTGATCTGTTTGGTTGGCATTTTTGAACAACTGGAAGGAGTCATTCGTTGGCATTACGTGTCATGCATTGAGGCAGAGGGTAGATGAAACACGTCACTTTTTTTAAAAAAAAAAAGCACCATTCTTGAAAAAACTATCGCACTGATGCAGTACAAGTCTCGCAACTCTTTCAGGACGCAAAGGCGGTTTAACTTTGCAATTCATCATCCTGTAGAGACGACAAATGGCATCTCAGATTGAGAGAGAGAGAGAGAGAGAGAAGGTGAGAGAGTGACGTTGCCACGTCATCAACCTCATTTTATAGCCTCTGTACCCCCTCATGATTAGATTTCTTCAAGCAATGCGCAATGCTGGCATCGACAAGGTTGGTGACTTTGACACCGGCTTCATCCAATCGCATGTCAACAAGCATAATAGTCGGCAAGCCATTGAAAAAAAATACGCGTGGGATAGGAGTGGCATTGGCTACGATCACGATTTATGCCGCTGGAGGCGACACGTTTGCCAAGTGTAGATTCAAGCCGCGGAAAATGGACCTTCAGCGATGCAACCAAGGATGCATAAGTCTAATTGTCTGCCTGATTGTCATTTTTTGTGTAGAACTGAGTGAGATTCGCAAGTTTGGATGGAGGAGAGGAAGGCGGTTTTTTTCGTGTAGTAAAACAAGCCTCGTGCCCTGAAATTCTCACAGTGGAGTGAGGCAAATGCAATGGAATGCGCTCTGCGTGGTGGGTGTACACACAGAGGCCCCCACGGCGTCATTGGGTCCACTTGTGAGGCATGAGTCAAATATGCGTTGCATACACGCCTATGATTTTGATGTGCCAAGGCAGGAGGAGGAGAAGAGGGTGAAACAGCAACACATACACACTGTCAACATGCTGTGCGAGTTCCATGCATTCGCACATCCACTCTGCCATTTCCACCAATCACATTGGTGGATCCATTCGTGACATCTCCTAGCCGAGAAGCCAAACTCGAACCACACCGAGTTGGCGCTAAATTCATGAGACTGTATTTTGCGCGACTCATAGAGAGGTTAGCTAATTTTAAGCCTCTCATGCACCCCTAAAATACCTCTCCAAGTGAATTAAGTGGTGCAGTGGCTCCTCCAGCAGATCTGTGCACAACTCTCCCCAAATCGAGCGAGGAGTGGAAAGCGGTTTGATGTTGGAATGATCTGCATCAGTTGTGTGTGAGATTGGCATCCTCTACTCCACTTTCTCAGGGGATTCTGGCTTTTCCCACATAACTTTGAAGGCACCCAAAGCTGTGCCGAAACGTCAGCATTTGTGACTTGAAGACGTGAGAAAATTTTACAAATCGCCAGAGATACATAGAGCGAGAGAGGGAGAGAGAGATAGAGAAATAAAAAAAGGCCCCTCAATGCTTGGACTTTTGTGCAGAGCAAACCACTCTGCCAGATGTGGCAATGCCAAGCGTGTCCCCCTTCCCCTTCCCCTCCTCCTCCCCCTTCGGGTCGACTGCCAAGGCGACAAAAATTGGCGGTGCTTTCTAACTCCTCAAAAAATCGCACAAAGTGCATCTACTCAGAGGATTAAAAAGTGATTGTTTGTCACCAGAACACAAATCAAATTACAAAAAAGGATGAATTTCATTGTTCTTGGTTTTTTTGGCAAAAAGACGAACACGACAACCTTCTCCTCCTCCTCCTTCTCCTGCCCCACCCTCCAGCCATAGAATGTGTCATTAGTGCTGAGCTAGTAAAAAATCCCCATAAAACTGTTAATCCAGGCTTACTAAATAATTAAAGAAGAGATTTTTTCCACCTTACTTTACACAACTGGGACATTAACAAACACTGCCTGCCTTGGCACATTCACTGGCAGAAGTGGTTGGCAAGGCGAAATGCCTCATGAATAAGACAGAAGGTCTAACCTGGGCACTATTTTGTCACCCCTCTCTCTTCCTCTCCATCGCCTCTTCAGAGGGGACTTTTGGCACGTCGTGCCCGCCTCCGCGACCTCGGGCGGCGCAGTCTCGAAGCCGTCCCGCTAATTACTTGGTGCAGACACAACTACTTTCTTTTTTTTAAACAAGAGAACAAGTCGAAGAAATAAAAAGGAAAACGAAGATAAGGTTAGGTAGCAGTTAGCCAGTCTTACCTCCAGCAGTCATCACTTTCAGGTGACTGTCAACTTGTCAGTAGTATATGCGTAGCACCTATGCAAAGTGGTCTTCATACAAAAGTAGTATTATTGCAATAAATAGTACAGTGATAGTATGTAGGTTATGTGCAAGTCAGATTGGATAAAATTTAGTGTCACCCGTTCGGAGGAATGGAGAGTTGATAGACCGGGGAGGGAGTTGGGGTGGGGCAGGGGGGCGGGGAAGGGGGGGAGGGGGAAGGAAGGAAGGAAGGAAGGCGAATGTGTATGCGTCAGTGGTGCTGAGTTGGGCCTCTCTTCCTTCTACTGTGGTAGATCAGGCGAGATGATGTTGTGCAGCAGGAGATAGTTCTGCAATTCTGTAAAACTAATTGATCCATCGTCTAAAACACACACACACACACACAAGGAAGGAAGGAAATGAAATATGGTGGAGGGGCTAAATTGAATGCCTCCCCCTCCTTCCCCTCCTCTCTAATTGACTAATTTGCATGTACGGTTTATTTAATAACCCCTTCCCCGCCCCCCCTCCCCCCCCCCGCCCCGCCCCCAACACACACACATCGTTTCTCCTTCGGTTGAGGTGATTAACGAGGCGCTTGTAATCTACACAATTCCACAATTCACACCTAATGACTCGTTTACGCAAAGAAGGTTCAAGGTGACTGACTTTAAAATGTTGTGCTTAGTGAAATGTAACAGGCTTTAGTGATGAGGCAGAATCACATTTCATTTAAATTTGAACACACACACACACACACGCACACTCACAACTGCGTTTGTTTGAAAAAGAATCGATTCAATTTCGCGCTTAGAGCTGGGAGGTTTGAAAAAAAGATGGTGGGAGAGATTCAAATTGTGCTGTTGAAATTTAAGTCTTGAGCGCGTGATAGAGGCGAATGGAACTGGTGGGGCGATGAGACGCAAAGAAAGAACACAGGCGAAACTGATTGTCTCCACAAGCTCTGGCATAATGACGTTGGTGGAGCAAGAAAGAGAGAGAGAGGTACTCACGCACACACCGTGTAAATCCTGCCTAATCCCATTCCTACCTGTCATTGACATCACCACAGATAATTAAATCTTTCATGCCTCAAGTGATGTATCAGCAACGATCAACAACATCTCCTCCTCCAATTTTTGAGGCCACGCAATGTCAGTGGATTGTAAAAATTTATAAATCATCCATCTAGCTCACCGCTTTAGACAACAAAAAGCGTGTGTGTTTCACGAGGCACAATTTTTTTTGGTGCAGCAGAAAAATAGTTTTTTCATCTCTAAAAGATAATTTCCCAGCCTTTGAAATTTTGGGAGAAGGCGAGTTAATTTGCCTCACTGTGTTGGCTCTGGGGCTCACTAACTTTGAAAAATTAAATGCCTGCTCGGACAATTTTTCTCAAACAATTTTATAATTAGCCTTAAATGGGGCATTTTGATTGGTTTGTAAAAGGGACGGAAATTGCTCCACGTGAACTCACTATTTCCATCCATGTACTTGGACAGTGCTTCGGCAGGGTCTCTGTGCCTCGTAGATGATATGAGCACAAACTTTAAAAATTTGTCCTCACCAATTTCGACAAGCTATGAAAGGGACATTTTGATTGGTCGACAAGGTGGACTTGAATTACTAGACATGAACTCACTGTTTCCATCCATTCAACTAACGAATGCTCTAAAACTTTCCTCATGCTCTATAGATGGTTCTGTCAACCGCCTAAAAAATGTTTCTTAAGCGATTTCGGCTATACCTGATTGGGACGTTTTGATTGGTTGACAATGTTAACTTAAATTGCTCGACATGAATTCGCTGTCTTCAACATTTCGCCTGACTAATGCTCCAATTATTTTTGCATGCTTTATCGATGGTTCCAATAACCGCTGAAAAACGTTTCCTAAACACTTTCGGCTAGCCGAGATTGGGACATTTTGATTGGTTGGTAAAATGGACTTAAAATACCTTATATGAGCGAACTGTTTTGATTATCTATTTCAATAGCGAATCAACGTTGTCTTGCGTTTTATGAATGACATCAACATGCACTTTAAGAACTTTCTCTCAACGCGTTTGAATGCCTTCAAATGAGACACTTTGATTGGTTGAATGGGCGGCATAAAAATACCCGGCATGAACTTACTGCTTCCATTCATGTGCCTGATTAATACTCTAAGTGTTTTCTTCTGTTTTATTGATGGTTTCAACATTCGCTTTAAACATGTTTTCTTAACAAGTTTGACTAGCCATAATTGGTGCATTTTGATTGGTCGGTGAAATGTGCTAAAATACTCTCTGCAAACTCACTGTTACCCCTTTCCTTAAACAGTGCTTCGACAGTGTCCCTGTGTTTTATCGATGTCACCAACATGCACGATAAGAATATTCCTTGAGCGGTCTTTAATACCCCAAACGGGGCATTTTGATCGGTTAACGAGGTGGGCTGGGAATACTCGATTAGAACTCATTATTCCCGGTTATGTATTAGTGATAGTGATTCAGAACTTTTCTTGTGTCTTGTGAACAGCTTCAACATCGGCCTCAATAACTTTTCCATAACAATCAAAACTAGCAATAAATGGAGCATTTTGATTGGTTGGTTAAAAGAGACTAAAAATACTCACTGTTCCCATCCATGTACTTGAATAACGCCTCGACAGATTCCTTGTGTTTCATGGATGGCTTGACGTGAAGAGCAAAGCGTTGCTGGAGAATAGCCCTCTCCTTGTCAATGTCAACATCTATGCCAAGAAAGAAATGCAGTCAGGAGTAGGGCACAAGAAGGCCTGTCAATCTAACTCATGTCAAAGGCTCACTTTAGGAGCAGTTGTGACAGGTTGTGATTGAAAGCAATACAAGTCTGCATTTCAATATGACTGTCATCACAGGCTTGGAATGACCAATTTTGTCTCCTCATAGCAGAGGCTTGGCTGATTAGCGCAACAAGGGGGGGAAGGGTGTAGAAGGGTGTCTCTTTCTTTCTCACTTCTTGAAGAGGAAGGCAAGGCAGAGAACACTTCAAAGTGTTTTTCATCACTGTCGAATTCGTGCGAATTTACCGTGATTTTTCTCTCTCTTTGCACAAGTGTGTGTGTGTGTGTGTATGTGTGTGGATTTGTGCCGAGCCATCTGACACACACACACACACACCCTCACACCTCTTTGTGAATGAAGCAACTGTGATAACTGTCCGCCTATGCACACATCCACACACACCCGAAAAACCTGCTCAATGAGCCTTGCCAAACAAAGGGGGCAGTTCACCTCCCAAAAGGCCAGGTGACCTACACATAGAGAGACCTGTGGATAACCTTTTAGGTGAGAAGGGGGATTTGGTATGATTGCCATGCCATCACCTCCAATTGCCTCACTTGTTTTAAGTTCAACCAGTTTTAATAAATGAATCGCTAATAAATACGCTTCAAAATACCAGTTTAATCGAGAATCACCCTACAGGAAATGCATTTCTACCGCTACTGCTCTCCCCTCCCCCCCCTTGGCCTCCACCCTTAAAACAATAAAAACTCCATCTCACAGCGGATGTGCCCAAAGCAAGCGTCCCTTCATACCGAAACAAGCATTTGTCCCCCTTATTTTCTCTTTTCCCTCTCTTCAACCTCCCGGAGGATTGCCAGACCCTTCACACACTGTCACATGACTCTCCAAGCTCAAGCACCGATTTTTGGGGCATAACTCCTGGTCTTTTTTTCTCTTAATTTAGTAAAATTTCACCTCATAGCCTAGTTAACGCCGGTGAATTCACCACAGCACATATGCATGCTGGTGGGTGGATCCACAGGTCCACACTCGACGCTGCATGCTTGTAGAGGTAGGGAGACGTCTCTCTTCCCCTGTCACGAGTAGCCAAGCCTTAAGCTATTGAAATGAGGTGCTTCAGCCTCGTCATGAGTGATCTATTCACGCCTGCATTAACCAAGATGGAGGGTAGAGACGATGGTATGCATTGCCGCATCACCTACTCCCACCTCTTCCACAGTCGAGACAACTTTACTTGGATGTGCTTCAAGCAATCCTCTGTCCCCTCCCCCGCCTCCGTAAAATCACTTTCAACTGACTTCCGAGTTATCTGTTTGCGGCTTGAGGGAGATGATTCGTTTCTCCACTACCCCCTTTTGACCATCCAACCTCACGTCTCATTTACTATTCACTTCTACCACTACAAATCGCATCTTTCATTCTCAAGTGCAGAAAAAAAGCAATTTGAAATTGTGATGTAGAGGTGGGAGGAAAAGATGTACTCATACTCACCTGTACCATCGTAACTTCTCAGACAGGCATCGCAGATTTTTTGACACTTTTCATTCTTGTACTTCTCCGTTCGTCTTCTATTACCGGTCTTCCGACGAGACGAGGCGGGATTGCGGGGATAATGATAGTAGGGGTAATAATTTTGGTTTTGTGCAGCCCATTGAGACGCCGGAGGGGCAGACGGAGGGTAGGCGCCGAGTAGTCTTGTCTCTGGATAGTTCCATGGTGTGCCGTAGAAGGTGTAATAATAGTAATTGGGAACAAAGGCTGGCGGAAAAGCCGCTGCACGTTGCAGAGTGGAATCAACTGGAGGAACATTGTACGGCCAAGGATCGGCTGCGGGGTTCTCCATTTGTTGTAATGGAATGCCGGGAGGCGGAGGCGGAGGAGGATTCTCCACTTCTCTTGTGCGAATTTTGACCATGGACTCCTCCACTGGTGTGCCGTCCACACCTCTTTCCAATTCGACTGGGGCCGGGGGTGCCGCCGGTCTGTGGAGCGTTGGATTTCGTGACTGGCGAATCTGTCCAAGCCCAAATGCCTTTGCTGTGGGTAGAGGACTAAGGAGGAGGAGGAGGAGGATAATCAAATGAACTAAGGAGAAGGGAGGAGAGCATCGGTTCCGTTGTGCACTTCCATCATTTCTACTACTACATACTGTTTCACTGATTGTCTTATCACTTGGACAGACTGCTAAAATTCCAAATGGACGCAGGAGAGCGGTAACAACACCGTGCACATAAGCACGACGTCTACACGTCAAAGTGCATGAGTGTTGCAGTGCTGTGGATCGTAAAGCCGGCAACAGATGTTCTTCTTCTTCCTCTTCTCCTTCTTCTTCCTTGAGATCAGCTAATGTGAGGGCTGTTTCTCGTGTGCCAACTTCCTCGTCGGCTAGAGGCATAGGAGTAGTGAGAGGTAGGAGTCTGCGCGAACCCCTCCAACGGTCTGATTTACATTGATTGGTGCCTTTGCTGGCAGTTGGTGAAGCTCATCAAACGCCCTCCACGTGGGATTGTCGGTCAGTAGGTAAGAAGGAGGAGACAATGATGACGACAACAACGACGTAGACGGCAACGAGGCGTGGAAGAACGAGCAGAGTGGGAAGGAAGACGCGTGAAAGAGAGAAAGAGAGAGAGAGAAAGAGAGCAGTGGCAGTAGTAGTGGCAGTAGCAGTGCCTTGATCGGCCTTGTCGTGCGCGCTCTGCGTTATAAATAGGAGACTGCACGCACACTGCAATTTGACTCACCATGAGTGCACATACGTACGCACGCGCACATTCAGGCATGCGTACAAACACCCACTTATGCACACTCCAGCCCATACACACGCACACATGCATGCAATGCATGCACTCCTCCTATTGGCGCGTTTAAATGCTGCGTAAAATTGAGCAATAATCGGCACCCACATGCACGCCTTCTCCTTCGGTGCGCTGCTGCCTCGATTATTGCCGCACACTCGCACACACGCACACACACACACACACTGGCAAAGGGATACACACACTGCTTGTGTGTTTACTCACTGAGGCGCAGCGAAGAGCAATTAATACACACACGTCTTTGTGTTTAGCACGTGTGTTTGTGCGTGTGCGTGTGTGTGTGTGTAAATATCGTTTTCCATCCATTTTCACACCCCTGCCAGAGACCTTCAACAATTAGCATCCTGATTTATCACATTTGGACACAAAAGAGGCGCAGTGGTGAGGCAGCGCGCCTCTCAAAGACTTCTAGTGCTGCCTTCCTTTTGGACCATTGTCGTCAGGCCATGCAGTGGAGCACTGGCTCCACCTTTCCATTTCCTCATTCCCTCATACACACACACACACACATGGGCATCAGCATGACTAATCACGTTACCTCGATGAGTGGTGCTGCTCATCGAGAAACGCAATTACCGCCTTTTATTTGGAAGCACTTAATCCTCAAGTCCCCCCCCCCCTCAATGCCTTCCCGCCCGCCTCCGGACTTGTGTTTGTGTCGGAGATGTGCGTTCGACACATTGTAGTGGCACAATGTAAATAAACCGTGGAGAATGGTGATAGTTGTAGTGGTGGCAATGAGTCTACCGTAGAATGGAGGAGAGTAGAACAAGAAGTCTGACACAGTGGCTTCAAAGCCCCAGTTCTTAAAGGTCATCACAGACTAAGCGCGGCGGCTGGCACCGATACAAAGTATTACAAACTCCAACTTCTCAGCAAGTCCTGAATAAAGTAGTATTGCTTTTGACACCCATTGAGACTTCCAAGGTTGATTGTCATTGAAGTATTACCTTGAGGAATGGCGGAGGGTAGGCTGATGGAAGGCTGACCCGTCTTGCCCTCAATCACCTCCGCGTGATCCAATTTGCTTCCAGAGCGCATTAAAGCCTCTTCCTTAGTCTGAGGCCGATTCTGGCTCTCGCTCTGTGAGTTGCAACAAACCGCAACTATCACCAGATCATCAGCATTCAGCATCACTGGGCTGCAACACAATGCCACAGGTGATGAGTAACCTCTTTTCGTGGGTAGATGCGCATGTATGTATGTGTGTGCCTATTCAATGTTGTAGGTGGTCAGAAAATAGGACCAGAGGTGATGAGGATGGTGGTGGAACCTTGTGATGGTCGTTTTGTTCTTACGATATGAGGCCAATTTGTCGCCCGCTCCATCTCTCCATCAGGCGGTGTACCTCCTCCCCACAATCGTTCATTCATTCATCCCTCAGTCCTCGTGTGTGGCTGATCCTTCACTCTCTTGAAGTGGCAGAAGAGAGGGAAGAAGTTTAGCAGTCAGTAGTCAACTGCCACCTCCTTGAAATTACTTTGCCTTTCATGAACAAAGTGTTCTTTCCTCCCTCTCCCCTCCTCGCTCTCCCCAACTGGGCTGTGTGACTTTACACGTTCATTTTACAAAAATTGGACGATATTTATGGGTGAAAGGGAGGAAGTGATACAACAGCACCATCATTTTACGCCTTTGATGAAGGCAATTCGGTAAACAAGGAATTCTATGGCGCTATGATTGTTCACCGAGTTCACAAACACTTGCACACAAAGGCATTAATGCCTTTTCGAAAGCCAACACAATTTATCGCCCTAAGAGCAAAGTAATTTAACTTCCCCACTCAAATAATAATGCAACTTCTTGCCCTTTCGCCTCCTCCTCCTCCACCACCACCACCACCACCACCACCACCACCACCACCACCACCACCACCACCACCACCACCACCACCACCACCACCACCACCACCACCACCACCACCACCACCACCACCACCACCACCACCACCACCACCACCACCACCACCACCACCACCACCACCACGGCCTTACCCTACCAATGAGGAGACGCACGCAATTAACAAAAATGCAAAAAGAAATGCTCTATCTGGCGATTGCGCGACTGCAGACACATCTCCAAAGCCATGCCCCGCCTTACGACCGCGTCACCTCAGTAACCTAGTCAACACCGCCATAATGGAGGTGGAAGTCACGGCTGCGGTGGTTGCATTTTGGATAGAAACGCCTACTCCTCCTAGACTGAGGCGTGTGATAGCGGCAGTGGACATGTGAACGCGCACTTTAACCACAGCTGTCGAATGGGCGATGCATGATGGACGGAAAAGACCACGCTCTTCCACCCTCCCCACATTCGGTTCAACGACGACTGCTTCACTCCAATGGTTCAGCTGGACAACAACAAGATTGATCCTGTGCCGCTCTATCCATTAGACGGACATTTCTTCCATCCTCCTCGGAAGAAAGTGAGAAGGAAGGTGAGACGTTCCGCTGAGTGTCAGTTCTTCCAAGCTCATGGTTAGACAAAAGGGGAGACAGAAGACCCTGCCATTCACTACGCATTGACAAAGCATTCAAAACACCAAAGCAGGCTTTTCGATTGCCCTGTGACCTACCGACAGCCAAGTTACAAGCACAGCGTTGTAAAACAACGACTACAATGCAATTCACATGGCTGACACAACTTCAAGTAATTCGTAGCGTGGGGACGGGAGTGGATAGAGTCGAGGCTGTGAAGTAGACAGTCCAAATGCCTCGTTTCGTCCTTAACAAAATGCACGCTGAACCTGCAGCAGGTGGGGGAGGAGAAGAAAGAGGAGAGGCTTCAATGTGTAGGCATATGGAAGGAAATCGTGGCACAAGGGAGGGATCACTAACCACTAACTCAATTGTATCTCTTCCTCCCTACTTCCCTCGCTTCCTGTGTGTGATTTCTTAATCCAATCAGAGAGAGGGAGGAAGGGAGAACAAAGAGACTCTTTAAAAGTAACAAAACTCCCATCTCAAAGTTAATTGTGTTTAGTGCAGGCTTTTGGATCGGTGTGAGAGGTTTGTGTGGTTACGCTCCTTCCTAGCAATCGCGTTTTTTCACACTGTTGCATTCACAAATCCTCATGGCACACTTTACACCCGGGGGCAGGGGGCGAGGTGATGGGGCGGATTGTCATGACACTTGGCACCCCATAAAACATTTACACAGAGGTTTGAAAAGTTGTTTAAAAGGAGAGGTGAGTGGGTTGAAGGGCTGAGAAGTTGGACCAACCTCTGACTTGACCTTGTATTTCTTAATATCATTTCCCAAATCCACCACACTAACATAAACCAGAAGACCTTTTCTTCTTTTGATACTAGAGTTGGATCTGAAGTGCATTGCTCCCTTTGGCAGTCAGCATTTCCCTCACCTCAGCAACAACAGGTACTTAGCCATGTTTGTGGAAGCAGAATGCACCACAGGTGTCACAAATAACCGTCTGCTAATAACACTTTCCTCACATTGGTTCACTGCACCGTTCCACCACAGCCTCTACCCACCCCGCCAGTCCCACTCCCATGGAAAGAAAAAAGAAAGTAAGAAGTGATTCACATGCTATACTTGGCGGCAAGGCTACAAGGTCAAGGCAACTAAGTAGTCCGCCCGGCCCACCGCGTTCAACCAGCAACACTCCTCGCTCAACAAACCGCCGACGACGACGCATTGCACACTCCCACTCGCCTCTTCCAACAGCTCCTCGACGTAGGCACCGTAATGGTCAGAGGCTGGAGAATCAGTGGGAGAGTGAGATTACCATCACGTCAGCATTAGTAGAAGAGTGCTGATCTAAAAGCAGAAAAAAACAAGAGATTCCGACAGCCCATGATCGCAAGGGTGACAGGCAACAAGTTCTTATATGCCTTCCACTCACAAACAATCTAGCGACGCATCACAACCACCATTTTACATAACATGAACTGTAAACGTTAAAATGGACAGAAGCAGGCGCGGCACCCTCGCTTCCGCCTCCCTATCCCACTAAAAATTAATCACCGCTCAACACCAGTTACCTTATTTCCCCTGTCCCCCCCCCACCACTCGACACACACACGGAAGCTACAAAGAGACTGCTAGTTTATATGCAGCCTCAATGAAAGCTTTACATCGTCATCGCTTCAACCAACACCGCCCTGTTGGCATTGTCAAAAACCCTAAAACCCTTTTAACGCCTCCAACTACCAAAAAAAGACAAACCGAGAGCAGGCCCGCAACCACACCCCACACAATTTGTGCGCACACCACGCCACGGGGGGGCACCGCCCACCAGGATACCGCTCGCCTCTACCCGGCACCCTTACACACCCACACACCACAGCAGTCAACCCGTCACGGGGTTGATCCGACTGGAATGGGCAGCTCACACCAAGGGCGCTCGAACAGCACGACCACCACCAGACAGCGAATTCAAAGGCCGCCAATGCCAGCTCACCCACGAGATAGCAAACCCACACATGGACAGCACTCCCCGAGCCGTTTACGCAGAGACGCAGTCGCAAGAAAGGCCACATCCATCTCCGCCACAAAGGTTAACGACACCGCCACTGCAAACCACTACCCTCCCAGGGCGACAAGCACTACCGATCTACTAGCTTTGTGGCCACGCCAGTCCCACCGGGTTCATAAGCGTGGTGACGCGCAGCGCCGCACCACCACCGCCCGACAAATCCATTATCAGCTGTCCACCTTTTTGGGCATCAGACACCGTACAGGGAACGAGATAACCGACCCCGAGCTCCCTACCATCCCACCCACTCATCGTGTGGCACAACAACCCCTGCTACGACAGCGGATCTGCGAGGTCGAAAGGCCACGGTGCGAGCGGTGTCGACAACCAGCGAACCGCAGCGCCGGCGGGACAACCACCGCAACCGACCCGGAGCGTGACCCACGCAGCGGCCCGAACTCCCACCGATTACAACCCATTTGCTTCTGCTTTTATGCCACACGAGCACCAACGGACACTCCGAGGGCGAGACCTCCAGTTGAGCCGGTATCTTCACCTGCAACGCGGCACACCTCACAAGAATCACGCCAACAGAAAAGAAGCGTGATCTCCAATCCCATTAGTAGTGGATTTGCCAAGTGTCCGTCCCATGTCTCCCACATGAACGCGTGTGTGATCCATGAACACGGATGTCACACACAAAATGTGGAATGACCTACAGGTAAGCGGTAAAAGCATGTTCCCACCCAAAATAAGAACTCGCATCGAATCTGCTGTTGTACAGAGGACAGCAACAACTCATTTGCAGCAGGCCAATCTTAGCCGAGGAACGTGCGAATTGATAGCGAAGGCGAGAGCCGCATTCGCTGGTGCTAGAAAATGCCTCCATTCTTGGCTGAAGAAGAAGTCCTGACAGGCGCTGCAGCCGTCACCTCAAGGTTCATTCTAGCAATGCAAACGGATAAAGCGAATGAATAAATAATAAGGTATGAGCATATAATGAATGATTACCGGCAGGAAAATAATGGGTAGGAACCAGGTACCTTGTAAAGTTGAAACGTTTCTCAACAAAATTGTGCCGCACTAATCCACTAACCAGTAAAAAGCGAATCGATTGACAAATCACCTCAAAAACCTCAATTTATCGCTTACAGCATTACACAGCAAAAGATGGACGTGAGTAGACACTGTAGTTGGCAAACATAAGGTTCCAACAGTGACATTATGGCGCCTTTTTGTCCACTTTGACAAATACATGTATGAAGGAACCGAGTCGACACTTGGAGGATAAAGTGCATACTAATGAAATAGAACCAAGGCATCTTCCGCTACACGCATACAATGTGAAACGACCTAGGGATAAAGACATGCCTCTGCCCAAAAGAGTAGGCCACATCCAAGCCATTGCTGCACGGAAGAGGTGGCAATAACTCACTCGGAGCAGTCGAAGCTCACCTGAGAAATATGCGAAGCGATAGTAAGGGCGAGGTTCCCACCCGGTGCCACCAAATAATACCCTCACCCTCCACAAAAGGGGAACTGATGATACTCCTCCAACCTCCGATCTAGAGCACAAGGACAGAGAAAACAGATACCAAAGCATAAATTGAGCAGGTAAAAAAATAATGAGTAGGCACCCAGTGCATGGTAAAGTTAGTCTTATTCAACAAAATTGGGGTTAATTAGTGGGAATTTACCGCCACAAAAGGGCAAACCGATTGATAGATAGCCAGAATAAGCATAAAATGTCGACTAAATAAGAGCTGGGCAATAAACGAAGCTGGATAGAAAAACGTATTGACAGTCACATCATGATGGATTTGGATTTAATTTCGTAAGCAGACGCATAAGAGAATTCAATAAACATACAAAGGTCCTGAAAACATCCAACAAACTACAGCCAATAAAGAAGACCAATTACCTATCGATTTCCCAACTTTCGGGACAAAAGCTCCGCCAACCGGCAACAATAGACCACAAAAGCACCATTCTCACGCGCTTCATGCACAAAGCTAGCCAATAACTTAAATGCACATCCGATAAAACAAATAAATTAAATTCTACGAATGCTTTCAAGTTGCTCATTTAGCCACCGTGAGTACTGAAGATGAAGTCTTTTGCGCAAACTTTGCGAAGACATCCACCATTCCTTGTTCCTACCGCCGCTTTAGGCCACCTAGGTGGTATATTGGCCTAGCTGAGTTGGCTGGTCTTAGGGGCATGCAAGGAGATCTGTTGCCTCCGTTTACTGGATGTGCATTCTACCCTAATAATGTGCCTTCTTTTGTCTTCGAGAAATGCCATTGGAGGATTTAAAATATGCTAACTAATTTAATCATTCAGCAGATAATCGTAAGAACTTCAGCAATAACCTATGTGAATTTTAGACGCATTAAATTGACATTCCGACAAAGTGAAGCTCACTGCATTAATTTAAAACCTTTTTTGGAATGTAGCTTATTCATAAAGCATTTTTAAAGCGTCATTTTTGCGATGTCGTGTAGCTTAAGTTGTTTGATAGCTTTTATGACTTTTCTTTATTTTATTTTTATTTTGATTAATGGCTTTCAAAGTTTATCAAAGGCTGAGGATTTTTCTTCACTTTCTATAATAGGAACATAAATGGACCGCTTTAATGCTTGTGCACATCTGTGGTCAATGGATGAAGGGATAATGAAACTTTCAACTGGATGTCACTACGGTTAGGCGTGCAAAACATTTGAAGGCGAAGGCAAGTTGACGGCGTACACATACGTACCCACAGCCTAGCATAACCATTTTTAGATATCTTGAGGCTCTCACACACTAAAGCATACTTATCTCCTCTTTTTCGGGAATGTGCGCTGATTAAAACTACTTATTTCATAGAGCGTGACATCATAACTTTGTGAGAGGGCTGATCTATACCACACTTTCAGCATAAGTTGATGTGCGTGCGTAGCCGCATGACGATTAAAGTAGATATTGCTTGCTCTTCCATTGAATGGGATCAATGATTGTCGTAGGTGTATGGCACTGGAAGAGTGTGGAGCCGTTGGCTGTCTTCAATCGATGCCACTCACCGTTGAGATTGGGGCGATCTTACGGCGGAAGGAGGAAGCATGGTTATTGCCACTGCTCGGAAGACCGGCAGAGATCGCCTGCTCCCCCCAAATCGTCCATCTCCCTCTGACCAATATGGCAGTCGTGTCACTCATGTAAGTGTTTCTGTATTTCCCATTCTAAATCCTTTTTCGGTTGCCCTTGGATGCCTGCCTACTTTGGTTGCTACGCCTGCAAGGCCATTGTTTGGCCTAAAGACGACTTTTGGAAAGTGATTGACTTGATGGAACAACTAACTGCAGTTGGTGGGGTTATCAAACTATGCAACCACTAATACTGGGAAGCGTGTGTCAAGGTTACTGCGCCGCAAAAGAAGTGCCCACTAGGTCTAGACATCTCTTTGAAGATTGATCGATGGTGATAATTTCTTGAAAAAATGAGAAATGAGAAGACAAAGGAGGAACAGGGGCGGGGAGCGGCCAAAGTGTGCTGACTGCTTGAGCCGGCTATGCATACTTTCGTTATGCTTTTATTTACCCAAACGGTCCCCATCGCCTCGCCAACTTATCGATGGCAGCTCTCCATGTCAAGTGATGGAAGGACCAGGAGGCAGAGCTGGTGGCTTTGTGTGTTGAGCAGCTATAATAGGTAAGGGTTTATGGGGGGAGACGGATGAAGAGATAAAGATGGGACCGCAATCAGAGCATTAGTCGACAGACGGCCACATAGGCAGAAAGGCATGAAGTGGTTTGAGTGGAGGAGGAAAAGGAAAAGCATTATGAAGCTGCTACTAATTATGACATTAGTAGAGAGGACAAAGACCGTGCCGGACGACCGTCACTTCAACTATTACGAGGATGAAGGCGTCAAGGTGGTCAAGAAGGAGAAAAGGAACAAACGCAGACGCGTTTAGGCTGAATGAACAGTCGGGTGCAAAAAGGCAAGACCTCTCGCCTCGCCTCAGTCAGTTCAACCAAAAGGCAATTGGCACTGTCTGAAGAGGTCTACAGAGTTGAGCCAGAGGTTGAGAAAGGAGGAATGAGAACCTGCATCAACCCACTCATCTGATTGGAAGTGTGGTTTGTGATTTCGACGCACTTCAATCCTCACTGTCCACATGTCTTCGGTGCTTTAGCCTCCCCATATCTCCGCATAAGATGAAAAAAATGAGACCAAGTGACCTTGTAGTGAACGTGATCTCGTTGCATTGTGGCACATACATTACAAATCAAGGTGGGGCAGACCTCATTGTAGCATTTGACTTCTGGTACTGGCAGTCCAGGTTGGTGTAAGTAAAGCAGTGTGTAGTCCAATTAAATATCCACTTAAGTGTGTAACTTCTACTGAGCACAATCTAGTAGCAATTATATTACACCTCTATAACATCGAGATGAAAGGCAGTTATCAGGATCGCAAGGCCTGAAATAATGGACTCGCGATGGTGATCAATTAGCTCCCAAACCCTTCCCGCTAAAAAATTAGTAAAGATTTGAATTAGAAATGTCCTAGTGATATGTCATGTCGCAGATTATTAGAATAAGGCTGGAATGGTGTTGTGAATGCGGCCTCAATTGGTGGGACAGAAGCCTGGGGATACTTATCAAGCATTTGGTGCTCAAGTCATTGCGTTTCCCAGTGCAGTGCGAAAAAGACTTATTATTTTCACCGAATACATCTATTGAAAGGCATGACGACATGAACATACGGCAGTGGGTATAATTTTGTGTGCAAAATTTTTCAGTTTAATATTGCAATTGTACTGACCAACACTGGCTGCATTACCGCCATCGTCCACTAGTCCGAATGCTGAATATACGATAACATTGAACCTCCTTGTCATTCCAGACTCACCGGACTGCCAACAACAACAGACTTGGCTCTGGACGGGGCAATGTCAGCACGGGAAAATGTGGACCCAGAAGCCGACAAGTGGGAAGCCACAGAAACTGAGACCTTTGATCTCATTGCCATAGATGGCGATGGGTGTGGTGCCAAAACGGTCAAGAGTTCCTTCATTCCTCCCAAATGTTAGCCATTCGTTGGTGCTCTGAATGAGCAGCCGGTGCAACATTACGTGAACTTGCTGTGAAGCTTTATTATGAGACCCCACTCAAGTTGGTGGCCTTTTCATGACATCCACATTCGTGATTGACCCATCACTAAGGTGAGAAAAGAAGGCGGAAGTAAAGATAACGCTTGACTTGCTGTCACGCCTGCTACTGTCCATTCCAACGTTTACAGTTCATATAATATGAAATAGCGCTTGCGATACGCCACTAGGCTCTTTGCAACTGGAAGACGTGTCAAGACTTACTTGTTGCCTGTCATTCATTCAGGTCTGGCGGCAATTTCACTACCCTGATTACCCTCCGCCTTCCCCATCTTTTAGAGTGCTAAAACAGAGAGGAGCATCAGAGAGTGGCGGCTGTTGGAAGGAACGAGTAAGTGTGTAATGCACCGTCACCGACAATGTATTGACTGAGGGATGCTGCTGGTAGAGCGCGGAGGGCCACCTATTCGCCTAGGTGCCATGCCCTCGCCGTCGGGTCGATTGAATGGCTCGTTTTCACCACTGGTATGCGAGGCACACAAATAAATGACGTCCACCACAACTTTCACTGTCTTTTCCTTTTGTCGACCCCTTGGGGGTTGAAAAGACGGCTAGATGAGTTGAAGTCGTGATGGAATGGTGCAGTAAGAGTAGATGGGATGAGCCCGTGCACATGGGAGCGTTGTTAGCCAGGGGCCAGTTTTGACACCTGCGATGCATTTTGCTTTCACAGACATGAAGAAGGGTTTTGTTTTGCTTTCATGGGTCTCTGATATCTGTTGTTGAGGGCACAGACGGTGAGACTGCAGCATGGATTGGGCGGCATACTATTGCCATTACTATTAGTGGTGTGTGTGATGCTTCCAACAATCCGCGATTTGATACCACGCCAAATGCGAGAGATGAAGGAATAACAAATTGACAGCATCGAGCACTGAAACATGTTTTGGTGCAAAATTTTTCCTCATCGCCTCCGAGCGAACTACAGCGTTTGTGCAGGAAGAATGCAGTGCCAACTGAGACGCCAAACTGTAGAGGAGGAGTTGCGAAGCCCAAACACTTCAGGTCACTCAGCTGCACATGGTCAAGAAGCCGTCGAAAGTCAGTTAGTGAACAGAACCTGACTGCGCGCAAGTCTTGACTCAAGGGACGCCAAAGGCAGCGTCATGAACAGCAGCCAGAAGCACTTCCCCTCACAGTCGCAACTTCCAGACCTTGTCAGGACAGACAGCCTGCCTCTACTTCTAGTTAGTTCATCACTTAACTCGCGTTGCTACCACTTGGAGACTGTCAAAGTCTGGTCGGCATCTCCAACGTCACAGCGGAGATGTGGTAGACGCTGTCAAACACTGGAAGACCAAATCAGAGGTGCTTTGGTGTTGTTCTTGTGGCAGTGGTGGATGTTTGAACAGGGGGTGGTTTGACGCGCATCATTCAGGCTGCTGAAATTGCTTGCCGTTAGAGGAGGAAAAGAGGAGGATAAAGGGAACACAAAGTCATGGCCAAGCGTGTTGCATTGCTGCGAATTGTCAATGCCCCTGCACTCCAGCCAATCAACACGATTCGACTGCATTTGATTGCTTCACTAACTGGTGATGATGCGCTGGAGCTATGCCTGGTGCGCGATGTTTCTCTCGCCCCACCTCGACGATGCCAATGAGGTCTGACCAATGGGGAGAGGGCAACACAAGCCACAAAACAACGCCTTGACAATTCCCGATTTTATGCCCCGTAGCTGATGCAACACCTTCAAATCCCTTCTAATGAGCTTATGAAGGAGCCGCACAAGTTCACACAGTGCAATTGCGTGGTAGGTGGGGCTCCACCTTCTGTGAATAAACAATTTGCAACAATACAGGCATAAATCATCTACCTTCAAGTCTGTGTGCACTTCTTATTGTCAGGTCTCCATGCCTGCATGGTCAAATGTTTGTACACTCGGTGGCGCAGTCGTAGCCCCCTTGCCTTAAAGTCTGACTGTTTACTAGGCTCGCAGCCACTAGGAAATGTCCCCTTTCAACAGTACACAAAGAATTGAATGTGTAACGATGATGCTTTGCAAAGGACTGTTTGAGGTTCAAACCTGGGTGAGAGGAGAGCTTACGACCTTGTAAACATGGCATTGCAATTTATTACCCTTTTCATCATTGTTTGGCACCATGGAGCACATTTACCGGCACCGTGTCGCCTCCCTCGGGCCACCTCGACGTGGCGCGTGGACATGCTTGCGTCCCTGGTGGAGGGTTGCTACAACCAGTGTATTAGCGCCGTCCTCATGACCTCGCATTTGACCCGAGGTGCTCGCTTTGGGTGAAGCGACCCCTTTTGTGCTATTGTTTAAGCAGGAGCAAAAAAAGTTGCTTTTGGATGTTAGTTAAAAATTGTAGCATCCAGATGCAACTGAGTCGCGTTGATGGGGTGGATGTTGGAGGCTATTTGAGAGCTCACGGCAAGGCAACACGCTTTGCTATGCCTCCTCCCCAACTCTGTTCAAACATCCACAACTACCACAAGAACAATACCAAAGTATCTCTGATTCGGTCTTCTAGTGTTTGACAGCGTCTAACACATCTCTGCTCTGAGGTTGGAGATGCCGACTAGACTTTGACAGTCTCCAAGTGGTAGCAACGCGAGTTAAGTGATGAACTAACTAGAAGTAGAGGCAAACTGTCCGTTCTGGCAGGGTCTGGCGACTGTGAGGGGAAGTGCTTCCATGGTTGCTGTTCATGACTCTGCCTTTGGCGTCCCTTGAGTCAGGATTTGCGCGCAGTCAGGTTCTGTTCGCTAGGTGACTTCGACGCAACCTTTTCATCACGGGCGGCTTCCTGAGCATGAGCAGTGGAGTGACTTGCAGTTTTGGCTTCGTAACTCTTCAGCTTGGACGTGGATTTGTTAGCGCAATGCGGAAACCTAGTCTACATTATGACGCCTCAGTTGGCGTTGCATTCTTCCTGCACAAGCCTTGGAGTTCACTTGGAGCGAATGAGGGGCTTCTACGCAACCCCCTCATCACGAGGGTTTCTTGAGCATACGCAAGATGGATGTAAACTTGGCTTACACTCTGCACAAACTCATTAAACTGTGTTTTCGGGAAGAATTTAAAGTCATTGTACAAATTGCGATGGTGCTGTGCGTGCTTACGGGGTATATAATTAGAAAGTGCGAAAGCATTTTAGGTGACGCACGTGGCTTCCCTTCCATGGCCAGACTTTACCTGTCTCGTCCCGACGGTGAGTCAGACATGCCGTCTGTCACGTGTATGGGAGCGATTGAGTGGCCTTTTGACCAACGCCTAAACCGGACGAGCCTCTTAGCCTGTGGACTGGGAAGCATAAAACCTGATGAAGGGCTTTTCAAGCGGTGTGAAACCACTCCTCTCCATCCTTTGACTACGAGCATCGAGATAACAATGGAGCAGCATCGAGTTGGGAATTTTAAGAGGGAAGGAGAAAGGGCAGAGAAGCGCAGCGACGTGAGCAAGCGTTGGATGTCTACATTGACGGCTCCAACCGGAGCACATTTGTTTGCTAAGCCCAAATTGTGAGCCAAAGACATTCCTTCCACCTACCATTAACCGGTTCACTTTCGTTTATGTAAATGACAATAAAAACGTTTCCTCCGCTTCTAATTAAACCATAACAAAACAAAACCGATTGCTTCAACCAAACTCACTGATCCAGTTGATGTGTACGGCTGTGGAAGAGAGCGTAGTGCCAGTAAACTGTCCTCCAACGGCACAAAACCACAGGCGGAGGGGAAGTACAACCATTCCACGTGGATTAAAATCATTTTGCATCCCAAGTGGTAGCCCAATTTGACAGAACCTACGTTATTGCTACACATCCCATTCATGTGTGTACACTTTATGAAAATCAGTGTTTAGATTGTGTGAGCCTAGTAAACAGGCGGAATTGCGCAGGTGTTGCAACGACCGGAGTGGTGAGCGTCCTAGCCACCGGCCATTTGGAGGGAGAGATGAAAATAACCAGTACAAGCACACATATAAGCATTTAGACCAGCGAGATAGTTGCTTCCCTCTTTGTTTGCATGGTATTTACGCTAAGATGTTTTCGTGGTTTTTTTGAGGTTAAAAAAGACCAAAGCCATTCACCATGGAGAAGGCAATTCACTGCCGGGTCTCCTACCACGCCTGCATGAGGCTGTGAAATTGATTTGAGGCATTTTGCAATGAAGCAGGCGAGGAGCAAAACTACTTTTGAGTGCATGAAACCCATTACTGTACAATGGCAAGCGTAGTGCCGTAAGTTATGCCGCTCCGTCCAGGCGGTGACTGTCAACACGGAGGCTGGGTGGCCCCTTGACAATGGCTAAATCGGAGTCTTAGGTGTGTGGAGGAGGTTCAAATTCAAACAACTTCGTTTAAGAGGGAGCACACAACTCGCGTGAGAATAGTGATGGACCCACCCTCAAGTCAAACCGACTCTTGCGTGGACCATGAAAAAATCATGCAAATGAACTACAGAATCAGCTTTAATTTGAATTAGTGGGGACGACTAATGGGCGGTGATGCACACATGCATGCAATGAGCCGATGATGTAGGGGTACACACATAACTCGTAAAAGGGGACGCACGGAGTACTTGCAAAGTGAGGCGATTTTCCTGAGCTCGTAACTGAACACTGAAGTGTAGCTAGGTCTACATTTGCTTCCCTTCCTTCGTGGAGGATGCCGCAACCCCATTCGACGGGGAATCCTTCGTCCCCTCCTCCTCCACTAGTACGCAAGCGAACACTTTCTGCAGAAGCACCGTGCCCTTATCTGCACATAGAGAAGGAAAGAAGAGCAACAAGAGGGTATAACTCGCTGTTTCAAGCCACTCGCAATGGGCTGGAAGGAGCTGACTCACAGACAAAGCGTTGGAAGCTCTCGGGCTTGTTCTTCCATGAAACGCCAAACCAGTAGATGGGGATGGCCGCTAACATGAGAATAACGTTAGAGAGCGATTCACGGGGCTGTTGATAGATTGTTAGCACCAAAATGAACAGGTCGCATGCGAGGAAGAGGATGGGGAAGAAGATAGGCAACTGAATAAAAGTGAGGCAAAGAAAGGCGCGTCAGGAACACCTCTACCCAATAAAGTTATCAGCTGCAGCACTAATCAGCACAATGATGAGAAGAAAACAAAGGTAAAGAGGTGCTGGAGAGTGTACCTGAAACGACGTTTTCAGATTGGGTTGCTTATAGCGTAAGTAGAGAAGAGCAGTCACCGCCAAAGCGGCTATGGAAGAGAACGCAAAGCCCGCCAACTCAATCAGCGCGAATAGGTCACTGTAGAACTGATAGCTCACGGCAAGAACAAGCTACAGCGAAAAGAACAATAAAAGGAGTACAGAATCTCCCGCCTTGACAACCTTTGTTCGGTTGGAATGGAGTTGATTCACAATCTGTACTCAATCTCACCAACATATGGTCACGATGGCGCCTGGCAGTTCTTTACGCTGAAGCAGCACAATCGACTATGCCTTACTTTGAAATCACCCGCTCATGCAAATAGGTGGTCATTTATGTTACTGCGAAAGTCACAGCTAATAGACCGGAGCTACAGTACACAAAAAACATTTCCCAGATAAAACAAAAGTTAGCAGGGAGAAATAACTCACCAAAACTAGAATGGCCGGAATAGGTGTTAAGTTGCAGTGGTGAATCATGGCGAGGATGGAGGGCATGTGTCCCTCCCTGGCTCCAGCATACGTCAAGCTGTATAATAGATAATGTAAGGCAACAGTGAAAATTAAATCTTATTGGCAAAGAGGTCTCGTGCGACAAAAAGGCGTTAATCTAGGAATATAAATTACCGGGATATCGACAGAGCCTGGCCATTGATGCTTCCAAACACCGAGGCACCGACGAAGAAAGGCATGAGCATGGCAATGCAGGGCATTGCACGCTTTGCGAACACCTGAAAGTGATGCAATGCTTGTCATTGTCAAACATAAGCTGTCGCCAATTTAAAGCACTTTTTGAGACTAGCGTTTCAGGTAGTTCCATGTCCCTCCTTGTGCTAAGCTCTATTTCCTTCCACCAAATGAATATGCATTTGCCTCAACTCACCACAGCGATGGCGGAGGATCCAGACCCTGTGGCCAGCATTTCGTAGGGGCTGAGTACTGCCATGTAGGCAACGTTCGTGAGCACGTACAGCCCAGTCACCAAGGAGAGGGCGATTCCGATTGTCAATGGCAGGTCTCTGGGTGGATGATGAGGAAACTAAATATTCCTCCTACCATACAGTCTGTCTCATATTAAACTGCCTGACACTTACCTGCCAGGGTTCTTCACCTCCTCCACTAAGAAATTAAGCGAATTCCTACAATGCAATGAGAAGCAATTACCATACCAGTGTTAATCGGGCTTTGAATCAAGGAGAACTATCATCTGGATGCTGACAAAACCTGTAAGGTGTAATAGTGCATAAACCAACCGGCAATCAACGAGAGAGTGCAAGGCCTTGTGAGACAGTTTGTGTGACGAAAAGAAGAAATGGACTACCCCAGCAATGCTTTTCCTAAAACAACCTATTTAGTTTGCAGGAAAACCACATGGCCATGACTGGAAAGATTGCGACAATCTATCCGTAGATTATGATCGAACAGACTTGACGTTGGTCAATGAGGAAGTCTAGGCAGGAATTCGACTTACAAAAATAACCGATCAAATATGTTTCAAGGATCATTCACTTCTTCTTTGCCTCTTTCAAAATTATGCAAATAATTTACTCCATAGCAATTAACCCGATTACTTGTGATGGGAAGTGTCCACCACAAGCAACCATGCGATTGGCAAGCCAGAGCTGACAAGTCCACCTACTGCGCGATGTCCCAGGGCACCACTTGGTTAACAGCACAAAAAATAATATGCAAATTCACCACCAAGATAGCTGGTGCACACTGATAGCTAGACAATGGGAGGAAATATGCCAATTACCAAAAAGCAATACTCACCAACCGCCAAACGCCCAAAAGCCTTGGTAGAAGGCCAGCGCTAGATAACCGGGCGATACGTTCGATCCCTCGAAGGCGTTGTGAAAACTCTCCAGATGACCTAGAGCAATGGGGAAAATTCCCAACCATCAATAAGCTAATTGTGCAAGCATTACGGAGGGCGATTTGGAGATGAAGTCCATACAGAAAACAAACTACATACTCTGAGGATGAAACGGCTTACCAGTTGCGAGATAGTATAGTCCAAGACCAATTATTAGAAGCAAAGCGAGGATCTTGCCGACAGTAAATATTACCGCGAGTCTCATTGCCCACCTCACCTTGTAGCAGTTTATTGCAAAGATCAACACTAAACTAACGTATGTCAACAGAATCACACTTACTCAAGCCACAAAGCGCAATCATATTCACAACTGGTCCAGGAATCGCGCAGTCGGGATAGACAGGTTGCAGCACGTACTGTGCGAAGACAATCGAATTGGCGGCACATCCGACACCACCAAGGATCACAAAGGTAACCCACATCACAATGAATGCTGGTAAACCACCAAAGGCTTCGAGAATGTATGCGTATTCACCACCAGATTTCTGGATTCGCACACCAAGTTCTGCATACACCAAGGCACCAAGCATGCTGAAGAGACCCGGCACTATCCACATGATTAGGGAAAGGCCTACAGAATTCGAATATCGTAGAACACCGACAGGGGACACGAAGATGCCGGACCCAACTATAACACCGAATACGATGCTGACGGCTTGTACTACGCCGATTTCCTTTGTCATCTTGACCACTACCCTCTTGCCTCCATCCACGGAGCCCGGAACTCCAGATCCCCTGGAAACACCACCCATTATCAAGCGCTAGCGATTTGCGCATGGTAAACCAGCATGAATTTATATTCGTGCACTTGTAGGACGCCTTGATTGACATAGTTAAACGATGTTAATAAAAATTTTGCTGTTTAGTTGCGGTGTGGCAGTCAGTCCAAAAATAAGCCCCACCGAAACATAATTTTTAAACTTAATTTTTGTGTTGCCACTAAATTTGTAGATACGATTGTTCTTTTGAGCCCATGCCTTAAAACAGCCACAAATGAAATCATTTGCGCAGTTACTTGTCCTGTGTAATCAAACTAAAAATTCAAAGTTACTTTGTGTCAGAGAAGAGCAAAGTTCATGACGTTTTGATTAGTTGCCTAACTTTCACGTCTAGCAAGATCTGACTGATGCAAGTGCCTCGTTGGATAAACTTTCCCAAAAGGTGGCCAAGCATTCTAAGCCTTCGTGTCAGCCATAATGCAAGTATACGGCAACAAGGGAAACTAGGGAGTACCGAATTGTTAGAATTGTAAGGGTAGAACCTCCACTCCTGTTAATGCTTGTTCGGCAGAACTAAAAACCACTGAATGAAAATAGGTGCGATTGACTAGTTACTGACATTATTGAGAACTAGAAATACTTTTGAAGCTGTAAGTAAACACCCCACTATGAGCGACGACCCACATAGTAGGCGCAACTTAAGAATCAATGCAGCTCAGTGGACCAAGACAAGGCAGTGGGATATGGGAATAAATGGAGCCAATTTCGCCGGTCCCGCAAGTGAGTAATGGTGAAACAACAGCCTAACCATTGTGGTACTTAGGCAACAAGTAACAACATGCATGGCAGCACTGTGAATGCCATAATCCCTCGCTAAACAAGTGGGATACCTTGCCAGATCAAAACCGTTCACTAAGCTTCGTTTTAGAAGGACAGAATGCCGAAGGCGAATCAGACGTTGTACTTGCAGCGCCCTGAGCATCTCTAAAAGACGGAGAGAAGGTTTGGTGTAGATCGGAATACTTGCCTTAAAGACGGAAAGGAAGGGGGATGCTGATATGACCGGCAGGCCGGCCCACGCAGCTAGATTCAAGGTGGCCGCCACTAATGCGTCGGGCCAACCAACAGTCCTAACAACGAAAACACTACAATGCCCTCAACTACTTGATGTTTTGAGTGCTTTGAGTATTTGTGCATTTACTTCAACCCGCTTTGTAAATACTTGAGCACCCGAAATCGCCTACGATAGGACTTGCGTTCGTAACTAGTTGTCTAGTTGGATTTGGAAAAACAAACACTGAATGTTACTGCCACAATTCGGGTGAGAAGGCGAGAGAAATGTTCCACCGCCTGAATGTGGTTACAACGCCGCCTTTCACGTCATTCACCATTGCCACAGAAAATGTAGAGACAACGGCAAATTGGCAACCAAGCGGCTCAAAAAGCAGTCACCCTGCAGAGATGAAGCCAAACAATCTTGACGAAGGGTGCCACCACCCCGACCTACTTACCCGCTGGTTTTGCACGGAACCTCTCCCTGAATTAAGAATCACAAATCACGCCCATTCGAGGGGACGGACGGTGGTGGTAGCCTACTTCAGCCCTGATATGCATCCAAATCTCCCCCCTAGAGGCCGAGGGTGAGCTGCAGCGGCTCTGTCAGGATCAAAGCAAACCTCGTTCAGATACAGAGCGCCCGGCAACAAAAATAAACTTTGAGAAAAAGCGCAGAATATGTTTATAATGCCACTCATCACCGGAAGGAGGGACTGAGAAGTGCACAAGCACAAGAGCGGGGGGGGGGAAGGACCGATACAGAGACTGAAAACATGACAAATAACTAGAAAATCGCTTCAAATTGGAATGATTGAAAGGCAAAAAGTCCATTTAACACCAACTCGGTGTTCAATAGCGATGAAAGCTCAAATTATAGACAAGGAGCATTCGAAAGAAGAGAGGTTACAGTTGCAAAGCCCGAAACACCCCAAATGAACTGTTCGCCTTCTTTGAGAGGAGGAGTGCAATTTATTCCAACTGAGACTCGTCCTCAACCGGCACGCAGGCGAACACTTTCTGCAAAAAAACTGTTCCCTTGTCTGCAAAGGAAAAAGCACATTAAGAAAATGCGACTAGGTGGCTCGAGACACTTATAATCGGCTTACTCTTTACTTACTAATAAAGTTCTGAAAGCTCCTAGGCTTAGTCTTCCACGAAACACCAAACCAGTAGATGGGAATGGCCGCCAACATGAGGATGACATTGGAGAGCGACTCACGCGGTTGTTGGTAGATGGTCAGCACAAGAATGAGGAGATCACATCCAAGGAAGAGGACGGGGAAAAAGATGGGCAACTGTGGGAATCGATGCAGAAGAAAGCGAGTTTGAATGACCTCACTTTTCAGCTATGCAAGCCACAAGGTTCAACACAAATGAATGCAAAAGATGGAGACAAGTGTACCTGAAACGAAGTCTTCAGGTTGGGCTCCTTGTAGCGCATGTAGAGGAGGGCGGCCACAGCCAAGGCTGCAATGAAGGCGAACGCAAAGCCCGCCAACTCAATCAGTGCGAAGAGGTCACTGTAGAATTGGTAACTCACGGCGAGGACAAGCTGCAGCAAAAAAGCACAATTATAAGCTGGCATCCATGGTCTCAGTAACCTGTAAATTAGTTGACATAGATGTGAAACACGATTGACCGGCTCAGCCTATAACCGTCCATGTAAATAATCAGGCGGTCCACCCCCCTCACCAATCGTGCATCAAAGCCAACTGAGCAAGGGTTTGAAGATTTCCACCACTTTGTCGGTGAACTAGGCTTGCGGCACGCAAAATCGTGCCTTCACACTAAAAATGACCAACTGAATGATGAACAAGTAGAGAGGGTGGAAAAGAGGATGCCTCACCAAAATCAGAATGGCTGGAATGGGCGTCAGGTTGCGGTGGTGGATCATGGCGAGAATGGAGGGCATGTGACCTTCTCTGGCTCCAGTGTACGTCAAGCTTGAGGAAAGACGAATTGAGCGTAGCGACTGAGGTAAGACTCCCACGATATGCGAATTTGTAAGCGATAAGAGGCAAATAAAAACGACAACTCACCGAGACATCGACATCGCCAGTCCATTAATGCTACCAAACACAGAGGCGCCGACAAAAACAGGCATCAGCATGGAAATCCAAGGCATTGCACGCTTCGCAAAAACCTGAAAGTAAAGACACGACAGTCATTGTTAGACAGAGGTGGTTACTAAAACAGCACATATCGGTAAAAAGAAAGTCAACACACGTTCATGCTTGCAGTTGCGGCCTATTTTCTTCCTCCTTTTCCAAAATCCCTTCCACACAGTACAGCCCTCCACCACACTACTGTACTAAGCCTTCATATCAAACTGTTTGCCGCAACTTACCACAGCTACGGCGGAGGATCCAGACCCTGTGGCCAACATCTCGTAAGGGCTCAGCACCGCTAGGTACGCTATGTTTGTCAGCATGTACAGACCGGTCACCAGGGAGAGCGCAATCGCGATAGCCAACGGTAGATTTCTGCAATAGTGCAAACAACTTACAATATCCTACATCTCCTTTCGAAATAATCAAAACAGATCCGTTTGACACTCACCTGCCCGGATTTTTCATTTCTTCAACCAAGAAATTAAGGTAGTTCCTATAATTTAGACAAAAAATAGGCAATTACAGCTGACAAGGTAAGTTGGGATTAAACAACGAAGACCCCACGGAAGCTTTTAGGACTGGTAATAAAACAGCGCCTTCACATCTTCTTTAACGCAACTCATCAGCCCAACCAGTCATGCAGGCATCTCCATGGTCCTTACATCATCCAACACAATACGAATTTGGAATTCCTTGATCGTTTACTGAGTTAATTTGTGATGAGGGATCATGCTAGTAGCGCAAACTCGGGTCAACGGTTACATGGCTGATAAGGCGCAGGCGACATGCGCATGGCCTACATTGTCACCAAAGGTTCACCTTAGTGAGCATACATTACTACAATTGAATATAAAAGCACCGGAAGCACTTTGTTCCACTACCAATAAAGCGAACCGTGGGTAGTAATGTGTGCATCTAAAGACAACGCTTACCAACCCGAATATGCCCAGAAGCCCTGGTAGAAGGCCAGTGCCAGATAACCAGGAGACACATTGGATCCCTCGAAAGCATTATGAAAGCCCTCCACGTGACCTAACACAATGCCAGTGAATCAAGGATGACAAAGGACACCGCTTAACTACAAAAAATCCATACATACTAACATTCAACGTATTCAGAAGGAAGGACGACTTACCAGTTGCAAGATAGTACAATCCAAAGCCAATTATCAGTAATAGAGCGACAGTCTTGCCAAACGAGAAAACCACAGCAACTCTCGCTGCCCATTTAACCTTGTAGCAGTTTATTGCACAAATTAACACTAAAGAGATACATGACAAAAGAGCAGCACTTACTCACACCACAGAGGGCAATCATGCTGACAAGGGGTCCAGGAATCGTGCAGTCTGGATAGACAAGCTGCAGCATGTATTGCGCGAAGATAATTGAGTTCCCAGCACAACTAACACCCCCAACGACCACAAAGGTGATCCACATCACAATGAATGCCGGCAGTCCACCAAAGGCTTTGAGGACGTAGGCGTACTCACCACCGGACTTCTGAATTCGCACGCCCAGTTCAGCGTATACCAAGGCACCAAGCATGCTAAAGAGACCCGGCACCAGCCACATGACCAGCGAAAGACCAACAGAATTTGAATATCGCAGAACACCGACAGGCGACACGAAGATACCGGATCCAACTATAATACCGAATATGATACTGACGGCCTGCAATACGCCAATCTCTTTTGCCATCGTCACTGCCACTCTCTTGCTTCCAGCAGCAAGGCTCGAAACTTCAGCTTCACGAGACGCACCGCCCATCGTCGGATTTCGCGAACTGGCGCATGATTCACTACTACGAATTCGTAATCGTACCCCTTTGATGATATTGAGCTGTTCGGTTAAACAATATTAAAAGCATTGCTAGAACTCCGAAAAGTTTATTATTAGGAGCCAAATTTTAACATTCTCAAGAAATGGCAAGGAGATCGTGCAGAACAGCGGTCCGGATAATCAAACGAGAAACAAATATAAAATATTACTTTTGACCATATTTTGACTTGGTCTTAATGTGAAGAATTAAGGGTGCTCAGTTGCGAAACCGTTGTTGCCACGCCAGATTTTAATGTACGCAATATTCCAGTGTCTGTTTTTGTAACCATTTGCACAAACTTTGTTGAACTAGTAGGGGCATGTGGCATTTTAATGCAATTCTTTATTAACAGTGGATCAGCATTTTCGGCAGTGATAGCAGCATCGAACAGAATCAAAACCTTATAAATGCTTGCCGTATGTCGTTGTGGGTCCGCAGCTTGGAGTAATGAACTAGGAAATCCATCGGTGGTGTTTACGGGTTGGTCGACGACAAATTGTGTGTAGGGCAGGATACTTTTCCAAATCAATGTAACTGCGCTGGGTCCCCTGACTTTGATACTGGCATGTCCCCGAGCCTGAGGTCTGCACGTTTCGTGCGACTTGGAAGTGAATTGTATTCAGTGGGGAGCAAAATATCAACTTTGTTTAATCTGGATGTCAAACAAAGATGGTTTGCTTCTGCAGAGTTGAATGCCATGCCAAACATTGATGTTATGTTGACCATAACCTTGCCAAGATGCAATAATGAGACAACAAAATGGCTCCTTCCTTCCAACATCCGCGACTTTGACGAGGATAGAGATGACTGCGGAAGACCAAAGCCCCGCATGAAACTGACGGCCGATATTTTGAGTAAACAATAACGTTTGCGCACATAAGGTCAGCTAGAGGGAGTAAAAAGAACAAATTAAACTTAGCTAAGCTAAATAATTTCAAAGCCAAATGTAGGGCAAAAGGATTTTGGCGAATGGTACCTCACAAGTTGGGTTTCGCTAGGACAAAAATAATCTGGTAGGCTTTTGAATAGAAAAAAAACTACCGTTTGATTGAGCTAACAAAATGCTTATTTAGGCTGTACCGAGAAGGTCTTCACAGATTCTATTTATAAACGTCCAAAGCTCGACGTCTTTGCAGAGGAAGCCTCAGTCTCATACTAACCGTGGGCTGACTGGCGGGTCCACTATGGTTTTTTATAAATCTCCTCCACACATCCTCAAGGCAAGGATAAGAGATCTTCCACACCATTCACACCATAGTCGACGTCAAAACTAGAGGCCACGAATGACACCAGATGTATTCAACAATCTGCTATTGCCCTGTTGTCTGACCTGTGTTACCTCACCCATCAAAACTCCATGGGATTTATTTTGCTCATTCATGACCAGTTCGAAACCACTCAACAAAGTCAGTCCTCTTATTACCTTCCACTCCCTCCTGTGTACCTCTCTGTGCAATGTCAAAGGAGGAGATGACCTTAGTAAACCCTTTATTGCAAGCGATCGCAGATTGGAGCAGTCATAGCACGGTTTAGCTAAGTATCGAGCATATTCTAAGCCGATACGATGGTGATTGAGATTGATTTCTAGGTCAATCTGTCCAGGCAATGACTCTTCGGCAGAGGCGGCATTAGGCTGATCGTCGAGTTGGGCTCAATAGTGTGAGGGTGCAAAAGGGTTTCCCTGGCTGGGTCTTTCCTTGTCAACAAACAACCGAAAGATAGTTGCGTTTGTGTTTTGATACTTTTTCCCATATTTCTGACAAGAAGGAGTTGCAACAGTAGAGTAGAAATGAAAAGTGATGGAACGGAAGGCTACACAGTTAGTCGTGTCCGCCTGAATCGTTAGATAAGTTGGAAGTCGAGGAGTGGGAGCAAAGAAGGCACTGGAGTTGATGGTCTCCTTCCTATTAGATTTAATCTTTTTTCAAGTAAACCTTACACATGCAAATATGTACCATACTTGTCTTATACAACGCTGGGTTTCGGGCACTCTACATTTGTCGAACAGACTGGTACACGCACTGTTTGTAGCGCCCCGGGCATCCCTAAAAGAAGGACAGAAGGCCAGGCTTAGGTCAGAATACGTGTATTTCAGACGGAAAGTAAGGAAACTGCTGGCATGGGTGGCAGGCCAGCCCACACAACTAGCTCAAGGTGGCCAGCCACTAATATGTCCGACCATTAACAGCCCAAGCAAACAATGCGCCCCACTGTTCTCCAACTAGTACTTGCCATGAGAAGAAACCTACCAGCGGGGTCTCGGCTGGCACCTGCTAAGAGTAGCAGGCTTTCATAAGAGTAAAACAATAATTATAACAGGCTTCATCCCAGCAGAAGTAAAAAGTACTAAAACTTCTTGGTAGTGCTAAAACGCAGATTTGTCACAATAAGTATTTAGTCAAAACAGTTTTCTGCGACTACTCACAGGTAATAAGCCATTACAGGTCTAATTTGCACAAATTAATTCAAGAATTTATTTATTTGAGTAAGAAACTGTTTATTTGGAATTTACTGCTTATTTAAATTATTGCAACAGCTTGATTATACAGCCATGCTTGACGGCAATGCCGAGATAAGTGTTGAAATGTGTTATATTAAAAAAAATGAGACTTAAAATTGGTAAGAACATTTGGCTAAATTTTGAGTAGGTTTCAAGACTTTATTTGATTGAACCAATGGAGATTGCCCTCAGGAGTGCAAATATAAATTTGATTGATGCACCACGCGAAAATCAGTTGAGCTTCGCAATGGGTGGGAGCTTTGCTGAGCTTGAGGTTGCGCCCTCCGCTGATGGAGGTAAAAGAAAGGCAGTGAAGATGAAGAAGGAGATTGGTGTGATACAAGCCGTCAGTATTATATTTGGTGTTATTGTCGGGTCCGGCATCTTCGTATCCCCTGTCGGCGTCCTGCGATACTCGAATTCTGTTGGCCTTTCGCTAATCATGTGGATAGTGCCGGGTCTCTTCAGCATGCTCGGTGCTCTGGTGTATGCTGAATTGGGCGTGCGAATCCCGAAGTCTGGCGGCGAGTATGCATACATTCTCGAAGCCTTTGGTGGACTGCCGGCATTCATTGTGATGTGGATTACCTTTGTGGTGATTGGTGGCGTTAGCTGTGCCGCCAATTCGATAGTTTTTGCGGAATACATGCTGCAGCCTGTCTATCCTGACTGTGCGATTCCTGGACCCGTTGTCAGCATGATTGCCCTTTGTGGTCTGAGTAAGTGGGGTTGTGTTCATGCATTCTTTTAGTGTTGATTTGCGCGATAAACTGCTACAAGGTGAGGTGGGCGACGCGGCTGGCAGTGATATTCTCATGTGGCAAAGGCATCGCTCTATTGCTGATAATTGGCTTTGGATTATACTACCTTGCAACAGGTAAGTTATCGCATCCTATTTCTACAGAGTCGTTACTTGCCTTTAAATGCATGCGCGAAGTTTGTAGCTTGCGGCTTTGGGTGGCTAAAGTTTGTTAATGCAACTAGGTCATGTGGAGAGCTTCCACAACGCGTTCGAGGGATCGAATGTGTCTCCTGGTTATCTGGCGCTTTCCTTCTATCAGGGCTTCTGGGCGTTTTCAGGATGGTGGGTCGAGTGCTAGACATTCTGTCGATCTGCATATTTACGTCTTAGTCACCACGTGTGGTTATAAAATACGGTTGTGTAAATCTATTCGGAAGATGCAGTTGATGCGTGTATCGTTGCATATTGCTATGGATGTGTCTGTTGGCCTCATTTTGTGATGCGTGAGACACCCCCTTTTGCAAGTTATTCGATAAACTAGGCATTTGTCAGCACGGATGAGGTTGGGAAACATAGGACAACCTTTGTAACCTATTCGTATTATATCTTCCGGCGTTATCGTTTTTCCTTTAAATTCAAATGAGCTTACTTATTGTTGTTGGGTAATTTTCCTCTGGTTCGTAGGAATTATCTCAATTTCTTGGTAGAGGAAATGGAAAATCCGGGCAGGTGAGTGTCAAACGAATCCGGTTTGATTATTTCGAAAGGAGGTGTAGGATATTGTAAGTTGTTTGCACCATTGCAGAAATCTACCGTTGGCTATCGCGATTGCGCTTTCCCTGGTGACCGGTCTGTACATGCTGACAAACATAGCGTACCTAGCGGTGCTGAGCCCTTATGAGATGTTGGCCACAGGTTCTGGATCCTCCGCCATCGCTGTGGTAAGTTGCGGCAGTCTGATGTGAATGTGGCTTGTAGAAAAGGAGGATGTTGACCATGAAAAGTGGGTTCTCTGCATCACAGTTATGTTTTCTGGTTCGATTAATTCGGTTCGGTAATGCTGAGCATGTATTATAAGTCTTCCTTGATGAGATCTATCATTCCATTCCAGGTTTTCGCGGAGCGTGCAATGCCCTGGATTTCCATGCTGATGCCTGTTTTCGTCGGTGCTTCAGTGTTTGGAAGCATCAACGGCGAGGCGATGTCCATGTCTCGGTAAGTTTCCTTTCATGTGTTGGCTCTTTGAATGAGTATTTTATAGCTAAATTGCCCATCCATTTGCCTTGTTCCTTTTCAAGCTTGACGTATACTGGAGCCAGAGAGGGGCATATGCCATCCATTCTCGCCATGATCCATCACTGCAACTTCACACCCATTCCAGCGATTCTGATTTTGGTAAGTTGTCTTTTCATTTACGTAAGTGATTGTCTTTGGTTGGTAGTGGGTAGTGCTTTTCTACAGGTAAACTAATGGCCACCTTATTAATTGGAGTTGTCGGGCGATTTTTAGGCCATCGCCTCTCCTCGATTCCTATATCTTTCGGTAGATACAAGGTTTTGTGCTCTCAACTGTTTTTTTTGCTACAGCTTTTCCTTGCTGTGGGCTACCAGTTCTACAGCGATCTCTTCGCGCTGATTGAGTTAGCGGGCTTTGCGTTCTCCTTCATTGCGGCTTTAGCCGTAGCTGCTCTCCTCTACATGCGCTACAAAGAGCCCAATCTGAAGACTTCGTTTCAGGTACATTTGTCTCCACTCTTTCTCCGTTTTACCTCGCTGTACTTGGTTTTATGGACATGATGCCTTTCTTTGTCTTGCATCTTGCAGCTACCCATCTTCTTCCCTATCCTCTTCCTCGCCTGCGATCTGTTCATCCTGGTGCTGACGATCTACCAACAGCCGCGTGAATCGCTTTCCAACGTCATTCTCATGCTGGCGGCAGTTCCCATCTACTGGTTGGGTGTCTCCTGGAAGGACAAGCCAAAGAGCTTCCAGAACTTCATTTGTAAGTGATTGTGCCCTAGTTTATGAAAAATATCTTAGAGCACCGAGTCGCATTGCCTTCCCTGTTTCCTTGCAGACAAGGGCACAGTATTTCTGCAAAAAGTGTTTGCCTGCGTGCCGGTGGAGGACGAATCTCAGTTGGAATAAATTGCACCCTCTCCCCTTCTAAGATCGCAGACAATCAAGTTGGGATCTGCTAGGCATTCAGTCTATTCACATAATCAGTGTTACATTTAAAGGACATTGTTTGCTTCCTCACTCCCTCCTCTTGGGTCTAAGACCCAAACCTCCATCTATTTGGCGTTTTCTTTTCCCCTTCCCCTTTCTGCCCACAAATCATCCAATCCATTCGATTGGAACTAATTTTACAGTTAATTGTCGCAACTTCAAGTCGTTATGTATCATTGTTTTTTTATTCTCGTCCCTCCTATCAGTGAACAATAGCATTTTATAAGTGGTTTGCTGTTTTTCCCCAATTTTGCTCACTTTGTTGCAATTTTGGTGTCTAGTCGAAAGCACGCCCCAGTACTTTGATGTCGTCATTACGGCTCAAAGCCTTAGTTCCACACCGCGCTCACTGCCCACGCCTTCAGGTAGGATTTGTTTTGTTAGAATTTGAATAAAAAGGAATTTGGCTAATTCCGTGATTTGTCTTTTGATGTCGGAGAACAAAAGTGTGACGATCTCAGTTGGTGACGCAGGCTTGAGCATGCTATGGTCTGCCATTCATCAACTACTTCGACATGGACATGTCAATTTTTAATGCGTCGCTCTAGTCGCGGTCCTCGCCCAGCCGATAAGTTCGTGTAATCATTTTAATGTCACGCAAGTGTCAAAAATTGAGGACCGAATTCCCACCGGTGCGTCTTTCTTCCCAACCGCATCTTGTGGCGCCTTGCTTGTCGGTGCATGACGAATTGCTGGCGAATGCTCCGCACACGCCCCGCTTGTCATCGCGTCTGCATCAACGCCCCGACGATGACGATGGGCTGTCGAAATTGTGATACAAAGTCAGTTCCTATACGATTATCTCGATACCTGTGTGCATTCAGCTTTTACTGCCACGGGGCCATTGTTTACTAGGATCGTTCAGTTCCAGTGGTCTTTCATCAGGAAATGGATGTGTGTAACAATGATGTAGGGCGCATCCGAACGCGATTCCTGTGGTCACTTGGTGAATTATTCCTTTCAGTTTGGAATAGACGCCTCTAAAAGGATCCATCTCATGAGCTTTGCATAATTCCTCGTCGTTCCACCCCTCTGAGCAGGTCACTTGCCCCAAGCAGTCCTCTCCAATGGGATTCGCTAGTTTTGCTTGCGATCGGAGTGCCGACACTTTACACTGACGTTTTTCTTTTCCAATATCATTTGGCACCCAAAAGCAGACTAAACACGGCCCCTGAAGGGAAATAATCGTGTCCACAATGAGTGTAGCGATTGAATGCTATTGGTTTAGTTTACTGGAGTGTCTCAGACATTGACAGTTGAAGATAATGCGCACCACTTAGTCATGGCTCTCTACCTCTACTCGTGCGTACCCAGTCATCCCTCCTTCACTCTTCCTCCGCCGTGGCTTGGAGTCCTTAACCGTCCAATCAGAGGCCTGCGCTTAAGCACCCCTTGCGGGTTTGGTTTGCAGTTTCCTGCTGGTAAAATATGAGCACGTAATTTGGCGAATGTGGATGTTACGCATTGATAGAGACTTTCAGATTGCACAACCTCGAACTATTCAAACTCTTGGGCGTTTTACGTCCCCATATTGGTGCTGCAGCGTCCGATCGAGGCTTGTGGGCTTGTCTTAAGACCTATAGCAATTCCACCTTCACCACCAGTCGATGCGTAGCGTTGTTGGCTATGGAAAAAACACCAAACTGCGACATAAATCGTGGAGGGCTCATTTCCTGCGACACGGTACGCCTTTGTCACTTCCATAATCATCGCCAATTTATGATAAATTTCTATGTTCTGAAAATGCCTCGACTGATTTATTCGCCTTGCAACACACCCTGGAGCCACTATCATGACAACAGCGAAGGCGTGATGCAAGGCCTCGCGGCGGGTTGGTCTTCGGCTCCATGCCAGCCTCCAGTCGGGCTGTTTGACCTTGCCAAATCCACAAATGCTTATTCGTAGGAGGTTTGCTCATGGAAGGGACTTTGTAGAGTGTAGCAAAGGACGAAGAGATTTTTTACTGAGAGTTGGAGCGCACGACTGAGGTGGATTGTAGTCAAGTGTCAATCTTGTAAATGCTTGGTGAAGTGCTGTTTGAGGTGCACTTGTTGACGTTTGATTGACAGGGCGATTTGTTTGCATTTTCAACTGATTCTACTGGCGCCACAATCCCTCTGCTGGAGACGTCTCTCTGCAGTTGGAATTGGGGGGAGGAAAGGGGCGGCTGAGGTGCCTGCCTGAGACATTGGCAGCCGCTGATGTCGTGCCAACCTGCCACCGCCGTCGATCCGAAGACTCATGGCAGCCAAACTGCTAGAAATTCTTAGTTGGGACTCAATTTTAACAGAGAAGGTGTAGAAAATCGTAAAATACGTTACTAAATAGCAAAGATTACCTCTAGATGACGAATTCTCCTCTCTACAACATAAGGAATCGTCGGTCAGTGTGTTGGCGCTTCAAGGAAGCCTTTTTTCCGCCTTGGATATGTAGTTTGCTCTTCGTGCGATCGTTTTCCCTTCTTGGAGTTTCACCCAGACATGCGTACTGATGCGGATGGGCTTCAGTTGGTTCGTAGCGTTACTTCAATGCCCTGCCACCGAATACACGCAGTTGGGAGGTAGTTTAGTCAAGGAGGAGCTCTTCGCCTTATCCATTCCTTTATTCACTCTGAATCCGATCCCAAAGACCGCCTGGATTGAAGTGGCGATTTACTGTAGGGAACCATCGAGCAGTGTAGCGTTCCGGGCATCCCTTGAAGAAGAAAGAATTGCGGCTTCTAGCGTAGGTCGGAGGCCAGCCCAAGAAGCGAGGTCTCGTCAGTGCTCGAATGCCAGCCAGCAGTCCAAGCAAGCAGAGCATTGCATATCCCTTCCCTTCTCCGAAGCGTCGTTCCCGACGCTCCCATGGTGGATCCCTCGCGCCAGTCATCACAATGTAATCAGTGATGCTAGAAGCATTCACGCAATGAGGCGATGATTGACACCGCGTCAGTGATTCCTCATGGTATTATGCCTTAACTTGGAGGCTCGTCCGGCTTGGGAACTAAATTCGAAGTTGGAGGTCCCGTTGACCATCAATTTGTCCATTGGGTGGCGTTAGTTCTCTGGTCTCCCCTCCAGGTGGTCTACGGCTAGTGTCGCTTTAGGAAATGCCGAAGACGAACGCCGTTCTGCAGCGCAGACTCTTCGATATCACTGTTGGAATGTGTCACTTGCTGAACAGATCGGGATTGGGCTCTTACAAAGTCACGAATGTAGCCTCTCGAGACTCTCTTGAGGACGAAAGAAGGCAAAGTAGGGGGCAGAACATACGCGCATTCAACAGATGGAGGGAATGCGGCCTCTGGCACGGCCAGGAGGTAACCTCAGTGCTTAAAGGCCGACTAGCAGTCCAAACAAACACAGCAGTGCAAGCGGAAGACTTCCACAGCTCCGCAATGGGACACTACTTAAGAAAGCTCCTTTCTCATCCCTTCCAACAGCCTCATGCGATTTCCGTGTCAACTTTCTAAAATCTGGCTTTGAACATTAATAAACATAGGCACCAATCAAGTCCCTTCGAGGCAAATGGAAGTCCACGGTCCTCCATTTGAACCCCTGGAGTTGGGACTGCTGCTACTCTCCCAAAATGTTGGGGATTAAGCGCATTGAGGAAAAGCAAGTGGTCAATTTTATGGGTTAGGGTCTCACAAGTAGGCGCGCAACGAACAGAGACGGGAAAATGTGTCTGCAAAGGGGCACGCGGCGCCTCGGTTGATGGACAGCGGCCACTCACTCGATTGCCTTATCCGTACACAATCCAAGCGACCAATTTGAGGGTCTTCCTCTGGACCCTTCCAACATCAACGCGTCCCGACACGGCTGTGCCTCAGTTTGAGGCCGGAGACATCACCACCACCGTTGGCAATGGCAGTGAGACTTCAAATGCCCATCAACAGGTACGGTGGCTCCAATTCAAGTCACTCCGGTCCCTCCAAAGTTGGAATTTTAGGCACAGAATTGAGATGACACAATGGAAGGATGAAAGTGGAACACATAACATACAATGGCCAGTTCGCCTCACCGATCCGAGTTGATAAAAAAAGAAAACAAATTGGCACCAGTACTGTTCTTGCAAACAACGTGATTTATGATTTGATCTGTCACTTACCAACTCTGTTGTTATTGTATTCCGACCTTGAAGGAGACGCAACTCGCGCTGGTTGCTTGTCAATCTCGGGCACTCGTGTTTGCGACTAGAATCGCCGCCTCATTTCTTCCTTACATTTTGTCATTGGAATGAGAAAAAAGACACTTCTCGAAACGCAACATTCCTGTCATTGACTACTGTAGAATTCTCATTTAACAACCTCCAATTGCGGTTGCAATTTGGATCGTCGAAATAACCTTTCCATCCCTTCACTCGCCCACCCACGGCACACTTATAATTTTGCCCTCTCAGAGCGCAATTCGCCACTGCTTTGGCAGTGGATGACGAAATAGGAACGAGCGATTTCATGCACGCTCCCACGGCACCAGAGAGGGAGAGCCTTGCTCGAAGAAAAAAAAACCATCGCTGTGCGAAACATCGTCTAGTTGTAATTGATTTCCGTGTTCGTCTCGACGTCGTGGTCATCCGCAGTGTGATGAATCGATTGGACTCATGACACTCTGTGATCAATTGACTGTAAGGCATCAAAAGCAGCGGGTGGAAGTGGCAAGTAAAGGTGGCACCGAGTGTCAACCTTGTCACTTGGCTCTTCACTGGTCGACGTTCCGGAACAAATGCCGCAAGTGGTGGCGCTTGACGCTCTCCGCAAACACTTGACCACCTTCACATGGCCTTGCGTTGGTGGAGCTGAAACTTGGCATTTCGAATTCAAAGGCTGCTTAAGTCTCGGTTAAGTGAAGGTGGCACCGAGTGTCAACTTCATCACTGATTCTTCACGCATCACCGTTAGCGTGGTCCTTCAATTTTTGTTACTTAAGAAAAAAGCTTCAAACGGTGGTGCTAAACGCTCTTCTCGAACCCTTGATCGCCTTTACATGCTTTTGCGTTGGTGGGCTTGGTGGTGGTGGTGGTGGTGCTTTGTTCTCTGGTGCATGACGAAATGCTGGCGAATGCTTCGCACACGCGTTTGCGTGTCAGACGCGTTTATGACAACGCCTGATCGAGGTGGAAGGACTGTGTTACATTGCATTGCTTACAAACTGCGTAGACAAAAGTCACGTTCTGCTTTTACGGTCACGGAATCATTGTTTACTAAGATCGTCGAGCTCCAGTGGTTTTTCATCAGGAAACGGATGTGTGTAACGATGATGTAGGGTGCATCCAAACGCGATTCATGTGACCGCTTGGAGATGGTCTACGCACAATTCCTCACCATTCCGCATCATGCGGTACCCTCTTGTGAAATACTCTGCTTGCATGTGGGTCATTTGGCATCGACATGATGGACAATTCCTATTCCCGAGTATCATTTGCAGGTACCGGCCGACTGGAATTTGCAGCGGGACAAGTCTAGTGACGGCCTGGCTGCATCCTGGTGCGATCGGATCAAACATTGCGTGGATGGCAATGAAAAGAGGACACAGGAGTTCCTCACCTCCACAACGGTGGCACGACAGATTGGCAACCTTTCGTCACGGCTATGCGACTTCCCATTAATCTCAACTAACCTGGTCCCCTGGACGACAGCTATTCAAAAGTACACGAGGCACACGCTCACTCCTAGAGCTCGGTCTAGGCATGCCACAGGTTCATACCTCTACCAAGTGCTTTGGTGTTCTTTTATTGCTTCAAAGCAGCTGCGGCATCCACTTCCGAGGTGCAACATCTTAGCTAGTTATTGGCATTCGCCAAAAGCGGTCCCTTCAAGCAAATCACTTCCAACTCACTAATATTCTGTTCCAAAAACCACGGAAGCAAAAGTGGTAAGCAAAGAACTATGAAACTGCGGATTCTTTAGGCTAAGCAAGGATTTTGGAGCACAGACATGCGACCTGCACAATATCATGCGTGATACTACTGCAGGTGACATGCAGTTGCTCTGTTTGAGGTCTCATAACCTCGGTTCCAACTGGCCTGCCGACAGTTTTGGAGCGCTGACAACTTTGGCAGCCAATGAAGTCTTTCCATTTGATCCTACTTGCATATTTTTTGAGTATCGGTTAAATTTTCTCAGCCCAAGTTTGGCGTCTTTTAGCTAAAGCCCTGCCGAGATCGCACATGGGCCAGTGTTGGAGCGAAAGAGACAGCCGAAAAGAGGGCATTTTGCTCATCAAGATGCATGCGTAAGGAGAGGGCAGCTCGGACAGAATCTGGGTTGATGGACAGTGGGGGCTGTCTGGGGATGGGTCATTCCATCGCTCTTGCTCCGCTTAATCACAGCGGCTGCATCGCCTTTGTCTCGGATGTGGAAGGCTTCTGAAGGCGATCTATCCCACTTTAAACGCGAGAAGGCCAGTACACATCAAAGCCTTACCATGGTCACAGAATGGAGGCTTGCAAATGCAAAAATCGCCCAATCTGAACATTCGCAAAGACGCGCCTCTGGCATCAACACATCTCCACACAATTACACCCACATTTCCAGTTTGAGTAGGCACAACCAGCATTTCCAACATGAGTGGGGTTGAGAATGTTCACGACAGTGTAAACCTTGTCGGATCAGACATAATAAAATGTCACTACTTTAATGTTCTACTGAAAAGGCCATTTAAGTAGATACTGAAAATAACTTAAAGCTTATGCATGATAAAACGGACTTGATGAGTTACATCCTCACATGCATTAATTAGGCCGACGTTAGCATCGAAATAGAGCCTAATAATCACTTGTCGTGAAGCAAGCACTTGGCCACCTTCCGCCACGTCACATCGAAAGGGATTTTTGTGTTGGCAAGTTGCCACTTCAAGTGAGTGCACAAGCGGGGATCATCAGATGTGACGAAAGCATTACTCGACTTCGGTGAACACCTCGCTTGCAGCAAGGTCTAAGCATTGCTCTCATGATGTGCAAACCATCACCGTGGCCTGAGCTGGCATCCGGGCATGTAGCATTTTGTTTTGCTAATCACAGTAGATTTTCTGCACTTGGCAATCACCACTAGTGTACAACGTAGCCTCTCTTATTCATTTATGATAATCGGTTTGTCCGATAATTACTCCACCTACCAATTGTGCTCTCGCCACGCTCTGATGTAGTTTTCAATCTGCAGCAACCAACACTGCGTCGCTTCCACACGCGTTAACGCTGGTCGCAGTTGGAGCTGTGAGTATGTACTGTTGAAGGACATCATTTTACACCTTTTTCCAGTGTAAGATGCTCAAGCACCGGACGCCATTTCCTGGACCATCTCTGCATGTCGGTGTGGATGCGTCACTGCCTCTGGGCGAAGTAAGCTGATCTATCTGTAGTGTTTTGTTTGATTGGACTGTTGGTTGGTCCAACCCATCAATAGGCGGCCACCTTGAACCGTGCTGCGTGGGGTGGCCTGCCGGCCATGCCAACAGTCCCTTTCCTTCCTATTCTGAATGCACGTATTCTGATCTACGCTTGCATCTCTGTCCGTCTTCTGGGGATGCTGGGGACGCTAAAGTGGTGGCAGTGGAAGGCGGACCTAGTTTTGTGCATTTTCAACCTATATAACAGCAGTGTGAAAGAAGTGGCTTTGCTGAAGGGCTAAGAACTGCATTAATCTCCGATACTATCCCACTCCCGTGCTCCACAGGAAGGCTGTTAACAACTGAAGCAATCCTAGCTGTGGACCATCTGGAAAGACTGCCGGTAAACTAACCTCGCAAAGGATGCATTGATGATCGGCTGAACCTCTTACTCCGAAGTTAGTTGGCAAGCCGGACGAACCTGCGGGTGGAGTCTCACTACCATAAGAGACCATTGACGTGGTGTCAACCCTCACCTCATAGGCGTTGGATGTCGGCGCATGGCACGGTTAACTCGTGAGTGCTTCTCACAGTACTGATTACGTTGTGATGGCTGACGCGGGAGGTGGATGAAGGGACGAGTCGGGGACAACGCTGAAAAGAAGAGAGGGCTATGTAAAGTTTTTTGCTTGTTTGGACTGTTGGTTGGTCCGACGCATCAGTGGCGGCCACCTTGAACCGTGCTGCGTGGATTGGCCTGCCGGCAATGCCAGCAGTCCCCTTCCCTTCCATCTAGCCTTTTCTCCGTCTCTTAGGGACGCTTGAAGCGCTACACTATCAGCTGTAAAAAATTGTATTTATTGAAGAAAAGTAGTCCATTATCCGTACTTTGATTTTCTCTTATGTTTTGAGAAAAGATGATTTACCGTTTAAAGGAATTGCTGCATGCAATCAGTCGTCTTTTTATGGTAGAACTAGGCATTGAACAAATATTTGATCCTCAAAGTAGGCAAAGCACTTGTTCAAAAGAAAAAAATCATCGTTACCCTCGTTTAGATTAGTCCCGTATCCCTAAGTGGCCCATAGCTGGCGCAGCCATTTTTTCTTGACATACTACTTAAATACAAATATCAGCCACGGCCTAAAATTAAAGCAATTTTTGCCAAAATACATATATTAAATGAATTCGTGTCAAGTATATAGATTGACTAGATGTAAATCTCATTAGCTGTCCATAAATTTACCATATGAGCCTTAGAGTTGCAGCCTTCCAATGTTCCCACGTGTAACGCACTGCAGTTTCGCAGGCAAAGCGATCCCATCCAACCATCTTGCTCCAGAGTAAAGGTGCCATTTCGCTTCATAGCCTTCCTCGGCTGGAATGGCTGTTCTTAATCACCGTTCATTTACTAAGAGTAAAGCCAACTTCCGCCTCCATTTATTTGCGAAATCGAAAAAAAAAAACGAACAAGACTTTGCAAATTTTTTGATATACGTTTGGCTTAGCATTATTAACTGCATTTGAATAAAATTATTAAAGTTTTCTAAGGTGTTTGTGTCTGTAAGTGCAGCTCAACGCTTTGTCAAGGCACTGCACAGCCACTGCTCCACCCAACCCATTAGATTCTCTGAAAGAAACCCCTTTTTTGGCATATGAACCAACGCAGGGTGTAGGAGTCGACGTTTGCTGGAAAGAAACGCTGCCATTTGAAAGTACAATAAATTTCAGATACCTAATTAGGCATCAACAGGTGCCTTTGGACTGCTTTTAAGACTAAATCAAGTGGAGGAAGAGTAGAAAACCACATTTGATGTAAGGGAATGCTGGCATCAGGCCCGCTTCAAACATTACAGGTGCCAAGACTATTACAGGAGTAGCTGTATGCAGAATTTATGACAGCACGCGCCACATGCACAAGATACTACTTAAATGTCGTCAGTAGAGTTCGCTAAGACTCTAGTACAATGGAGATTAGAAATGGCAAAAAGGTCGAGTTCATTATGCTATCTACTTAATTTGCTTACAACATACACCAGCTTTAGCTAGACGTCGAAATTCATGGAATATTTTCCATAAACTAGACTCAGTTTTTCAAAGTAGCCAAAGAATCATTGGCTTTTTATTCTGAAGCAAACAAGCTGTGTTACTAACATGAATTTATGTGAATATCATTTAGACATGTACACTCAAGGCAGGCTTCCTAGCATTCCAAAAGTATCTACAACTATCGAGTGGATGGTAGAATGCATAAGCTGATCTTCAGCCAGCAGCTCATAAACTGAAGCGAACCGCCATTAACTAGAGGAACCTTTGGAACTGTCTCCTGAGCAACTTTAAGCCTCAGTTTTGAGCCACTTATAGCACACATCGTATTAGCGAATTTGAGAACACTCTTCTATACCAAATATTGTAAGCAGCGTCATAAATTTCTGCACAAAGTTGAATATGGTATCGTTGCATCGGCAATGTGCTTGACGGTCAGCACAAGCCTTACTTTACCCAATCTCTTGAGAGCTTCAGGACCCACATCACTCACTCTCACCTTTTTCATCAACTAAGCCTATTGGTTTCTTTTAATTTTTAGATTAAGCATGCGAGTAACTTCCATAAGGAACGTGGATAGCTGTTACAATTGGTTGAGGTCGTTCAAATGGACGGTACTGCTGCCACTCGAGACGGCAATGGGAGTGAGCAGTAAAGCTTTTCAGATTAAGGCTTTGTGCATCAAATTGAGGAACTGTCAAGCTCTGAAATGGGCATTAACGAGCAAAGCGAGCATCGTTTGATATGGTTGGAATCATTGTTAATGCGCCCAGGTAAGGGAGAGGTGTTCGAAGCGTGGGGTATCCGCAGATCCTCCATTAAAGAGTGATTATTTCCCCATGCATGAGGCGCCTGTAGGTGCTATAAATCATTCAGTAGGAGCAGACGAAATCTTAAAAAGGCTGACAAGCATCTGAACTTTAATGCAAAATTTTTTTTCTTATCTGGAAGGACAAGAGAAGACGTTTTGGATGGCAGAGTTTGCATCAGTTCAATTTATTTGTGGGCCAAAGGATACACGATGATAATGCAGACTTCCGCAGGCCGCCTTCAATCTTGTTTGCTTACGATAAGTGCAGCGGTGTCTGTTGATGGGATCAAATTTGATGCCTCTCCACCAAAACGCGCTGACTCGACTGGTAGACGCGCTAAAGGAAAGAGTGTCGACGGAGTCCATAGGTCGGACCCCCCTACTTTGAATTCATGTCTTGCAAAGTCACGAATGGGAGGATCAGCACTGCCTAGAACCATACGAGTCACTTGGCGTGGAACAGCCATTTGGCCCATGCGTTGAGTTTTCTGGGCCCCATAAGTCAATTCAGATGGTCGAATAGAAGTATGCGAGGAATGATAAGGCCGATGAAACACGCAATATTTAGCTGTTCCGCATTTTCTTTGGCAAATTTAAGGTTTTTTTACCATTGGCTGAATTAAACCACTGAGTTTGTACTGTTGAAGGGCATTGCGGTACGCTTTGTTTACTGCAAAAATGACGAAATCTAACCGCAAATTTCGTGCACTCATCCACGTGTCAACCGTTCTACGTCACTGTCTAGGCAAAGCGAATGGAGACTGCCAAAACTTAAAAAAATTAATGCCCAATTTATGTTAGCAGCACCAGTAAACGGCGGCAACCAGAGCCTCATTCGATAAGCGCGTCAGATATTCCTAAATTCTGGTTTCAGTAGTATGTGCCTCAAAAGCTATTTTATGGTTGCATGAAGACGTGGTGACTTACACTGTACTTTTGATTTTGTACACCCATCTAGCTCTCAAATATGCAAATTCGAGGCCTTGATTACGGCAGTAGGCTCATGGGAATCGCCTTTACAAATGGCGGTCCCACCACGTCTTTCATTTCCACATTTTTAAGGTTCCCATAACAGCAGCTGTGGTCTCTTCATGGACTGCGTGTGCATGAATGTTTACTTGAATCTTCAAGCTCAGTTGCACACACACACACACATACACAGGAAATGGAGGTGCAACTGTGCCGTGGACTCTAGTCCATTGTCTGTCCTGTAAGCGGCTTTGCAAATTACTACCTTGGAGGTTGAAATGAAGATTCACCGTGCTTGATAGGCTGTGGATGATACCTTTCCTACTATGCAAAGCTCATTCAACCCACTTGGTGCATGGAAGGCCTGGAGAAGTCCTGATTAGAGATGGATCAATTTCAGAGTCCTTGCAGCCCAATTCGCACTAAACTTGACATTTAAACAGCTTTGATGCTCCATTCACACCTTACCACTTTCCTCAAACAGTCAAAGCGCGAATAACCACCACTACCGCCTCAAAAGGAAGCCAGTACACTCGGAGCACATGTATTTTTTGGACCCACCAAGCCATCATTTGGGCCTACTAATAGACAAGGAAAGCAAATTTGTACAAGGCCGTCTACACTGTTGATTGAAACGTGGATTAGGAGTGGGACAGCGGCGGATCGCTCGTGGCGCATGGGTCACTCGCTCGGCTTCGGTGAATGGTGACGGCTGGTATTTGACCTTGGGGGAGTATTTGTGGAAATGGGGACCTGCATTGGTGCTCTCAACCGCTCGGGATGTGTGGATTAATGTGCTAAGATGGTGGCGACAACTCAAATCGCCACTGCACGGTTTTTACGATTAAAGTGTACTAAATTAAAAGTGCAATGAAGAGTGCACTTGGATGGCGTCAGCCATAGAGTTGTGCATCCGGCATCAGGACATCTCATCATGCCGATGTACCGAGGTCAGGCGGCTACTACTTCTACCAATACGTTATCACGGAATTCATTCCTAAGTGCCTTTGTCGACCGTGTCTACATTGCAATTGAAGTGGATGATCGAGGTTTCTTGAAAGGTCAAAATAGTTTTTATTGAGGTCCCTCTTGTCATTAGGCATTAAAATTGTTTACAAAATGGTTCAGCGCGTGAACAATCCTGCCCTGGTACCAATTTTACACTAAAATGCTGCATTTATGTAGATCCTAGTAGTGGGTTTAAAGTTGTGCCATCACTACTAACCCGCAGTTGCATCGTCAAGCCTTGAAAGCACAGCCAGTCCATTCACCTATGGAGCTGACAAACCACTTCGTTACTACACGACGGAACATAGGGTCGGTCGTCGAGAATAACGAGACCACCAATGGGCTCCTCACGCTGGTCCCAACGCTAAGTCAGCCACAGTTCTGCATCAGTACTGTGCAGAGGCAACTACGGCGCCTCTTTGACGCGGTGGACGAAACGCCAACGTAATGATAATAATAATAATAATAGTAATGATGATGATGATGATGATGATGTGCCACATCTGGGAGGCGAGGCCAACATGCTCATTGAAATGCTAGTAATACTGCCAGTGATGCGCGTGGAGAAATCGGCCTGCCCTTTGCATTACCGACGTTTGTGTGTGAGTTCCACTTCATTTCCATGCAATCTCGAGTGCCCCCACGATACCGCATGGCGTTGTAGAGACTTATTGCAAACCATCGTGAAGAGGTGTCTTCCAGGCTCACATCAACATGCTGTAAGCTAGTTTCGGCTGACTACTTCAGTTCGGCTTTACACAATCGCACCACTGACACACATTTTAGCCCAAGGAAGAAGAGAAATAAGCAGCGAACTCGGTCAAGTCAGTGCGATTACAAGGATGGTGGTTGCAAGTGGCGGCATCAACGCGTCTTCACACAAATGGCCATCAAATTCTCAAGCACTGATTGAAAACACCTTCATTAGCAAAGCAGTCAGTAAAAGCACAGTCAGGCTTGCCTGAGAAGACGGAACCGATCGGGCTTACATCGCCTCTACTGCGGGTCCACCGCGATGGCAGGCAGCTCTCATATCACTCACGCGCATCGACAAGGCTGACAACCGTGGTCGAGTATGCTTCACAGTTTGTTCAAGTGCAGTGGCTTTGAAAGAGCGTCTGTGATATCGCCCTCGAAAAACTACAAACCCTTCATCATTTCCACTCCTTCATTGCAGTGTGGTTCCAGCAAAAAAGTTGTTAACAGTAAAGCATTTATTATTGTGAACTTTGTCATTAGCAGTTCCACGTCGACGGTTGAGCTGTCGCACAATTTGCAACCTCTTCTGTTTCCTCCACTTGTTACTCTCGCAAATGTGGCAGGATACTTTCGTTGGCTCTCTACTAATACTACAACCTCAGCACTTCAGCTTCTACGATTAAACACGTCAGCGAGGAAGGTTTTTTGAATGAAAGGTGGTGAAGGGTGTGAAGTCGCGACTGAGGGTTAAGCATTCACCGCAACTGTTGATGTGGGAGGCGCCTTGTTGACCTCAGGTAGACAGCGCTCGTGTGTTCGACTTCTTGTAAGTCAAGAACCTTCCTTTTAACTTGCTTTGTTATCCTGTATGTTTTGCTAAACGCCATCCGAGGTGGTGTTTGTGCTACCCAATGATGGCACAAATAGCTTGGGGGGAGCAGTAAAGTTGACGGCTCTACAGTTAGGACCAATGAAACGTATTCATGCAGCAAGTGTGATGCACGGCCACTCTCTTCACCTCCTCCACGCGCCCGTTCCATCTCCATGTTGGAGGCAAGAAGCTGCATGTGGGACTACGTGGTCTCTCTCTACAGGCAGCGAATCAGTGCTTAGGAATTTGATGGCCATTTGTGTGAAGACGCGTTGATGCCGCCACTTGCAACCACCATCCTTGTAATCGCACTGACTTGACCGAGTTCGCTGCTTATTTCTCTTCTTCCTTGGGCTAAAATGTGTGTCAGTGGTGCGATTGTGTAAAGCCGAACTGAAGTAGTCAGCCGAAACTAGCTTACAGCATGTTGATGTGAGCCTGGAAGACACCTCTTCACGATGGTTTGCAATAAGTCTCTACAACGCCATGCGGTATCGTGGGGGCACTCGAGATTGCATGGAAATGAAGTGGAACTCACACACAAACGTCGGTAATGCAAAGGGCAGGCCGATTTCTCCACGCGCATCACTGGCAGTATTACTAGCATTTCAATGAGCATGTTGGCCTCGCCTCCCAGATGTGGCACATCATCATCATCATCATCATCATTACTATTATTATTATCATTATCATTACGTTGGCGTTTCGTCCACCGCGTCAAAGAGGCGCCGTAGTTGCCTCTGCACAGTACTGATGCAGAATTGTGGCTGACTTAGCGTTGGGACCAGCGTGAGGAGCCCATTGGTGGTCTCGTTATTCTCGACGACCGACCCTATGTTCCGTCGTGTAGTAACGAAGTGGTTTGTCAGCTCCATAGGTGAGTGGACTGGCTGTGCTTTCAAGGCTTGACGATGCGACTGCAACACATGAATAAGATTGTTGTCGTTGTGAGCTGGTGGTGGTAGCGAACACTGAAAATTCTAAGACTTTGGTTTTCGTTACGAAATCAGCTAAAATGCGTTGATCTGGTTTGGCTTTTATGATCACACAGGAGGCACGAAAATGGGCAGCCTGAAGGACCCATGAAGGTTAAAAGCTTTGATAGCTCATTGTGTACGGTCATTGTGCAATAAAGGTGCGAAAGAGAGCAAAGTGAATGGTTGAGTTCGTTTCTAACCAATTTAAGGCTACCGCTGTAGGTGGAGGCTTCGCCGGCATCAAGGTTTCGCCAGGCATCTAGCTTCATCACATAATGAAACGATTGCGTCTGGAGGCGAGATCCGAGGAGCTATTACCGTTATTTGGTCGACATAGAGGTCACAAATACGTCTCGGCCATGCATTGTTAAGGATGCAAAATCCCATCCCAAGCCTCTGTTTTCATAATCTTGTTAGTTGAGTATGGCAGCAGTTATTAGGTGTTGCTACGCTTGATATTTACTCCACCGATTTCGCACTGATGCAAATAATAGCATTAGTGCATCAGATCGGCTTCGACATCAAGACGTTTGTCGTGGAGGAAAGCATTTTGATCACTTCGAGGCGAACGTAGCAGGCGTTCTGCATTGGCAAGGAGTAAGTAAGGAGCATCCGACCAGACGAAGTCTTACGATTGACCCACAAGCCCTCAGAATTCACTTTACAGTGTTGATGCCTGAAAATGTGATGGTAAGGTTAACAGCACCTTCCACACATCAGCCTCCCAATCCTGATTAGTCCGCCGGCACTTGATTGATGATTGTGCCGTTCTTTGCTAACAATCGCGGCTTCCGACCCACATGGCTAGTTTTGTGGTATCAAGGCGAGGAGGAGGAAATGCGTTAGGTTCTTGAAGTAATAAGGCGACATGAGGCTTATTTCATGTACTGACTTCCCTTATCAAGCTGAGCAACACATTGCCAACCATGGGAGAGATGCTTATCTTGGCTACAACGATTTTGATGGTCACAGTGGATTGCGCAACGGACAATTACAACAAACCTTCGACTCTGACATTTCCATTCATTTATTGCAGTTGGTTTGCCAAACATTCTGACCCTCAGCTCCCGAAACAACCAAGGATCTTTCGAATCGGCATCTCCTCTACTCCAAGTTCGTACTCTTGAAGGTCATTGCGGCACTTCATGGACCATGAAAGATGCAAACCCCGTGGATGTCTCATGCACGTGTCCATATGACGTTAAGGAGTGAATGCAAGAAGTGGACGAAGCATCGCACTGTGATATGACAGCATGTGGTGGATGTGGTTCCACTTTGTGGAAGCAAAATGGTAGACAAGTTTTCAAACTGTAGAAATGGATACCCATCACCATTTGTTTGAACCAGCACACCAGTCGGGGTGGCAGGGTAGCGCTGAAGCGGTTGCCTGGTACGAACTTAACTATCGCAGTTGGCGCGTCCTAAGACCCCACATTAACCGGACCGTTCACTTCGACCATCAAGAATAGGTAATTTTTTGCCCAAAATGCACACAGAAAATGAATGTGCAACGGTGCTTTTTGGTTGCATTCCGGTGCCGATCGTGGAAACGCTTGATGCTGGATACAGCTTGTGGTTTGGAACAATAGCTGTGTCAGGACGATCGCATGATAGGCTTGACTTGTTTTTTCAAGATTTGTACCCTTCTGGACGTGTTCACAGGTTCCACACGCCTCTTCAATCACAATCGCTGCTGTGGCTGATCTCCAACGCTCTGCCTGCTCAAGCCGCCCGTTATGCATTGGCGTTGGATTTGGATGCCTCTTTGGCCAAAACGACGATTCGATCATTTAGTAATGGGAAGAGAAAATGGTTCTGCTGCTTCAGCTCACTCTTCACAATCCACTTCTTACATCCATCTAATTACTGTCGCTGACAGCACCAGCGACCTCGATCATCCACCCAAGAGTCAATGAGGGATCAGGAAACTGCCTCACGACCTTTGTCGAGATTTGGCTTCAGTGAAGAGAGCCAGCAAAGGAAGTTAAGGCTTGTGCACTGCCTCAGGTGTCAAAATAAAAAAAATAACACAGATTTGTCGAGAAGTAATGCCTCACCGCATGGCATTGGCAAAGATGTTTCATAGTTACTTAGGCGGCTCGCCGAAATGCACTACAAAGGGAAAGCAGAAATAGTTAATGGGCTTAACTAAGTCTGTACCTTGTTAATGAAACTGGATGGTGTGGTGGGACAACTACTGACTGCTGTCCGGCGTGATGCGTTGGCAGCTTCTTTTGCTTTCCACGGGGTCGTGGCAGCACCTTCCAGTTGGAAGACACGCCCATTTAGCCATGATTAGACTCCACTTGCTAATATGGTCATTCGTGAGGTCTTAGACAACCTGGCGTATGCAAATTGGCCGAGCAGATTTTCAATGAAGAGAGACGCTGTCTGTTCAAGCGTGTCACTCAATCACTCGCTCCCGCAGTTGTCGTTTGACAGCCACAAAAGTGCAGTGGTTGCACAATCACCACGAGAATAAAGGAGTCTCTTAGTTCGTACAAAAGCAATCCAAAAGTGCAAGTCTTCTTTTACAACAAAAGCAGAAACCTTTTAAGTTGTCAGCAAAGGCACTGGACCGTCGACAATATTACGCCATTCCGATGAATCGCACTGGGATTTACAACCCCCATAGTGGAACAGATTTAGACATGCAGAGGCGACTGACTAGTTCTTCTTCTGCAAGTTGCATGTCCTCGACTGATAATGTGCTTGATGATGCTCACAGCAAGCAGAAAGCATTTCCAGACAATAGTGGAATTCGGTGCAATACGTAGCTTCCACAAAGAACCCGGAAGGCACGCCTTCCCGAATGGATGTCACTGCCGCCCTTTTCACTGGACACATTATGGAATGAGTGAAGTTTGTGCTTTTGGCTTCCATTCGCGCCACTAATGGACAGGGCAGACGTCTTTGGGCACATTTGTCCTCTCGCTTGCGATGCATCAAAGTGAGGGAGGAGGAGAGGATGGCGCGAGATTGGCTTGATCTCCAGGCCGTTCCCAACCGATTTTCATTGCAATCCAAGTTGCAAGATCGTGCACAGATGTGTCAGACATGGGGAAACCAACGCAAGTGAGAAGAATGGACGATAATAATATTGGCTAACAAGCTCAAGGCTTTCAATACTCCTGCGCTTGCATGGATGAAGGTTCGCAAATGCAAAAGTCGTCAACTGTCATCATTACAAGTGTTGTGATCAGAGGTGAGAGTTAAAGCCACTTAAATTAGCAAATGTACTAAGAGTGTAAGCACAATATTGTTTTCACTTACCATGAGTTTTTATGCACTAATTAGCCGTTTTTTAAGCTACAAATGCCATTCCCTCACAGACTACACAAATCCGGATGCTTACAAGCAGTACAAGGGCCTCGACGCTTATTCATTTTGAAAGGGAAAAGGCTGAGTGTGATGTAAGACAATGGTCTTTCAGAGGTTTGCCCTGTAAGGGTGTGTGCTTAATTGTGGGGTGGAACCGGTGTTAAAAGTGTTTCATCAAGTCTTAACATCCCCAAGTTTGCTGGAGCCCTTATATTTTTGCACTGCTGTGGGGAAGCAAAAGTGGCGTGAGCAGCCCTAATGGGTTGGGCCATTTAGATGAGATCTAAGGCAGCGTAGCGCTTAGCCGTGGCGTGGCGCATTTTTTGTGCTCATTGTGACGCATTCTCCACGACCGATGGCAGAGGTGGCCACACCGATCCGCGGACAATAGTAAGGGCCACAGGTAAGAAGATCGCCATGAGCACGAATGCAGCCAGCTAAAAAGAATAAAGGAGCCAGCAAGAGTGTCATTAACAACGAGGTGCCGTTAGTGTCACACCAAACTTCAATGCCATGGTCGCTGAAATGATTTAAGTAGACCCTCACACCGCAAGCGGTGGTTAAGTTAGAATTCCTGCACCCTCCTCAATCTCATAATACTCAATCAGGATGCCGGATGACATATTCATTGCAACAGAAGTTAGCAGTTCAAGCACTCGCTGTTGCACGATGTGACGGTCACCAGTTCATTTCATTGTAAAAGCCTCCATTAAATCAATCATATTTGCAAAAAGTGCATTTTATCCTTGTACTTGCGCACAAGGGTTTGCTTTGCCTCGCCTTGAAGACTGATGCAAGCCAGTTTTATCCGTTCGCACATTCCTCGAACGCTTTGAAGTTAATGCACTTATAGATCCTTCTTTTTATTGTTTAAAGGCACATTAAACCAGCAGATGCAAGGTTTGAGAGGCTGGATGGTTTTTGCATTTTTTCGGCTGAAAATACGCTTCAGCATGTAGATTAATTGTGTTTAGGGCTGTTTGCTCATCAAGGCGACTTGAGCGCATACCTTGCATATCATTTCTCTTTACCTAGGTACGAAGAACACAAGAAATACTTCTAACCATAGAGTTAGAGAGGCTTGCGCTTGCGTGCTTGGGTGGCGCTAGAACACAGCGCACTTCATTCATTTAAAGACCTGTTTTAAGATTTTAAATGCAAATAATCTTGCAAAATGTAGGAAAAGTGGCTTAAAAACCTTGTCGAGGAGAAAAAAACATGCAAAAGTGGTATCGGCACTGAGCTACTGCAATCGCCACAGCACAATTTGATGCGGCGGACGCTGAAAGTCATTTAAGTAGACTCTCACGCTAGCTAATGGTTCAACAGATGGATTCAACAACTGTTTAATTCTCAGCAATTTGAGACTTATAATGCTACGCAACATATAATAGTGAAAATGATAGTTAAGCTTGAATTCTTGCACCCTTTTCAATCCCATAATGCCCAATCAGGTTGTTAGATCACACCAGCTTGCATGATGGGGATGAGATATTCAACGACCTGCTGCTGTGAGCTCTGATGTGTACTAGGGTTTTTTGTTACAAAAAAATTAAGAAAATGACCGCGGCTACAAAAGAATCGTTTGTGCATTCACCTATGTGTACACAATTCTTGTTTGTAATGCTGGGCGTTAATTTCCTTGTTCGAGGAATTTGCCTAGGAATGAAAACGGTTACGAGCCAATTTCATCCATTCACACATTTTCAGAGGGCTTTTATGCTGATGTACTTAGGAGTACTTTTCTTTATTGTCCGGAAGCACATTAAGCCCTAATGGGCGAGCATTTGGGATGCTGCGTAGCCTATGGCATTCCTATGCCCACAAATGCTCACCAGCATTTGGGTCAATCAAGTTTAAGGCTGTTTGCTTAGCCAAACGATTTGCGAATCCAACTCAATGCCTGCCACTTGACTACCTCATTATTTAAACGTTCTGAGTTGCAGTTTATTCTTGTTTATTCACTTAATAAGAAGATAAGAAATGCTCTTAATCAGGGAGTCGGGGAGGTTTGCGGTCGCATTCGCTGCGAATGCATCCGCAGCGCACTCTCATTCACGCGTTGAGTCGTTTTAAGACCTTAAACAGCACTTATCCTTAAGCAAATCCATGCATTTCTAATACCGTCTCTTGTGCTTTTATTCCATTGAACATGGACATGCCTTCAGCTCCAGGTTACACATACTACTGAAATAGCCAGCACGCATTCGCAGCGTGCATTCAGGTTTCATAATCCGCATTTTTAGCCAATTAAGATCCATGGAATCAGATTTTTTGCATTTGCAGGCCCACATTCACACAGTTGCTTGTCAAAAACTGTCTTTTTAAAGCCAATCAGCTACGACTGCAAATGCGTTCACCAATCGCCTTGTGGGATGCTTCTGAGGTTAAGCATGTCATAAAGTGAAGAGATTGACATTTCCTTTCATGGATATGCACGTTGCTTGGACCTGTCGGCGGAATAAGTGGATGCTTTTGACGAGGATGGATTTTATTACTGATTCAAATTCGCAAGAGGGAGGACGTCGGAACGCTGGGCAAGCGTAAGGCTCTGATCATTGACTGGCTGTTTGTTGCTGTCTTAAACTGCAGTTGTACATTCCATTCGCCATCAAATTGTGTAGTTTTTATACAGAAGAACGATCTACAAAGAAGCTTAATCCACTTGGAAAACTGCACGAGGTTCTGTAGCACGCAACAGGCTTTGAGCTCTCAAGATGCGCCTTCAGTCTGACCATGAAAGGGCAAAGACAAATGAAAACGTTGTTTAAAATTACATTTCTGGCAAATCTCGTTTAGAAAATTGCGACCCTTTACACATTTGTGCATATTGGAACTACCGTATCTCTGCCACGAGACAACCAGTGCCGCCACTGCCAACGCCAACCGTAAAATTGATGGCCAGCATGGAAAACCCGCCAAGTCGACCGCATAAGCTGCCTCGAGCAACAGACTAAAGTTGAGTCACAATGACAAGGGTTTGCACTGTTTGAATCCCCAGATTTGTGATTCCTGACAAAGACATGGATTTTGTGGGCATTTGCATGCAGTGCATGGGGCAATGAGGAGCATTTGACGTGGAATGGACATTCCTCTGCACTAACATGCGCTCCTCTAAGGTGGCCACACATTCACCGCTCCAGCTTGCCTTTTCTGAGTGGACGAAGGAAGCAGACAGAAGTCGACCGGCTCAGTTACTTTATCAGTAGGAGAAGCACAAATACTCCGAATCTGGTTTCTTCACCCCTGCCGATCCCTTATTAGTCGCATTCATCTTTGACTGTTTTTTTCGCTATTGAGGCGGGAAACCGTACCTATCGTGCGTTACCCTTTGGAAGCGGTGCCTTGTCACTGACTCCTGGTGAACGCTCTAAAAACAGGGAGAAGCATCACTAGACATGAAGGCTTTTCCCTTGCCAGTGTTAGTTTTATTCCTAATGGGAGCACTTGTCGCATGAAGGCTGCGGTGGAATTCGTAGTAGACGACTGACACGTGCATTTCATTTATTGGCTTCAGCTTGGCAAAGACTGGAAGGAACGTTCTATTGTTGAATAAGCTCTCAATTCCGCAGCACCCGGTGCTACATTGCCAACGCAGACGTAAAGGTGCGTCGTCAAAGGCTTGAGTTTGCACTACTAAAGGGGATCGCAGTACGTTGTAGATTTGGAATGATGAAATACCTCCGAGAATTATTAACGCGCAGTTCTGCGCGTCTGTGCGTGTACGTGCCTGCTGGGGCGGAGTAAGTGAAGCATCCTCTCTAAGGTGGGCATCGAATTCGACCCAGTGGACGGCAAGAAGTAATTCACACCGAAAAGAGCTACACGACGTTTGTGCAACACTTGTGCTCTTTAAATGTGCCTTGTAGGCGAGAGGTGGTCGTGCTCCATAGCCCAAGACGCCCTCGCCTTTGATACTTCCACTCCGCCACCTTGCATTCTCCTGCTCCTAACAAAATTGTCTAGAAGCAACCAACTTCCTCATCGGGAATGCCCACACTCGTTCTAAACCACCCCGCCAGGATGAATGCCTTTACGCTGATTCGCCATTTCAGCTTACCCCAGTTGGATAGGAAGCCCTGTGAGCTCTATTTGTCAGTGGTGTCAGTGCTGTCGTGACTTGACCCAAAGTACTCATTCCATTAATGCAACATTATTGTTGACGGTTACAAAGCATATTTGATAGTAGCACCTTTATTTCACCTCATCACACTTGACTTGACAGGCGCTTAACGTCTCACCACTCAACTCATCAACTTAACATGTGATTTTGGGGAGAAGGTGAGCCCCAGTGAGTTGCGGATCTGAAAATCCGATGCTAAGTCTCTTTCCTGCGCTTGGACGTGTGCCTGGATGAAGTTTCAGGCTCGAATTCGTGAGGCGCGCTTGGCTGTTGCGGCGACTGCAAAACGACAAAGAAGCGAGAAATGCTTCTTGCCCGCCTTAGCATTTAAAAATCAAACCTGTTTCGCAATTTGGTGAAGACACAACCCGTGGTGAAGGTGCCTGAAAGCACATACCAGCAAATGGCCGGCCATTCTCCACGGTAAATGTAGTTTGACGTCAAATGGTTAAAAAACACATTCTAGGCGTTTGGAGCTAAATGTAGAAAATGATGTTCCCTGTTTAATTTTGGGTCGCTTAATTCAATAAGTAGTATCGCGCATTCACCTGGTTGCATGCCAAAGCTTTCACTGCCACAGCAACTGTTTTAAAAAGCTAGATACAAACCTAGACGTGCACTCCAAGTACCAAGTCTGGACAGCGCTTTTAATCCCAAATAATTGATACAGATTGTACTCAAGCGCCTATTCAATGCATGCTGTGTGAGCAGGCAGTAAGGCTGAGACAAACGACCTTACCCATGTCCACCTCATGACAGCTTGCGAGTGCAGGGCTGACATGTTGTGCCAATGAAAGGTTTGCATGAGTTCTCATTATATTACACTACCCTGCAGGATTACAGTTACCACGTTTCCAGCGAGGTGTGGGTGGAGGGCGTCACTCGCATTTGATTGGAGGTGCCCTATCTTGTAGTCGAAGGGCGAATTTGTACCATTCTGTGTTTAGAAGCCACAAAAAACCCTTTTTTGGTGAAAAGCAGCCTGAATTCCTGTGTCCGAAAGGACACCAGCTTGCGGTCGCTTGGGGTCAGTTGAAAATAATGAGCAACGTCCAATGTGCCTCCATGTCGTCGGCGTTGCCTTCTTCTTCTCCATCCATCACCTTTTCTACCCTCAATTTTACTTCATCTGCATTAATATTTGAAGAAGAAAACTAATTTTGCTGACAGAATAGAGTGAGTCAATTCGAGAACTTTTTAGAACGAGAACAAATGCCAATCGTTCAGTCGTCTAGTGATACCCAATCAGTGATTTGGGCATGACGAAGCATCCTTACAACTGCTGTTGAGACTATACTACAGCGGTGGTAACGCTGAAATTGGAGTATCATGAAGAAGTCGCTTCGACAATGTGGAGGTAATTGTGCTGGAATGTCGCCTTCAACATCGGTTTGTGCAGATCCGAGGGCGAATCGTGTGACTTCAGTGACATGGACCAAACATGACTAAGGAATGTGTAGGCAGATTCCGCATTAGTGCGCGATGTTGTCCTATTCCCGCCACTCGTCAGTCTCCTAGAATGCCTGCGAAGTCAACCAGTTGCTTCTTCTTTAAGTAAAAGAAGGATGGACTGTCTTAGTCAGCTTTGGCTACACGGAAGGGCTTCAAAGCGAGCGTTGGTCTCAATGCTAAGGCTGTTGAAGAAGGACTGAGCATTTGACCTCACCTACATGCATCCATGAGTGTCCTCTTCAGGTCCTTCAAAGTTTTGTAGGCTCTCGATAATTTTAAAAAGATAGGGAGAGAGCGCACGTGGAGATTGTTCCACAAGGCAGCAGTTCCTAAGGCTGCAACAAGCGATCATAAGCCTACCGAAAGTGTAGTTAGTGGAGAGAATCGTTGCGGTCGATCAAATGAAGCATTTATCTTCTTCGGCTTCCCGTTGGGTAAATCATCCTTTCCCTTCACTGCAATTCCTGCTATAATTATCACTATCAGGTAAGGCATATGCACTGGCATTGATAGGGAGCGCTTTAATAAATTGCCAGTTTGCAGCACCTGCCCCCACGTCTCGCCCTCGCGCTTAGCAGACGTGAGTCTGATCGAGGCGCTAAGTTAGTTTTCATTGCTGGGCGGCATTGTGACGCCACGTTGAATGTGGATGATGAAATGCAAGTAGATATTTCACCACACCCTCCCATCTGCCAACGCATCCACGCCATTGGTTGGGTGGTGGCCATAGCAACGGCAGGACAAAATCAAACATCCATTACAACATTCTTCATAACACCTTATATCAACAAGACTGCCTTATTCACAATTTATTTTAATGTTTCAATGGGTCCTAAAAATAAGTCAATTTTAAAATTGCATGCTAATGATCTTGCATCGACGTGAAGGGATTCGTCGCGGCACATCATTGGCTTGTGCGCAAAGAGCCAATCACGTTCCTCTGAGGGGTCGGAGGCCTCCCTTGCTGTTTGTTTTGATTACAGGCTTTAATAACGGCCAACCGGGTGGACATATTGCCTCAATTTACCTCCTGCTTACCAAAATGCATGAATTCAATCCAAGCATCGTGGCCTATAATTCTCTGCAATGAAGTAGTTGTCCGCCCGAAGCCAAAGGATTGACTGTGTTCAATTTGGTGCGTGTTTTATGGTGCAACAAAAAGCAGAGAAATCAAATCTATGAAACTCTTCACTTGATAGACAAAATTACTATCTAATGTCCCTTCATTCTCTTGAGGTTGAATTGCTTTGCCTTCCATCACAGTAATTGTGAGCCCGTGGGTTGTGCAAATCCTCTAGATCCGCCTTTTCAAAGTCCACCTCGTGGTAGCCTACAGGACTTTGATGTACGCGCTGTGTGAATGTGACTTTGCATGACTTGGTGAGGTGACACTCCTCTGATGAAGCTCAATGGCACTCACCTCACTTCCCTTTAACAGCCTTGATGTGTGATTAGAGTGATAGAGACATCACTTCGGGTTCTCTGATGGTACTTGCATAGCCGGATTGACCTTCATGCATTACTAATTGCTTAATAGCAAAGAAATTGCTTGTAAAATGGTGTTATATAGCAAAGTAAACCTGCTGTTGAAGGGGACTTCTTTGGTTCGCTACAGATGGAGAAGCGGTGCGTGTTAACCTTAAATTCCTTTGGTGCGGATTAGTTAACTACTTTCAGACCTTTGCCGAGCATTGTTTTAAACGGAAAAAGGACTGAGAACAATGCGAAGGCTGAGAACAGCTTCAACAGCAGCTCATTTCATGGACTAGCTTGGCTGATGGCAATTTAGCTCTTTGAACCGACCCTCAGGGCAAAACCGTGGAGTTGAGATTGAGTGTACGCCTTTCGTGTCGCGCTGCAACACAAGGATTTGTTAGGAGCCTCTTAACTGCAAGTAATAGGGAAAGCATCTCACGTCAGTCTTTAGAGCAGAGCTGTTCTCCTGACTATGCTGCCTGTCTCACCTAACGAATTCCCTTTTTGTCTTAGGGACACCACGACGCTGAGCAGCAGCAGATTCTACATTTAAATAGGAGGATTTTGGGCATCGTCCTCCATCAACAACCATTCTGACGCCCTAAATTTCGCGATAAGAGATGATGAGTGATTCGTCCTTTAAGTGGAAGGGCTGTTAAAGCTCGTCATTAGTAAACATGCGGTGGCTAGGACGGAGTTTGATGAGTTCGGTGGTCTGCTGACTTATTCTGGTCCGGTTTATCCACGGCCAGTACCATGGGTTGCTTTAAAGAAGTGGAAATGATTTTAACCCCATCTTAATTGTTCCATCCACTTGCACTGCATACATCGATGGCACCGCCTCAAGGAAAGATTGTGGTTTTCTTTTGGTGCCGCAACTGAGTGGTTATGATTAATCCACAAACGTACTTGAGCATGGACGCTTTCGAGATGCGAATCGCAGTGGGTCCAGAGAGACGAAGCCTTTGGGACGGCGGTGTGGACTGACGATGCACAGCAGCAAAGCGTGAAAACTAAGCTGGAGGACGTGTCTGTAATATTTGTGCTCTTTAAAATGTGTGAGTGGCGTGAAAGCAAATTCGAACGTGATTGTGGAACAAAGTGGTGACACCGTAGAGCGCAGTGCCCATACTACGCAAACCGACTGATTTTCCGGTTCCGACCTGCACCCCAGTATTTAAATTAAAGGTGTTTAAGAAACTTGAACCTTCCAGCAGTAAAGGTGGTCAGCGGGAGAGTGATGAAAAGGAAGAACGTCTTACAGTGTCACTTTCATAGACTGAGAACTACTTGACTTGGAATGGACAGTAAGAGGGTCACCTGTTCTCGATGATAGAAGGGCTACAAGTATAGTTAAAGCTCCCCAAATGCAGCTTTCGGCCGTCTAAGCAGGCCTAAAGCTAACAAAAATAAAGTTATAGAGAAAAAAATGTGGACAAATAAATAGCTTTCCTTTTAAATGCTAAAAAAGGCTACGATGCGCTGGGTTCCCACATAGAAGGCCTACTTTGTTGGTGCCTCAGCCTTTGAAAAAAACTAGAGATACCTTATTGATATATGCTTCTGAAATTTGTAGCTTATTCGCCCACTTTTATACTATGTCACTTGCTTTTAACGCAGATCTTCACCGAAGTATCCGGAACGACTGCTTGTCATTATCACTGCTTCCCCGGCGCGTCCCTTGATCCACCTCCTGCGACAGCCATCACTACGTAATCAGTACTGCGATAAGCACACACGAGCTAACCGTGCCTGGCGCCGACATCCGACGCAAATGAGGCGACGCTTGACACCACGTCAATGGTCCCTCATAGCAGTGCAACCCGATCTGGAGGTTCGCTTAGCTCACCAACTAACTTCGGAGTAAGGAGTTTAGCCCACCATCAATGCATCCTTTGCGAGGTTAGTTTACCGGCAGTCTTTCCAGATGGTCCACAGCTAGGATTGCTTCAGTTGTTAACAGCCTTCCTGTGGAGCACGGGAGTGGGATAGTATCGGAGATAAACGCAGTTCTTAGCCCTTCAGCAAAGGCACTTCTTCACATTGCCGTAATATAGGTTGAATATGCACAAAACTGGGTCCGCCTTCCACTGCCACCACTGTAGCGTCCCGAGCATACCCAGAAGACGGACAGAGATGCAAGCGTAGATCAGAATACGTGCATTCAGAATAGGAAGGAAAGAGGCTGCTGACATAGCAGAGCGTGCGAGACTAACCAGCAGTCCAAACAAACAACGCACTACAAACACATTTAGTGGTTGTGGTGCATTGAATACGAATTTGCATACATTCTGATCAATGCTTGTCTCTCTTTAGTCTTCTAAGTATGCCTGACCCGCTGCAATCTTCATATGTTGGTGAAGGTAGTAAAAGTCTTTATAATTAAGTAACGCGAAGAGGATCTGTACAACATTTCTTATGAAATGGCTGCTAATGCTGATACCAGCATTGACAATGCAACATTGTAGCGACCCGAACATCCCTAAAAGACGGAGAGCAGGCTAGGTTTAGGTCAGAAAACTTGTATTCTAGACGGAAAGGAAGGACACTACTGGCATGGCCGATAGGCTAGCCTAAGCAGCCAGCATCCCGGCGATCGCCACTGATGACGGGCCAACCAACAGTCCAAACAAACAAAACATTGCAGTCCAAACAAAAGAAACACTACACATATAATATTCAAAAACTGACAAAAACAAATTGATCACTTCAAGTGTGAGCGGATTTATGCTAATCAACTTTTGTGTCCAGTTGAGTAGATAATGCGATCTAATTGTAATCGACGGAAGATCAGAATTACTGAGGCAGGCGGTTAAGTCAAGCTACCTCATCTCACGGAAAAAATAATTTGGCCTCGTTTAAAATGAGAATTCGTTAGGAGTGTCGTCATCGCGAATTGTGCCATGGCGTTGGCAGGGACATGTATTGTTTATTTTATCTTAAGCTTTTTCGATTTGCATGAAAATAAAGCTATAAATAAAACAAAATCAGATTTGCTTAAATAGCTGCTAATATGAAAAATCGATCAAATTTTCTTGACTTGTTTAGTTGGATCAATCAAAATAATCAGAAACGTGCGATTATAAATATGCTTGCTGTACCAGCGAAAATCAGTTGAGCCTCATAATGGGTGGTGGTTCCGGCGAACTCGAAGTTGCGCATTCTACAGATGGAGGAAAAAGAGCGGCGGTGAAGATGAAGAAGGAGATTGGTGTGATACAAGCCGTCAGTATTATATTTGGTGTTATTGTCGGGTCCGGCATCTTCGTATCCCCTGTCGGCGTCCTGCGATACTCGAATTCTGTTGGCCTTTCGCTAATCATGTGGATAGTGCCGGGTCTCTTCAGCATGCTCGGTGCTCTGGTGTATGCTGAATTGGGCGTGCGAATCCCGAAGTCTGGCGGCGAGTATGCATACATTCTCGAAGCCTTTGGTGGACTGCCGGCATTCATTGTGATGTGGATTACCTTTGTGGTGATTGGTGGCGTTAGCTGTGCCGCCAATTCGATAGTTTTTGCGGAATACATGCTGCAGCCTGTCTATCCTGACTGTGCGATTCCTGGACCCGTTGTCAGCATGATTGCCCTTTGTGGTCTGAGTAAGTGGGGTTGTGTTCATGCATTCTTTTAGTGTTGATTTGCGCGATAAACTGCTACAAGGTGAGGTGGGCGACGCGGCTGGCAGTGATATTCTCATGTGGCAAAGGCATCGCTCTATTGCTGATAATTGGCTTTGGATTATACTACCTTGCAACAGGTAAGTTATCGCATCCTATTTCTACAGAGTCGTTACTTGCCTTTAAATGCATGCGCGAAGTTTGTAGCTTGCGGCTTTGGGTGGCTAAAGTTTGTTAATGCAACTAGGTCATGTGGAGAGCTTCCACAACGCGTTCGAGGGATCGAATGTGTCTCCTGGTTATCTGGCGCTTTCCTTCTATCAGGGCTTCTGGGCGTTTTCAGGATGGTGAGTTTTCTCTGATTGGCTGGCTCGTATATCGCACATCAGCACTTCACCTAACTTTTTGTGTTACGAATTAATCTCTCGGGCCAACAAAATGTATTAAGGTTAGTGCGGTTCCACGCCTTGCTCTACATTTCAGCGGTGATGTGATTGCTTGCGAGCCACTTGGCTTCGGGACCAACAACTAATTACTATTAAATGGCCACTGATTGGCAGCAATCTGTCGAGCATAATGTTACAAATTGGCTAGATGAATGCTCACATCCTTTGTCGACTTATAGGAATTACTTGAACTTCTTGGTTGAAGAAATGGAGAACCCTGGCAGGTGAGTGTCAAGGAGATAAATGTAAAGTACTTGAATAGGGGCAGATTTGTTGATGCTGTATCTACTGTTGTAGAAATCTTCCATTAGCGATTGGGATTGCACTCTCCCTGGTGACCGGCCTTTATATGCTGACAAACATAGCGTATCTGGCAGTTCTCAGTCCTTACGAGATGTTGGCCACAGGCTCTGGATCATCCGCCATCGCTGTGGTAAGTTGGTACAGACGGTCTTATGCGGAAGTTTAATGCGATACTTCAAAAGAGAGAAACGTGAATAGAACAGACTAACTAACCGACATCGTGCAACTTTTAGGTGTTTGCAGAGCGTGCAATGCCGTGGATTTCCATGCTGATGCCTGTTTTCGTTGGCGCCTCAGTGTTTGGAAGCATCAACGGTGAGGCGCTGTCAATGTCTCGGTAAGCTATTTTCTTTGTCAGAACCTTACATTGTAATGACAATTAGTGCTAAATCACTTTTTTTTCTGTTGTCTTATCTGAAGTTTGACATACACTGGAGCCAGAGAGGGACACATGCCCTCCCTCCTTGCAATGATTCACCACTGCAACTTTACACCCATTCCCGCCATTTTCATATTGGTAAGCGGTTTCCTCTTTCTTTTGTCCTAATTTAATGGCTCACCACTTGAATGGCCACATTTTCAGCATTGAGGACCGTGTTTTTGAGTATTCACGTGCAAAGGTTGCTAAACCTTGGGATACTTTCCTCTCTAATATGTGTTCCCTGCCATAGCTTGTTCTCGCCGTGAGTTACCAGTTCTACAGCGATCTCTTCGCACTGATTGAGTTGGCAGGCTTTGCCTTCTCCTTCATTGCAGCTTTGGCGGTGGGTGCTCTCCTCTACATGCGCTACAAGGACCCGAAACTGAAAACACCTTTTCAGGTGCATGAAACTCCTATTCTAGGTGCTGATATGTGCCTTTGCTGCGTGAAGCAGTTTCTGATGCATTCTTCCTTTTCTCGGCTTGCGTAGTTGCCCATCTTCTTTCCTATTCTCTTCCTCGCCTGCGATCTGTTCATCTTGCTGCTGACGATCTACCAACAGCCACGTGAATCGCTCTCCAACGTCATTCTCATGCTGGCGGCAGTTCCCATCTACTGGTTGGGTGTCTCCTGGAAGGACAAGCCAAAGAGCTTCCAGAACTTCATTCGTAAGTGATCGTGCCCTATTTTATGAAAAATATCTTAGAGCACCGAGTCACACTGCCTTCCCTGTTTCTTTGCAGACAAGGGCACAGTATTTCTGCAAAAAGTGTTTGCCTGCGTACCGGTGGAGGACGAATCCCAGTTGGACGGAAACGCTGTCCCTCCCAAGAACGCGGACATGCATGTGGAGGCAGTTTAGTTGTTCATCATTTACAAACCTACTGTGAGGACGGTCAAGTTCTCAGCTTTGTCTTACTACCTCTTTGTTACGATTTGAGTGGCTTCTGCTGGACAAACTTCTACAATCCAACCTCCCAATAGCGCAGTACATACTTAGTTGTCAAAGCTCTGCATTGCTCTCCACTCAAAAATCTTTCCGGTCTTTTTGTCAGTGAACTAGAGCATTTTGTACTACTCGAATCTGTCTCTTACTTGACTCCGGGAATTGGTTGAGTCACCTCTGCTTCCGTGGGACACGTTTGTTTTGCAGATGGCGTTGGTCTTCAAGAGATGCGGATCTAGGCGCACATTCGACTCCACTAACCGAAGACCTGCAAACAGGGCGATTCATGTGATCTTTTTGCTTTCCACTTTAAGCTGGAGCATTCGCCTAGCTACTCGATTGAGTCAGATTCACTTGTCAAGTTACCAGTTTGTAAATAAAGTGAAGGAAGGTCGCCAAGTCGAGCATTTTGCAAAATAATTGACAATACTTTTGCCCAACTCTTTTGAAACCAGAGCTGTGCTGTGATTTGCGGGGCGTTTGGGGCTTGATGCTTGTCAAGCTTGACCTTTGACGGTTATTGCGAAGTGTTCGTAGGTCAATAGTGCTGCCGTCCCATCTCGCACAATAAGGGACGAGTCTTAATTCTGTTAACACGAAACACAAAATTGAGTCAAGTCACTGCCAAATTATTGTTTATTTGGTCGCCAAAACCTTATTGCTAGTACTTGATGCTTTTCACATTATGTGCCTTGCCCTGACCTAAGCGTGATTGGCGAGCCTTGACCTTGGAGTTGACCAATCAACTGTGGGCGACCGGTAACATTGAGAGAAGACGGGTAAGTAAACGGCTTTGGCGTAAGTGATGAGCAATTCGTAAAGAGGACGCCTTTTAGCCACTGCCTTCAGAAGAGCAAAATATTGCCCGACAATCATCAGTGACTTTCTTACCTGACAAGCAGCAAAAAATGCCTGTCAGTTTGTCATCCATGCGAAAAATTATTACCTGATGGAGTCAGCTGCTTTTGCAAATTGGATCCTTGTCTAAAGTACATGGTTGTGCGTCCAGCGCGTTTAACTAAGCGTTGGTGAATTTGGTCAAATGGTTCAAGCAGAACTGGTTTAAGATTGCAACCGTTGTTTTTTCAAGCCCAGAGGAATAGGCAACAGGCTTATTAGACCAACGAAACTTGTTAAGTTGTCAACAACAAAGTGATCGACAGCTGATTGTTGCCTTCCTAGGTAAAGGATTGATAGTAAACGCTTAAGCTTCCATGACCTTCATCTTGCTGCTCAAAAGCGTCATTTGTGAAGTGAGAGTGATTTGATTCGCTCTGGTCTAATCTTTTGTACAGATCGCAGTTTGAGGGGGGTCTGAGTAAACCTAGCAGGACCAAGTAACTTCTCATTTCGCCCATGTGCGCTGCATGGATGTCTTATAGCTTTGAAGAATCACAATTGGTAGTGGCAAAGTGTAAGATCACTTCACTATTAGTCGGTCACTCAAATAACCACGAAGCCTTACTTTATTTGAAACAACACGCCTTGATCCCCTTAGTGAATCACAACTGGAAGCAAGTGCTAATGACTGTGCAGAGATGGCCAGCGAAGAGATCGATCGGTGAACATTCAGTATAACCTAGGCGCAAAGAAAGAGCTAGTGGAGATGTGAACGATTCTCAATCAATCGTTGCAATTAACGTTGAGAGATTTTTGTCCTCGTCCTTGAACCTCAACCGAGTTCCAAGTCGAGTCGTCCGACCAAAGATCCCTTCCATACGCTTGAATAGGTGATCGGTTCACAACTTACGTTTACAGCCCTGCGCGGAATGTGTTTGGTGTCGTACTAAAGAATGCTTCGTACACGTGGTCCACGCATCAGTACATTCGCATCTCCTCTCTGGTGAAGCTTAGGCAAGAAGGAAAGCAACCCAATTCGACATCAATGCAACAATGTTTTAGTCACTGCCGGGCCAGAGCGTCATGTCTGTGAATTTCCTGAGCCATTTGCTTTAGTGTCAAATACTCTTAGGTTCTGTTAATGTACCAGTGCTTAAATGAAGCCAGCCTTTACAGAGGATCATCGTCTACACCAATGGCTTGATCATGATTGCAAGAATGAAGAGAATTGCAATAGGAAAAAAACTGCATCATTCCGCCTTCCATGGAGGCCTCTCAATACCCCTCTGCACACATTTGTTGAGGTCTTCTCTTGTAAGTACTAAGTAGTGTCAAATGAACCAGACAGAAGAAGCGGAGATGAAGCGTTGAAATGCATCCCTTCCAACTGTCAAACCTGCTAAAGGCGTAACTCTGACAAAGTCCATTGTGTGACAGGATACAGAAGTGTAACATCCAGGCTGTGTAAATGGCCATATGACGGTTTTGCAGGCGCGACATTGCCCTTCCAACGACCTGACGCGTTAATCCGCCAGTAGATGCGCAATGTGGTCAGATTGACCGCTTTGTTCTTTCATTTTTGGTGTATTTTGTCGAGGAAATAAGCTACTGAATGAAATACACGTGTGGCGTGAGTTGGTGGAGGCAGCCGAACGCGATGGCAAATAGATTGGGGCTCAAAAATAAGGCTAGCTCCCTCCTGCATCTCTCATCTAGCAAAACCGCTGTGGCCACTGAGATCAGCAATGTGCATGCACTGACACAGAGTCTTTGAGAGTGTATCAGACAGCCTTGGTACCGACGGCGCAGATCCCAAATGCCATCCATCCCTTTGGCCACTGAAGTACGGCGCCATTCATTGGGATCCTTTGTAGAGTCTTTTGCTGATCGAAGAGCTACAAAATCGGGCCAATCCGTACGTGGGGACCGCACACAAGCAGCACCATTGAGCTGACGCTGGACGCTTACTCACGTAGCCTGGTATGACGCCTGGGGAAGTGTTGGTCCTTCATGCAGGGGATCAAGCCCACACATGTCCATGTTCTCTAGCTCAAAAAATCCTGATTGGAGAGACTTTAAGTCAAGGCAAGTGGAGCGTAGGGAACTGCAGCTCTTGAACGGTCACTACTCCAACAGGTTTAAAACCATTCGCACTGTCTGTTGCATCGAGGTGGTGTGCTTTGCCCCTAGAATTGGTCATCACTCGCCTATCACCTTGACTGGCAGGGGAATTGTCGATAAACCCATATTTTAGCCCCTGAAAGGTGCTCTGAGCAGTTCCTTATCAGTTGTATCGGCACGTTTAAGCGATGGGACGGGCGGCAACTTATTTGTCCTGAGGTTGTGTTTCAAAACATTTCAGACATTTTGCACCTCATGTCATGAATTTTGATACGCTCACTGAGGTTAATCCGTTGTCGAGCCTCGCGTAGAGGTCACCCAAGCGATATCAAATTGCACGGAACAAAGTACAGTAACGTTACCCCTTTCAACCCCTCGGTTGGGCTGGCCTGTTGGCCAAACGGCGAACATGTCACAGCCCCATGCCTTCGCTTCAGCTAAATAAAAAGGAAACAGTAGATTGGCAATCGTTGTAGCTTTGTAACACACTTTTCACTTTAGCTGCAGTAAATGAGAGATAATAATCACTAATTTACACTATTACTTGTAGCCAATTTTACCGGGCGTCAGATTGCCAAAATCTGTTCTTTCTGGAGGCGTTGAACGGCCTTCAAGTGCTGAATTCACGTCCAGCATTGTCATGTCGCGACTTAATTGCAATTTATGGAAACTAATGAGGTCGTCCTTTTCTCTCGAAATGGAATTTTGTTTAAATGAGCATGTCAGCAGTGTAATATTGAACGATTTCATGCTGTTCATACCTGGACAATGAGAAATCGTCGCATGTAGATGTGAACACGAGCTGTATGATTCGTTTTTAAGTTAGCTAGTTAGTTTGGCTCGTTTTACATTGGGAGGCGTATTTGTTGTTTATACGTTTAAACATTCTTGTGATTTTGCCGGTCTATCACTTTCCTTTCAAGTTGTAGCGTCTTACCTCATATAAATGTGTCACTTGGAGCGCTTTTATAATGCTGCTGTTAAAAGGCGTCAGTGCGAAAGCCACTTATGAGGCATTCGTCGCACACACGCAATCAAGATCAAGACCAGACCTGCACAAATAGACTGGTCGCTCCACCTGATCAGATTGAGTTTGAGTTTCTACGAAATTGCTACTTAATTAATTTTAAGTAAAAAAACTATGGCAAGTTGTCAATTTTAGCTGTCTTCGGATAGTGGACCGCATTTTCAGCCATCTCAGTGTTACATTTTTGCCTTGGATGCATTGTCAAACCTATTGCACGTAGGAGCTGTAAGGCGCATAACAAGGGATGTTGTAAACATCGTGGCATGAATTTGTGCCGTGGTGCAATACATTCAATGTGGCCTTGTGAGGCAAATACTTCCCTAGGCTAACAATTTCCCTTAAATATCAAGCAAAAGCCTCAACTCATGCAAAGATGCGCTACATACCCCTACTCTTGGGTTCTAAGTGCCACCTTGATGCACAAGAAGTAGCATCATTTTCACGTATTAGGGAAGCACGTCATTGGTTATAAGGAATGCCTTCTAAATGACCACATCTAATTTCAATGATCCCTCTTCAGTTTAATTCAATCACACATTGGGTGTCGGTAATGTGCTGCAGTCTATGCCTCAACTAAGTTCTCGAGGCACACGCAGGGGAAAATGCACTTCCACATAATGAGACCATCCGTGGAAAGATAAGCCAAGAAGAAGTTACAACAAACTACTCCTTCAAAAGCCATGATTGTTCCACAAGAGACCACTCGCATTCTCGTAACTATGAGGCAAGACTTTGAGATGATACAAAAGACAAGAAGGCTAAAATTTTGTTAAAGAGCACCAGTGGGGACCAAAAAAAACAGAACAGGGATCGGGAACAAGGAATTTATTTAGACCCTTACGGATGGAAGGCAAATGAGCTATTGCATGAGAAAAATGAATGCAGCAATGGTAGGGACGGCGGGAACAGGGGATAAAGCGACCGTCATGGATGTGGTGGTGGTGGCGATGGCAGCAGTGGTCACGTCGAGATTCGCCGTAGTGCTGCTGCAGTAGCTGCTCTTTTGACCCACTTCTTCACTCGCCGTTGATAGAGTATTGTGGTGTGTGTTTGCTGCAATTCCTGTGGCACTTGGAGACGCGGTCACATTCCAAATTACTGCTGTCTTTGGAGTCGCGGTGGTGGTAGGGACTGACTTTGTGGCTGTCGAATTGCAGCCAGTAGTGTTAATTTTCATTTTAGCTGGGACGATGGCTATTTCTACCACAAATAGCAGGAGCACACAACCGAATTTCATCTCGTGGAGGATGATTGGACGTTTGTCTCAGTCGTCGGATTCTATTTATTCTAGTCAGACGTGAGGGGGTAAGGTCAGGGTGTTAATACGTAAGGGCACTGAAACTGACCAATCACCGATCACTCAGGGCGTTACTGGTTGCTGGCTCCTTTGATTAAAATTGAGACGTGGAGTTAAGCTTGTCTTAACGCCTGATTTTCCATTAAGAGAGTCAGCCTACCCCCAAGATTAGACTTACTAGCCTAGTTGAGCCACAAGAGGTGGCACATATACTATCAACAAATTGCTGAGCAGTTCGACCTCTAGACAGCTGCCTCATTTGTTCCATTCCATCACGGATAAAAGTGCTACATCAGTTCCTTCGACCATAATAATTAAACCGCTACTTAATCATGGATGTGCAAGAGGAAAGTGGCGGAAGCATCTAAAGATGAATGAAAAAGAGAGTTAACGAATTTACAAAGCAGCATATCATCAAATGAAATGACACTTGTCCATCACGAGCATCAAGGCTCACCACCAGCATTATCATGCTTTCATTGCGATCGGCTCGTCACAACGAAGTCAGTTGAGGTAGCAAATCGGACCTTCACCTATCACGCATGTCGTGCACCCAAACCACAAAAGTGAGCGTCTCGAAGAGGTCCCACGCCACTTCCGCATGCTTTGAAGTGTGTCTAGCATAAGGTGTTGTGTCGGCCGCGTGTGTTTGTGTAAAATGTGAGGTAGTACAGTGGAAGGTTTCGTACGCAGGTCCACATGGCGGTGCATTCGCGTCTCTCCCTCGGTGAAGCGAACGCATTCACAACATCGACATCCACGCCTCGTAACATCTAATCCGCCTCTCTGTTTGGCGTTGATATTTATGTGCCGCTGCGCAAAGAAATGTCTAACATAACCATGGCAGTAGAGAATTGGATTGTTTCCCACACAAAGTCAAGCGCTTCATCATGAAGACGCCCCCTATGAGTGCATTCCACGACGGAGGCGTCGCCAGCTACCCAAACATTAATTTGTTGGAGCCTTTCTTTTCAAATCGACTACGCAAGCCCAAACAATTACCAAAGCTGAAAAAGCTAGAATTGGATGCGCAACGATGATTTAACCCGCTTCAAGACGTCAATTCTGTCCATGTTGTGCTAACAGCTGCAATTCAAAATAGTTGTCATATCAGCTGACTAGTAATGAATGGGGGCTGCCCGATTTGTCACGAGTTTACCGGCACCACACTCCCCTTTCGACCACTCATCTACGTGACTAAGCTGTGAGGTGCCTTCATTCAGACGCCGAGGTGCTATTCTCATACATTTGCATGCAGCACCAGATCGGCCTTTACGTCGGATATCCACGTCGAATGATTTGCCTGCGACAGTCCAGTTGCCGTTGTTGGGGGAAATCTCGTATCCTATTCCTGAAAATTTGGTGCCTCAACACAGCGTGAAATGAGGCAAGGCTGATGAAAATGGCTGTGATCGTGGCGGTGGGTCCAAGTCGGAGACATCCTTCACACATGGTTCGTGGCTACGCAAGTTGCATGTAAAGTCTCTTTCTTTATCCTGTTGAGCAGCATGCCGATATGCTTAATCCGATCTTGCGGATTTTAGTGCGGAATGCAGTCGTGCACCAACTGACGTCCCGTATTTTACTACGAAGGCACGAATGACACAGAATGTCACAATATCCACTTATCCCCCTTATAATCTCCTAGCGGAACCGCTTCAGCCAATGTCCGTCTCAAAGCTTAACGATGAGAACGATGAGAGGATAATCGCCATACTAATGCATTTCTTGCATTTTGATGAATTGCTGCCCTGCTTGAAGCCGAACTGACTGATGATCGTGACAGTGGTGGGGTCAGTGGTCGCAGACCAGGGGCATTGTAGACACAGGCCATAGGAATTAGGCTATAAGTGGCATTTTTCTGTGTTTTTCTACCACTGCCATATTTTAGTTAGTTTCATTATGCGTCTATGAGTGACGCATTGATGTAGGCGCTGGCACACGTTGAGGTGATGGTAGGCATTCGGCAAGCTTCCATGATGCTGACGTCGAACGTGGTCCGTGACTCATCAACGCCTCGGTGAAATGGTGGGTGAGTAGAAACCATGAAGGAAAGTAGAATCTGGCAATCTAAAGCCTTTTTTGCCACTCAGTCGGTGTGGCAGTGCCCAGCCTTCCTCAGATGGACACCTTCACTCTGGTTATTAAATGCTGCTTCTCGAGAAGTCGGTCGGAATCGTTGAAGGGAACGACGTCAGCAAATGCATTTGCAAACATAGCCTAAAAACTCGACTAAAGAATGAATAAATGTGAGGATTCGAGGTCAGGAATATGCAGTTTTGGACAAGGTAAAGACAACCTGAGCCTTTCAGCACCTAATGCTCTACTCAAGTATTGGCTGGCGATTCTTATTTCCTTCGGCCTCGATGCTCCTGCGTGTTGCACTCTTTCTAGACCTGCAAAGGCTACGAGGTCAGACAAACGAGTGGTGCGATCGTGCAAGTCAAAGAATGGTGAGCCAATGGCAACGAAGCATGTCAACTCTCTCACTGTCAGCCGAATTGGTGCGGTGTGGAGAAATCATCCCATCTCGTGGTAGAAGTACGCACTCCAGGCTTTCACACACATGCACACACTTGGGAACAAACGATTTTCACATCCACTGGCACATTTGACTGCGTGAGACAGAAGCTCTTCAATGCTCTCGGATGCACGTAAGCGACTGGTGGTCACTGCGATGGCAAATGGACTTGAAGTCGTGGTTCATTTGGCTTGGACTTGTTGCCCAGGGACCAGTCTACTCGTCGACAATTGGAACAACAAATTCAGGTGCAAAATGCTGTGTGCTTGCGTGACAGTGACCACTACATGCCACCCAAACTGCAGTCTTCTTATAGGTGACACCACCCATTTTTGCATACGACAGTAGTAAGACTCTATGGATTAGTTTGAACATTTATGGAAGGCTCCGCTTCATGAAATGTTGCTAATCAGACTGATGAAAATGTTGATTGTGATGATTCAACATGTGGTGTCGACAAGGGGGAGCAGTGTAGGGGTGTGGACACCCCGTCGGTAACCAGGGATGCCGGATTCAAAGTGGTGACAGGGCGAATGTCAGAAAAATAGCAACAATGGGAAATGATGTTACGCTTTGCTCAGCAGGTCGCCTTGATCGCAGCTCCATGGATGCGTGTCGATGACCCAACCGCTGTAGACAAGGTGGAGCAGAAATTCTTCAAACCACCTCACCTTGACAGATGTGTTGACAAGAATGTGAACAAAGGAAGTCGCCATCACCTACCGTTTCATTGGCTCGTCAGTGTGATAAAGGGGAAGAATAATCTAGCAAAGGTACACGATGCGGCTGTAGACACACGCCACAAGCAACTTTACATCCACGTGCACTGCCTATGTTCCTCGAGAATCTCACCAATCCTTAAGGACTCAAGTAAACGGTTGCCACGTAATGCGGTGGCAGTCATTCACAAGAGAGCAAACGAGACATTCAAATCAGCTAACATATCTCCTTACCTTGCCTCCACCTCCAAGTGTTATTTTTGAGAGCTGATGGATGGTTAAGAACTGTCGCCAGGTTATCAGCGGTGGATGGTAATTACACCAACGTCAAGCATTCGCCGTCGGGAGGAGACTCTTTCAAGTTGCGTTTCACACACCTAAACTCCAATGATTTGTTTCCTTTCTCGTTTGAAAATACAATTCCCACATCGGCTCGTCAGGCTGCACAGGCTTTCCTGGCGCGAATGGGACTTGATGTGTGCCACAACCATTTCCCACATTGAGGAGAGGAGAAAATGCTGCTTTTGAGGCATTAGGAGGTAAGCTAATCTCCACCTTCCAGTTGCGAGAGTGGCGTAGTGGAAGGGGCTGAGCAAACCTAGTGCTTCTGCCATCCATTGAGAGGTGGTGGAAAGTTGAAAGTGAATCGTTTAACTAGAGGGGATCTATGAAGGTGCGTTTCACTTCTTTGTTGCTGGTAGAACGATCCACTCTGATTAACTCCATCTCAGGAACCAGTTTAGTGAGACATGCTAAGCGCGGTATTGCAGCACCTCAGAGGATCACCTTGCATTCGGCGGCCACCACAAGCATGTTTGCCAGACTCCGTCTCTGCTAGCAAACTCTGTAATCGACCTGTCAGATTACGTTTTGCATATATATAAAGCCAGAATGACAAAGTAGTAGAATATGAAGCTTGAAGAAGGGCGAAATAATGCAAAAATGTGCCGTTGTTTCCTAAAGACTCATTCAATTTGCCTTGAATTGATGCTCGAACACAGACTTTGCACGTTCGATCAACGCATGTCTTAAGGCTTACTGCTCTTCGCCTTGAGGTATGCTTGAAGGACGGTAACTTTGGGATTGTTTTATGTGCCAAGGAAGGGCGGGAAAGTTAATGAGCTCATGCAGGAGGACCAACAAAACGCTAGTTTAGGCGCTAGTCTGGTCCTTAAAGTGCTAAAGGTTACCACTACCAGCTGACTAGGATTTGTGGCACTTGTAATAAGAGCCTGGTGCCAATGTGCCATGGAATGCCAAGTAATTGCTGCCCTGTCAACCTGGATGACGACTCCTGCTTCCTAATGCAATGCCATACATTCGTCTGCTAATCTGATGGTACATTTTGAGGACTTGCTCCTTCCACATCAGTTGCTGCCTCGCGGAATGGCGGAGAAGGAGCTGCTCGTTGGAGTGGTGAGTGATGAGAGTCAGTCCTCCATCATAATATTTCCCATAGCAACCTGGACATTCGCAAATGCTAGTCCAATACGGGTAAATGATAAGAAAGTCGGTCTTGCCTATCAATGATCTGCTTAGCGCATCTTTTAACATTAATGAGTGGTCGACTGCAATGCCAACGCATTCACTTCCACGCCTACGACCACAAACAAATAGGAGGAGAGAAAGGAGGAGACGACTCAAGTTAGTTGAGTGACATTTTCGCATGAGATGAAGGGCATCACTGAACTCTTCGACTTATACTGGGGAATGGCTTGTATGCAGTGGCCAATGATCAGAATAAAGGCATCAATTCATCGGTGAACACCAACTGCATCCACTGCATCAGTCTCACTGAATGCGTCAACTTTTCAAAGCACTGCGAGTGCGGCAGCGAACGAGGACAATAATTCTTCGGTATCGATGAGATCCAGTGACACTGCCGGCATTACTCTGTCTCCACGAGGGCGAACGATTCCGTTAGCATGGCCACAACAACCACGACGACGACAGCCTCGGGTATACAGTAGCATCAATGTGACAATAGAGCTGTTGCAAATCCCCAGGCAGTTGCCATCACTTTAAAGGTGGCCATTACTTCCCCTGTTTTTACCATTCCTCTACTTGGTATCCTCATTATTTTCACTTAGTAGCCTTTTTCTTATCAGTGTGAAATGCTTCTATCAGCATAATTATCATCTCCAATTACGCTTCTCCTAGATGTTTTTTACTTTTCCAATGAGGTGGAACAAGTTGCGAATGAGCTGCCGCTGTTGATAGCGGGGCGCCTTTTGGTCAATGTCATTATGGGGAGAGGATGTTGGGTACTTATATGATAAACAGCTCTGTTGATGGTGCGTTAGTGCTGTGAATTCACTTGCCCATGCAAGTAGAACGTCCACGTCCACGTCCACGTCACAGTTAATGGTGCATTTCCTTAACCAGCAAAAACCTATTCCACTTTTATGCAGCGAACTGGATTTCTCGATGTCATATGCTTCTGTATCTTCAGACCTAAAAGACAAGATACATTTTTAAGCTAATGAATGCTTCAAGCTGTTCTCGTATGGATAAATTGCTTTAGAGCCCCAAGGATGCCTTAATTGCAGCGTGCAGTGCTTTCCCCAATAACGTCTACTCTTTCCTAATAAGTAGTATGCAAGGACTCAGAACACAGCCCCTGAATGGATTTAATCAATCATACTCAACCGCCTCATAGTCTGGCGATTTGACTGATAAACAGTTGATTCTCACAACTCATCTTTGTAAGTGGTCGAGCTGAAATTCGTATGGATGTAAAAACTTACAGAGAATCAAAGATCGCAACGCTTGGATGCTTGGGAAAACGATACTAACCAGACCCAGTGAAGCGGTTTTCACTATGCTAAATGATCAACGTGTGACAACTTGATGAGCGTTTACGTTCTACATAAAGCACTATTTCAGTACGAAGAATTCGGACAAGCAGGTGGTCATGGGAACATGATCAAAGGGCCAATCATTCAGTACATTAAGAGCGATCGGTACTTTCAAATCCTTTCAAGCAGCCATTGCACAACATTCATGGTGGCCCCATCAGCCAAATAAGTGCTGACCAATAAACTAATCAGTCGCGTGGTAGGCAGTTCACAGTGTAGGTAGACACACAACATGAAGCGCAGTCGAGCTTCGACTGGCATAGTGTCGATGATCAGCCAAACCGCCTAGGGTTGTGCGACCACCTCAAGTGTTCGACAAGTGAACTGACAAGTCAAGTACAGCAACAACTCACCCACTAATGAGTTCACCTGCCAATGACGAAACGGTACTTCAACGCCAAAATACAATTCACACATTGTATGCATGATCTTTAGTGAAGATTTTGATAGACCATTGTTTCACATGACACGAAATCCGTGTAGCAGTGCATTTTGATAATTTGAATCCCCAAAGAGGCACTTAATCACCTCATGCCACCCAAACTGCAGCCTTCATCCAGATAACGCCAATAATTTCTCTGTAAAATTTGTACTTCGTAGGTGCGTGGCTGATAAGGAATTCGAATACGATCGTGAGACAGTGCGGTGATACCGAGGAGCGCGGCAACAACCCTGCACATACGGACCAATTACCAAATCCGACCTGTATTCCTAAATTAAATTAAAGAGGTCAAGGAAACCCGAGCCTTCTCATGGTAAAGGCGGTCAATGGGAAGGCGATGAAAAGGGCGAAGTACATCATTTTGCGATTGTTTCGACTGTAAGATGCTTAAGCACCGGACGCCATTTACCGGACCCTCTTTACGAATCGGCGTGGATGCGCCACTGCCTCTGGGCGAATTAAGCTGGTCCATCTGTTATGTTATGTTTGTTTGGACTGATGGTTGGTCCGACACAGAGGTGACCAGCGGTCCCCTTCCTTTCCGTCTAGAATACAAGTATTGCAATCTACACCTATCCTTCTCTCCGTCTTTAAGGGCGGCTTGGGGCGCTACAGTTGCGGCATTGGAAAACGGACCTAGCTTTTTGCGTTTTTTACCTAGATTTAACCATCAAATGGCACATCACAGCAATGCGAAAAAGTGCCTTTGCTGAAGGGCTAAGAACTGCGTTTATCACCGATGCTATCGCACTCCCGTGCTCCACAGAAGAGCTATTGACAACTGAAGCGATCCTAACCGTAGACCATCTGAAAAGGCTGCCGGTAAACTAACCTTCCAAAGAATGCATTGATAGTGGGCTAAACCCCTTACTCCTAAGTTAGTTGGCGAGCTGGGCGAACCTCCAGATCGGGTCGCACTGCTATGAGGGACCATTGACGTGGTGTCAAGCGTCGCCTCATTTGCGTCGGATGTCGGCGCCAGGCACGGTTAGCTCGTGTGTGCTTATCGCAGTACTGATTACCTAGTGATGGCTGCCGCAGGAGGTGGATGAAGGCACGCGTCAGGAACAACGCTGAAGAGAAGAGAGGGACCATGTAGTGGTTTGTTTGTTTGTTTGGACTGTTGGATGGCTCTGCACTTTGGTGGTGATCATCTTGAGCCTAGCTGCGTGGGCTGGCCTCCCGGCCATGCCAGTAGCCCCTTTCCTTCCTATCCTCACTACACGTATTCTGATGTACGCTTAGCCCTCTCTCCGTCTTCTTGAGATGCTTGGGAATTGTGTGTTTGCCTGTCTCAGTGCGAATCTTGGAAAGGCACCTCCCTGGCAGAGGTTAGAAATCAGACTGATGAAAGTGTTGACAGTGATAACTCAGCACGTGGTGTTGACAAGGGACACAATGCAGAGTTGTGGATATTCTGACAGTAACGCAGCACTATAGGTGATTAGCAGCGGCAGAGGTGAACTCTTCATTACTACAGCCTTAATCTAAGCTAAACATGTGCGAGTTTACGTCCCAACTTGGGCAACCCTTGTAGACACGGTGAAACAGAATGGCCCTGCACTACGTCACCGTGACAGATCCATTAACATGCATGCCAGAGGCGTGAGTCATCTCTTCTGCCACAATATTAGCCTCATCAGTGTAAGAAACGGCGAAAACACTGTGTAACTCTGACACACCCTACCAACCCATTTACATCCACGTGAACTTCCTATCGTTTTCGAGTGTCTCACCACCCATCAAAGATTCGCACTTAAAGTTGCTACGTGATGCGATGGCACTTATTCACATGCGATCAAAGAGGACATTCGAATCAGCTAACCTTTTGCTTTTTCACCGCACAGCTAAAGTGCTTTCCTTGAAGGCTGAAAGATGGTAAAGAACGCAAACCAGGTCATGGACATTGCGGAGGCATAGAAATTAGAATTGAGGTGTGGTAGAGGAGCAGGGGCATGGATTGCGTCCCACACTGAGGGATCTTTACTGCGAGTAGACTTTTTCATGTTGCATTACACACATCACAACTTCAACGTTTGATTTCTACCCTCGTGGCATCTGCGTGATGAGTGTTTGAGAATGGATCCCCTCCGTGTGCTCGTCAGGCTAAACACGGTTTCATGGCAGGAATGGACAATGGCTTGCGAAACTGTCCTTCCTCACTTTAAAGAGAATCAAAGTGCTACTTTGTGGAACCTCAGGATATCTTCTAGCCTCCATTTCTCAGCCGCTTAAGCTGCATAAATGGAGCGTCCATGCAAGCGCTGCTTTGGCTGAGTCAGTGCGGACGTGAACCGCTTCTACGAAGCTGGACTGTCCAATTCGTGCTGCCTTAAAATAAAGGCATTTTAGGTCTTTTGTTTTTTTCTCGTGCATGGTCATGTGAGTGGAGAAGATGCGTGTTTCCATCCCAACTTATTAAAGGGATGAAATAAATTGAGGATTCTGCTGCGGTTTATTGCAAGGCGCCTCGTATTTGACCTCATCATTGGCAGAGGTTTTAGGCACTTTCGTTGATGAATAGCTGCACAAACAACGTAGTGGTAGGTGAGTTCACTTAAGCGTGCAAGTGACTGGAATACAAATGCACATCAAGCTTGATGGTGCATTTTCTTACCTAATAAAATTTGTCCTGCTTTTTTGACAGCAAACTTGCTGTCTCGATGCCATATGCTATGGCACCCACTGACCCAGGCAGGCACTGATATGTACTCTTTTCTTATAAGTAGTATGCAAGGACTGAAAACACGGCAGTCTTAATGGAACTGATCAGACACATGTGTGATTGTGGGTAATCCACAGGCAATCGGAGATCACATCGCTCACAAGCCACAGTGTGCAAGTGCCTGTGCTTGTGTGTGTGGTTGTTCATTACAAGGTAATCAAATCACTTTTGCTCGGCAATTGGAGGGCTTCTTCACTGCTATTGCTGTCACTCATTACGATGTTAATGAGTTCCATTGCCACTTCTTGGCATGCGAGAGAGCGATCGCTCGTAAGGTTGATGAGGAAAATGCACTGCAAATGGCCACGTGAACTCGTCATGTAGACACGCTAACTGATAAGCTGTGCATCAACAGAAGTACACCACACCTCCCCTTACGATGAATGTGACTGCAAGGCTCAGTGTGATAAACAGTGACAGCATTGGCAATTTGTTTTATCTCAACCTCTGCTTCGCTTACCATTCCTCTCCAATGACGGAATCGCCTATTTAGCGGATGCCGTCAGCATGCTGAATGATTGCACAACACTATTTGGCTCGCCAACTTTACCTACAGACACGAGACTAGCAACGGACTAAGCAAACACGACAAAACCACACCGCTGAACAGCACTGGTGAGTTAGAATTAAGCAAGGCAACGCAAATTTGACTTAATCCTCATTCACCTTTCCGCTTACTTGCATTTGGAAAGGTTGAAGCCATGCAGTCGACACTCGACTGTGTCTCCCAATGTGGCATCGGATGTGAGCGTGAACTGCCTACAATGTGACCCATCGGGTTCATGTACCATCTCTTTGACTGATCGGACCACCGTAAGACGAACGGAATCGCTGCTTCAAATGGATGCAATGCAGTTAGCGAACCCACTGCATTGGAGGGTTCGCCCCTAATTTATGTTCCTTTGTCCAAATGCTTGTGCACATTCGTCTCCCTGGGATGGTACTTAATGTGAGGAAAGATTGTAGATGGAATTCGATTGTGCCTGTTGATGTGGCATCTGATGTGGTCGTGCGCCAACTCAAGCAGTGCAGTGCCCATCATCAGACCCATTGGCGTTATTCCCGCACCAAATTGACTGATGAAATCACCACCACTGTTGGAAGTTACACTGCTTTTAGAAGGTGGAAAGTGCCAATCATCTATACCTCATGCCACGATTGAACCTCCTTTCCTGTTACAATGTCCATTTGCTTGCCACATTACCCACTCTACGATGGTACTTGGCGTGAATAAGAAAGAAAATAATTTGATTGTCTCAAAACGACCGTTTAGTTTTAATACAGGTCGTTTCACATTAGGGATTGCTAATCACGTTTTCTGTAGCTTCAAGTCACCGTGATCTCTACTTGGTGAGCGTTATCGACAATCATGTATTCATCCAGCTTGCCGCTCTCACTGTCGTGCTGGAGCAATCAACCGTTCATTGGTCCTGCACTTAAGCTGTAAGGTGGATGCTCGTAGTTGATTGGTTCGTTTGAGGCCGTTGTGTGTGGTCACAGCACCAAGCTGTGAGGTAGGTGAAAATGCTTGAACGCCGCCATTAAGGCTGCTGTGTTCTGAGTTCTCGCATTCCACTTCCAAGTTAATTGCAGCAGTGACCAAGGCAAGACTGCACACTGCAGCTGAGGTTTCCTCAAGGATTCGAAGCACAAAAATGAGCTAAAATGAGAACTGTCGATTATATTAAAATGCAATCAACTCATTTTGCGATGCAATGAGATGGCTTTAGTGTTGCTATTAATGTCTTTGATCACTATATCAATGAGTTCCATTGCCATTTTATGTCATGTTAGACCGCGATCCCTAATGAGGGTGATCAGAGCTTACCCGCAGAAAATCACGAGCAAATCACGAAGCACTCATTAGCTAAGCTGCTATCTTGCCTACGTGGGCCTGTGAGTGGTGATGGGCATGACATTACGACAGAGAGTTCGGTGCACTCAAAGTGGGGTAGTTTTTGCCAGCGAGGGAAGTGCACTGTCAACTGTGCGCACTTATTTGCAAAAATTGTGGACCGGCGCCAAGTGCTCGGTAGTTGGAACACTTCTCAGCATTGACCTACCGTCACTGAAAACAAAGCGATTTCAAGCTGCCATGACGGTCTCGAATTTGCGCTTGCATTATTGCAAGGAAAAAGGAGGGCGTGAAAAGGCATTGTGGTTGGAAGGAATACTGGAAGGCACACGAGAACGCATTGGCGTCTACACTGGCACACGAGCGTACAGAGAAAGCTGATCGACCTTTCAAAGATCTAGCAGCAACCAACAAGTCACAAATACACAAATTGCATTAGCAGATCTCCAAATGCAACCCGTGTGAAGCGGTAGCGAAGGCGAGGCTTGCAATCATTACCGCGTCACATTTCCTCCCTTTCTCGCCTAACACAACAGTGACAACGACTTCACTGCTTAACCTGGCGCATCCACGGATAGACAGAACGGGCAACAAGACACATAATGAGTGGTTATCGCAAAATAGTAAGCATTTGCCGAGCACTTGGCAAACCCAAATCCCTTCCCAACAACACCATGGGTCATTAATCGAAGCCCACATTTGTGCGAAAACTAGTTACGGATTGCCTGAACAGTCCTGATTTGCCAACAGAGGCATTTAACAACATAACAAGAGCATGATTTGATCTTGATGTAGAAAAGCGCCGCATCTTAGCCTTTCCATCATGATCTCTTCGCGTTTACCCCAGTAGACATGCGTATAGAAAGGCAAATCAACCTGCAAAGAACCCAATAATAACTTACTAACAGGAAGGAATCACAGTACCGAATACCCGCCAAGATGATTCCTCTTCGGACAAATCAAGCCTCAGCAGCCAAGAATAAGTGCTACTGAAACCGGCACCACCAACGGTTGGTCGGCTGTTATCCATGAAGCGATTCACTGACATGGATGTCCTGACAGCAGGGTGAGAGCATGCCTATGCTTATGTCTCTACCACCCACACATCCACCACTGGTCACACGAAAATAGAAGCAAAGAGTCAAGGCTAGTTATCACTGTGAACGAAGCAAGAGCAGAGAGCACTGCGGGACCACTTTTCCAAGGCAGTAGACGAGATAAAGAGACGAAGGCAGCCAGTGTGCTGACGGCTAGGTCTGCATCCCAGTGCCTTATCCTCAACAAACACTTCATTCATAGCCATTTAAGGGCAGCCATCACAGGAAGCTCCTTTTTACCCTATATACAACTAAAATCACTCACATTTGTGTCCTCCTCCCACGTCATTTTACCCTCTCACAAGCAACGCAGGATCGGTCAGAGGACCAACGAAATCTATCTGAATCAACAAAATGGTGCACAAGTTTGGCGTGGCTCTCTCCAGGTGCTCAACCCCATTCGGCGGGGAAGGACAGCAGTAGGCTGCTTTGTAATCAGAAGCAGACCACTTCGGACACTGGTTGGATGCTCCTGAGCAGAGCGCCCGAGCTACTGCCTAGACTTGAGGCGAAGAAAGAGGGAGGAGGAAGGGAAGCCATCACTGGTGATGAACATGACCACTCTCTGCAATCATTCGCGTATACTGTGCCTCACACTTCTCTGCTGCACACCGCACCAACTTCAAATCCTTCTAACAACGTGAGTGTGAGCAGAAATAAGATGATCTCTTGGTTGCCTTGGCTAGCGCTAAAGTTTACTTGCAGTTGACCGCACAGACGCCTTCAGGCATCAGTCATCCGTTAAGGCGCATGTGCCTACGTGGACTAAGCTGACCCTTGTGAGCTGTGGGGGCGCTGGGTTGGAAAGACCAAGCACTCCATCGCCATCCACATCTACTCAGTGCACTCACACTTGTCGTTGGAGTTCTTTACGATAGACGCATTCATGTTTAAGCATGGCTTCACCGCATAATCGTCGACCGTAACCACCTGGTCGATAGCATTTGTTTGTACTGAGCAGGTCACAAGTAATAAACTTGCAGGGCGTCTGTGTGCACCTCATTTGCTGAAGCAACTGCAGCCTCATCCCATCGACCAACCATCCAGCCAAACGTGGGCTGAGGTCAACGTGAGGTGCATATAAATTCACACACAGCGGTTGGCTGAAGAAGGCGAGCGCGCTATGCTGAGGGTAGCCCTCTTTCTTGCCACTCTTGTCTGCTTCTCAGGTACGCATTCATCTTCCCATTATAAAATCGCTCTCCTGCTGAACAAAGCAAAGCACCGTGTGCCATAATCCAGTGTGTGTGTGTGTTAGCAATTAGTCTTGTCTGTGACAACGTGCCACTAATTTCTGGATGGACGCGCATTCCCGAATGCAGTTGATTTCGCTGCCACAAATGCATTACACACCAACTTTAAATGCCTTTTTGCTAATGTGGAACAGGAGCCGAGCCAACACTGTGGGGTTCTCGCATTGTCGGTACACCCGAGGGGAAATCGCCTCCGATGTACTTTCGTTTTCCCAGTGGCAGCGTGAGTGTACCACTTTTGCATAAACTAACCCATCTTGTCAGCACGATACTAATCGTGTTGTTGTGCGCTGCTTCGAGACTTAGTCTTACATCATGCACTCCTTTCCCACTTCGAAAATGTGGGCTCTGCAAGGCCGAAAACGCCCTGCCAAGCACGCATTAGAGGTGTCAGTGAGCTTTCCTTCATTGATTTAGTACCTATTGGCACATCCCAAAGACGCCGCTGAGTCTTATATCGAATCTCGAAATGGCACGTGTTATACTGGGAACAAAACCATAGGTCATCCCTGCCAAATAAATAGAGGTAAGCAAAAGGACGATAGATCTCTGTTTCGTTTATCTACTTAATGAACGGACATCAGAGTGCCAGCAGGAGTGGCGCATCCACTTGACAAACTTATTCAGGCAGAGTTTTTGCCTAAATGTGTGTACGAAATGAAGAAATGACCGAACCTTGTCATCGTTATGGTCGAATACCTTTTGTGTGTAATTGTAGATAATGCCAACATAACAATAAACAACGTTTCGGAAATGCGGGATATAGCAATACTGAGTAGAGCAGGACTTTTTTCAACAGCATTCTTCGTGCCCAATTGCACATTTCAGAAGCCAGAGGATGGTGAGTGATGGAGTGATGACGTAGGATGGAAGCGTATTTGAAATGAACTAATTTGCTGAACGCATGCCTTGGCAAGTGATGCAGGTGGTTGATGCGCCGTTTGAGCTCTTTAACTGTCAGTAAGCTTGAGGAAAGAAGATTGAAGAAGATTAGTCCCCAATATTGCTTTTTCACAGGTGAAGTCGATTTGAATGCGTCATTTCCGCTTTCCCGATTTCGGAGAGGATATTCAAATGTGGAAGTCAAGTTGGCTCTTGGAGGTGCGGACAGTGAATCCTTTGTGAGTAAATAGTTTGTGGAAATGCTCGTCCTGCATTTACTTGGCCCTCGCCATCATTTTCCACGATTTTGCGTTGCTTCAATTCACTTGTCTTCTTCTTTACCATAACGTAGGCGATCCTTCAGTTGAACAGGGATACCACTTGTGAGTGGAGGGGCATCTCTCTTGTTCAGTCTTCAGCTCCCTTCTGCAGTGAGTTCCATGAGCATTCTGCCAGGCCATTTCTCGTGTCCATGCATTTAACCAGTGCGCCGATCACGATTTCCCTGTTGATTCCAGGGGATTTGAACAAAGATGTCGCAACCAATCGGAGAACATTTGTTTTGAACATCACACGAGAGAATGCGGTCAACTATGATAAAATTTCTTGGAGAGGAAACACAACACTACTTATTGTGACTGTTGATTGGGAGCAAGGAGGTGAGTGAGTGTCTGCACTGTCCTCTTGTCAATTGCGACACCTTGAATAGTAATGCTTCAAGCTGGGGTGGATGTGCGTTGAGCACTGCCCTGATGACTTGAGCTGTAGGCAGGCTTTAACAGCACAAGCTCTCAATAGGCGACTGAAAGTGTTGCGTTGCTTTAGGTGAATCACCAGAAATCGCGGCGTGTGATGGTAAGTAGGAAGGCATGTCTGTTATACAGTAGTCAGACAGCATCACATGCTTTGCACTAAAGGCCTCTTATTGTGCCGGGCAGTCTGATCCAGCATGAATGCAACGTGTCTGTTTGTGAGGAGATGATTTCGCATTGTTTGGAATGGCTGGAAGCACTTTTCCGCACTTCGGAGCAGCTAAAAGCAATTTTGGTTGATTTGTCTAATGCATCGCTTGACATTACTTTTAGCTTACCAGGGCAAAACCGGTGAGTGAATGGGAATGCCCCGCGATTGCATGTAATTCAAAGTTATCAGCAGAAGTCACTCACTCTAGCAACTGCACGTAGCCTTTCTTTCAAGGCGCACCACCCAACGGTTCCAGGCTTTACATGCTTTTGCAAATTTATGCCTGAAATTCCTTTTGCTGATGCTTTGCAATCGTGAGTAGCCAGGTTTTCCTCCCACGGACAAATTTGTGTTACATGTGCATTTCTTTGGCTGAACACCATCCCTAGCCCTAATAGCCTGAAGTGCTGCTTCAGCAAACAGTGCATGCATTCACCTGCTTTGACACGATTTTCACTTTATTGACTCAAACAGCGACTTCCTCCTCCGGTAAGTTGATGCACTGGTTCCTTTTAACTTAACCTCAACACACCGACCCATTTGTTCGAGCACACTCCGTTGAGCTATCCACTCTGCCTATTTGCATCTTACAGGTGCCACAGCGACGCTCCTTCTCCAAGGTAAGGCAATCGTCTGCATTGTCGAGACGCATCGGCCTGAAGGGCTGTTTAATGGGAGACTCGTCACTGCTCCATCACATGGACACCACATGCTTCTAGCTAAGCGCATATTCCCGTTTATTCATGTCCTCACAATATTTGCTATGCCTAACTGCCTCTTCATGCATTCCTCACCTCCACTTTGAGCCAGCCCAACGCACCGAATTAGAATGCACACTATCACCGGTTTTACGAAGTGGGGTCTGCATCAGTTCGTGATTTTAGTCATCGGTAATGCCCGTTTCCTCGCCTTTTAGCCATCTTGACATCGCTGCTGGTGCCAGCGCTTTTGTGAATGCGATCACCTGGAGAACTGACTGTGGAATGTGCTTGAGGACTGCATGACACCAAACATGTCACCGCCTCCACTGACGTCCATTACTTGCTTCTCAATGCGTTGTCCACAACAAACGCCTTTTATGTTTTAGCTGCTTTTGGGATTCACTGCTAACGGTGATGGTAGCAGCAGCAATACCACATGTTTTGGCAGCACCGACAGTGTCCATGCGAAGTCTGTTTGTTTTGGGTCATAGCTGATGCATCAATCTCCTTTCACAGGCTCTTCTCATTGATTCGGTTAAGCTGTGCATGCATCATCGTGGCGCCTACGAACCTCTGAACAGCCGTCCAGCAGATGGCAGCCATTTGGTTTGGAACTAAGCGATTAGTCTATGACTTTGCAGCCACGTACGGAAGGACTGAACCGCGATTTACCCTGACATATCGAGGCCAGTCGTTGAAGCTGACAGGTAATGGAGTTTGATGGGGTGGAGAGGATTGCGCTGTGATCGTGGCTTCAACTTCCTTACACATACATCCTGCTTGCATTTGACAAACACACGTGGCAAACACAACACATACACGCCTCAGACGTAGTTGGTGCAGTGGTGTACTAGCTAAAACACATTCTATTGGTTGGAGACACATAAGCTCCAATGGTGCTGGCATTGAACGCAACCAATGACTCATTTGCACGTGATGAATTGGTGTCCAGCCTTCCTCTCGTTGACGTCTGCCATTTCCTCGGTGGGAGGTTACAGCATGAGACGACACAGAACGCAACCACTTCTTCCTAGTCTCCATCGGAATAAGCAAATAGGCACCACTCCACCAGCAGATGCATCTGGCATCCAAATGGAACAGTTGTTACACAGTCAGTAGCGCACACAGAACTGCAAGAGTGATTGCGTCTCTGCTTTAATGATTTGCAAGTGGTAATGTGATGATCCCTTACTCCAGTTGGTCACCGATGTAGACTTCTGAAGTTGTCGAATTGACGCATGCTTGCAGACGAAATCAGCCACTAGAATCAATTCTTAAGCACCTTACTTCTAGTCATTGTTGACCCTTGTGGACTGCGTTAGCCTCAAAAACACATTGAATTATCATTGCATTGACTTCCAACTGATGAGTTGTTTGGTTTAACCACGCACTCATATCAGTTCAAATTTCTTAACAGTTTGTAAGTCGCAGTTGTTGGATAAAGGAACAAATCGTGCTCGTTGTTGCGAGGTGGGACGCAAGAGGTAAACACTGGTTTTGACATGGACGCATAGATACACAATTGAGCTGTAGCGGTCATTCCGTAACAGGCATGGTCATTGGCTCACTCCTTTACTCAGGACAACTTGTAACAAAGGCAAATGGAAGTGTGACGCTACTAACGCTTATCAGTGATTACACTCTTTCTACATCTCAGACCACACGGAAATGTAAAGCAGTGCATGCCATTTGTCCGTCAAAGCTCACTCTTGCGTCTGCCTTTTGTACAGACTGCGCAACTGGAACCTATTCCTCACTTTGATCTCTACAATGCTTTGACAATCGCTTCAATGCAAACGGTCGTGTGGAACACGGCAACAGTGATTTACCTCCACATCATGCCCAAGGCGAGATAGTTTGAGATGCGTCACTACACCGCATTCGAAGCATGGTCTGCTGCATCTTTACACTTCATTTGAGTAATTCTCAAACAATTTGAATCAAGAGTTGAAGGCGTAAAAGGGGCTTTAATGTGTTCCGCCTGTGTCCAACCCCACTTCTTACTGCACCATACTCTCAGAATTCCAGTTTTAGACCCATTGCTCTTTGCAGTAAGCAATCATCGAATCATGCACTGATCTTTGAGTAAAATTGCCTGTTAGCCATTGCCTTCTCAACGCCCCATGAAAAGCCACCACGCTGTTGGACGGCAAAGAATCCTCCCATGCAAGCCATCATTCTCACTTAAATGAGCGCCATCGATCATGCGCATGAGGGAGGTTAAAAAATACTCTTCCAAGATTAAGCACTCTGGCTTTGACAGTTCAAGGTTAACCTGCATGCTTACACCAAGTGACCAAATGACTCTCCGTACTACAATGGTTTAATTGAGAGGTAGGCAGTGTAGGAGATGCTGGCGCACTTTTCGTTGCACTAGCTCAATGCACCTGTCAAACAGTGATGAGTACCAGTAGATCTGCGTCCTACAAAGGCAGGAAAGTGCTGCGAAATTCTGTTACATTACGAAAAGCGGCTTTACTTTCTTCCCGTAGACTAGCACAATCATCTGGGCAAAACCATCACTGCTTCGTTTATATTCGTCGTCCTTGTAGACTGCCTTGCACTTACTAATTACTACTAGCCTCCCATGCACTAATCATTCTACGAGGCGTAGAACCACTTGTTATAACTGAATGCAATGCTGGCACAGTGGGAGGTGTTGCGGTTTCACTTTGTGGAGCAAATCTTCCTCTTCGTCCTGAGGTGCTTGTGGGTCATCCACCAGTGAACAATCTGTTAGCTTATCAAGTCCTGTGATTGTGCTCTGATAATCAGTCATTTTCAGGCATTGAGACTGGTGTCGGCTAAGGTAGTTTCACTAGCAGGCTACAATGTGATAAATTGGGCATTGTGACGTTGTGTGGCTTCCCGTACCGTTGTACTCGGTAGATAAGGAGGAGACGTCAATCTGGCGTATCATCGCTATCCGCCTCCTCTGCCTCCTCCACCAATCCTTCGCCTTCTAATTAACAACTGCACACCGGCAAAAAGTCAAGCCACTCGACGTTTACACACGTGATCCACAAATGGGTTCATTTCTCATCGGCTTCACCTCGCATCATACTGCCCCGCGCTTGCTGCTCATAAAGGCTCTAAAATCCAACTACCACATTAAATTGAGAACAACACAAAGACAACAAGCAAAAGTGGAGTAACTGTCGCTCTATGATGAGCTCACGGTCAACTTTTGCAAAATACATCCTTTCATGGGGAGGCATTTACCAAGGCACCGCCCTTTGCGTACCTTGTTGACATGATTGTCAATGGATCCCAGCGATTCCTGCCACGCGTTGAGGAAACACACTAGCCCGCTTCATCTTGGCTGTTGACCATTTTAACCAGCTTCACCTCTTTTGCCAACTCACAACGTGGCAATCAACATCCAGAAACATCTTCCTTGTCGTGTGCCTGCAGACTAGTAGACCAATGTGTGGGAATGTGTGATGAAGCCAAAGTAAGCATCTCAACTCACACGAGATTCATTGCGACGCTGATACGCTAATGCGATAGGAACACACTCGCTAACAGAAGTAATGCTTCAAATCCGATCCTTCATGGAGTGCAGAGACTCATCCACATCCGTTAGTGGAAATGGGTGAAAATGTACAAAGATGTGAATAGGCGCCTTACAAGGAAATGTGGGTGCATCGTAGGTGACAGAATAAGTGGATGCCACTTGGTCATCTGTGGTTAATGCATGAACAAACTGTGCAGAGGCTCCTAAAGAACGGCACAAGCTGATGGTACCACTTATGTCAATCGTCCTTTCTCCATCGCTGGCTTTCCCAAGGAGCCAACCTGACGCAAGCTAAAGATTCACACCGACTTCTGAATCAAAAAATTCACTTATTTATTGCAGCCCAGATAGCTAAGCGAAATGGTTGGCACCACAGCTGGAAAGGTTACAAATACGACTGATGAGGAGTTGATCGTCAAATCTCAACATGCAGTGCTGTCAAGGCGCGCAGAGGAGAGCTGTAGCCGAATTGTCGGTAAATCAGCACTACATGCGCTCAGAGTGACAGAGGCAACTGTCAAAAACAACAATAACAGCAACAGACCTTGCATTTTGCTTTGATGGTTGGCACGAGATAATTTAATGGGCTGCCTACCAGCACTGTCTCAATTACATCCTCATGAATTCGCGTCCACGCCTCAACCTGGGCATCCATTTTGGACCTGGTGGGGCAGAGATTCTCCGCACTTCCTCAACTTGACATATGCAATGTGAAGAAAGTGAAATATCTTCTCTTACCGTTTAATTAATTTCGTTGGCATGGAAAAAAGCGGAAAGCAATGTGCAAGCACGCAGCGTGCCAGTTGACACACTGCACAAGCAAAACGCACATCGCGTGCGCCGTCCATCTGCTTGGAGTATCTCACCACGCAGCCAGAAATCAAATGAGCGGACCCTACTTGATGCGATTGTACTTAGTAGCATTGGAATGAAGAAAACGTTGTTGTTATTAGCAGCGCTTCTACTGTGCTGTACGACTCACTTTAATAGTTGTCAAAAAATTGGAAGGTGGTGAGGAACTTGTCCCAAGTGCAAAGGCAGTCGCTTTGAAGTGGGGAGTATTGGATGCGCTGGGGCATGGATTGCATGCAACACTAAGCATTCTGTATGGTGTCGTGCATTTATAAGTTAAAAACAGGCTAGGAGTCAGTGAATGAAGAAGGACATGGTCCTCTACAGTCTCAGGCAAACCCATTCTAAGAGTAAAGAGGCTGTAACGCGTTGCAAGATGAGCGTATGATTGTGTATCCCACCCGTCAGCTCCTCAGGCTAAACATAATGTCATGGCAGGAATGAGCTGCGTCTGACACAAAAACCACTCCCCATTTAGAGGAAAATCTAAAACGCTGACTACTGAGACTTTAGCGCATCATCAAGTTTCAGCTATTTGGCTGTTTGAGTTGCCTAGACGCAACATGGACTTGCACATGCTTTGACAGTGTAAGTGTGGACCTTAACCACTTCCACGTAGCTAGAGCGTCCATTTCTCGCAGCTCCATTGCCACCTACTAAATGGTTAATTTGTTATCCATCGGAAGCATTTTATGACACACAACGGCCTCAATTGAACCAATCAACTACGAGCATCTACCTTACAGCTTGACTGTAGAACCAATGAACGGCCGATTGCTTCAGCTCGACATTTAGAGAGGGCAAGCTGGAAGAATGTAACGTTGTGAATCCCGCATACCAAATCAGAGATCACAATGCCTAGAAGCAACAGAAAACGTGATCAGCAATCATTTGTCAAACAACCCGTGCTGTAACACAATGGTTGGCATAAGACAATCGAATTATTTTCTGTCCTTTTCACGTTAAGTACCATTGTAAAGCGGGGAATGTGGCAAGCGTGTGGCCATGATAGCATGAAAGGGGGTTCAATGGAGGCATTAATCCCTCAGCTCGTAAATTTTCACTTGCACTCACTAAGAAGTGAAGTCCGAGTGTGCGTCAATCACGCAGGCGTGTTCTGTAATTCTTTCAATGCGTACACTGCAAGTGGAGGTTGAGTCTCCAAAGGCACATGAGATGGCACCTCATTTCCCGACACAATCATTCCAGCATTTTATGTGTTTTTTGGTCCAGTGGCGTGTGACTAATAGGGAAACAGCGCAACACAAATTGTTGTAGAACCTCCACGTTGACCTTCAATTTAGCTAATGGAGTGTAATTTGCAAGTCTACCTTTGTTGTCAGACACCTTTTAGTATCAAAGCCGCAACCAAGCATATGTGAATATAGATTTCACCAAATCAGATACCATGGTGATAGTGGCGGTGCACTCATCATTACAAAAATAAATGATAAAGAATACACATTGAACCAGTTACTACATAAAACGACAGCGAAACTTCGCTCAGAGCAATCAAATCTTGTGCCAAAGTTGTGAAGTGATAACGAAGGCGACAGTCGCATTCATTGCCAGCAAATGATGCCTCCAGTCTTGTAGCATTGATAGTCTCGACAGGAGCTGCGGCCTCCTCTTCGATGTTTATTCTAGCATGCAAACGGATAATGGAAATGGACTGAAAAGTGTGCTGACATAGTGCACATTTATTAGCCAGCAACAGTGGACCGGCGCCAAGAACTCGGCAGTTAAACACTTCCCAGCACTTCCGTACCATCAGCAAAAAACAAACTGATTACAAGCTGCCATGACAGTTTCAAATTCGCACTTGCATTAATGTAAAGCAAAAAGCGGACGTGATTAGGCATCGTGGTTGAGAGGAGTACTGAAAGGCACACGAGAACACCTTGGCGTTTACACTAGCAAAAGAGCAAATTAAGCCCCACCAGCCATGAAGAAGCGCCATTGAAGAGCCATCTCACAAGCAGCGACGGATCAGTCAGGGAACCAACGGAATCCAACTGCACCAACAAAATGCTGTACAAATTTGGCAAGGCACACTCCAGGTGATCACACCAATGCGGTTAGACATGACAGCAGTAGTTTGCCATGTAATAAGAAGCAGACCACTTCGGATACTCGTTGGATGCTCCTGTGTAGAGCACCCATGCTATTGCGTCGACATGAGACGAAGAAAGACGGAGGAGGAGGGGAAGCCTTCACTGGTGATGAACATGGTGCCTCTCTGCAACTGTCCGCGTACACTCTAGCTTAGACTGCGATATCACACTGCGCCGACTTCTCCGCTGCACACCCACTACCTGAAAATTCTTCTAACAACGTGAGTGTGAGCAGAAATAACGTGATCCCTAACAATTTAGTAGTTCTCAAACAAAGTACAGAAAGAATTTGGAAGGCGCAAGAGGGGCTTCGATGTATCCTGGTTATGTCTAGTCCCACATCTTACTACACCGAACGTTCAGGATTCCAGTTTTGATCGCAGTACAATTTGGCCTTATATTCGAGTAAAATTGCTTGTTAGGCATTACCTTCTCAACCCGGCAAGCAAAGCGACCATGCACGTGGTCGGCAAAGAACCCTTCCATGCAGGGCATCATCCGCACCCAAGTGAGTGCCATCGCTCATGAGCATGCGAGGTGTTAAAAAAATACTCCTCCAAGATTGAGCACTCTAGCTTTGCCATGTCGTTTTTCACGATCCATCAAGGCGACGGCAGACTCGCGGGATTGACGCATTTGATATGCACTCTCAGAGTGGTCGATCAATGTATAAATTGCATTGGCATAAGTGATTAGGGATCAGCCTAGTTGTCAGCACAGAAACTATATGGCAGTCAGTAGCACATTGAAGGTTGTCTTCTCTATTCAGTTGGTAGTGTGAGTCTCCAAGCATGAAAAGACCCAACAACTAGAGCCTTCGACTGCCATTTTATGTCTCCTATCCTGATTGTCCATGCGTGGCCATTAAAACTAAGCTTCCTCACTCTTGTTCAGCATCCGATGTGACTCTCAAAATGCCATCCTCGTAACGGGAATGCCAGCTACGTGGAAGCGGTTTGTGCCCACATTAGCCTGCTGAAGCATATGTTTGGAGTAACTATTGTGCAGGTCATAGCACACGCTGCCATGAATCCATGTTCACCTTGTCAAGCAGGTGGGTGGGAGCCCTTACCAAACGCTCATCTCGCAGACGCAATGAGAGGAGAAACCAAGCGTTAGGGTTTGCGGCGTGTGTCATGTATGTTGCGACCCATGCCTACTTAAACCCGGATGCCTCCACAATGCCAAACACCTGGCTCGAATTCTTCAGTACCTGTCAGCTTTATGGGACAGTACTTGTAAGTGTGGCGCAGGGCAAAGCATGAGGTTAGCTGGGTGGACTGTCTTCTTCATTTCCATGAGACTAAGAAGAAGATAGAGAGTGCACGTGGATGTGCTATTTGCTTGTGAAGTGGATCCAAGGCTACGTTGCAGGCTTCGGCATAGTCATTCTCGTTTTCTTATGCTCCCCTTTTCTTACAGACTAATGTAATGAAACGCGAGCAGAAGCTGGCTTGCATTGTTGATATGCTAGTGAATCGATCTGTCATGGTGATAAAGTAGAGGCAATTCATTCTCCTATAGGTCTACTGAGTACACTGGGTCCAGGTTGGGTAATAGGCTGTGAGTCGCAGCAGCTCACACCTTTCCGAATTGATAAAGCACAAGAATTTTGGTGCAACGATTTGTTCGATGTCATCAGTAAAGTGAGGAGGCAAACAAAGAGAGAGCAAGGCAAATTGAGAGCATACCGATCTGCTTCATCTTGGCTCTCCACCATCCAACCAGAGTCGCCTCTTTTGCCAATTCACAACGTGGCAATTAACATCCAGAAACATCTTCCTTGTCGTGTGCCTGCAGCATAGTAGACCAATGTGTGGGAATGCATGATGAAGCCAAAGTAGGCATCCCAACTCACACGAGATTCATTGCGACGCTGATACGCTAATGCGATAGGACACACTCGCTAACAGAAGTAATGCAGAGACTCATCCACATCATCATCCACAGCACAATTACTCCGCCTAAAATGCATAACTAGAAAGGCGAAGAGCACACGATCCACAAAGGCTTAAATGCAACAAAACTGGGCTCATTCATACCACTTGACATCACTGGCGCTCGCTGAACTACGTAATAGGTGTTCATGACTCGGGGCCGTCGTGGCTCCACACCCAGCCTGATGAGTTTATGATTAGAATCCAGGAGAAGGAAGGGTCACAACTTGCCGCCAAATTGCTCGCCGCCATCGTCATCGGCCTTCCCTAGTTCGCGATGTGTCAGGCATTAAATTTAAGAAAAGATGATGCGAGATTGTCCGCCGAGACCAAAGAAATGCGCTGTCACAAATTAATATTTGATTGACCATTGACTGACTTGTGGAATTGCTTCCATTGCCTGCGCAGGTGAACCACTGGTTCGGCCACACAGGTGTAGCAAAATGAGGCGAAGGTCAAAGCCAATTGCATTTGTATTTCTGCACTTTAGTTTAGTCGAAAAGAAAGGATTTTACAGCTCCGTCAACTTAGGATAGGCCATTGATTGGCGGTACTGGTTATTCTGTTTCATGATTTTCTTCCCACAGTAGGCTCAGATAACTCTTGGAAGATGTCAGGTTTATTAAATGTCGTCTGTAATGGGCAGAGCATGCGAGCATCAAACCGTAAGAGAGAAGATAAGAGGTGCTGGATTAGCTAGTAGAGAAGAAAGCGGTTGGAATTGATGCTTAGTAGAGAAGTTAATGACTGAGACGAAGGAGGACTGCCAAGAGAGCGACAGCGAAAGCGGGTGAGAGGAGGGACATCTTGGACGTTGTGGTGGGCTTGGCGGGGGCACAAGTTGTAGCATAACCCTCATTGCCTTTTCCCTCCTGAGCGTTATTAATTCCATTGTTTCCTTGATTAACATTGCCATTATCGCAACCAGGATATCCATGTCCATTTTCCTGTGCGGTCACAGCGATTGCAAGCGCAACTAGGAGGAGCTCAGTGACGCACTTCATCTCAGCTCGAATGGTTTCACAATTGGAGGAGTCAGTCGCCTGCCCCTATTTATTGTGCATGAAGGCGTAGGAGTTAATGCGCGTCGCTTGTAAGTGTGGTGGGACAAAGTGGAAAGGTAGGAGATTTGATTTCGTTTTTCATTTTCCTGTGGTGTGGTGAGGCGCTTGAAGTTGGAGGCAGTGCATGTGGATGTGAAAGTTGCTTGTGAGGTGTGCCCAAAGCTACACTGTGTGCTTCCAAATGGTCATTCTGTCCTTTTTGCATGCTGCACCAACCTTACTGACTGCACTAACAGAAGGTGGCTAACTTTGTTAACTTGCCTGTTAATTGGTTTGTGCCACTGAGATGTTTCGTGGGGTTTATGCTCCACCATATCTACAAGGCCTGCCCAGGTTGTGTTGTGGACATGCAGTCACGGGCCTGTGACTGGGAGTGTGTGAATGAAGAATTCACTTATTCATGGCATCCCAATTAACTAAGCAAAATGTAAAATCAGTTGCTATTGTGCTTGTATGCCTGGCATTTGCCTATGTCGCTGTCGACAAACAGTAGTCTTGGGATGCCATGGGAGTATCTGCAACTTTATCCTACACCCCCTTGTCAGCAACAAGTGTTGAGTTATCACGGCTAACATTTGCTTCAGTCTAATTTACAACCGCTGTCAGGGTAGTGCCTTTCCGTGGTTCTCATTGAGGCAAGTATGCATGCCATTGCATCGTAGACGAAAACGGGTGGCCTCAGTTGCATGAAGGCTGCAATTTGGTGGCATGAGTTGAGTTGATGCCCGTACATGGATTAGAACCAACAAAACCCGCTCTCACACTGATTTCTTCGTTCATTAGCATCTGTTCTCCCTTCATTCGTGTCGTACACACACGGATTCTTCAAAGCTGTCACTGAAGATGGTGAATTTACATTTATACGTGGAGGAATTGTTTAGCTGTGACCTGAAGGACTCATCAATGTATCCGTTGCTGCCACACTTCACTTGTTACCACTAACAAACACCTCGAGTGGTCAAATTGCCCTCGCAGCTTTGATGGATTTCACTTTCTTTTAATTCGTATGTTTCGTTATGCTACTGCGCTTTCCTTGGCCTCCAAGTAAGTCTGGAGATGCCACAGGTGCTTCAGTAGATAACAAACAGAAGTGTAGGCACACCACCTCTGGGCTGCATCTGTGGCATTTGTCCATTTGTGTCCAACGCGAACGATGTCCCTCACGGTGATGAAGAGGGACTTCGTCGTTATTCGCGACTAATCCCAAAACTCAGTCGGAAACCATCAGCCAACGAATCACTCCACTGTAATCCTTCAAACGTCGTGGAAACAGACTGACTAAATATAAGGACTGCCTGTGGAGGGATACAGAGCCCCAGGCAGTGAGCCGCTGCAGCTCTCCTCCTTCCCCGCTGATGGGACACTTGACTCCAGACGTGGCAAATTATTTCTTGTCCTCCATTAGGTGATGGCGAATTGAGCGAGGATTTTGAGTTCTCCAGCATGGAAAGCAGGTGTCCAACATTGACGGAAAGGAAATGCGTAAGATAAATCGGGTGGCAAAGAGAGGAACGGCGAAAGCAGGCGATACAAAAACAATCGGGTTCGGCGGTCCTCTTGCCACCGTTTTATTTCTACCATCCACTACAAGCTGTCGTGATGCTTTTTGAAATTTGTGTTTTAGCTATGCCTGTCACAAGTGGCAGGAGCGCATTCATGCCTTTGTCCTGGGCAAAAAATAATCCAATTAGCGGCACCATTGTATTCTATTCCTGGTGCGTCAATCAGCGTTGCATAAATATCTTTCCCGTTTTTTGCGCATAGACAAGTAGGTCAGTTTGTGAAGTGAGGCATAACACCAATGCGAACATCCAAGCTTCCTTGAGAGTGCTTTAGGTGCCGATGCACCAGTGCTCTGCTCTCCCTGATCAAGATGGTGCTACTGATCAGGCTATAGGTGCTCGTGTGAAGCTCTGAAGTGTGAATGAATTCAACTGCAGCCTTCCCCTCGAATGGTGCTTCATACGCTGCATTCTCGAAACCTCCTCTTCCTGTCCTTAAAAAATTCGGTAGATCAAAGGAAATGTTCGTGAAAAAGGCAACACTTCACAACACAGATGGAAACACATGAACCTATGCACGCTTGTAGACAGGCGATCGGGCAGCAACTTGAAGAGCACTTGCCGCCAGAACGACCAAGTCGACTACGTGCCTCCGAGAGAACTGAACAACTACCACTCATGAAGTCAAACGCGCCAGGGCTATGAAGATCTCTTCCTTCGGGGTTGTGTTGGTGCGTGCGTGTGTGCAAGCGTGGATTGCGTACAGCAGCAACTCACCCACTGATGAGTGCATCTGCCAATGACGAAACGGTACTTCAACGCCAAAATACAATTCACACATTGTATGCATGATCTTTAGTAAAGATTTTGATAGACCATTGTTTCACACGACACAAAATCCGTGTAGCAGTGTGTTTTGATAATTTGAATCTCCACACAGGCACTTAATCACCTCATGCCACCTAAACTGCAGCCTTCATCCAGTTAACGCCAATAATTTCTCTGTAATATTTGTACTTCGTAGGTGAGTGGCTGGAAAGGAATTCGAATACGATCGTGGGACAGTGCGGTGATATTGAGCAGCGCGGCAACACCCTGCACGTACGGACCAATTACCAAATCCGACCTGTACTCGTAAATTAAATAAAGAGGTAAAGGGAAGCCGAGCCTTCTCATGGTAAAGGCGGTAAATGGGAAGGCGATGAAAAGGGCGAAGGACATCATTGTGGGATTGTTTCGACTGTAAGATGCTTAAGCACCGGACGCCATTTACCGGACCCTCTTTACGTATCGGCGTGGATGCGCCACTGCCTCTGGGCGAATTAAGCTGGTCCATCTGTTGTGTTATGTTTGTTTGGACTGATGGTTGGTCCGACGCATAAGTGGCCAACGGTCCCCTTCCTTTCCGTCTAGAATGCAAGCATTTTAATCTACACCTATCCTTCTCTCCGTCTTTAAGGGCGGCTTGGGGTGCTACAGTGGTGGCAGTGGAAAGTGGACCCAGCTTTTTGCATTTTTTATCTAGATTTGCCCATCAAATAGCATATTACAGCAATGCGAAAAAGTGCCTTTGCTGAAGGGCACTCCCACTCCCGTGCTCCACAGAAGAGCTATTGACAACTGAAGCGATCCTAACCGTAGACCATCTGAAAAGGCTGCCGGTAAACTAACCTTCCAAAGAATGCATTGATAGTGGGCTAAACCCCTTACTCCTAAGTTAGTTGGCGAGCTGGGCGAACCTCCAGATCGGGTCGCACTGCTATGAGGGACCATTGACGTGGTGTCAAGCGTCGCACTCATTTGCGTCGGATGTCGGCGCCAGGCACGGTTAGCTCGTGTTTGCTTATCGCAGTACTGATTACGTAGTGATGGCTGCCGCAGGAGGTGGATGAAGGCACGCGTCAGGAACAACGCTGAAGAGAAGAGAGGGACCATGTAGTGGTTTGTTTGTTTGTTTGGACTGTTGGATGGCTCTGCACTTTGGTGGTGATCATCTTGAGCCTAGCTGCGTGGGCTGGCCTCCCGGCCATGCCAGTAGCCCCTTTCCTTCCTATCCTCACTACACGTATTCTGATGTACGCTTAGCCCTCTCTCCGTCTTCTTGAGATGCTTGGGAATTGTGTGTTTGCCTGTCTCAGTGCGAATCTTGGAAAGGCACCTCCCTGGCAGAGGTTAGAAATCAGACTGATGAAAGTGTTGACAGTGATAACTCAGCACGTGGTGTTGACAAGGGACTCAATACAGAGTTGTGGATATTCTGACAGTAACGCAGCACTATAGGTGATTAGCAGCGGCAGAGGTGAACTCTTCATTACTACAGCCTTAATCTAAGCTAAACAAGTGCGAGTTTACGTCCCAACTTGGGCAACCCTTGTAGACACGGTGAAACAGAATGGCCCTGCACTACGTCACCGTGACAGACCCATTAACATGCATGTCAGGGGGGTAGGTCATCTCTTCTGCCACAATATTAGCCTCATCAGTGTAAGAAACGGCGAAAACACTGTGTAACTCTGACACACCCTACCAACCCATTTACATCCACGTGAACTTCCTATCTTTTTCGAGTGTCTCACCACCCATCAAAGATTCGCACTTAAAGTTGCTACGTGATGCGATGGCACTTATTCACATGCGATCAAAGAGGACATTCGAATCAGCTAACCTTTTGCTTTTTTCACCGCACAGCTAAAGTGCTTTCCTTGAAGGCTGAAAGATGGTAAAGAACGCAAACCAGGTCATTGACATTGCGGGGGCATCGAAATTAGAATTGAGGTGTGGTAGAGGAGCAGGGGCATGGATTGCGTCCCACACTGAGGAATCTTTACTGCGAGTAGACTTTTTCATGTTGCATTGCACACATCACAAATTCAACGTTTGATTTCTACCCTCGTAGCATCTGCGTGATGAGTGTTTGAGAATGGATCCCCTCCGTGTGCTCGTCAGGCTAAACATGGTTTCATGGCAGGAATGGACAATGGCTGGCGCAACTGTCCTTCCTCGCTTTGAAGAGAATCAAAGTGCTGCTTTGTGGAACTTCAGGATACCATCTAGCCTCCATTTCTCAGCCGCTTAAGCTGCATAAATGGAACGTTGATGCACGCGCTGCTGTGGCAGAGTCAGTGCGGAGGTGAACCGCTTCTACGAAGCTGGACTGTCCAATTCGTGCTGCCTTAAAATAAAGGCATTTTAGGTCTTTTGATTTTTTCTCGTGCATGGTCGTGTGAGTAGAGAAGATGCATGTTTCCATCCCAACTTATTAAAGGGATGAAATAAATGGAGGATTCTGCTAAGGTTTATTGCAAGGCGCCTCGTATTTGACCTCATCATTGGCAGAGGTTTTAGGCACTTTCGTTGATGAATAGCTGCACAAACAACGTAGTGGTAGGTGAGTTCACTTAAGCGTGCAAGTGACTGGAATACAAATGCACATCAAGCTTGATGGTGCATTTTCTTACCTAATAAAATTTGTCCTGCTTTTTTGACAGCAAACTTGCTGTCTCGATGCCATATGCTATGGCACCCACTGACCCAGGCAGGCACTGATATGTACTCTTTTCTTATAAGTAGTATGCAAGGACTGAAAACACGGCAGTCTTAATGGAACTGATCAGACACATGTGTGATTGTGGGTAATCCACAGGCAATCGGAGATCACATCGCTCACAAGCCACAGTGTGCAAGTGCCTGTGCTTGTGTGTGTGGTTGTTCATTACAAGGTAATCAAATCACTTTTGCTCGGCAATTGGAGGGCTTCTTCACTGCTATTGCTGTCATACATTACAATGATAATGAGTTACATTGTCACTTCTTGTCATGCGAGAGAGCGATCGCTCGTGAGGGTGATGAGGAAAATGCACTGCAAAATGGCTGTGGAATTGAATTTGGGCCACTTGCACAGCCACGTGAACTCGTCATGTAGGCACGCTAACTGATAAGCTGTGCATCAACAGAAGTACACCACACCTCTTCTTACGATGATATTGACTGCAAGGCTCAGTGTGATAAACAGTGACAGCATTGGCAATTTGTTTCATCTCAACCTCTGCTTCGCTTACCATTCCTCTCCAATGACGGAATCGCCTATTTAGCGGATGCCTTCAGCATGCTGAATGATTGCACAACACTATTTGGCTCGCCAACTTTACCTACAGACACGAGACTAGCAACGGACTAAACAAACACGACAAAACCACACCGTTGAACAGCACTGGTGAGTTAGAATTAAACAAAGCAACGCAAATCTGACTTAATCCTCATTCACCTTTCCGCTCACTTGCATTTGGAAAGGTTGAAGACACGCAGTCGACACTTGACTGTGTCTCCCAATGTGGCATCGGATGTGAGTGTGAACTGCCTACAATGTGACCCATCGGGTTCATGTACCACCTATTTGACTGATCGGACCACCGTAAGACGAACGGACTCGCTGCTGCAAATGGATGCAATGCAGCGAGCGAACCCACTGCATTGGAGGGTTCGCCCCTAATTTATGTTCCTTTGTCCAAATGCTTGTGCACATTCGTCTCCCTGGGATGGTACTTAATGTGAGGAAAGATTGTAGATGGAATTCGATTGTGCCTGTTGATGTGGCATCTGATGTGGTCGTGCGCCAACTCAAGCAGTGCAGTGCCCATCATCAGACCCATTGGCGTTATTCCCGCACCAAATTGACAGATGAAATCACCACCACTGTTAGAAGTAACACTGCTTTTAGAAGGTGAAAGTGCCAATCATCTATACCTCATGCCACGATTGAACCTCCTTTCCTGTTACAATGTCCATTTGCTTGCCACATTACCCACTCTACGATGGTACTTGGCGTGAATAAGAAAGAAAATAATTTGATTGTCTCAAAACGACCGTTTAGTTTTAATACAGGTCGTTTTACTTTAGGGATTGCTAATCACGTTTTCTGTAGCTTCAAGTCACCGTGATCTCTACTTGGTGAGCGTTATCGACAATCATGTATTCATCCAGCTTGCCGCTCTCACTGTCGTGCTGGAGCAATCAACCGTTCATTGGTCCTGCACTTAAGCTGTAAGGTGGATGCTCGTAAGTGATTGGTTCGTTTGAGGCCGTTGTGTAGTCAAAGCACCAAGCTGTGAGGTGGGTGAAAATGGTTGAACGCCGGCATTAAGGCTACTGTGTTCTGAGTCCTCGCATTCCGCTTCCAAGTTAATTGCAGCAGTGACCAAGGCAAGACCGCACACTACAGCTGAGGTTTCCTCAAGGATTCGAAGTCCAAAAATGAGCTAAAATGAGAACTGTCGATTATATTAAAATGCAATCAACTCATTTTGCGATGCAAAGAGAGGGCTTTTGCGATGCTATTAATGTCTCTGATCACTATATCAATGAGTTCCATTGCCATTTTATGTCATGTTAGACCGCGATCCCTAATGAGGGTGATCAGAGCTTACCCGCAGAATATCACGAGCAAATCACGAAGCACTCATTAGCTAAGCTGCTATCTTGCCTACGTAGGCCTGTGAGTGGTGATGGGCATGACATTACGACAGAGAGTTCGGTGCACTCAAAGTGGGGTAGTATTTGCCAGCGAGGGAAGTGCACTGTTAACTGTGCTGTGGAATTGAATTTGGGTCACTTGCACAGCCACGTGAGCTCGTCATGCAGGCACGCTAACTGAGAAGCTGTGCATCAACAGAAGTACGCCACACCTCCTCTTACGATGACATTGGCTGCAAGGCTCAGTGTGATAAACAGTGACAGCATTGGCAATTTGTTTCATCTCATCAGTAAGATGCAAAAACAAATGGAAAAGGCAGTTCGAAAGATGGAAATGATGATCGGGGTGTTTGACATGGATAAGGAAAAGACTGCTGGGTGAGAATAATGAGGCCACTGAAGAACATGGTGGCCAGAGCAGGAAAAGTGGTGGTCATCTTTACCGTGTTGGTAGTTGCATCGGGGCTCGCAGTTGGCTTTCCGCCCTTTTGATAGTGCTAGTCTACTCAAAGTCGGCATCGACGCCGTCACCGTTGCGGTCGTGTTCATTGTTGAGGCCGTGCTCAAAGAATCGTTAGCCATCATGGAAGTGGCGGTGGTGGTATCAGTGTCATTGGGTTTCATCGTCGTCGAGGAATTATTTTGTGCGTTTGTTGCAGAACTCGCATCACTTTGAGACGCTGATGTATTTGGTGAAGCTGACGTAGTGCGTGCGGCTGATGTTGAGCTTGATTACTCACTGCTATTGCTTGCACTGTCTGCCAGGGCAATTAAATCAATTCCCGTAGCAGAAGAAGGAGTTCAGTGATGCTCTTCATCTCGTGCAACCCAATTGACTTGAGTCTCCTTCGCCTTCTTTTCCCATGTATTGTGGTCGCAGGCGTGTTCCAGGTGACCAGCCATCGGTGTTAGACTCAATTGTGTTGAGTGGTGGAATATAGACAAGCAGAAATGTTTCGTGCGCATGCCATGAAGACTGGCGGATGATGCACGAAATTCGTTTGCTTCCTTTGGGCATGCAATCTGCTCTTTTTCGCCTATTTATCTATGAGTCTCTGCAGTTGTGGCGGTGTTAACGGTCATATCAACGAATAAACATCAGACCACTGACAGCAATACTGCAGCATCTTGTGTCGTCCGCTGACACTCACGATTGGCATAGGCATAGGCAAGCATTGTACGACATAGACATGGTGCAGTGGGAAGAAGTCGTTGTTTCAAATTGTGCTCTCTAAATGAGGTTTGCGCTCCCCTGATCCATCAGCAGCGAGAAAACCTTGGGAATGGAAATTTACGCTTGTAAACATGCACTCATTAACGCCTAAGGAAGGCGCCTCGCAAAAACCCGAACACGTCAGCGTTGCATGGCTGGCAATAGTAACAGATCTAGGCTCCGTTAATCCACACGTTGTCTTATTTGGTGAGCACAAGACGCCCAGTATTGTCAGGCAAATTAGGCAGGCTTGTTTGCCAGATCTTTGGAAATCCAGCCGAACTCGTTAATCGTTTTCGAGGTAAGCGCAGCTGCGATCACTAGTCTGAAGTCAACTGGACCATCGCTGCAGTCGCTAGAACACCAGTTGACCTCCCTCTGCTAAGTGGTAGGTGATATGAAAAGGAGACAAAACCAAGGGGAATTGTGGCTGAAAACAATTCTTCCACTCAAGCGACTGTCATGCAATCAGCGGCATCAACTGCAAAACCATCTTTCAATAACATTCACGTACCTATAAAACAAACGCCAAGCAACTGAAGACTTGAAATCTAAAAATCGTTCCTTTCTAACCTTGATAGCATGCACTTGTAGACTTTGGATTTGCTTCGTCGCCATTTAATCAGGCGGTCGAAAAGTAGTTCTCCTTGTCATGGTTTTGTGTACGCAAGCTTCGCATCGCACCATTTGGTGATGCTTTTAACCTTGCTCCTTCGAAATGCTGCATTCCTCATGAGTGTCTCTAACTGTCAACGTGTCCATTTCGCCAATATATCTGCTGTCTTGCAAATGTAGGAGGAAGAGTTTGTAATGCCTTAGTCTGGGGAACTGCAGGACCACAGTTTGGTCATCAACAAACGCCGCCATCAGCCTCAGTGGGAACACATGTGACTCCTTTTACGATGGCTTTATTTGTGACAAGAGAGTGCTCAGGCCACTAGGGCAAACAATTGAAAATACTTACCAAGAAAACATTTGCAGCTGACTTACAGCCGAGCAAACTCCACGTCTAGCCTACAAGCAATTGTGAGCTAGAGGACTGAGCCCGGAAGCATGATGTAAGCCATAAAGTAGAACTGTAACACAATGCCCGCAATGTGAGTTGAATAAGAGAGGAGAAGGCGAATGCGATTGCTCAGCGTTATTCACCTAGGTCAGTGTTGAGGCACTTGGTCTCAGTGGCCGGTGAGCCTCCTCGTCAGTGAAGGAAGACACTGTGGAGCTAGTTGCCTTCCAGTTCACTGGGACCGACGGCGATGCCAGTGAATGCGTGTTCGTGGTCTTGCAACCACTCCAACTGAGCGTCAGTGCAGCTCTTTCTCCACATCTGCACAGTAGCTCATTTATCAACACCACACATCAACAGTTGATCACTGCCTCGCCAATGCTGCAGTCCTCAATAGGCAGATCTGAGCGATTTCGCTAAATATACTGCTCATACTGAGCAATAGGAAGCCGACATGAGCATGCGTTTCGCCTTTCCACGGCACCGCAATTACGCTACGGAAATATGAATGCGGCAACGATGCGCTTGGTGCAGCTATCCTTTCATCGACGATTACTCTTTGACATGCACGTGCGTGCGTGTTCGCAAGCGTGTCAGTGATAGCGTGCAACGAATGGAGCAGCTTGGGCGCGGGTGACTGACACGTGTGGGGCTCCGTGACCCGTCTAAGCAAAGCGAAATTTATGGCGGAAGTGGCTACAGTGATTACAGAAGGATAGCTCAAATTAGCTAGCAAGTGCCCTAGCGAATAAATAGCTTTACTCACCTCGTCTCTACTGCCATTTTGCCGTGCCACTGAAAGGTCTATTTGAAGGGCACTTTGCGGACACCTTCACTGTCATCTCAAACATGACAGTGAACATGTGCCGGACAACTTAGACTTGACTGCGGTTTATTAATTCTAAGCGTGGCTGTGAAACCCTCTACTTGCCGATTATTTCCATTCTAAATATACTTTCCAAGTCGGGAAGTGGACTGCTGTGCATTGGCTTGTAAGTGCCGCGTTGATCACTTCGCTACCATAGTGACTCACCAGTTACCGTTGTTGGGTATCTAGGCTTCGAACGTTTGGTCTTTACAAATTATATGGTGCAATTTTCAATGTTGCAAATGCGCGGGATCCCCATCCATGGTCAGAAGAGGTGGAATGCAACGGAAGCCATGTCAACGGTGTGTGATGGACTCGTTGCCTAGCTCATCAACTTCCGCATCATCGCATCCTCACGAGTTCTCTTCTTCGCCTGCGTGATTTAAGGAAATTTCACATCGTTACAAAAAGCTTTTCAGTCTAATCGCTTACCACAAAGGCGGTTTGTGCTTCTCAAAAACATTTGTAGCTGGGAAACCTTGGATATGGAAATCTACGTTAGCAAGCCTGGCCCGTGCGAACTCTAGTCACGAATAGAAGGCATCGATAAGCAAGTCGCATGCGGGTTCAGTGCTAATCCCGAAATTAAGCGCATTACAAGCTCTCCCCCCTATATCTGCAAGAGTGCAGATTTAAAAGTGCAATAGACACGTTTGCTGGTGGAAGCAGCCTCAAAGAATGCAGGATTTCACAGGGAGAAGGTTAAATGCACCGCCAAATGGTGCAGTGCGATGCCTGCGCACACAGCATCACGGCTTGGAGAACTATATTTTTAAAGGGTATTTCGTAATGGCGAAACAAAGCCCGAGTTCATAATTGCATGCTTTTAAGGTTAGAAATGTACGGCTGTACTGAGCAGTGCTGGCTACTCCACAGCCATCCGTTAAATGCTGGCTTTGTTTTCATATGGAATTGCTTTGCATCTGCTGCATATTTTGCTCGTTGTCCTGAGAGAGTTGCAGTTTGAGGGGGAGGAATTAGACATGAGCGGAACGTGTGCTTTGAACACCTCCTGCGAGGTGTTCGCGCCCCATGGGTTTTGCCTCAACACTGCAAACTGCAAGGTAGTTCGTTTTGACTGCTCCCGAAAGGACGCTCACACCGAAGATATGTCATTTCGATTGACACACACGTCAATGCGTTCTTGGTGTGCTGCAAGGTCAGAGGCAAGGAGGACAAATTCGGGAGTAAGTTAACGAAGTTCGTTTAAATGCTCACACCTGCATTCTCACGCCCAAAGGCAAATGATATAACAGCTGAATTCGCTAGTTAGAATTTCACCTGCTAGGAGATGCATGCTGCTGACCAAGCAGAGAAGATGGAGTTGGAAAGAATTTGGTCTTTACTGTGCTACAGAATGTCACTTAGATTTTACCACAACTGCACACATTCGTCTGCTTATCTGACGTACACTTCGAGGAAGTCAAACTCGCAAATCGGGTGTCGGCCTGTGAGATGGTGAAGAAGGTGCTGTTCGTTGGAATGGTGATTAATAATGGCCAGTTCTGAATCAAAATAACTCTCATAGCAACCTGAATACCCACATAATCCAGTTCAATTTATTGCTAGTCCAAATAAGGGGCTGAATGGCGACGAAGTCATTCCTGTATGTCATTATTCGAACCAAATCACTTCATTTCCGATGCGCGAACAACACTCAAGGAGAAGAATGCTGCGATTTGTTAAAAAGCAAGTGTTGTTCAGAATGCATCGCGTCGGGGAATGAACCGTTAAATAAATAAAGCGAGGTGGCGCTGGGTCTGTGCTGTGGGACCCACCTAAGGCGTCCTCCACGACCATCGCTGACTGCAGGGATCAGCCAAACTGCAGCGCCTCAGACCTCGTGCACCTCAGTGCGTCGATCTAACTCAGTCCGGTTCCCATTTCTCCTCTCCCAAGCTACACATCAGTGCATTTTTTTTCTGGGTTAAGTAAAAGGAAAGCTAGGCGGTATGGTGGAACTCAAGTTCTCGATGCAATGCTCCTACCTTAAGCTTAACTACTCTGCCGAGTAGACTTGTTGCATTCTGTGGAAGAAAAGCTACTACTACTTCCAAAGAGAAGTTTCTTTTGCCGTGGGAGGAGGATGCAGATTTAAAACTGTCAGCTGAACAACTGCACGACTCTCAGTATCGCAGTGCACATGAGCCGCAGAAGTCCAGACCAACAGTACACTGTGGGAGAATGCCACAAACCAGATGACCTAATATATGTTGTAGCGTCGCAGCTCAACTCCTCACTATTCCTGCTTTCGCCATTATCCTGTGTGTGCACAATTGGTCTTGAGCAGTCTTCCTTCCCCCACCACCTCCCGTTATCATGCGTGATGTCGGAAGAAAGTGAAATAAGCCTGGACTGCGTCGAATGAGACTAGGCCCTAATGCCTTAACATGAGCACGCATTAACTTAGTTCAACACTTCGTTTCAGGCAATGGGAGCAGCTGCGCAGTGCACATGTAGCGGTTCCACTACCCTTCCTTACAAACCGTTAATCTCTTTCACCCCACAGCTAATGACCAAAATGGTTGCACAGTCATCAACCCAAACGAAGGAAAAGCCGTTGGTAGCTTAAGGCCAATCCCACCACCCCTACCACGGCCACAGATAGCGAGGAGGAAAGAGGGGAGAGGTTGCACCACCTGGCCGCCATTATTTATGTCTTTACATGCGAGTACGTCGACAGGAGCCATCACGATGTGAGTCTCTTCTCAGCCAAGGCGACGCCTGATCACACCGCTGAAGCCCGCACCAAATGTGTTCCAATGTTTGCTTTCCGACCACGAGGTACGTCGTTGTACGAGTTAGTGTCAGTCCAGTGACTTTTGATCCACTCCATGCACCCGGCCACGCTACAGTGGATGAAATGAGACTCGCTTCGTGGTGGACTTCCCTGAGGTATATTCAGTGTGAGGGCATAAATAGGGACTAGTTGGCGTACCACATTATGTTCGCCTTTTTACTTCTATGCAACTGTAGTTGAAGTCGTCGCTGTCGCATTCTAGATAGCAATAGCCTTTCTTTTCCAAAAGGATGAATGGGGCGAACCAAGCCATTTATGTGTACGAGTGACAAAGGAAAGCTGAAACGTACATTCTTACTCAGTTATGAGAATGTCAATGCCGCACCTGAGAGGACGCTGAAGATCACCGCATTCGCATTGATAACCTCAGAACTATGAAAGTTCTGGTGTCCACCGACGTAAGTTGCTCAGATTGAGGCAAAGGCGATCACTGGTTACCGAATGGAAGCCTTGTAGATCGTCTGGGACTTACTCACTGACGCTGAGAGGAGCCTAAGCGAAGGTGGCACTGTTACCTACTAAGACTTCTCCAAGCAATATCCGACCAAGGGCATTCGCGAGACTGTTGCAATGTGTAACCCTCGAACCAATCAGCCTATAAGCAGCAGTGATTTTAACATGGGAGACGGTGGACTTGGCAGTCATTTTGGACAGCACCTGCTCACGAGAACGCAGAAATTATGAAGCAGAAGAATGGAGCGAGACATGATAGTTGCCCGTTTCGCATGGTGTCGATCACCGCCACCACTGCAGTGACGCGAAGAGCAGAGAGCAGAAAACATAACAAAAGCATGGTTGTCCGCCTGAAGCTGCAAGGCAGGCCGCGTGATGGACCACGGGATTTACGCCACTCAGACAAAGTTTAACTGAATGTAGATGGCAAAATAGCTGTTAACAGCACTCTTTGGAAAAATCCGAATTCTCAGCGTTGAAGGGTGATTAGTGTGAATGCGGATAACTTCACTGTCATCTCAAGAATGACATTGGACATGCCCCCGATAATTCAAATTGAAATGCGGTTTGCTAATTCTGATCGTGGATGTGAAACCACTTGCCAGCTAATTACTTCCATGAAATATGAATTTTTTAAGTCGGGAAATGCATTGCGTTGATGAATTCACTAACTTAGCGACGCATCGGTTAGCGTTGTTAGGTGAGTAGCCTGCAAAACTTTTTTGTCTTTGCAAATTTCGTGGTGCAATTTGCAATGTTATGGATGCGCAGGATCCCTCCCCGCCAGTAAGGGTCGAACGAACGAAACCACACGGTTGCAAAGGGTACGTCAGTGTAACCCTTAACTGCAAACTTACGTCACGGGCAGGATTGCCCCCTCAAAATGAGGTTTGTGCTTCTCTGAAACACTTGCAGCAAGACAATGTTAAGAATGGAAATCTACGTTAGCAAACTTGGGATGCGCAACCCCTGATCACGAATAGAAGGTCGCATGCGGATCCACCGAGGTGGATGGCGATGCCGGTTGCCAACACCCAAACAAAGATAATCACAAGCTCTCCCTCGTTCATCAGCAGAACCGCAGACTTATTATTGCAAGGGACACATTTGCAGGTAAAAACAGCCCCAACGAATGCAGTATATTGCATTGACAAGCTAAACTCAACAATTGCACGCTCTCAAGGTTGGAAATAGAAGGCATCTGCATTTCAGTTAATGAATTGCTTGACATTCGCATTATTTGTACGTGTGTGCTCAATTGGCGGTTGATGCCGCTGATTGCATGACAGTCGCATGAGTGGAAGAATTGCTTTAGCCGCAATTCTCCTTGATTTAGTCTCCTTCTCATATCAACCACCACCTGGTGGCGGAAGGACAACCGATGTTCCAGCGACTGCAGTGATGCTCTGGTTGACTTCAGACTGGTGATTGCAGCTAAGCTTAGCTCTTCTCTCACCATCGTGCTTCTTGGACAGCAACGTTGACAGGCCTCTCGACTTCTCGGTTAACGAACCTCGAACAGCAGCCCACTGAGACAATAATCAGAGCTGCAGAGATGCTGCAACCACCTCCTCGTCCAGGTTATGCAACGAAGTGTTCTTGGACTCTTGGATGGTCAGCAGATTGACGCGAAGTTGCCAGCATCTCGTCAGGGCACGAGGCTGGCCACATCGGAGCTTTCAGTCAACTTGGCACCCTTTCTTCTTCTCAAGAGCATTCAAAGCAAGTGTACGACCATGTTGAGGCCACTTCATATCCTCATAGCACGGGTCCATCCCCAACTCCCACGTGTCAACCTTCAACCTCCATCGTGCACATAAAGCGTGTCTACTGCAACGAGTCGTTTCATTTGAGCGGGAGTGCTTTGCAAAGGAGATAGTTGTTGGCACCACTTAATGGGGTGGGACGATGAGAGCTGTGCATTAGTGAGTCAGCACTCGTGTCACACCCAACCCGAGAGATTCCTGCAGATCAGCATGGAGACGGTATCTTCAGTTGTAGTGTAAATGCGTTGCAACCAACGCAGGTTGAATGATTTGCATGGGCGTAGTAGACAGGATTGACCAATCTCGGCGCAAGCCTCTGGCAGCTAGTCCTGCTCATCCAACTACTCTCAACCAAGGAGTGATCGGTTTAGACAGCATCCTCACCCGCACAGTGGATGCATTAGCTCAAGAATCGGTGGCTCCACCGTTCACAGTGACTCCAATGTCTAAGTGGTGTTGGGATGGGTTGGGTTAGGTGGAATGCGTGGTTCGTCACTCTGTTGGATGTCTAGTACAACTTATATATTTGACCAACAAGCCATAATTACGAGGTAAAAAGAAATTTAACGCAGGTGATCGCCTAGATCCCTCCATAACCAGATGTTTCTTCGTAGGCCACCCATTCCACATATGCACCTTATATTCATACACTTAACAAATTTGACGGCATTTCACCTGGCAATTTACCTACATTCGCCTGTTCACATTCTGGTTATAAAAATGCGGCCAATCGGTAAGGTGACTGCGTCGAAGCTGCAAGAATGGAAAGAAGGAGGAGAGGTGCGCAGCAAAACTGCGGCTTCGTGCTGCCGCTAAGGAGCAAAAAATGCGGACGAAGTCACTCGTCAGCAGTCATTTCGGGCTTAATGTCAACTATCTCCGTCAGTGTGCAGGGTACAGAGGCGTTCCCTACTGCAATGCTTATTTTGCATTCGCAGTCAACCGAGTTGTCTCTGATTTTCGAAGATGCGCTTTTTATTATTTCCGCATTTTTAACAAAGTAGCAGAAAAGGTAGCACATCGGGAAGTGCTTGCGGCAACTAGAATGCGGCGATGCAGTGCCATTTGATTGCGAGCTTTTCGAAGGCATTAACTACAATCGAAGCTCTATTTATATGAAAGAAGAGGTGAAGACGTTGCAGGGACCGCTTGAATATCTTCGCATAGGCAATCCCTTCGCTGTCTGCAAAGAACGAATGTGAGGGACGTGGCAGAACATGATATGGGCAAAATAGACATTTCCACAGAGCACTCCTAAAAATCGCTTTGGTCGATGAGGTGTGAGTTGCATCTTGACTTCTCACTACTCTGTGCACAAGGAAGTACCTAGGACAATCAGCCACATTTGAAGCATGACTCCAACAATTAGCGGGTGGCTGTGCGGATGCGGAATGTTGCTGCAATGCCAGCAGTGGTGTGCCAACGCACGAATGCCTTCATCACTCGAGGCTAGCAGATTGAGCGTGGATGGACACCAACGACATGGGCATGAAGGTGGATGGTGAGGTTTAGGCACGTTGAGAAGAGAAGCAGTGCGTTGCTGCATTGCCACTGCACCCATGAACGGCGCGTTGGCTGTGCTTTGCGGTCTGAAACCGGAGTGCTCGAAGTTGTAGCAGCAAAGCAAATGCTAGTCGCACCTCTTCTGTTGAGGGTTCCATCAGTTCAACCCTTTTGATTGAACGGCAGCTAGCTGCTGATTAATTTATGCAACGGCAAATGATGCAGCCTCATAAAGACCGCATATGGCGTATGCAAAAATTACCATCGTGTCGATACTGCTCTTTGACTGATGCCCATCTGAACGAATTCATCCTTAGCCTGGGATTACTTATGATGCCTTTCCGGAAGTCCTGTTGAACACTTACTATAATGCGAGGAGCCTTTTGTAAGCATCATTATGGTCAAAGCGCTTGAGTTGTGCTTCGGCTTACACAACTCCACAGATGGCGTGATGGCATGGCTGGTTTTAAAATCCGTGTTGAAGTTGGTGGTGCACCTTCCCAGCTGGTAAAACTGTTTCAACCTGCCTCGATTTTATGTGCTATGATACTCGCAGATCTAAGTGGGTGAAGCGGCTGTTCAGCTAATGAGTGCATTCTGATTTGTTCTTTGTATTAACGGACAAACTGTCATCACGATTGGGATGGCTGCCTCACATGACGTAAAATGCCAATGGCACTGATCAGGAGAGCGCCCAGTGACAATCATTGCATTGATTTTAATTCTCACTTGCCTCCAGTGATTTAATTCCCCAAGAGAGCCTTAACCGCAGTGTGCAGTCCTCCTAGATGACGCCTACAATTTCATTATGGGTAGCATGCAAGAATTAACCACACAACGGCCTCAATTGAACCAATCAAGTACGAGCATCCACCTTACAGCTTGACTGCTGGACCAATGAACGGTCGATTGCTTCAGCTCAACAGTTTGAGTGGGCCAGCTGGAAGAATGTACGGTTGTGGATCACGCACACCAAAACAGAGACCACAGTGCCCAGAAGCGACAGGAAAGCAATTAGCAGTGCTTATTGTGAAACAACTCGCATTATAACTAAATGGTCGGCCTGTGACAATCTAATTATTTGCGTTCTTTTCCTTGCTAAGTACCGTCGCCGAACGAGGAATGTAGCAAGCATGTAGACGTGGGAACAAGAATGAAGGTCCGATCATCTAATGCGGTGTAAATGCTCAGTACTTTCCACTTTACAAAAGCAGTGGTCGCATCAGTCAAATTATCACCGAAAAATGCCAATAGATCACATGAAGAACATTACACAGCTGAGGTCAGCGCATACCCACATCTGATGCCACATCAACAGTCAGAGTCGAAATCTACTGCGTATCTTGAAGCTGTCAAAGTGCAAGTGAGAGAAAACGCGCCTTGATTTAACAGCGCTTCTGAACAGTGAGATCGTTCCGCTTTTATTCAAACTGTTGACATCCTCGTGTGTGACACCCGGATGGTGGTGTGCATAGGTCTTGGCATGTGTATTTGAATCGGCGAGCATGCTTGCTGGATGGATGAGGCCTAACACTACAACTTGGTTAAATATTAGTACACTTACACAGGTATCCCCAATTCGTCGGCATATTCCCTCCTCTATGCGAATCGACACTAACTACATTGACTACCGCCACAAATTCATGATGCAACTGTTTGAGCACTGCTATAAAAGCCTACACTCCTTCCGGGGAACACTTGCAAGCACACCAACCTAAATCAGGACTCATGACAGCACCGAGTTATGGTCCGCCACAATGCGTTCAAGCACGAATCCTCATTCCACATTTGCATCTCACCACCGCACTCAGAGAAGTCCAGCAGTGCTTCTAGCAGGTTTCTACGCTATCTTCTAACTTTTAGGATGCTTTGTGAACGTTGAGATGATCGAAGTAGATGGGTAGTTCACGTGGATGCAAAATATGCTCATAAAGTGTGTCTACATCCGCATTGCCTACTCTCCCATTTCTATTCTCTCCTTTTCCCAGATAAAGAAATTTACTTACTTTGTTGACATGCTTATTAATGAATCTGTCCCGGTAAGTTAGTGCAGGCAATTTCTGCTCCACCATGTCTACAAGGACTGCCTAGGATGGAACGTGAACAAATGCATGGACTTCGGTGCGAGATCCTGCCAATCATGGTAAGGCAGTGCGCCGAAATTGGTATGCACTTCACTCGACAAACTTTTTAACTATTTGCGAATCAGCTCACCAAGCATACGAATCGTCAATGATTCTAGAGCATTTGAGCCTTAAGGGGTCATTTTCTCTTCATGCATCAATTTGCATCATGCATTGTTCACAACTAGTCAAGTGGCTTCGCGTCACTCTATCACCTAGTGGTGGACCCGCATTGCCTTGCCGACGTCTGTCTACAAGTGTGCATAGGTTCATGTGTTTCCATCAGTGTTGTGAAGTGTTGCCTTTTTCACGAACATTTCCTTTGATCTGCCGAATTTTTAAGGACAGGAAGAGAAGGTTTCGAGAATGCAGCGTATGGAGCACCATTCGAGGGGAAGGCTGCGGTTGAATTCATTCACTCGTCAGAGCTTCACACGAGCACCTGGTGCCTGATCAGTAGCACCATCTTGATCAGGGAGAGCAGCGCACTGGTGCATCGGCATCTAAAGCACTCTCAGGGAAACTTGGATGCTCGCATTGGCGGCATGCCACACTTCACAAACTGATCTACTTGTCTATGTGCAAAGGACGGGAAAGATGTTTATGCAACGCTGATTGACGCACCAGGAATAGGATACAATGGTGCTGCTAATTGGATTATTTTTTGCGCAGGACAAAGGCATGAATGCGCTCCTGCCACATGTGACAGGAATAGGTAAAACACAAATTTCATAAAGCATCACGACAGCTTGTAGTGGATGGTAGAAATAAAACGGTGGCAAGAGGACCGCCGAACACGATTGTTTTTGTATCGCCTGCTTTCGCCGTTCCTCTCTTTGCCACCCGATTTATCTTACGCATTTCCTTTACGTCAATGTCGGACACCTGCTGTCCGTGCTGGAGAGCTCAACATCTCCGCTCAATTCGCCATCACCTTATGGAGGACAAGAAATAATTTGCCACGTCTGGAGTCTAGTGTCCCATCAGTGGGGAAGGAGGTGAGCTGCTGCGGCTCACTGCCTGGGGCTCTGTATCCCTCCACAGGCAGTCCTTATATTTATTCAGTCTGTTTCCACGACGTTTGAAGGATTACAGTGGAGTGATTCGTTGGCTGATGGTTTCCAACTGACTTTTGGGATTAGTCGCGAATAACGACGAAGTCCCTCTCCATCCCCATGAGAGACATCTTTCGCGTTGGACCAAATGGAGAAATGCCAAAGCTGCAGCCCAGAGATGGTGTGCCTACACTTCTGTTTGTAAGCTACTGAAGCACCTCTGGCATCTCCAGACTTACTTGGAGGCCAAGGAAAGCGAATTAATAGAAAGTGAAATTCATCAAAGCTGCTTGCATGTTCCAACAGATCAATTCGCCAGGCGACTGCAATTTGACCACTCGAGGTGTTCGTTAGTGGTAACAAGTGAAGTGTGGCAGCAACAGATACATTGATGAGTACCTCAGGTCACAACTAAACGATTCCTCCACGTAAACATGTAAATTCACCATCTTCAATGACAGCCTTGAAGAATCCTTGTGTGTACGACAGGAATGCAGGGGGAACAGATGCTAATGAACGAAGAAATCAGTGTGATAGCGGGTTTTGTTGGTTCTAATCCATGTACAGGCATCAGCTCAACTCATGCTACCCAAATTGCAGCCTTCATGCAGCTGAGGCAAACCGTTTCCCTCTACGATGCTATGGCATGCATACTTGCCTCAATGAGAACCACAGAAATGCACTACCCCGACAGGGGTTGGAAATCAGGCTGAAGCAAATGTTGTCCGTGATATCTCAACACTTGTTGCTGACAAGGGGGTGTAGGATAAAGTTGCAGATACTCCCATGGCATCACAAGGCTACTGATTGCCGACAGCGACAGAGGCAAATGCCAGGCATACAAGCACAATGGCAACTGATTTTACATTTTGCTTAGTTAATTGGGATGCCATGAATAAGTGAATTCTTCATTCACACACTCCCAGTCACAGGCCCGTGACTGCATGTCCACAACACAACCTGGGCAGGCCTTGTAGATATGGTGGAGCATAAACCCCACGAATCATCTCAGTGGCACAAACCAATTAACAGGCATGTTAACAAAGTTAGCCACCTTCTTTTAGTGCAGTCAGTAAGGTTGGTGCAGCATGCAAAAAGGACAGAATGACCATTTGGAAGCACACAGTGTAGCTTTGGACACACCTCACAAGCAACTTTCACATCCACATGCACTGCCTCCAACTTCAAGCGCCTCACCACACCACAGGAAAATGAAAAACAAAATCAGATCCGCTACCTTTCCACTTTGTCCCACTACACTTACAATTGGCGTGCATTAACTCCTACGCCTTTAGTCACAATAAATAGGGGCAGGAGACTGACTCCTCCAATTGTGAAACCATTCGAGCTGAGATGAAGTGCGTCACTGAGCTCCTCCTAGTTGCGCTAGCAATCGCTGTGACCGCACAGAAAATGAACATGGATATCCTGGTTGTGATAATGGCAATGTTAATCAAGAAACAATGGAAATAATAACGCTGAGGGGGGAAAAGGCAATGGGGGTGATGCTACAACCTGTGCCCCCGCCAAACCCACCACAACGTCCAAGATGTCCGTCCTATCACCCGCTTTCGCTGTCGCTCTCTTGGCAGTCCTCCTTCGTCTCAGTCATTAACTTCTCTCCTAAGCAACAATGCCAACCGCCTTCTTCTCTACTAGCTAATCCAGCACCTCTTATCTTCTCTCTTACGGTTTGATGCTCGCATGCTCTGCCCATTACAGACGACATTTAATAAACTTGATATCATCCAAGAGTTATCTGAGCCTACTGTGGGAAGAAAATCATGAAACAGAATAACCAGTACCGCCAATCAATGGCCTTCTCCAAGTTGACGGAACTGTAAAATCCTTTCTTTCGACTAAACTAAAGTGCAGAAATACAAATGCAATTGGTTTTGACCTTCGCCTCATTTTGCTGCACCTGTGTGGCCGAACCAGTGGTTCACTGCGCAGGCAATGGATGCAATTCCACAAGTCAGTCAATGGTCAATCAAATATTAATTTGTGACAGCGCATTTCTTTGGTCTCGGCGGACAATCTCGCATCATCTTTTCTTAAATTTAATGCCTGACACATCGCGAACTAGGGAAGGCCGATGACGATGGCGGCGAGCAATTTGGCGGCAAGTTGTGACCCTTCCTTCTCCTAGATTCGAATCATAAACTCATCAGGCTGGGTGTAAACCCACGACAGCCCCGAGTCATGAACACCTATTTACGTAGTTCAGCGAGCGCCAGTGATGACAAATGGTATGAATGAGTCCAGTTTTGTTGCATTTAAGCCTTTGTGGATCATGTGCTCTTCGCCTTCTAGTTATGCATTTTAGGCGGAGTAACTGTGCTGTTCCATCTCTCTCCACTTCATGAACACTTGGCGGGTTGAGCTGAGAATGACAGAAATGCCATCTAAGCTGACGTTAGGAAGTCGGTGTAAATCTTTTGCTTGGATCGAGTTAACTCCTTGAGAATGCTTGTGATTGAAAAAGAACGATTGACAGAAGTGGCACCTCCAACTTGTGCTGGTCTCTAGCAGGGCCTACGCAAGTTGTTTCATGCATCAACTACAGGTGATCAAGTGCCATTCACTTAGTCTGTCAACTTCGATGCACGCACATTTCCTTGTCAAGCGCCTGCCCATATCTACGTACTTCTTTGTACTCTTTCACCTGCTTCGACCGGTAAAATGTGGACGAAACTCTGCACTCCATGAAGGGTCGTTCCGGAAGCATTAGCGTATCAGCGTCGCAAAGAATCTCATGTGAGTTAGGAAGCTTACTTTGGCTTCATCATACATTCCCACACATTGGTCTACTAGTCTGCAGGCGCACGACAAAGAAGATGTTTCTGGATGTTAATTGCCACGTTGTTAATCGGCAAAAGAGGCGATGCTGGTTGGATGGTGGAGAGCACATCCACGTGCACTGTCTATCTTCTTCTTAGTCTCATGGAAATGAAGAAGACAGTCCACTTAGCTAACCTCATGCTTTGCCCTGCGCCATACTTACAAGTACTGTCCCATAAAGCTGACAGGTACTGAAGAATTCGAGCCTGGTGTTTGGCATTGTGGAGGCATCCGGGTTTAGGTAGGCATGGGTCGCAACATACATGACACACGCCGCAAACCCTAACACTTGGTTTCTCCTCTCATTGCGTCTGCGAGATGAGCGTTTGGTAAGGGCTCCCACCCACCTGCTTGACAAGGTGAACATGGATTCATGGCAGTGTGTGCTATGACCTGCACAATAGTTACTCCACACATATGCTTCAGCAGGCTAATGTGGACACAAACCGCTTCCACGTAGCTGGCATTCCCGTTACGAGGATGGCATTTTTGAGAGTCACATCGGATGCTGAACAAGAGTGAGGAAGTTTAGTTTAATGGCCACGCATGGACAATCAGGATAGGACACAAATAAAATGGCAGTCGAAGGCTCTAGTTGTTGGGTCTTTTCATGCTTGGAGACTCACACTACCAACGGAATAGAGAAGACAACCTTCAATGTGCTACTGACTGCCATATAGTTTCTGTGCTGACAACTAGGCTGATCCCTAATCACTTATGCCAATGCAATTTATACATTGATCGACCACTCCGTGTGTGCATATCAAATGCGTCAATCCCGCGAGTCCGCCGTCGCCTTGATGGATCGTGAAAAACGACATGTCAAAGCTAGAGTGCTCAATCTTGGAGGTGTATTTTTTAACACCTCGCATTCTCATGAGCGATGGCACTCACTTGGGTACGGATGATGCCCTGCATGGGAGGATTCTTTGCCGACCACGTGCATGGTCGCTTTGCATGAGGTGTTGAGAAGGCAATGTCTAACAAGCAATTTTACTCAAATAGCAGGGCGTGTTTTTATAACTGGTTATTGCAAATTGTACTGTGATCAAAACTGGACTGCTGAACGTTTGGTGTAGTAAGATGTGCGGCTAGACATAACCAGGATACATCGAAGCCCCTATTGCGCCTTCCAAATTCTTTCTGTACTTTGTTTGAGAATTGCTAAATTGCTCACACTCACGTTGTTAGAAGAATTTTCAGGTAGTGGGTGTGCAGCGGAGAAGTCGGCGCGGTGTTATATCGCAGTCTAAGCTAGAGTGTACGCGGATAGTTGCAGAGAGGCACCATGTTCATCACCAGTGAAGGCTTCCCCTCCTCCTCCGTCTTTCTTCGTCTCATGTCGACGCAATAGCATGGGTGCTCTACACAGGAGCATCCAACGAGTATCCGAAGTGGTCTGCTTCTTATTACATAGCAGACTACTGCTGTCATTTCTAACCGCATTGGTGTGATTACCTGGAGTGTGCCTTGCCAAATTTGTACAGCATTTTGTTGGTGCAGTTGGATTCCGTTGGTTCCCCGACTGATCCGTCGCTGCTTGTGAGATGGCTCTTCAATGGCGATACTTCATGGCTGGTGGGGCTTAATTTGCTCTTTTGCTAGTGTAAACGCCAAGGTGTTCTCGTGTGCCTTTCAGTACTCCTCTCAACCACGATGCCTAATCACGTCCGCTTTTTGCTTTACATTAATACAAGTGCGAATTTGAGACTGTCATGGCAGCTTGTAATCAGTTTGTTTTTTGCTGATGGTACGGAAGTGCTGGGAAGTGTTTAACTGCCGAGTTCTTGGCGCCGGTCCACTATTGCTGGCTAATATATGTACACTATGTCCGCACACTAATCAGTCCATTTCCTTAATCTTTTGCATGCTTGAATAAACATCGAAGAGGAGGCCGCAGCTCCTGTCGAGACTATCAATGCTACAAGACTGGAGGGATCATTTGCTGGCAATGAATGCGGCTGTCGCCTTCGTTATCACTTCACAACTTTGGCACAAGATTTGATTGCTCTGAGCGAAGTTTCGCTGTCGTTTTATGTAGTAACTGGTTCAATATGTATTCTTTATCATTTATTTTTGTAACGATAAGTGCACCGCCACTATCACCATGGTACCCGGTTTGGTGAAGTCTGAATGCACATATGCTTGGGGGCGGCTTTGATACTAAAAGGTGTCTGGCAACAAAGGTAGACTTGCAAATTACAATCCATTAGCTAAATTGAAGGTCAACGTGGAGGTTCTACAACAATTTGTGATGCGCTGTTTCCCTATTAGTCACACGCCACTGGACCAAAAAACACAGAAATGCTGGAATGATTGTGTCGGGAAATGAGGTGCCATCTCATGTGCCTTTGGAGACTCAATCTCCACATGCAGTGTACGCAGTGAAAGAATTACAGCACACGCCTGCGTGATTGACGCACACTCGGACTTCACTTCTTAGTGAGTGCAAGTGAAAATTTACGAGCTGAGGGATTAATGCCTCCATTGAACCCCCTTTCATGCTATCATGGCCACACGCTTGCCACATTCCCCGCTTTACAGCACGGGTTGTTTGACAAATGATTGCTAATCACGTTTTCTGTTGCTTCTAGGCATTGTGATCTCTGATTTGGTATACGGGATTCACAACGTTACATTCTTCTAGTTTGCCCGCTCTAACTGTTGAGCTGAAGCAATCGGCCGTTCATTGGTCCTACAGTCAAGCCGTAAGGTGAATGCTCGTAGTTGATTGGTTCAATTGAGGCCATTGTGTGCAATCAAAACACCAAGCTGTGAGGTAGATGAAAATGCTTGAACACCGCCATTAAGGCTGCTGTGTTCTGAGTCCTCGCATTCCACTTCCAAGTTAATTGCAGCAGTGACCAAGGCAAGACTGCACACTGAAGCTGAGGTTTCCTCAAGGATTCGAAGCACAAAAGTGACCTAAAATGGGAACTGTCGATTATGTTAAAATGTAAACACCTCATTTTGCGATGCAATGAGAGGGCTTTTGCGATGCTATTAATGTCTTTGATCACTATATCAATGAGTTCCATTGCCATTTTATGTCATGTTAGACCGCGATCCCTCATGAGTGTGATCAGAGCTTACCCGCAGAATATCACGAGCAAATCACGAAGCACTCAATAGCTAAGCTGCTGTCTTGCCTACTTAAGTCTGTGAGTGGCGATGCGCATGACATTACGACAGAGAGTTCGGTGTACTCAAAGTGGGGTAGTTTTTGCCAGCGAGGGAAGTGCACTGTCAACTGTGCCGTGGACTTCAATTTGGATCACTGGAACAGCCACGTGAGGTCGCCATGCAGGCAAGCTAACTGAGAAGCTGTGCATCAACAGAGGTACGCCACACCTCCCCTTATGATGACATTGACTGCAAGGCTCAGTGTGATAAACAGTGACAGCATTGGCAATTCGTTTCATCTCATCAGTAAGATGCAAAAACAAATGGGAAAGGCAGTTGGGAAAGATAGAGGTGAAGATCGGGCTGCTTGACATGGATAAGGAAAAGACTGTTGGGTGAGAATAATGAAGCCACGGAAGAAAGAGGTGGCCAGTGCAGGAGAAGTGGTGGCCACCTTTAACGTGGTGGTAGTTGCATCGGGGCTCGCAGCAGGCTTTCCGCCACCATAATAGTGGTGTCTACTCAAAGTCGGTGTCGACGTCGTTGTCGTTGTGGTCGTGTTCATTGTTGAGGCCGTGCTCAAAGGGTCGTCAATCATCATCGAAGTGGCGGTGGTGGTATTAGTGTCGTTGGGTTTCATAGTCATCGAGGAATTATTTTGTGCGATTGTTGCAGAACTCGCATCACTCTGAGACGCTGATGCAGTTGCTGAAGCTGTCGTAGGGGGTGTGGCTGATGTTGGGCTGGACGACTCACTGCTATTGACTGCAATGTCTGCCAGGCGATTAAAGAAATTTTAGTGGATGGAAAAGGAGTCCAGTGATGCTCTATCTCGTGCAACCCAGTTGACTTAAGTCTTCTCCGCCTTCTTTTCCTATGTATTGTGGTCGCAGCCATCGGTGCTAGGCACAGTGGTGGTGAGTGGTGGATTATAGACAAGCAGATACGACTTACTTGTCATTTGCCCTCAACGTGGGAGTACAGTGCGTCGGACCAGCGTATGTAAGCATTGTGATGGGCCACTGACCCTCACCTATCACCAACCCAACCAGCCACTCTTTCTCCACCATCCCACAGAGCGACAGGCGGTGTGCGATAGTATCTTCCTTCAAATACACCCTCGGATGGGCAGAAGGATGCATGAAGCTGCATTAGGAGGCAAGATAAGTCCTCCAGGTTGTCTGTGCAACCATGGCTTGACTGTTTATTATGCTTTGAAGGCAACTCTCATTAAAGTTTCCACCCTTTCCATCCGGTAGGCGATTTTAATCACTAAGACTTAGACGTTTCTGCCAGAGCCTTCGACTTCCATCTTCTTTGGACATGAGCAATTAACTAAATCTCATTGACTATCGCTTACTTTTTAGCACACAAAGAAATTCATGGCGAATTAAAGGAGGCCTTAGGATGCGTGAAGGTCAAAAAGGCAAGATTTGTGGTGTGCCTACACTTCTGTTTATAAGCTACTGAAGCAACTGTGGCATCTCTAGACTTACTCGGAGGCCAAGGAAAGCGCAGTAGCATAACGAAACATACGAATTAAAAGAAAGTGAAATCCATCAAAGCTGCTTGCATGTTCCCACAGATCAATCCACCAGGCGAGGGTGGTTTGTCCACTCGAGGTGTTCGTTAATGGCAACACGTGAAGTGTGGCAGCAACAGATACATTGATGAGTACCTCAGGTCACAACTAAACGATTCCTCCACGTAAAAATGTAAATTCACCATCTTCAGTGACAGTCTTGAAGAATCCTTGTGTGTACGACACGAATGCAGGGAGAACAGATGCTAATGAACGAAGAAATCAGTGTGAGAGCGGGTTTTGTTGGATCTAATCCATGTACAGGCATCAGCTCAACTCATGCTACCAAATTGCAGCCTTCATGCAGCTGAGGCAAACCGTTTCCCTCTACGATGCTATGGCATGCATACTTGCCTCAATGAGAACCACAGAAATGCACTACCACGACAGGGGTTGGAAATCAGACTGAAGCAAATGTTGGCCGTGATATCGCAACACATGCTGCTGACATTTTGGTGTAGTATAAAGTTGCAGATACTCCCATGGCATCACAAGACTACTGATTGTCGACAGCGACAGAGGCAAATGCCAGGCATACAAGCACAATGGCAACTGATTTTACATTTTGCTTAGTTAATTGGGATGCCATGAATAAGTGAATTCTTCATTCACACACTCCCAGTCACAGGCCCGTGACTGCATGTCCACAACACAACCTGGGCAGGCCTTGTAGATATGGTGGAGCATAAACTCCACGAATCATCTCAGTGCGAAAAACCAATTAACAGGCAAGTTAGCAAAGTAAGTCACCTTCTGTTAGTGCAGTCAGTAAGGTTGGTGCAGCATGCAAAAAGGACAGAATGACCATTTGGAAGCACACAGTGTAGCTTTGGACACACCTCACAAGCAACTTTCACATCCACATGCACTGCCTCCAACTTCAAGCGCCTCACCACACCACAGGAAAATGAAAAACAAAATTAAATCTCCTACCTTTCCACTTTGTCCCACTACACTTACAAGCGACGCGCATTAACTCCTACGCCTTCATGCACAATCAATAGGGGCAGGCGACTGACTCATCCAATTGTGAAACCATTCGAGCTGAGATGAAGTGCGTCACTGAGCTCCTTCTAGTTGCGCTTGCAATCGCAGTGACCGCACAGGAAAATGAACATGGATATTGGAAAGTTGAAGTGGACCGCCCACATTTGGCGGGAAACGCTAAAGCCAAATATTCGGTAATGATCCCAACGGCTTTGAGCACGCAGTAGAATTGATCGGCAGCGGCAAGACTGCCAAACCCGGAGCTGCTGTCATGGCCTCACAGGTCAATCCACCCGTCCATGGCGGTTCGACCACCTCAAGTGTCAGGCAGTGGTTACAGGTGAAATACAACAGTAACAAATCTACTGATGAGGCAGGCTCATCACAATGAACGATTTCGCGATGTGAAACTGCAGTTCACGCATTCCATGAATGATGTCCAGTGATGATCTTGACGGATTGCTGCTTCGCACACCACAAAATCAGAAAGGACATGTGAAAAGGACTTAAGGAATCAGTGTTAAACTTGTTTGGGAATACAAATGCGCTTGTTTAGTGAAAAAGTAGTCAGGTTTTCAGTGAGTGTTCACGAGTGCCCACGAGTTTTCGGCGCTGACAGAGGCTAGCGTGAGTAAACCACAACAACGACATTGGTAATGGGTTTTGCATTTTGCTTAGCTGGTTGGCATGAGATGAATTAAAGCACTCTTCATCCCCATTATCATGATCATGGTCCCATGAATGCGCGTTTGTGACTATATCTGGACATTCCTTGTGAGCACGCAGAGGTAGAGATTCCACAATTCGTCCAAATGTGATGGATGCACGGACAAACATGTCGAGAGGTAAGTCAGCTCCTCCTATCGTTTTCTTAGCCCGTCAGTAAGATCGGTGCAGTATGTGAAAACAACAACGTGAAAGTGCACGAAGTAGCTTTGGATCCACTCCACTAGTACCTCTCACATCCACTCGCGCTGCCTATCTACTTCGAGTGTCACACCACGCCCTGAGGATTCGAATGAGAGTTTGCCACGTGATGTGGTGGCAGTCATTCGCATGAGAATGAAGAAGACATTCAAATCAGCTATCATTTCGCTTTGTCATGCCACACCTACAAGTGTTGTCCTCAAAGTGATGGTTGGTGGGAGTCAGTGCCCACGCGTTAACTCCCACAACTGCAGGCACAATAAATGAGGGCAGGATGCTAGCTAGCTCCGATGTTTGTGAATTAATTCGATCTGCGATGAAGTATATCACTGCGCTCCTCCCAGTTGTGCTGGCGATTGCTGTGAAAGCAAATGGCAATGAAGAGGATAATTACAATGAACACTGTGAGAAACTTTATGGCGATAATGAAGAACATAAAGAATATGATTGCGGGAACTAAAATGAAGGAAAAAGCTACAATGGAAGCTGGAGGTGATGGTCAAAACGCCGAAAATGGCGCAAGTGACAAAATTGGAGCTAAAAACAATGCATGCCCGGAGAAGAAGACAACGGTGAAAGCTAGAAGTGATGATGAAAAGACGAAAACGGTGCAAAAATGAAAGTGTGGATAGAAATGACGCTGATGCGGGGAATAAGAACGGCGGTGGTGGTAATGCAAAAGCCGATAACCCCGCCAAAACCACCACCGCCACCACCACCACGTCTAAGACGGCCGCCGTATCGCCTGCTTTCACCGTCCCTCTCATAGTCGCCCTCCTTCTCCTCACACATTGACTTCCCCTTGTCTTTCAAAATCGAAAACTTTTCATTTATGCTAGTTAGTAGTTTCCTAACCACCTATCATTTGCTTGTTCCGCACCTTGGCCATAAAATCAAACAAATTATTTTAATTTGCGATTTATGCATTGCAGCAGTGGGAGGTGAGTGAGGTCACGCAGTTCGCTGAATGCCGTCTGTGTTGTCTCCTATGCGATGGAAGTGTTCGTGTTTGTTCGCTTCTTCTTCTTCTTCTTCTTCTTCTTCCCATGACTTAATAACCGGAGAAGTTCTTCATTATTTTAGAGTGGAATACCGATGAAAATTGCAGAGATCTAGACAGCAGTTCTAAGTCGGAGGCATCATCCACACGGACTTGACGCATTGCTCGCGGCCGCAAAGAAGACAAGCCTTATGGCAGTTAATCGCCATATTAATGCATTTTTACATTGTGATAAGTTTCTGCCCTGGTTAAAGTCGAGCTAACTGATGATTGTGGCAGTGGTTAGGTCACTGGTGGCAAATCTGAAGCAGCGTTGACACAGGCCAGGGAAATGCATGGGAGACTAGCAGTAATATGTGGGTCTAAGGCTGTCTAGAAGGTTGACGAATATGGACAAAGCAGGAATGGTTTTGCTGACGATGATCGTGCCAATCTCTGCAAAGAAAGCCAAGCCACTCTCCATAATGTCAAAGAAATCTCTAGTACTTTTCCAACTTCGTAGTACGCCGATCCACTGATACTCATTGCAGTGTGACTGGCGCATTGGGTAAGTGCCACAACAAAGTGCGTTGGCATCTCCTACATTGCCTACCGCCTCAATTAAACCATCACAGTTGGAGAGTCATGGAGTCACATGGTGTAGGTATGCAGGTTAGCCTTGAACTGTCACAGCTAGAGTGCTTAATCTCAGAGAGTATTTTTTACCGCCCTGATGCACATGAGAGACGGCACTGACTTGGGTGAGGATGATGGCTCGCATGAGAGGATTCTTTGCCAACCACCTGCATGGTGACTTTGCATGGCGTGTTGGGAAGGCAATGTGTAACAACTAATTTTACTAAATACCAGTGCAAGATTTTGTGTTTAGTTACTGCGAAGGGCCAGCGACTAGAACTGGAATTCTAAAAGTTTGGTGCAGTAAGACGTGCAGCTAGACACCATCGAGATACATGGAAGCACTCTTTTACGCCTTCCAAACTCTTGCTATAAACTGTTCGCAAATTACTCAAATGGAAGTGTACTGGTGCAGCAGACCATGCTTTGAACGTGGTATAGCGGCGCATGATAAACTAACTCGCCTTGGGTATGGGGTGTGGAGCTAAATCGCTGTTGCCATGTTCCCACGACCGTTTGCGTTGAGGCGATTGTGAAAGCATTGCAGAGATCAGAGTGAGGAATGGGTTCCAGTTGCTCAATATGTGCAAAATGGCAAATGCGAAAGTGAAAATAGACGGACGAATGGCACGCACCACTGGCATTCCTGTGTAGTCTGAGATGTGGGAAGAGTGAAATCACGATGCAGTAACTACTGGTACGCGTTAGTAGTGTCACACCTCCATTAGCCTCGGAAACTAAGCTGGCCTGAGCAAAAGGATGAGCCAATGAACATGCTTGCCACTGAATGACTGCCACAGCTTAATTGCATGTCTATGCATCCTTATCAAGGTTAATGTGTCATCCTGCGTACGATCGCACTGCAACAAGCACGATGCGTTGCTCCGTCCATTAACTGCGACCTACAAACTGTTGTGAAATTTGAGCTGATTAGATGGCGTGGTTAAACCAAACAATCCGTCAGTCGAAAGTCTGTGCGTCGGTGATTGCAAGTGCTTTTGAAATTAGAACTGTCCAAAAGCGTTAACAACGACAAGAAGTAAGATGCATAAGAATTGAGTCCACTGGTTGAACAATGTCTCCCTCAACTTAAATGCAACGCATTCTAATCAATGAGTTTTGTACACAACGACAAGATGGAGGTTGTAGCTGCTACACACAGCTGTCGCACAGAGGCTGTGGTGACAACATGGAAGTTGTGGTGACGATATTCACAAGGAAACTGTGTCGCAGTGCCGCTGCTGCTGCTGTTGTTCCCACTTCGGCTCACCTCTCATCTCGTTGTTGACAAAAAATTGTGATGTCTCTTTGCTGCAATTCTTGAGGAACTTGGCGGCGCCGTCGCACAACACATCACTGCCGTCTTCGTAGTCGGGGCGATGGCGACGTCGGTGCTAAGAGCTCCTGTTGAAGCGGACGAATTGAAGCCACTAGCGCTGTAGGTTAATGAAGTGCAGACTTCCAAAATTTATGTGAAGTAGAATGGTCGCACATCTATTTGCGTCATCGACTCCTTTTTACTGCGGCTGTGTTGGTGGACGGCGATGGAGCCGGTGGTCAGTGGTCACCTCAAGCTGGCATGGAAACTGACCAGTCAGCAGTCATTTAAGGCTTACGACGTCACACTCGGGTATTAATGTCTGCTACATAATTTCCTTTAGTGAAGATGGCGATGCGAATTTCGCCTGCGCTTATTTCACTTCTGTGCGCAGGATTGTCCGCGAGGTGGTTGGTGTCCGACCAAATGCAGGCTTTCTTGCCCCCACAAAACAAAATGGCATTGTGTGTTGAGGGTTGACAGAATGAACAGCGGCTTCATCTTTGGTTGTCTGCCACAAATCATTCCATAGCGAATCAATGGCCATGCAGCCTTGCTAGTGAGCCAGTCATTCCAGGTGGTACCACATGCCTTTATTCTACCCTTTTCGCCATAGACGCGATATGTGTGTCTTGACCTAAAGCGACCGCCACACATTCGATAGCATTTGGGATCACAGCCATGGAGAAGCAAACTGGCGAAGCAATGCGACGATAGGTGGCCATCCAATGCGGAGTCTTGAGGTGTGTCAGTGCAACTGGTACTACTAAGAGAGTGGAACCGCACCTACCGTTGGACTGAGTTATGCATGAAACATTCTACTACAATCTTTCCTCACATTAAGTACCATCCCAGGGAGGCGAATGTGCACGAGCATTTGGACAAAGAAACATAAATTAGGGGCGAACCCTCCAATGCAGTGGGTTTGATCACTGCATTGCATCCATTTGAAGCAGCGATTCCGTTCGTCTTATGGTTGTCCGATCAGTCAAATAAGTGGTACATAAACCCGATGGGTCACATTTAGGCAGTTCACACTCACATCCGATGCCACATTGGGAGACACAGTCGAGTGTCGACTGCGTGGCTTTCAATCTTTCCAAATGCAAGTGAGCGGAAAGGTGAATGAGGATTAAGTCAAAATTGCGCTGCCTTGTTTAATTCTAACTTACGAGTGCTATTCAGCGGTGTGGTTTTGTCATGTTTGTTTAGTCCGTTGCTAGTGTCGTGTCTGTAGGTAAAGTTGGCGAGACAAATGATGTTGTGCAATCATTTCGCATGTTGACGGCTTCCGCTAAAGAGGCGATTCAGTCGTTGGAGAGGAACGGTAAGCGAAGCAGAGGTTGTTGTATGCAACCATGCGCAACAGAACGGGACAGGTGTATCAGTGAAATCGACTCAATGCTTCCGTACTTTAAGACGGATCCTCAATAGGGCGGCATATTCTTTCTTCGAAGCACTATGACACCAACTTCATCGCCGACTGCTGCAAATTCACGAGGCAAGCGTTTGGACACAAACCCAGCACTGGAGGCGGCAGGGCCCTAGAGCACTGAGTCAAGGCCTTCTTATCTTCCGCACACCACTCGCAAGCCCATAACTTGAAATATGAACTCACCATACTGACTAGTTTCTCTCGACCATCTTGCGTTTAAGCATGGATCCGTTCTAAGAACGAAGTGGTTCTTCCAAAACCATTAGTCTTCAGTGCGTCTCAACACCCAAATGTCATTCACCTATGACATTCTTTTCGGCTTTCTAAGGTGACCGGTGAGCCTAAACGCAGCGCCAATGCACATGCTTGATGGAGGTTTCCATTAGCCATGCTCTCCATCGTCCGCCGCCTCACAATCATTTGCCATCTTCTTAAATGGTGCTAAGCTTTGGAGCACAGTGACAAAAGACTCACGCCTTCGCTTATCCTAATGCATAATTTGCGCATTTTCCCACATATTTTTGCTAATAAGTGTGCAATGTGTCCGCATTTCATCCAAGCCGTTTCCTTCATCCGTTTGCATGCTGGAATAGGCGTCGAAGAGGTAGCCGCAGCGCCCGTCAAGACTTGTCTTGTGCCAAGACTGGAGGCCTCATTTGCTGGCAATGAATGCGGCTGTCGCCTCCGTTATCACTTCACACCTTTCTCACACAAGATTGGATTGCTGTGAGCGAATATCCACTGTCGTTTTGTGTAGTTACTGTGTACCTTTTATTATAGATTCTCGTGATGAGGAATGCACTGCCCCAACTACTGCGGCACTTGAAATGGTGAAGACTGGATGCACAAACGCAGGGCGTAGAAGGCCAGGGTGCGGCTTTGCTGCAAAAGGCGTCGGACAACAAAAGTGGAGACTTGCAAATCGCAACTGATTAGGTGAATTTGGGGTCAACGTGGAGGTTCTGCGGCAATTTGTTTTGCTCTATGTCTCTATTAGCCATACTTAACTAATCCAACCAACAAATGAAATGATGGAAAGATTGTGTAAAAAGGAGGTGCCTTAGACAGACTCAATCCCCACGGCCAGTGAACTCATGGGGAGAATTGCGTGGGTCGGTCTCAGGAGGCGATAGACACGCAGCCTACGCTTGTGTGTAGTTACTGGTTCAAGGCGTATCCTTTTATCATTCATGCTTGCAAAGATGAGTGTACTGCTTTGTTTACAGTAGTACCTGGTTTGATGGGGCCTGCATGCACACACGCAGGGAGCAGGAGGCTTGGCAGCAACGATTATTTCTTGTGCTGATGTGATGTTTGCAAAGCGTGCTCTGCAGAGGGTCTCAGTTATGGCTTGGTCGTGGGTTCGGCTTTGACGCCATGAGCTGGTGTCTGGCCGACGTGGACGCAGCAGAGGCGGAGGAAAGAATGACTCGTGGGAAGCTCTGATATCACTGCACAGACTGTATTTGTGGCACTCCCAAACGTTTCCTTCCTAGGACGGATTCTCCAATCAGCACTCGTGTTCAGGCGTGCTAGCTTTACAGCGCTTGGACACTCATGCATCGGCTCTTTCGGGGTTCGCCTCATCCCTTTCCGATGCTGCAAAATTAGTGCGGTGGTGATGGCGGTGGTGAAGTAACATTGGGTGAATCTGTGAAGCAGTAAGCAAAGAGGGCTTGCGGAGTGCGATGTGGATGTGGGTGTAGGCGAGAGCGATATGTGTCGGATAGCATGGCGTTGGATGTGGTCGTTTAGGTTATCGAACACAAGTGTTGTGCAGGAAGGGTGCAGCCGTAAGCTGAGCAGACTAACTCGTCTGTAGCGGTGATGGTTCGGGGAATAAATGGAGGGTTTCCGGCCGTTGGTGATGGCGACAACGATAAATTTTGCTTGTATGCGTGCTTTTACCTTAACATTTTAAACTGCACGTTTCTTACCAACTGTAACAGGCATAGAAAAGTATGTGAGCAGGAATGGATGTCGATTGTGCCAGCAGAAATAGTAAGAATAGCATTATTATGTTGCAATAGTCGGCATCGTCACAGAACTGGTTGCCTCGCCACCATCGTCGTTGGCATTGTTTGCAACGCTGGCTACGTGACGATTCTCAACGATGTCGTCGCTTTTATCGTTGTCACCCCAACCCCTATCATCAAGTTTCCGCCTTTTGAATGTTTAAGTTGCCCACACGCAACATGGATATGCACATGTTTTGACAGGGTGAGTGTGGCCCTGAACCACTTCCACGTACCTGGACCGTCCATTTCTTGCAGCTCCATTGCCACCTACTAAATTGTTAATTTGTTATCCATTAGAAGTATTTTCGGTCGTCTGCCTATCTTTGGTCGCAGTCATAACAGTTTAAATGTCTAGGAGGTGGGGAGTGGTCGAGAGGAGGATTTGTATACGTGCCATCCATTAAGAGGTTCACACGCCGTCCATTGGCGGCGGAAGTTGCATTTGCATCGCATGACTAGACGGGATCCGTGGAGGTGTGTCTCACCGTCTTTTCTCAAACAACGCTGCTGATGAAAGGACCCGCTTTGAGTAACTCGACCCTTTCGATTGAGGCCTACCAAATGTGGCATTGCCGCATTAGAGGGAATGACGTTGCAATCGATTGTTGCCTCAAGCATATTTGACTGCCTCCATCCCTGTTCCCAAATGCCCTTCAAACTCGGCCGATCACAACTGGAATGCAGAATACCAAAGCGGTGATGCAGTGGAAGTGCAGGCTCGAAGAAGGGCAAAATGGTAAGGTAATGTGCTTCGATGTACTAAAGACCAGAATGACTTTTTCTAAGCACGAAAATACGGCCAGAAATTATGTTTTGACTACATCCGAATGGATGTTCAAGCACAAATCGAGCCTTTTCGACCTTCAAGCATCTTGAGACCTCCTTTAATTCGCCATGAATTGCTTTGTGTGCTGAAAAAGGAAGGGAAAGTTAGTGAGATTTAGTTTAATGCTTACGTCCAAGCTTCCAAGTGGGAAGACAAAAAAAATAGAAGTCGAAGGCTCTGGCTGGAACTTCCAAGGCTTGGCGATTTACATTGCCGACTGGATGGGAAGGGTAGCAATTTCAACAAGATTACACCTTCAATGCACCATGAAAAAATCAAGATGTGTTTGCTTAGAAAGCCTGGAGGACCGATCTTGCCTCCAAATGCAAATTTATGCATCGTTCTCCCAATCGGAGGGTGGATTTCGAGGAAGTTACTATCGCACACCAGTTGTCGCTTTGTGGGATGGCGAAGAAAGAGTGGCTCGTTGGATTAGTGGTAAGTGAGAGTCTGTGGCCTATCGCAATGCTCACGTACGCTTCGCCGATGCACTGTCCTCCCACGTTGAGGGCAAATGACAAGTAAGTCGTTTCTGCTTGCCTATATTCCACCACTCATCACAGCTGAGTCTAGCACTGATGGCTGATCACGTGGAACACCAGCGCATTCACTCCCACGCCTGCGACTACAATACATTGGAAAAAAAGGCGGAGGAGACTCAAGTCAACTGACTTGCACGAGATGAAGAACATCACTGGACTCCTTCTCCTGCTACGGGCATGGATCCGTTTGGCTTTTTGTGTGCAGAAACACAAAGTCAGCTTAACATGAACCAGTGTGTTCGCTGTATTTGATGACGGAATAAGTGTCCTGGAGACAATGGTGTCAATGTGGCCAATGCAGGTGTTGCAAACAGAAAGTAAATTTCCTAAATTGAACGCTCCTTTGGCTGTCCAGTTTCGTTCATCTGCTTTACAGATGAAGTGATGCAACCGTACTGCCACAGGCACCTCGCAGCGCATACAACGCAGTAGTACTAACTAGGCACTAAGCCATGCACTGAAAGCATGAGAGATCGGACTGTCAGCAGGACATCTGCGGTAATTCTCAATGCCTGTGGCAGATAAGCATTATTCGTCAATTTGGCCAGTGTCAAAGCAAGTGGTGCAGTGCACTTCCCTCGCTGGCAAAAGCTACTCCACTTTGAGTGCACCGAACTCTCTGTCGTAATGTCAAGACATCACCAATCACAGACCTAAGTAGGCAGGACAGCAGCTTAGCTAATGAGTACTTCGTGATTTGCTCGTGATGCTGAAGAAGCAGTGAAGAAGCCATCCAATTGCCGAGCAAAAGTGATTTGATTGCTTTTTAATGAACAACCACACACACACAGCCACAAGGATAGGCACTTCCACACTGTGGCAAAGAATACAAGACAGCACTCAGCAAAAACTGTGGTTCGAAAACGGGCATTAGTCAGTGATGAAAAGCAAACTAATTAAATGCGTGCTTTTTGTCCCTCTTTGCTCACAAGATAACAATATAAAGGCTCAGCCTCATTTAAGTAGTCAACAGGTGACTCTGAGGTGGCGAGGAATAGGCAGTACGGCCCCACCGAAACTCCTCTGGAGTATGTGCGCTGGCAATCCAGTAAGGCTTACCGGACCAACTTTGCAATGCCAAAAGAAGGAGAACTGTAGTGCCTTGTTTGCTAGCACTATTGGCTTGTCTTCCGAACTTGGGGCGGCTGTCTTGGACTTAGTTGCGTGGCTTGGCCCCCTTGCCATGCAGCAACCTCTTTCCTCCCTCTCTTGAATGCTTATATTCTGCTTTATGCTTAGCCTTCTTTCGCCTTCTGCGAATGCTTAGAACTCTACAAACACTATTTATTTTGTCCGAAGCCAAAAATAATGGCATAGAGGCCAAATCTGGATCCATGGTAGAACGCACGATGACCAGGGCAAGTCTCTTTACCATCGTCAGCTGATTTTTTGCTTGTGGACTAACGGTTGTTGCTTAAGAGATGGGAAAACCATCATACAGTGTTTGAAGGTTTCCACACCTCCTCTCCTGAATGCATGTTCAAACGGCTGCTTCGTAAAAATTCGTAACAATCCTTGATGTAGTTGGTGTGGTGTTGCATCAGAGAAGGTAAAGTCGGATTAATTAGGAAAACTTGTCGAAAAACAAGCAAATGAGTGCGCTTTGGTGTCCACCTGTGCTTTTCCACATGCCTATACATTCATTAACCGACAATTTCCTCACCTCTTTACTAGAATTTCTCTGATTTCCAATATAATTGCTTCCATCTACATGCCGAATCAGTGCACACTACCATTTGGCTGTCCAGCTTTACACACATACATGAGATTCGCAACAGACTGACTAAAGTCATTGCGAGCACCTCACGTTTTGGGTGTGCTGGGCAGCAGTCAACGAGGATGAGGTGCATTAGGGAGGATTGGGGAGACCCAGTCATCAGTCATCTGGTGACATCAGATGTGGGCGCGTGTCAGCCCACACTCTGCATTGCCCATCGTTGACCTCATGGCTTTTCTTTTAGCAATAGTTTGACTGTTGTGTCTGGGAAAATGTGATCGTCAAAGGAATCATACGAGTTGCTGATTCGTTGTGTTGATGAAATCGGAAAGACTGAGCGTTTGTGCTGCATGATGGAATTACACCTTAAGTATTCTTCCCACCACCACATTCCTGCATGCATTCCTCAGTCTGTGATAGCACTTGATGTAGAATGGGAGAACCATCGAATTTTGACATGCAGACCGTTCAGGTACACTCGAAATTGGTGGATCAGTCATTGCTGATCTCGGTTCTGTCGCTTCTGAGCGATGTGATCTCTAATTGCCTGTGGATTATCCACAATCACACCTGCTCTCTGCTTGCCTACTTAGAAGGCTAAGCTAGTACGAGCAGCATTCATCAGTCGAACTGGCGGATTCTGAGATGGATGAATATGACAGATCAGTTCCATTAAGACTGCCGTGTTTTGGGTCCTTGCATGCTACTTACAAGAAAAGCGTACATATCAGCGCCTGCCTGGGTCAGTGCGTGCCATAGCATATGGCATCGAGACAGAGAGTTTGCTGTCAAAAAAGCAGGACATTTTTTATTAGGTAAGAAAGTGCACCATCAAGCATGATGTGCATTTGTATTCCAGTCACTTGCACGCTTAAGTGAACTCACCTACCACTACGTTGTTTGTGCAGCTGTTCATCGACGAAAGTGTCCAAAATCTCTGCCTTGCAATAAACCGCAGCAGAATCCGCAATTTATTTCATCCCATTAACAAGTTGCATGGACAAAAATAGGACGTTTGGTGTCAATAAGAAAGGGGCTGTTAAGTGAGAAGAAATGAGGCCCTCTTTGAATTGGTGGTGATGGTGGTGGTGGTTGCATGGGCATGTGCAGTAGCTTTGTCGTCACTTTGACGGTGCTGAGTACCCAAAGTCGTCGTCGATGTCATCGTCGTGGTTGCTGAGGCTTTGCTTGTGGGATCACTGGTCCTCGTGGAAGTATCAATGGTGGTAAATGTGGCATTGGGTGTTGTCGTTGGAGCTGATGCAGTAGATGTAGTTGGCTCTGCATTTATTTGCCTCGCTGCTAATACCATGTTTATCTACCAGTGTAATCAAAGCGCATCCTAGTGAAAAAAGAAGCTGTCCAGTGATGCTCTTCATCCCGTGTGCAAATGTCACCGAACAGACTTGAGTCTTCTCGTCCTACCCATCCATTGCGGTCGTAGGCGGGGAAGTGAATGCGTCGACACTGCTGTTGACCGACCATCAGTGTTGTGGGAGGCGATGAGTAGAATTTTAAAGGGCAGGAATGACTTCCTTGCCATTCACCTTTAAAGTGGGAGAAAATACATACGACTGGCTTATATAAGTATCCAGGATGCTATGTGATTTACTGCGATGGACCACTGACTTGTACTAATCACCGGCTCATCTATCAACACCTTCTCAACCCCACAGGGCGACAACTGACGCAGACGATTAACGTCCCCGAAATATGGCCTCCTATTAGCACAGCAATGTGTGAAGTTGCTTTAAGAAACACAGAAAATCATGCAAATTGTCAGGATAGCCAACACTTAGCAGTCTGTGGCACAGTGAAGGTGAACGCTTGTTATGAACGCCATCATTCCTATTCAGTCGGTAGCAAGAACCTCTGAGCATTGAGAAGATACAACTCGAGCCCTCGCTGCCCATCCACTTCGTCCTTTCGCGTGGTAGTCTATGCGAGAGCGTCAAAATCTAGCCATCAATTCAGACCAACTTCTTCTACTTCCTTACCCTTTCTCAGCATTCTAAGCAAATCCCAAATTCCCACTCTTTACTTGACTTTCATGGGAAGGAACGAACCGCTTTAAAGGGTGTGTTGATAAACCTGATAAAGATTGTGTTCGAAGCTCTGCTGGAAGCAGTCAAGACACAAGCGAATGAGGATTTATGACGTCGAAACACGTTCAGTTATCATTTTGCCCTTTTTCAAGTTCCCTCTTTTGCTACCAGATCTCTGAGGCATTGTGTATTCGGAGCGTAATCTGACGTGTCGGTTTGCTGAAAGCGACGAAATCAAGCAAGCATCTTTGTGACAGCTCTTGGATGTAACTTGATTATCTGAGATGCCATGAGGCCAAAGTTGACAGATCTTACTGAACTGACGCACGACTGTGCAAAAAAGTGAATTTTTCCACAAGCAACATTGTTGGAAAAGGAAAGGAGAAACACTGCCCGTGAGTTGCTTGTGCACCTCTCAAGCGATGGTGGAAACACGCATCCTCTCCACTCACACGACCATGCACCAGAAGAAATCAAGAGACCTAAAATGCCTTTATTTTAAGGCAGCACGAATTGAACAGTCCAGCTTCGTAGAAGCGGTTCACCTCCGCTCTGACTCTGCCAAAGCAGCGCGTGCATCAACGTTCCATTTATGCAGCTTAAGTGGCTGAGAATTGGAGGCTAGATGGTATCCTGAGGTTCCACAAAGCAGCACTTTGGTTCTCTTTAAAGCGAGGAAGGACAGTTGCGCAAGCCATTGTCCATTCCTGCCATGAAACCATGTTTAGCCAGACGAGCACACGGAGGGGATCCATTCTCAAACACTCATCACGCAGATGCTACGAGGGTAAAAATCAAACGTTGAAGTTGTGATGTGTGCAATGCAACATGAAAAAGTCTACTCGCAGTAAAGATTGCTCAGTGTGGGACGCAATCCATGCCCCTGCTCTTCTACAACACCTCAATTCTAATTTCGATGCCTCCGCAATGTCCATGACCTGGTTTGCGTTCTTTACCATCTTTCAGCCTTCAAGGAAATCACTTTAGCTGTGCGGTGAAAAAGCAAAAGGTTAGCTGATTCGAATGTGCTCTTTGATCGCATGTGAATAAGTGCCATCGCATCACGTAGCAACTTTAAGTGCGAATCTTTGATGGGTGGTGAGACACTCGAAAACGATAGGAAGTTCACGTGGATGTAAATGGGTTGGTAGGGTGTGTCAGAGTTACACAGTGTTTTCGCCGTTTCTTACACTGATGAGGCTAATATTGTGGCAGAAGAGATGACTTACGCCTCTGGCATGCATGTTAATGGATCTGTCACGGTGACGTAGTGCAGGGACATTCTGTTTCACCGTGTCTACAAGGGTTGCCCAAGTTGGGACGTAAACTCGCATTTGTTTAGCCTAGATTAAGGCGGTAGGAATGAAGAGTTCACCTCTGCCGCTGCTAATCGCCTATAGTGCTGCGTTACTGTCAGAATATCCACAACTCTGTATTGAGTCCCTTGTCAACACTACGTGCTGAGTTATCACTGTCAACACTTCCATCAGTCTGATTTCTAACCTCTGCCAGGATGGTGCCATTCCAAGATTCGCACTGAGACAGGCAAACATACAATTCCCAAGCATCTCAAGAAGACGGAGAGAGGGCTAAGCGTACATCAGAATACGTGTAGTGAGGATAGGAAGGAAAGGGGCTACTGGCATGGCCGGGAGGCCAGCCCACGCAGCTAGGCTCAAGATGATCGCCACCAATGTGTAGAGCCATCAAACAGTCCAAACAAACAAACCACTACATGGTCCCTCTCTTCTCTTCAGCGTTGTTCCTGACGCGTCCCTTCATCCACCTGCTGCTGCAGCCATCACTACGTAATCAGTACTGCGATAAGCACACACGAGCTAACCGTGCCTGGCGCCGACATCCGACGCAAATGAGGCGACGCTCGACACCACGTCAATGGTACCTCATGGCTGTGCCACTCGATCTGGAGGTTCGCTTAGCTCACCAACTACTTCGGAGTAAGGAGTTTAGCCCACCATCAATGCATTCTTTGGAAGGTTAGTTTACCGGCAGCCTTTTCAGATGGTCCACGGTTAGGATCGCTTCGGTTGTCAATAGCTATTCTGTGGAGCACGAGAGTGGGATAGTATCGTTGATAAACGCAGTTCTTAGCCCTTCAGCAAAGGCACTTCTTCACATTGCTGTAATATGCCATTTGATGGTTAAATCTAGGTAAAAAACGCAAAAAGCTAGGTCCGTTTTCCAATGCCGCAACTGTAGCGCCCCAAGCCGCCCTTAAAGACGGAGAGAAGGATAGGTGTAGATTGCAATACTTGTATTCTAGACGGAAAGGAAGGGGACCGCTGGTCACCTCTGTGTCGGACCAACCATCAGTCCAAACAAACATAACATAACAGATGGACCAGCTTAATTCGCCCAGAGGCAGTGGCGCATCCACGCCGATTCGTAAAGAGGGTCCGGTAAATGGCGTCCGGTGCTTAAGCATCTTACAGTCGAAACAATCGCAAAATGATGTACTTCGCCCTTTTCATCGCCTTCCCATTGACCGCCTTTACCATGAGAAGGCTCGGGTTTCCTTGACCTCTTTAATTTAATTTAGGAATACAGGTCGGATTTGGTAATTGGTCCGTATGTGCAGGGTTGTTGCCGCGCTCCTCGGTATCACCGCACTGTCTCACGATCGTATTCGAATTCCTTTCCAGCCACTCACCTACGAATTACAAATATTACAGAGAAATTATTGGCGTTAACTGGATGAAGGCTGCAGTTTAGGTGGCATGAGGTGATTAAGTGTCTGTTTGGAGATTCAGATTATCAAAACACACTGCTACACGGATTTTGTGTCGTGTGAAACAATGGTCTATCAAAATCTTTACTAAAGATCATGCATACAATGTGTGAATTGTATTTTGGCGTTGAAGTACCGTTTCGTCATTGGCAGATGTACTCATCAGTGGGTGAGTTGCTGCTGTACGCAATCCACGCTTGCACACACGCACGCACCAACACAACCCCTAAGGAAGAGATCTTCATAGCCCTGGCGCGTTTGACTTCATGAGTGGCAGTTGTTCACTTCTCTCGGAGGCACGTAGTCGACTTGGTCGTTCTGGCGGCAAGTGCTCTTCAAGTTGCTGCCCATTCGGCTAAGTTTTAACGTCCTCTGTTAGTCAACTCACTAACATCTACGGATTGTTGGAACAGCAGTTTTCGTAGTCAGGTGGTGAAAGAGTGTTTGTGTAGATTATGTATATGGGTGAAGGGTGGAAGGAAGGGGAGTTCAGTTTCGGTCAAGATAATCACAAGCGCCCTTGATGAGTGCCATCGAATGCCACCTTAACTGAAGCAGCCTCTCAAAATACGCGCAAGTGCCTTTCTCAGAACGACAAACTCAAAGACCTGCACAAACTTCACTGTGTTCGTGGCTTCTGCAAGGTGACAATGTAAGTGGGGATACGCCTAAGACAACAGGTGACAGAAGCTACGCTGTGGATGCCACGTTAAACAATGTAGAACTTGTTAACACCTACATGCACTCAGGATGCCACTGGATCATGGCCTCGTATTTCGGAAGCTAATTATGTGCCAATGATGTCAGGCACTATACGGGAGACCCGATTCTAGAGCATTTGAGCCTTAAGGGGTCATTTGCTCTTCACGTTTTGGTTATTAAACTGCAGTGGAGGCAAGGTGCTTCAACGCAACTGTGTTGCCTCACCCCATGCCACTTTACGATCAGCAGGCGAAGAGCGTAAGCAATGACGAAACTGATGTTAAAAAGCGCTCCAACAAGTGAGCATTTGCCTTTTAATTTGGTCAAGTTGGCTCATTGAAAATCCCTGACAGTGAGCAAGAGGGATTGACATAAGCCGTACCTCTAGCTTGCGCGGTGCACTAAGAAAGACTGCACAATTTGCGTCATGCATTGTTCACAACTAGTCAAGTGGCTTCGCGTCACTCTATCACCTGTGGTGGACCCGCATTGCCTTGCCGATCGTCTGTCTACAAGTGTGCATAGGTTCATGTGTTTCCATCAGTGTTGTGAAATGTTGCCTATTTCGCGAACATTTACTTTGATCTACCGAATTTTTTAAGGACAGGAAGAGGATGTTTCGAGAATGCAGCGTATGAAGCACCATTCGAGGGGAAGGCTGCAGTTGAAGAGGTGGCAAGAGGACCGCCGAACACGATTGTTTTTGTATCGCCTGCTTTCGCCGTTCCTCTCTTTGCCACCCGATTTATCTTACGCATTTCCTTTCCGTCAATGTCGGACACCTGCTGTCCGTGCTGGAGAACTCAACATCTCCGCTCAATTCGCCATCACCTTATGGAGGACAAGAAATAATTTGCCACGTCTGGAGTCTAGTGTCCCATCAGCGGGAAAGGAGGTGAGCTGCAGCAGCTCGCTGCCTGGGGGGACCGTATCCCTCCACAGGCTGCCTTTATATATAGCCAGTCTGTTTCTACGACGTTTGAAGGATTACAGTGGAGTAATTCGTTGGCTGATGGTTTCCGACTGAGTTTTTGGATTAGTCGCGAATAACGACGAAGTCCCTCTCCATCACCGTGAGGGACATCTTTCGCGTTGGACACAAATGGACAAATGCCACAGATGCAGCCCAGAGGTGGTGTGCCTACACTTCTGTTTGTAAGCTACTGAAGCAACTGTGGCATCTCCAGACTTACTTGGAGGCCAAGGAAAGCGAATTAAAAGAAAGTGAAATCCATCAAAGCTGCTTGCATGTTCCCACAGATCAATTCGCCAGGCGAGGGCAATTTGACCACTCGAGGCGTTCGTTAGTGGTAACAAGTGAAGTGTGGCAGCAACAGATACATTGATGAGTACCTCAGGTCACAACTAAACGATTCCTCCACGTAAACATGTAAATTCACCATCTTCAGTGACAGTCTTGAAGAATCCTTGTGCATACGACACGAATGCAGGGAGAACAGATGCTAATGAACGAAGAAATCGGTGTGAGAGCGGGTTTTGTTGGTTCTAATCCATGTACAGGCATCAGCTCAACTCATGCTACCCAAATTGCAGCCTTCATGCAGCTGAAGCCACCCATTTCCCTCTACGATGCAATGGCATGCATGCATGCCTCAATGAGAACCACTGAAAGGCACTACCCCGTCAGGGGTTGGAAATCAGGCTGAAGCAAATGTTGTCCGTGATATCTTAACACATGCTGCTGACAAGGTGGTGTAAGATAAAGTTGCAGATACTCCCATGGCATCACAAGGCTACTGATTGCCGACAGCGACATAGGCAAATGCCAGGCATACAAGCACAATGGCAACTGATTTTACATTTTGCTTAGTTAATTGGGATGCCATGAATAAGTGAATTCTTCATTCACACACTCCCAGTCACAGGCCCGTGACTGCATGTCCACAACACAACCTGGGCAGGCCTTGTAGATATGGTGGAGCATAAACCCCACGAATCATCTCAGTGCGAAAAACCAATTAACAGGCAAGTTAGCAAAGTAAGTCACCTTCTGTTAGTGCAGTCAGTAAGGTTGGTGCAGCATGCAAATGGACAGAATGACCATTTGGAAGCACACAGTGTAGCTTTGGACACACCTCACAAGCAACTTTCACATCCACATGCACTGCCTCCAACTTCAAGCGCCTCACCACACCACAGGAAAATGAAAAACAAAATCAAATCTGCTACCTTTCTACTTTGTCCACTACACTTACAATTGGCGTGCATTAACTCCTACGCCTTAGGTCACAATAAATAGGGGCAGGCGACTGACTCATCCAATTGTGAAACCATTCGAGCTGAGATGAAGTGCGTCACTGAGCTCCTTCTAGTTGCGCTTGCAATCGCAGTGACCGCACAGGAAAATGAACATGGATATTGGAAAGTTGAAGTGGACCGCCCACATTTGGCGGGAAACGCTAAAGCCAAATATTCGGTAATGATCCCAACGGCTTTGAGCACGCAGTAGAATTGATCGGCAGCGGCAAGACTGCCGAACCCGGAGCTGCTGTCATGGCCTTACAGGTCAATCCACCCGTCCAGGGCGGTTCGACCACCTCAAGTGTCAGGCAGTGGTTACAGGTGAAATACAACAGTAACAAATCTACTGATGAGGCAGGCTCATCACAATGAACGATTTCGCGATGTGAAACTGCAGTTCACGCATTCCATGAATGATGTCCAGTGATGATCTTGACGGATTGCTGCTTCGCACACCACAAAATCAGAAAGAACATATGGAAAGGACTTAAGGAATCAGTGTTAAACTTGTTTAGGAATACAATTGCGCTTGTTTAGTGAAAAAGTAGTCAGGTGTTCAGCGAGTGTTCACGAGTGCCCACGAGTTTTCGGCGCTGACAGAGGCTAGCGTGAGTAAACCAAAACAACGACATTGGTAATGGGTTTTGCATTTTGCTTAGCTGGTTGGCATGAGATGAATTAAAGAACTCTTCATCCCCACTATCATGATCATAGTCCCATGAATGCGCGTTTGTGACTAAATCTGGACATTCCTTGTAAGCACGCAGAGGTAGAGATTCCACAATTCGTCTAAATGTGATGGATGCACGGACAAACATGTCGAGAGGTAAGTCAGCTCCTCCTATCGTTTTCTTAGCCCGTCAGTAAGACCGGTGCAGTATGTGAAAACAACAAAGTGAAAGTGCACAAAGTAGCTTTGGATCCACTCCACTAGTACCTCTCATATCCACTCGCGCTGCCTATCTACTTCGAGTGTCACACCACGCCCTGAGGATTCGAATGAGAGTTTGCCACGTGATGTGGTGGCAGTCATTCGCATGAGAATGAAGAAGACATTCAAATTAGCTATCATTTCGCTTTGTCATGCCACACCTACAAGTGTTTGTCCTCAAAGTGATGGTTGGTGGGAGTCAGTGCCCACGCGTTAACTCCCACAACTGCAGGCACAATAAATGAGGGCAGGATGCTAGCTAGCTCCGATGTTTGTGAATTAATTCGATCTGCGATGAAGTACATCACTGCCCTCCTCCCCGTTGTGCTGGCGATTGCTGTGAAAGCAAATGGCAATGAAGAGGATAATTACAATGAACACTGTGAGAAACTTTATGGCGATAATGAAGAACATAAAGAATATGATTGCGGGAACTAAAATGAAGGAAAAAAAGCTACGGTGGAAGCTAGAGGTGATGGTCAAGTGGCGCCAGTGACAAAATTGGAGCTAAAAACAATGCATGCCCGGAGAAGAAGACAACGGTGAAAGCTAGAAGTGATGATGAAAAGACGAAAACGGTGCAAAAATGAAAGTGTGGATAGAAATGACGCTGATGCGGGGAATAAGAACGGCGGTGGTGGTAATGCAAAAGCCGATAACCCCGCCAAAACCACCACCGCCACCACCACCACGTCTAAGACGGCCGCCGTATCGCCTGCTTTCACCGTCCCTCTCATAGTCGCCCTCCTTCTCCTCACACATTGACTTCCCCTTGTCTTTCAAAATCGAAAACTTTTCATTTATGCTAGTTAGTAGTTTCCTAACCACCTATCATTTGCATGTTCCGCACCTTGGCCATAAAATCAAACAAATTAATTTAATTTGCGATTTATGCATTGCAGCAGTGGGAGGTGAGTGAGGTCACGCAGTTTGCTGAATGCCGTCTGTGTTGTCTCCTATGCGATGGAAGTGTTCGTGTTTGTTCGCTTCTTCATCTTCTTCCCATGACTTAATAACCGGAGAAGTGCTTCATTGGTGATTGCAGCTGAGCTTAGCTCTTCTCTCACCATCGTGCTTCTTGGACAGCAACTTTGACAGGCCTCTCGACTTCTCGGTTAACGAACCTCGAACAGCAGCCCACTGAGACAATAATCAGAGCTGCAGAGATGCTGCAACCACCTCCTCGTCCAGGTTATGCAACGAAGTGTTCTTGGACACTTGGATGGTCAGCAGATTGACGCGAAGTTGCCAGCATCTCGTCAGGGCACGAGGCTGGCCACATCGGAGCTTTCAGTCAACTTGGCACCCTTTCTTCTCCTCAAGAGCATTTAAAGCAAGTGTACGACCATGTTGAGGCCACTTCACATCCTCATAGCACGGGTCCATCCCCAACTCCCACGTGGCAACCTTCAACCTCCATCGTGCACATAAAGCGTGTCTACTGCAACGAGTCGTTTCATTTGAGCGGGAGTGCTTTGCAAAGGAGATAGTTGTTGGCACCACTTAATGGGGGTGGGACGATGAGAGCTGTGCATTAGTGAGTCAGCACTCGTGTCACACCCAACCCGAGAGATTCCTGCAGATCAGCATGGAGACGGTATCTTCAGTTGTAGTGTAAATGCGTTGCAACCAATGCAGGTTGAATGATTTGCATGGGCGTAGTAGACAGGTTTGACCAATCTCGGCGCAAGCCTCTGGCAGCTAGTCCTGCTCATCCAACTACTCTCAACCAAAGAGTGATCGGTTTAGACAGCATCCTCACCCGCACAGTGGATGCATTAGCTCAAGAAACGGTGGCTCCACCGTTCACAGTGACTCCAATATCTGGGTGGTGTTGGGATGGGTTGGGTTAGGTGGAATGCGTGGTTCGTCACTCTGTTGGATGTCTAGTACAACTTATATATTTGACCAACAAGCCATAATTACGAGGTAAAAAGAAATTTAACGCAGGTGATCGCCTAGATCCCTCCGTAACCAGATGTTTCTTCGTAGGCCACCCATCCCACATATGCACCTTATATTCAGACACTAAACAAATTTGACGGCATTTCACCTGCCAATTTACCTACATTCTCCTGTTCACATTCTGGTTATAAAAATGCGGCCAATCGGTAAGGTGACTGCGTCGAAGCTGCAAGGATGGAAAGAAGGAGGAGAGGTGCGCAGCAAAACTGCGGCTTCGTGCTGCAACTAAGGAGCAAAAAATGCGGACGAAGTCACTCGTCAGCAGTCATTTCGAGCTTAATGTCAACAGTCTCCGTCAGTGTGCAGGGCACATAGGCGTTCCCGCATATGGCTTATGCAAAAATTACCATCGTGTCGATACTGCTCTTTGACTGATGCCCACCTGATCGTATTCATCCTTAGCCTGAGATTACTTATGACGCCTTTCCGGAAGTCCTGTTGAACACTTACTATAATGCGAGGAGCCTTTTGTAAGCATCATTATGGTCAAAGCGCTTGAGTTGTGCTTCGGCTTACACAACTCCACAGATGGCGTGATGGCATGGCTGGTTTTAAAATCCGTGTTGAAGTTGGTGGTGCACCTTCCCAGCTGGTAAAACTGTTTCAACCTACCTCGATTTTATGTGCTATGATACTCGCAGATCTAAGTGGGTGAGGCGGCTGTTCAGCTAATGAGTGCATTTTGATTTGTTCTTTGTATTAACGGACAAACTGTCATCACGATTGGGATGGCTGCCTCACATGACGTAAAATGCCAATGGCACTGATCAAGAGAGCGACCAGTGACAATTATTATTATTATCAAGTTTATTAAATGTCGTCTGTAATGGGCAGAGCATGCGAGCATCAAACCGTAAGAGAGAAGATAAGAGGTGCTGGATTAGCTAGTAGAGAAGAAGGCGGTTGGCATTGTTGCTTAGGAGAGAAGTTAATGACTGAGACGAAGGAGGACTGCCAAGAGAGCGACAGCGAAAGCAGGTGAGAGGACGGACATCTTGGACGTTGTGGTGGGTTTGGCGGGACACAGGTTGTAGCATCACCCCCATTGCCTTTTCCCCCCTCAGCGTTATTATTTCCATTGTTTCCTTGATTAACATTGCCATTGTCGCAACCAGGATATCCATGTTCATTTTCCTGTGCGGTCACAGCGATTGCAAGCGCAACTAGGAGGAGCTCAGTGATGCACTTCATCTCAGCTCGAATGGTTTCACAATTGGAGGAGTCAGTCTCCTGCCCCTATTTATTGTGACTAAAGGCGTAGGAGTTAATGCGCGTCGCTTGTAAGTGTGGTGGGACAAAGTGGAAAGGTGGCAAATTTGATTTTGTTTTTCATTTTCCTGTGGTGTGGTGAGGCGCTTGAAGTTGGAGGCAGTGCATGTGGATGTGAAAGTTGCTTGTGAGGTGTGTCCAAAGCTACACTGTGTGCTTCCAAATGGTCATTCTGTCCTTTTTGCATGCTGCACCAACCTTACTGACTGCACTAACAGAAGGTGGCTTACTTTGTTAACATGCCTGTTAATTGGTTTTTCGCACTGAGATGATTCGTGGAGTTTATGCTCCACCATATCTACAAGGCCTGCCCAGGTTGTGTTGTGGACATGCAGTCACGGGCCTGTGACTGGGAGTGTGTGAATGAAGAATTCACTTATTCATGGCATCCCAATTAACTAAGCAAAATGTAAAATCAGTTGCCATTGTGCTTGTATGCCTGGCATTTGCCTCTGTCGCTGTCGACAATCAGTAGTCTTGGGATGCCATGGGAGTATCTGCAACTTTATACTACACCAAAATGTCAGCAGCATGTGTTAAGATATCACGGACAACATTTGCTTCAGCCTGATTTCCAACCCCTGTCGGGGTAGTGCCTTTCAGTGGTTCTCATTGAGGCAAGTATGCATGCCATTGCATCGTAGAGGGAAACGGGTGGCTTCAGCTGCATGAAGGCTGCAATTTGGGTAGCATGAGTTGAGCTGATGCCTGTACATGGATTAGAACCAACAAAACCCGCTTTCACACCGATTTCTTCGTTCATTAGCATCTGTTCTCCCTGCATTCGTGTCGTACACACAAGGATTCTTCAAGGCTGTCACTGAAAATGGTGAATTTACATGTTTACGTGGAGGAATCGTTTAGTTGTGACCTGAGGTACTCATCAATGTATCTGTTGCTGCCACACTTCACTTGTTACCACTAACGAACACCTCGAGTGGTCTAATTGCCCTCGCATCGCAAATTGATCTGTGGGAACATGCAAGCAGCTTTGGTGGATTTCACTTTCTTTTGATTCGTATGTTTCGTTATGCTACTGCGCTTTCCTTGGCCTCCAAGTAAATCTAGAGATGCCACAGTTGCTTCAGTAGCTTACAAACAGAAGTGTAGGCACACCACCTCTGGGCTGCAGCTTTGGCATTACTCCATTTGGTCCAACGCGAAAGATGTCTCTCATGGGGATGGAGAGGGACTTCGTCGTTATTCGCGACTAATCCCAAAAGTCAGTCGGAAACCATCAGCCAACGAATCACTCCACTGTAATCCTTCAAACGTCGTGGAAACAAACTGACTAAATATAAAGACTGCCTGTGGAGGGATACAGAGCCCCAGGCAGTGAGCCGCAGCAGCTCACCTCCTTCCCCACTGATGGGACACTAGACTCCAGACGTGGCAAATTATTTCTTGTCCTCCATAAGGTGATGGCGAATTGAGCGGAGATGTTGAGCTCTCCAGCACGGACAGCAGGTGTCCGACATTGACGTAAAGGAAATGCGTAAGATAAATCGGGTGGCAAAGAGAGGAACGGCGAAAGCAGGCGATACAAAAACAATCGTGTTCGGCGGTCCTCTTGCCACCGTTTTATTTCTACCATCCACTACAAGCTGTCGTGATGCTTTATGAAATTTGTGTTTTCCCTATTCCTGTCACATGTGGCAGGAGCGCATTCATGCCTTTGTCCTGGACAAAAAATCATCCAATTAGCGGCACCATTGTATCCTATTCTCATCGCGTCAATCAACGTTGCATAAACATCTTTCCCGTCCTTTGCACATAGACAAGTAGATCAGTTTGTGAAGTGTGGCATGCCGCCAGTGCGAGCATCCAAGTTTCACTGAGAGTGCTTTAGATGCCGATGCACCAGTGCGCTGCTCTCCCTGATCAAGATGGTGCCACTGATCAGGCACCAGGTGTTCGTGTGAAGCTCTGAAGAGTGAATAAATTCAACTGCAGCCTTCCCCTCGAATGGTGCTTCATACGCTGCATTCTTGAAACCTTCTCTTCCTGTCCTTAAAAAATTCGGTAGATCAAAGGAAATGTTCGTGAAAAAGGCAACACTTCACAACATTGATGGAAACACATGAACCTATGCACACTTGTAGACAGACGATCGGCAAGGCAATGCGGGTCCACCACAGGTGATAGAGTGACGCGAAGCCACTTGACTAGTTGTGAACAATGCATGACGCAAATTGTGCAGTCTTTCTTAGTGCACCGCGCAAGCTAGAGGTACGGCTTATGTCAATCCCTCTTGCTCATTGTCAGGGATTTTCAATGAGCCAACTTGACCAAATTAAAGACAAATGCTCACTTGTTGGAGCGCTTTTTAACATCAGTTGCATCATTGCTTACGCTCTTCTTCTGCTGATCGTAAAGTGGCATGGGGTGAGGCAACACAGTTGCGTTGAAGCACCTTTTCTCCAATTAAGTTTAATAACCAAAAGATGAAGAGCAAATGCCTCTTTAGACTCAAATGCTCTAGAATCGGGTCTCCCGTATAGTGCCTGACATCATTGGCACATAATTAGCTTCCGAAATACGAGGCCATGATCCAGTGGCATCCTGAGTGCATGTAGGTGTTAACAAGTTCTACATTGTTTAACGTGGCATCCACAGCGTAGCTTCTGTCACCTGTTGTCTTAGGCGTATCCCCACTTACATTGTCACCTTGCAGAAGCCACGAACACAGTGAAGTTTGTGCAGGTCTTTGAGTTTGTCGTTCTGAGAAAGGCACTTGCGCGTATTTTGAGAGGCTGATTCAGTTAAGGTGGCATTCGATGGCACTCATCAAGGGCGCTTGTGATTATCCTGACCGAAACTGAACTCTCCTTCCTTCCACCCATCACCCAAATATATAATCTACACAAACACTCTTTCACCACCTGACTACGAAAACTGCTGTTCCAACAATCCGTAGATGTTAGTGAGTTGACTAACAGAGGACGTTTAAACTTAGCCAAATGGGCAGCAACTTGAAGAGCACTTGTCGCCAGAACGACCAAGTCGACTACGTGCCTCCGAGAGAAGTGAACAACTACCACTCATGAAGTCAAACGCGCCAGGGCTATGAAGATCTCTTCCTTAGGGGTTGTGTTGGTGCGTGCGTGTGTGCAAGCGTGGATTGCGTACAGCAGCAACTCACCCACTGATGAGTACATCTGCCAATGACGAAACGGTACTTCAACGCCAAAATACAATTCACATATTGTATGCATGATCTTTAGTAAAGATTTTGATAGACCATTGTTTCACACGACACAAAATCCGTGTAGCAGTGTGTTTTGATAATCTGAATCTCCAAACAGACACTTAATCACCTCATGCCACCTAAACTGCAGCCTTCATCCAGTTAACGCCAATAATTTCTCTGTAATATTTGTAATTCGTAGGTGAGTGGCTGGAAAGGAATTCGAATACGATCGTGAGACAGTGCGGTGATACCGAGGAGCGCGGCAACAACCCTGCACATACGGACCAATTACCAAATCCGACCTGTATTCCTAAATTAAATTAAAGAGGTCAAGGAAACCCGAGCCTTCTCATGGTAAAGGCGGTCAATGGGAAGGCGATGAAAAGGGCGAAGTACATCATTTTGCGATTGTTTCGACTGTAAGATGCTTAAGCACCGGACGCCATTTACCGGACCCTCTTTACGAATCGGCGTGGATGCGCCACTGCCTCTGGGCGAATTAAGCTGGTCCATCTGTTATGTTATGTTTGTTTGGACTGATGGTTGGTCCGACACAGAGGTGACCAGCGGTCCCCTTCCTTTCCGTCTAGAATACAAGTATTGCAATCTACACCTATCCTTCTCTCCGTCTTTAAGGGCGGCTTGGGGCGCTACAGTTGCGGCATTGGAAAACGGACCTAGCTTTTTGCGTTTTTTACCTAGATTTAACCATCAAATGGCATATTACAGCAATGTGAAGAAGTGCCTTTGCTGAAGGGCTAAGAACTGCGTTTATCAACGATACTATCCCACTCTCGTGCTCCACAGAATAGCTATTGACAACCGAAGCGATCCTAACCGTGGACCATCTGAAAAGGCTGCCGGTAAACTAACCTTCCAAAGAATGCATTGATGGTGGGCTAAACTCCTTACTCCGAAGTAGTTGGTGAGCTAAGCGAACCTCCAGATCGAGTGGCACAGCCATGAGGTACCATTGACGTGGTGTCGAGCGTCGCCTCATTTGCGTCGGATGTCGGCGCCAGGCACGGTTAGCTCGTGTGTGCTTATCGCAGTACTGATTACGTAGTGATGGCTGCAGCAGCAGGTGGATGAAGGGACGCGTCAGGAACAACGCTGAAGTGAAGAAGGGGACCATGTAGTGGTTTGTTTGTTTGTTTGGACTGTTGGATGGCTGTGTACATTGGTGGCGATCATCTTGAGCCTAGCTGCGTGGGCTGGCCTCCCGGCCATGCCAGTAGCCCCTTTCCTTCCTATCCTCACTACACGTATTCTGATGTACGCTTAGCCCTCTCTCCGTCTTCTTGAGATGCTTAGGAATTGTATGTTTGCCTGTCTCAGTGCGAATCTTGGAAAGGCACCTCCCTGGCAGAGGTTAGAAATCAGACTGATGAAAGTGTTGACAATGATAACTCGGCAATTTGTTTCATCTCAACCTCTGCTTCGCTTACCGTTCCTCTCCCATGACGGAATCGCCTACTTAGCGGATGCCGTCAGCATGCTGAATGATTGCACAACACCATTTGGCTAACCAAATTTACCTACAGACACGACACTAGCAAGGGACTAAACAAACATGACAAAACCACACCACTTCTTGAGATGCTTAGGAATTGCATGTTTGCCTGTCTCAGTGCGAATCTTGGAAAGCACCTCCCTGGCAGAGGTTAGAAATCAGACTGATGAAAGTGTTGACAGTGATAACTCAGCACGTGGTGTTGGCAAGGGACACAATACAGAGTTGTGGATATTCTGAGAGTAACGCAGTACTATAGGTGATTAGCAGCGGCAGAGGTGAACTCTTCATTCCTACCGCCTTAATCTAGGCTAAACAAATGCGAGTTTACGTCCCAACTTGGGCAACCCTTGTAGACACGGTGAAACAGAATGGCCCTGCACTACGTCACCGTGACAGATACATTAACATGCATGCCAGAGGCGTAAGTCATCTCTTCTGCCACAATATTAGCCTCATCAGTGTAAGAAACGGCGAAAACACTGTGTAACTCTGACACACCCTACCAACCCATTTACATCCACGTGAACTTCCTATCGTTTTCGAGTGTCTCACCACCCATCCAAGATTCGCACTTAAAGTTGCTACGTGATGCGATGGCACTTATTCACATGGAATCAAAGAAGACATTCGAATCAGCTAACATTTTGCTTTTTTCACCGCACAGCTAAAGTGATTTCCTTGAAGGCTGAAAGATGGTAAAGAACGCAAACCAGGTCATGGACATTGCGGAGGCATCGAAATTAGAATTGAGGTGTGGTAGAGGAGCAGGGGCATGGATTGCGTCCCACACTGAGGGATCTTTACTGCGAGTAGACTTTTTCATGTTGCATTACACACATCACAACTTCAACGTTTGATTTCTACCCTCGTGGCATCTGCGTGATGAGTGTTTGAGAATGGATCCCCTCCGTGTGCTCGTCAGGCTAAACATGGTTTCATGGCAGGAATGGACAATGGCTTGCGCAACTGTCCTTCCTCGCTTTAAAGAGAACCAAAGTGCTGCTTTGTGGAACCTCAGGATACCATCTAGCCTCCATTTCTCAGCCGCCTAAGCTGCATAAATGAACGTTGATGCACGCGCTGCTTTGGCAGAGTCAGTGTGGACGTGAACCGCTTCTACGAAGCTGGACTGTCCAATTCGTGCTGCCTTAAAATAAAGGCATTTTAGGTCACTTGATTTCTTCTGGTGCATGGTCGTGTGAGTGGAGAAGATGCGTGTTTCCACCATCGCTTGAGAGGTGCACAAGCAACTCACGGGCAGTGTTTCTCCTTTCCTTTTCCAACAATGTTGCTTGTGGAACAATTCACTTTCTTTGCACAGTCGTGCGTCAGTTCAGTAGGATCTGTCAACTGTGGCCTCATGGCATCTCAGATAATCAAGTTGCATCCAAGAGCTACCACAAAGATGCTTGCCTGTCTTCGTCGCTTTCAGCAAACCGACACGTCAGATTACGCTCCGAATACACAATGCCTCAGAGATCAGGCAGCAAAAGAGGGAACTTGAAAAAGGGCAAAATGATAACTGAACGTGTTTCGACGTCATAAATCCTCATTTGCTTGTGTCTTGACTGCTTCCAGCAGGGCTTCGAACACAATATTTGTCAGGCTTGTCAACACACCTCTTAAAGCATTTCGTTCCTTACTATGAAAGTTAAGCAAAGGGTAGGAAGTTAGGATTAGTTTAGAATGCTGCGAAAGGGTAAGGAAGTAGAAGAAGTTGGTCTGAATTGATGGCTAGATTTTGACGCTCTCGCATAGACTACCACGCGAAAGGACGAAGTGGATGGGCAGCGAGGGCTCGAGTTGTATCTTCTCAATGCTCAGAGGTTCTTGCTACCGACTGAATAGGAATGATGGCGTTCATAACAAGCGTTCACCTTCACTGTGCCACAGACTGCTAAGTGTTGGCTATCCTGACAATTTGAATGATCTTCTGTGCTTCTTAAAGCAACTTCACACATTGCTGTGCTAATAGGAGACCACATTTCGGGGACGTTAATCGTCTGCGTCAGTTGTCTCCCTGTGGGGTTGAGAAGGTGTTGCTAGATGAGCCGGTGATTAGTACAAGTCAGTGGTCCATCGCAGTAAATCACATAGCATCCTGGATACTTATATAAGCCAGTCGTATGTATTTTCTCCCACTTTAAAGGTGAATGACAAGGAAGTCATTCCTGCCCTTTAAAATTCTACTCATCGCCTCCCACAACACTGATGGTCGGTCAACAGCAGTGTCGACGCATTCACTTCCCCGCCTACGACCGCAATGGATGGGTAGGACGAGAAGACTCAAGTCTGTTCGGTGACATTTGCACACGGGATGAAGAGCATCACTGGACAGCTTCTTTTTTCACTAGGATGCGCTTTGATTACACTGGTAGATAAACATGGTATTAGCAGCGAGGCAAATAAATGCAGAGCCAACTACATCTACTGCATCAGCTCCAACGACAACACCCAATGCCACATTTACCACCATTGATACTTCCACGAGGACCAGCGATCTCACAAGCAAAGCCTCAGCAACCACGACGATGACATCGACGACGACTTTGGGTACTCAGCACCGTCAAAGTGACGACAAAGCTACTGCACATGCCCATGCAACCACCACCACCATCACCACCAATTCAAAGATGGTCATTACTTCTCCAGCTTAGGCCATGCTTCTCCTCGATGGCCTCATTCTTCTCACTTAACAGCCCCTTTCTTATTGACACCAAACGTCCCCTTTTTGTCCTTGCAACTTACTATTGGGATGAAATAAATTGCGGATTCTGCTGCGATTTATTGCAAGGCAGATATTTTGGACACTTTCGTCGATGAACAGCTGCACAAACAACGTAGTGGTAGGTGAGTTCACTTAAGCGTGCAAGTGACTGGAATACAAATGAACATCATGCTTGATGGTGCACTTTCTTACCTAATAAAATTTGTCCTGCTATTTTGACAGCAAACTCTCTGTCTCGATGCCATATGCTATGGCACGCACTGACCCAGGCAGGCGCTGATATGTACGCTTTTCTTGTAAGTAGCATGCAAGGACCCAAAACACGGCAGTCTTAATGGAACTGATCTGTCATATTCATCCATCTCAGAATCCGCCAGTTCGACTGATGAATGCTGCTCGTACTAGCTTAGCCTTCTAAGTAGGCAAGCAGAGAGCAGGTGTGATTGTGGATAATCCACAGGCAATTGGAGATCACATCGCTCAGAAGCGACAGAACCGAGATCAGCAATGACTGATCCACCAATTTCGAGTGTACCTGAACGGTCTGCATGTCAAAATTCGATGGTTTTCCCATTTTACATCAAGTGCTATCACAGAATGACAAATGCATGCAGGAATGTGGTGGTGGGAAGAATACTTAAGGTGTAATTCCATCATGCAGCACAAACGCTCAGTCTTTCCGATTTCATCAACACAACGAATCAGCAACTCGTATGATGCCTTTGACGATCACATTTTTCCCAGACACAACAGTCAAACTATTGCTAAAAGAAAAGCCATGAGGTCAACGATGGGCAATGCAGAGTGTGGGCTGACACGCGCCCACATCTGATGTCACCAGATGACTGATGACTGGGTACCCCAATCCTCCCTAATGCACCTCAGCCTTGTTGACTGCTGCCCAGCACACCCAAAACGTGAGGTGCTCGCAATGACTTTAGTCAGTCTGTTGCGAATCTCATGTATGTGTGTAAAGCTGGACAGCCAAATGGTAGTGTGCACTGATTCGGCAAGTAGATGGAAGCAATTATACTGGAAATCAGAGTAATTCTAGTAAAGAGGTGAGGAAATTGTCGGTTAATGAATGTACAGGCATGTGGAAAAGCACATGTGGACACCAAAGCGCACTCATTTGCTTGTTTTCGACAAGTTTTCCTAATTAATCCGACTTTACCTTCTCTAAAGCAACACCACACCAACTACATCGAGGATTGTTACGAATTTTTAAGAAGCAGCCGTTTGAGCATGCATTCAGGAGAGGAGGTGTAGAAACCTTCAAACACTGTATGAAGGTTTTCCCATCTCTTAAGCAACAACCATTAGTCCATCAAGCAAAATATCAGCTCACGACGGTAAGGAGACTTGCCCTGGTCATCGTGCGTTCTATCACGGATCCAGATTTAGCCTCTATGCCATCATTCTCGGCTTCGGACAAAATAAATGGTGCTTGTAGAGTTCTGAGCATCCGTAGAAGGCGAAAGTAGGCTAAGCATAAAGCAGAATACAAGCATTCAAGAGAGGGAGGAAAGAGGTTGCTGCATGGCAAGGGGGCCAAGCCACGCAACTAAGTCCAAGACAGCCGCCCCAAGTTCGGAAGACAAGCCAATAGTGCTAGCAAACAAGGCACTACAGTTCTCCTTCTTTTGGCATTGCAAAGTTGGTCCGGTAAGCCTTACTGGATTGCAGCGCACATACTCCAGAGGAGTTTCGGTGGAGCCGCACTGCCTATTCCTCGCCACCTCCGAGTCACCTGTTGACTACTTAAATGAGGCTGAGCCTTTATGTTGTTATCTTGTGAGCAAAGAGGGACAAAAAGCACGCATTTAATTATTTTGCTTTTTATCACTGACTAATGCCCGTTTTCGAACCACAGTTTTTGCTGAGTGCTGTCTTGTATTCTTTGCCACAGTGTGGAAGTGCCTATCCGTGTGGGTGTGTGTGTGTGGTAGTTCATTAAAAAGCAATCAAATCACTTTTGCTCGGCAATTGGATGGCTTCTTCACTGCTATTGCTGTCACTCATTACGATGTTAATGAGTTCCATTGTCACTTCTTGGCATGCGAGACAGCGATCGCTCGTGAGTGTGATGAGGGCTTACCCGTAGAGCATCACGAGCAAATCACGAAGTACTCATTGGCTAAGCTGCTGTCCTGCCTACTTAGGTCTGTGATTGGTGATGTCTTGACATTACGACAGAGAGTTCGGTGCACTCAAAGTGGGGTAGCTTTTGCCAGCGAGGGAAGTGCACTGCACCACTTGCTTTGACACTGGCCAAATTGACGAATAATGCTTATCTGCCACAGCATTGAGAATTACCGCAGATGTCCTGCAGACAGTCCGACTTCTCATGCTTTCAGTGCATGGCTAAGTGCCTAGTTAGTACTACTGCGTTGTATGCGCTGCGAGGTGCCTGTGGCAGTGCGGTTGCACCACTTCATATGTAAAGTCGTTGCGTAGAAGGTCAGCGACCACGCAGCCTTGCTAGTGAGTAAGTCATTCCAGATGGCTCCACACTCCCTGATTCTACTCTTTCCGCAAATAGATTTGATAAGTGTGTCTTGATATGGTTAGCGATCGCAGCCGTGGGAAAACAACTTGACAACGGAATGCGACGATGAGTGGTCAACGAATGCGGAGGCACCGAGGTGGGTCAGCGCAAATGGAACGACTAAGAGAGTGCAACTGCACCTACCATTGGACTGATTTATGCGCGAAATATTCTTCAACGCAGTGACCTTCCTTCAAGATGGGCTCCACCGCACCGTGTGCATTGCAGTTGGCTGAACTTGCAAACGGAACTCGCACTATTATCACACACGTCTTATGTTCAGACTGCTTTGATGGGTGCCTTAATGATGACCCTGGGCGTGTCTCAGTGGTCTGTAGGATCTTGCTGATCTGCAAATAAAGCTGATTAGTGTCAGTGTGGCTGTCTTGGCAGCACTACTATGCTGACATTCGGCTTATAGTCCATTGATGCGGCATCACGCCCTAGTCAGCTCTGAGGCTTCATGAAAGGGACTATGTCTAGACATGTCCGCTTTCATGGGTCTACCAGTCCTGATCAGACGAAGATATTAGGTCAGGTCTACCCAATAACATCCTCAAGAGCAGTAAAGCCCGCGAATTCGCAGTTCGGCACGCGCCTTCCAACTGATTAACTACAGCAATTGGATGGCTACCGCTCTCACCGATTCATCGCATTCTCACTGGTCTTTTCCTTACAGTTGGTCAGTCGTGCAACTTGTCCGCTTGCTCACTGAACTCATGCGGATTAGAAGCATCATTTACTTTCCATGGCGGTAGCATTCAGATACTCTGACTTAGTATCCATCACTCAAAGCAGCCCGAGTAACGGCTGGATGGTGTGGTGACCAAGTTGTGTCGTGGAGTTGCTTTTACTCATTCCAGGCATTTCGCGTGTCGTGTTACAGAATAAAATAAGCACAGAACCCATTGGATGCTCCAAGTTTCGGCTCCACCGAAACTCCTCTGGAGTATGTGCGCTGCAATCCAGTAAGGCTTACCGGACCAACTTTGCAATGCCAAAAGAAGGAGAACTGTAGTGCCTTGTTTGCTAGCACTATTGGCTTGTCTTCCGAACTTGGGGCGGCTGTCTTGGACTTAGTTGCGTGGCTTGGCCCCCCTTGCCATGCAGCAACCTCTTTCCTCCCTCTCTTGAATGCTTGTATTCTGCTTTATGCTTAGCCTTCTTTCGTCTTCTACGGATGCTCAGAACTCTACAAGCACCATTTATTTTGTCCGAAGCCGAGAATGATGGCATAGAGGCTAAATCTGGATCCGTGATAGAACGCACGAAGTCCACCTGTGCCTATCTACATGCCTACACATTCATTAACCGACAATTTCCTCACCTCTTTACTAGAATTACTCTGATTTCCAGTATAATTGCTTCCATCTACTTGCCGAATCAGTGCACACTACCATTTGGCTGTCCAGCTTTACACACATACATGAGATTCGCAACAGACTGACTAAAGTCATTGCGAGCACCTCACGTTTTGGGTGTGCTGGGCAGCAGTCAACAAGGCTGAGGTGCATTAGGGAGGATTGGGGTACCCAGTCATCAGTCATCTGGTGACATCAGATGTGGGCGCGTGTCAGCCCACACTCTGCATTGCCCATCGTTGACCTCATGGCTTTTCTTTTAGCAATAGTTTGACTGTTGTGTCTGGAAAAATGTGATCGTCAAAGGCATCATACGAGTTGCTGATTCGTTGTTTTGATGAAATCGGAAAGACTGAGCGTTTGTGCTGCATGATGGAATCAGACCTTTAGTATTCTTCCCACCACCACATACCTGCATTCATTCATCAGTCTGTGATAGCACTTGATGTAGAATGGAAAACCATCAAATTTTGACATGCAGACCGTTTGGGTACACTCGAATTTGCTGGAGCAGTTATTGCTGATCTCGGTTCTGTCGCTTCTGAGCGATGTGATCTCCGATTGCCTGTGGACAGACTTAAGTCCTCCTATCCATATTGGTCGTAGGCGGGGAAGTGAATGCGTCGACACTGCTGTTGACCAACCATCAGTGTTGTGGGAGGCGATGAGTAGAATTTTAAAGGGTAGGAATGACTTCCTTGTCATTCACCTTAAAAGTGGGAGAAAATGCATACGACTGGCCTATGTGAGTATCCAGGTTGCAGTGGGAGTTACTGTGATGGACCACCAACTTGTACTAATCACCGACTCATCTAGCAACACCTTCTCCACCCCACAGGGTGACAACTGGCGTAGACGATTAACGTCCCCGAAATATGGTCTCCTATTAGCACCGCAATGTGTGAAGTTGCTTTAAGACAGCGGTCACTCGTGAGGGTGATGAGGGCTTACCCGTAGAGTACCACGAGCAAATCACACGAAGCTGCTGTCCTGCCTACATAGGTCTGTGATTGGTGATGTCTTGACATTACGACAGAGAGTTCGGTGCACTCAAAGTGGGGTAGCTTTTGCCAGCAAGGGAAGTGCACTGCACCACTTGCTTTGACACTGGCCAAATTGACGAATAATGCTTATCTGCCACAGCATTGAGAATTACCGCAGATGTCCTGCAGACAGTCCGACTTCTCATGCTTTCAGTGCATGGCTTAGTGCCTAGTTAGTACTACTGCGTTGTATGCGCTGCGAGGTGCCTGTGGCAGTGCGGTTGCATCACTTCATTTGTAAAGCAGATGAACGAAACTGGACAGCCAAAGGAGCGTTCAATTTAGGAAATTTACTTTCTGTTTGCAACATCTGCATTGACACCATGCCGCTTTTGTCTCCGGGACACTTATTCCGTCATCAAATACAGCGAACACACTGGTCCATGTTACGCTGACTTTGTGTTCCTGCACACAAAAAGCCAAACGGATCCATGCCCGTAGCAGGAGAAGGAGTCCAGTGATGCTCTTCATCTCGTGCAAAGCAGTTCACTTGAGTCTCCTCCGCCTTTTTTTCCAATGCATTGCAGTCGCAGGCGTGGGAGTGGATGCGCTGGTGTTCCACGTGATCAGCCATCAGTGTTAGACTCAATGGTGGTGAGTGGTGGAATATAGACAAGCAGAAACGACTTACTTGTCATTTGCCCTCAACGTGGGAGGACAGTGCATCGGACTAGCGTACGTGAGCATTGTGTTGGGCCACTGACTCTCACTTACCACTAATCCAACGAGCCACTCTTTCTTCGCCATCCCACAGAGCAACAACTGGTGTAGGATATTAACTTCCTCCAACTACACCCCACGATTGGGAGAACGATGCATGAAGCTGCATTTGGAGGCAGGATCCGTCCTCCAGGTTGTCTAAGCAAACACATCTTGATTTTTTCATGGTGCATTGAAGGTATACTCTTGTTGAAATTGCTACCCTTCCCATCCAGTCGGCAATGTAAATCGCCAAGCCTTGGGCGTTCCAGCCAGAGCCTTTGACTTCCATCTTTTTGTCTTTCCACTTGGAAGTTTAGACATAACTACTAAACTAAGCCTCACTAACTTTTTCATACTTTTTCAGAACACAAAGCAATTCATGGCAAATTTGAGGGAGTCACAAGATGCGTAATGGTCAAAAAGGCTCGATTTGTGCTTGAACATCCATTCGGATGCAGTCAAAACAAAATTTCTGACCGTCTTTTCGTGCTTAGAAAAAGTCATTCTGGTCTTTAGTACATCAAAGCAAGTTACTTTATCATTTTGCCTTTCTTCGAGCCTGCACTTCCACTGCATCACTGCTTTGGCATTCTGCATTCCAGGTGTGATCGGTCGGGTTTGAAGGGCATTTGGAAACAGGGATGGAGGCAGGCAAACATGTTTGAGGCAACAATCGAGTGCAACGTCATTCCCTCTAATGCGGCAATGCCACATTTGGTAGGCCTCAATCGAAAGGGTCGAGTTACTCAAAGCGGGTCCTTTCATCAGCAGCGTTGTTTGAGTAAAGACGGTGAGACACACCTTCACGGATCCCGTCTAGTCATGCGATGCAAATGCAACTTCCGCCGCCAATGGACGGCGTGTGAACCTCTTAACGGATGGCACGTATACAAATCCTCCTCACGACCACTCCCTACCTCTTAGACATTTGCACTGTTATGACTGCGACCAAAGATAGGCAGACGACCAAAAATACTTCTAATGGATAACAAATTAACAATTTAGTAGGTGGCAATGGAGCTGCAAGAAACGGACGGTCCAGGTACGTGGAAGTGGTTCAGGTCCACACTCACCCTGTCTAAGCATGTGCATGTCCATGTTGCGTCTGGGCAACTTAAACATTCTAAAGGCGGAAACTTGATGATAGGGGGTTGGGGTGACAACGATAAAAGCGACGACATCGTTGAGAATCGTCAAGTAGCTAGCGTTGCGAACAATGTCATCGACGATGGTGGCGAGGCAACCGGTGCTGTGGAGATGCCGACTATTGCAACATAATAATGCTATTCTTACAATTTCTGCTGGCACAATCGACATCCAATGCTGCTCACATACTTTTCTATGCCTATTACAGTTGGTAAGAAACGTGCAGCTTAAAATGCCAAGGTAAAAGCATGCATACAAGCAAAATTTATCTTTGACGCCATCACCAACGGCCGGAAACCCTCCATTTATTCCCCAACCCATCACCGCTACAGACGAGTTAGTCTGCTCAGCTTACGGCTGTACTCTTCCCGCACAACACTTGTGTTCGATAACCTAAACAACCACATCCAACGCCATGCTATCCGACACATACCGCTGTCGCCCACACCCACATCCACATCGCACTCCACAAGCCCTCTTTGCTCACTGCTTCACAGATCCACCCAATGTTACTTCACCACCGCCATCACCACTACATTGATATTGTGGCATCGGAAAGGGATGAGGCGAACCCCGAAAGAGTCGATACATGAGTGTCCAAGCGCTGTAAGGCTAGCACGCTAAAACACGAGTGCTGATGGGAGAAACCGTCCCAGGAAGGAAACGTTTGGGAGTGCCACAAATACAGTCTGTGCAGTGATATCAGAGCTTCCCACGAGTCATTCCTTCCTCCACTTCTGCTGCGTCCACGTCGCCCAGACACCAGCTCACGGCGTCAAAGCCGAACCCACGACCAAGTCATAGCTGAGACCCTCTGCAGAGCACGTATCGCAAACATCACATCAGCACAAGAAATAATCGTGGCTGCCAAGCCTCCTGCTCCCTGCGTGTGTGCATGTAGGCCCCATCAAACCAGGTACTACTGTAAACAAAGCAGTACACTCATCTTTGCAAGCATGAATGATAAAAGGATACGCCTTGAACCAGTAACTACACACAGGCGTAGGCTGCGTGTCTATCGCCTCCTGAGACCGACCCACGCAATTTTCTCCATGAGTTCACTGGCCGTGGAGATTGAGTCTGTCTAAGGCACCTCCTTTTTACACAATCTTTCCATCATTTCATTTGTTGGTTGGATTAGTGAAGTATGGCTAATAGAGACATAGAGCAACACAAATTGCCGCAGAACCTCCACGTTGACCCCAATTCACCTAATCAGTTGCGATTTGCAAGTCTCCACTTTTGTTGTCCGACGCCTTTTGCAGCAAAGCCGCACCCTGGCCTCCTACGCCCTGCGTTTGTGCATCCAGTCTTCACCATTTCAAGTGCCGTGGTAGAAGAAGCAGTGCACTCCTCATCACGAGAATCTATAATAAAAGGTACACAGTAACTACGCAAAACGACAGTGGAAATTCGCTCACAGCAATCCAATCTTGTGTGAGAAAGGTGTGAAGTGATAACGGAGGCGACAGCCGCATTCATTGCCAGCAAATGAGGCCTCCAGTCTTGGCACAGGACAAGTCTTGACGGGCGCTGCGGCTACCTCTTCGACGCCTATTCCAGCATGCAAACGGATGAAGGAAATGGCTTGGATGAAATGCGGACACATTGCACACTTATTAGCAAAAATATGTGGAAAAATGCGCAAATTATGCAGTTGGATAAGCGAAGGCGTGAGTCTTTTGTCACTGTGCTCCAAAGCTTAGCAACATTTAAGAAGATGGCAAATGGTTGTGAGGCGGCGGACGATGGAGAGCATGGCTAATGGAAACCTCCATCAAGCATGTGCGTTGGCGCTGCGTTTAGGCTCACCGGTCACCTTAGAAAGCCGAAAAGAATGTCATAGGTGAATGACCCTTGGGTGTTGAGACGCACTGAAGACTAATGGTTTTGGAGGAACGACTTCGTTCTTAGAACGGATCCATGCTTCAACGCAAGATGGTCGAGAGAAACTATTCAGTGTGGTGAGTTCATACTTCAGGTTATGGGCTTGCAAGCGGTGCGCAGACGATAAGAAGGCCTTGGCGCAGTGCTCTAGGGCCCTGCCACCTCCAGTGCTGGGTTTGTGTCCAAACGCTTGCCTCGTGAATTTGCAGCAGTCGGCGATGTTGTTGGTGTGGTAGCGCTTCGAAGAAAGAATATGCCGCCCTATTGAGGATCCGTCTTAAAGTACGGAAGCATTAAATGGATTTCACTGATACACCTGTCCCGTTCTGTTGCGCATGGTTGCATACAACAACCTCTGCTTCGCTTACCGTTCCTCTCCAACGACTGAATCGCCTCTTTAGCGGAAGCCGTCAACATGCGAAATGATTGCACAACATCATTTGTCTCGCCAACTTTACCTACAGACACGACACTAGCAACGGACTAAACAAACATGACAAAACCACACCGCTGAATAGCACTCGTAAGTTAGAATTAAACAAGGCAGCGCAATTTTGACTTAATCCTCATTCACCTTTCCGCTCACTTGCATTTGGAAAGATTGAAACCACGCAGTCGACACTCGACTGTGTCTCCCAATGTGGCATCGGATGTGAGTGTGAACTGCCTAAATGTGACCCATCGGGTTTATGTACCACTTATTTGACTGATCGGACCAACGTAAGCTCGACGGAATCGCTGCTTCAAATGGATGCAATGCAGCGAGCGAACGCATTGCATTGGAGGGTTCGCCCCTAATTTATGTTCCTTTGTCTAATTGCTTGTGCACATTCGCCTCCCTGGGATGGTACTTAATGTGAGAAAAGATTGTAGCAGAATGTTTCATGCATAACTCAGTCCAACGGTAGGTGCAGTTCCACTCTCTTAGTAGTACCAGTTGCACTGACACACCTCAAGACTCCGCATTGGATGGCCACCTATCGTCGCATTGCTTCGCCAGTTTGCTTCTCCATGGCTGTGATCCCAAATGCTATCGAATGTGTGGCGGTCGCTTCAGGTCAAGACACACACATCCCGTCTATGGCGAAAAGGGTAGAATAAAGGCATGTGGTACCACCTGGAATGACTGGCTCACTAGCAAGGCTGCATGGCCATTGATCCGCTATGGAATGATTTGTGGCAGACAGCCAAAGATGAAGCCGCTGTTCATTCTGTCAACCCTCAACACACAATGCCATTTTGTTTTGTGGGGGCAAGAAAGGCTACATTTGGTCGAACACTGACCACCTCGCGGACAATCCTGCGCACAGAAGTGAAATAAGCGCAGGCGAAATTCGCATCGCCATCTTCACTGAAGGAAATTATGTAGTAGACATTAATATCCGAGTGTGACATCGGCGCCTTAAATGATTGCTGACTGGGCATTTTCCATGCTAGCTTGAGGTGACCACTAACCACCTGCTTCATCGCCGTCCATCAACACAGCCGCAGTAAAAAGGAGTCGATGACCCAAATAGATGTGCGACCATTCTACTCAACATGAATTTTGGAAGTCTGCACTTCATTAACCTACAACGCTAGTGGCTTCAATTCGTCAGCTTCAACAGGAGCTCTTACCACCGACGTCGTCATCGCCCCGACTACGAAGACGGCAGTGATGTGTTGTGCGACGGCGCCGCCAAGTTCCTCAAGAATTGCAGCAAAGAGACATCACAATTTTTTGTCAACAACGAGATGAGAGGTGAGCCGAAGTGGGAACATCAGTAGCAGCAGCGGCACTGCGACACAGTTTCCTTGTGAATATCGTCACCACAACTTCCATGTTGTCACCACAGCCTCTGTGCGACAGCTGTGTGTAGCAGCTACAACCTCCATCTTGTCGTTGTGTACAAAACTCATTGATTAGAATGCGTTGCATTTAAGTTGAGGGAGACATTGTTCAACCAGTGGACTCAATTCTTATGCATCTTACTTCTTGTCGTTGTTAACGCTTTTGGACAGCGCTAATTTCAAAGCACTTGCAATCACCAACGCACGGACTTTAGACTGACGGATTGTTTGGTTTAACCACGCCATCTAATCAGCTCAAATTTCACAACAGTTTGTAGGTCGCAGTTAAAGGACGGAGGAACGCATCGTGCTTGTTGCAGTGCGATCGTACGCAGGATGACACATTAACCTTGATAAGGATGCATAGACATGCAATTAAGCTGTGGCAGTCATTCAGTGGCAAGCATGTTCATTGGCTCATCCTTTTGCTCAGGCCAGCTTAGTTTCCGAGGCTAATGGAGGTGTGACACTACTAACGCGTACCAGTAGTTACTGCATCGTGATTCCACTCTTCCCACATCTCAGACTACACAGGAATGCCAGTGGTGCGTGCCATTCGTCCGTCTATTTTCACTTTCGCATTTGCTACAACTGAAGCCCATTCCTCACTCTGATCTCTGCAATGCTTTCACAATCGCCTCAACGCAAACGGTCGTGGGAACATGGCAACAGCGATTTAGCTCCACACCCCATACCCAAGGCGAGTTAGTTTAACATGCGCCGCTATACCACGTTCAAAGCATGATCGGCTGCATTATTACACTTCCATTTGAGTAATTCGCGAACAGTTTATAGCAAGAGTTTGGAAGGCGTAAAAGAGTGCTTCCATGTATCTCGATGGTGTCTAGCTGCACGTCTTACTCACCAAACTTTTAGAATTCCAGTTCTAGTCGCTGGCCCTTCGCAGTAACTAAACACAAAATCTTGCACTGGTATTTAGTAAAATTAGTTGTTACACATTGCCTTCCCAACACGCCATGCAAAGTCACCATGCAGGTGGTTGGCAAAGAATCCTCTCATGCGAGCCATCATCCTCACCCAAGTCAGTGCCGTCGCTCATGTGCATCAGGGTGGTCAAAAAATACTCTCTGAGGTTAAGCACTCTAGCTGTGACAGTTCAAGGCTAACCTGCATACCTACACCGTGTGACTCCATGACTCTCCAACTGTGATGGTTTAATTGAGGCGGTAGGCAATGTAGGAGATGCCAACGCACTTTGTTGTGGCACTTACCCAATGCGCCAGTCACACTGCGATGAGTATCAGTGGATCGGCGTCCTACGAAGTTGGAAAAGTACTAGAGATTTCTTTGACATTATGGAGAGTGGCTTGGCTTTCTTTGCAGAGATTGGCACGATCATCGTCAGCAAAACCATTCCTGCTTTGTCCATATTCGTCAACCTTCTAGACAGACTTAGGCCCACATATTACTGCTAGTCTCCCATGCATTTCCCTGGCCTGTGTCAACGCTGCTTCAGATTTGCCACCAGTGACCTAACCACTGCCACAATCATCAGCTAGCTCGACTTTAACCAGGGCAGAAACTTATCACAATGTAAAAATGCATTAATATGGCGATTAACTGCCATAAGGCTTGTCTTCTTTGCGGCCGCGAGCAATGCGTCAAGTCCGTGTGGATGATGCCTCCGACTTAGAACTGCTGTCTAGATCTCTGCAATTTTCATCGGTATTCCACTCTAAAATAATGAAGAACTTCTCCGGTTATTAAGTCATGGGAAGAAGAAGAAGAAGAAGAAGAAGAAGCGAACAAACACGAAAACTTCCATCGCATAGGAGAGAGCACAGACGGCATTCAGCGAACTGCGTGACCTCACTCACCTCCCACTGCTGCAATGCATAAATCGCAAATTAAATTAATTTGTTTGATTTTATGGGCAAGGTGCGGAACAAGCAAATGATAGGTGGTTAGGAAACTACTAACTAGCATAAATGAAAAGTTTTCGATTTTGAAAGACAAGGGGAAGTCAATGTGTGAGGAGAAGGAGGGCGACTATGAGAGGACGGTGAAAGCAGGCGATACGGCGGCCGTCTTAGACGTGGTGGTGGTGGCGGTGGTAGTTTTGGTGGGGCCATCGGCTTTTGCATTACCACCACCGCCATTCTTATTTGCTTTTGTTTTTCATTTTCTTGTGGTGTGGTGAGGCGCTTGAAGTTGGAGGCAGTGCATGTGGATGTGAAAGTTGCTTGTGAGGTGTGTCCAAAGCTACACTGTGTGCTTCCAAATGGTCATTCTGTCCTTTTTGCATGCTGCACCAACCTTACTGACTGCACTAACAGAAGGTGGCTTACTTTGTTAACATGCCTGTTAATTGGTTTGTCGCACTGAGATGATTCGTGGGGTTTATGCTCCACCATATCTACAAGGCCTGCCCAGGTTGTGTTGTGGACATGCAGTCACGGGCCTGTGACTGGGAGTGTGTGAATGAAGAATTCACTTATTCATGGCATCCCAATTAACTAAGCAAAATGTAAAATCAGTTGCCATTGTGCTTGTATGCCTGGCATTTGCCTATGTCGCTGTCGGCAATCAGTAGCCTTGTGATGCCATGGGAGTATCTGCAACTTTATCCTACACCCCCTTGTCAGCAACAAGTGTTGAGATATCACGGCCAAAATTTGCTTCAGTCTGATTTACAACCCCTGACGGGTAGTGCATTTCTGTGGTTCTCATTGAGGCAAGTATGCATGCCATTGCATCGTAGAGGGAAATGGGTGGCTTCAGCTGCATGAAGGCTGCAATTTGGGTAGCATGAGTTGAGCTGATGCCCGTACATGGATTAGAACCAACAAAACCCGCTCTCACACTGATTTCTTCGTTCATTAGCATCTGTTCTCCCTGCATTCGTGTCGTATGCACAAGGATTCTTCAAGGCTGTCACTGAAGATGGTGAATTTACATGTTTACGTGGAGGAATCGTTTAGTTGTGACCTGAGGTACTCATCAATGTATCTGTTGCTGCCACACTTCACTTGTTACCACTAACGAACACCTCGAGTGGTCAAATTGCCCCCGCCTGGCAAATTGATCTGTGGGAACATGCAAGCAGCTTTGATGGATTTAACTTTCTTTTAATTCGTATGTTTCGTTATGCTACTGCGCTTTCCTTGGCCTCTAAGTAAGTCAATAGCTTACAAACAGAAGTGTAGGCACACCACCTCTGGGCTGCAGCTTTGGCATTTCTCCATTTGTGTCCAACGTGAAAGATGTCCCTCACGGTGATAGAGAGGGACTTCGTCGTTATTCGCGACTAATCCCAAAAGTCAGTCGGAAACCATCAGCCGGTGAATCGCTCCGCTGTAATCCTTCAAACGTCGTGGAAACAGACTGACTAAATATAAGGACTGCCTGTGGAGGGATACAGAGCCCCAGGCACTGAGCCGCAGCAGCTCACCCCCTTCCCCTTGATGGGGCACTAGACTCCAGACGTGGCAAATTATTTCTTGTCCTCCATTAGGTGATGGCGAATTGAGAGAAGATGTTGAGCTCTCCAGCACGGACAGCAGGTGTCCGACATTGACGGAAAGGAAATGCGTAAGGTAAATCGGGTGGCAAAGAGAGGAACGGCGAAAGCAGGCGATACAAAAACACTCGGATTCGGCGGTCCTCTTGCCACCGTTTTATTTCTACCATCCACTACAAGCTGTCGTGATGCTTTATGAAATTTGTGTTTTACCTATTCCTGTCACATGTGGCAGGAGCGCATTCATGCCTTTGTCCTGGACAAAAAATAATCCAATTAGCAGCACCATTGTATCCTATTCCTGGTGCGTCAATCAGCGTTGCATAAACATCTTTCCCGTCCTTTGCACATAGACAAGTAGATCAGTTTGTGAAGTGTGGCATGCCGCCAATGCGAGCATCCAAGTTTCCCTGAGAGTGCTTTAGATGCCAATGCACCAGTGCGCTGCTCTCCCTGATCAAGATGGTGCCACTCATCAGGCGCCAGGTGCTCGTGTGAAGCTCTGACGAGTGAATGAATTCAACTGCAGCCTTCCCCTCGAATGGTGCTTCATACGCTGCATTCTCGAAACCTCTTCTTCCAGTCCTTTAAAAATTCGGCAGATCAAAGAAAATGTTCGTGAAAAAGGCAACACTTCACAACATTGATGGAAACACATGAACCTATGCACACTTGTAGACAGACGTTCGGCAAGGCAATGCGGGTCCACCACAGGTGATAGAGTGACGCGAAGCCACTTGACTAGTTGTGAACAATGCATGACGCAAATTGTGCAGTCTTTCTTAGTGCACCACGCAAGCTAGAGGTACCGCTTATGTCAATCCCTCTTGCTCATTGTCAGGGATTTTCAATGAGCCAACTTGACCAAATTAAAGGCAAATGCTCACTTGTTGGAGCGCTTTTTAACATCAGTTGCGTCATTGCTTACGCTCTTCGTCTGCTGATTGTAAAGTGGCATGGGGTGAGGCAACACAGTTGCGTGGAAGCACTTTGCCTCCACTGCAGTTTAATAACCAAAAGATGAAGAGCAAATGCCTCTTTAGACTCAAATGCTCTAGAATCGGGTCTCCCGTATAGTGCCTGACATCATTGGCACATAATTAGCTTCCGAAATACGAGGCCATGATCCAGTGGCATCCTGAGTGCATGTAGGTGTTAACAAGTTCTACATTGTTCAAGGTGGCATCCACAGCGTAGCTCCTGGCACCTTTTGTCTTGGGCGTATCCTTACTTACGTTGTCACCTTGCAGAAGCCACGGAACACAGTGAAGTTTATGCAGGTTTTTGAGTTTGTCGATTTGAGAAAGGCATTTGCGCATATTTAAAGAGGCTGATTCAGTTAAGGTGGCTTTCGATGGCACTCATCAAGGGCGCTTGTGATTATCTTGTCCGAAAACTGAACTCTCCTTCCTTCCACCCTTCACCCATATACATAATCTACACAAACACTCTTTCACCACCTGACTAAGAAAACTGCTGTTCCAACAATCCGCAAATGTTGCTGAGTTGACTGAGCCAAATGGGCAGCAGCTTAAAGAGCAGTTGCCATCAGAACGACCTAGTCGAGAGGACTGAACTACTTACCATCTCATGCAATCAAACGCGCCAGGGACTATGAAAATCTTTTCCTTGCGGCGTGTGTGTGTGTGTGTGCGTGTGTGCAAGCGTGGAGCGCGTACCTCTACCACGTGATGGTATGCTTTTTCACTGCTCTCCTAGTCAAGCTCTTCGACTGATATCAACTGAAGTGGTTCAACTGGGTGCTTATAATGTGACTACGGTAACATTGTGTAAAGACGACAGTCCATGGGCACAGTATAGAACTGTAGCTAACCCACCGCCAACACCAGACTACAGGTGCCCAGCAGTGACTGAGGCAAATGTCATTGAAATAACAGCAACGTGGGACAAGTTCGAGAACTCTACCTTCTTACCATCACAATTACAGGCCTATGAATGCGTGTCCACTACCCAACCTCGGTAACTCTCGTACACACCGTGAAGAAGTTTGCGCCTGCACTAACTCACAGTGTTTCATTAGCTTTATCAAAATGAAAAACGGAGAGCCCAAGATGGCAAAAGTATGGGATGTGGCTGTAGACACATCCAGCAAGCGGCATTCACATCCACCAGCACTGTCAATCTTTCTCGAGTGTCTAATCACGCACCGAGGTTTCAAATGGGTGGTTGCCGCGTACTACAACGGCACTTATTTACGTGGCAGTGAAGAAGGTATTCAAATCAGCTAACTTTTCGCATTATCGTACCACATACCTAAAAAGGCTGCCTTCGAAAAATCAAATGACCTCGCTCCAGATCTTTGGCATTGTGGAGGATGGATGGAATCCACCACTAGGCCCGTGAGACGATGGCATCGATTGCCATGGCAATAAAAACATTCAAATCAGCCAACGTTTTCATTGCCTTACCACACACTTGCAAGTGTTGTCTTAACCAGTTGAAAGATGATGAATGAGTCGCTTCAGGTCATCGGCATTGTGGAGGCGTCGGGATGATGTGGGGTTGTAGGTAAGGATCATGTGGCATGGATTTAATCCAACACCAAGCTTCCTCCACTTCGGCAGTCAGATAGCTTCCTTGCTTAGTAAATCCGCTTTCCAATGCGAGTAATGCGATTTTCATGCAAGAAGAAGATAATGAAGTAGACCATCAGGTGCTACCTGTCGATCGCTTTCCCATGATTTGCGCACTTAATGAAGGCAGCCAGCAGGTAAAGCGAGCAGGCAATGATACAATGGAAATCAAAACCATTCCATGAGGTCGGCATTAGACTTTCTCTTGCGTCAATCTAGCTGACTGTGAATGCTTGAGACTGGGAAGGATGATCAACATTGGGGGAACCCATGGCGTCTGCCGCACTTTAAGAGCTACCTGCATGGTTCGCTTCATTTACTAATGCCAAGTAGTCAAATGGCATCCAGTCGGTTTGTCACCTATGATTGACACGCTCTTCGATGGATTCCAGCGTTGTGCTAAACGGTTCCCACGACTGGTAGTGAAAGGAAAGGTTTGAAATATGCAGATACTCTTTACTTTATCAATCGCCTTAACAATGCATTAGACGTCATATGATCCACATATTTTGACGCTATGACATAAGGAGGCTGTTGGCTTTGGGCTCAAGCCTTGGTCCAACAACTTTGCTTACGTGCTAACAGTTGCGCATGAGGGCAAAGTTGATGGAAGTGGAAGGCTCCAGCCGAGTGAATTCACTCGTAAGAAGTTTCCTAGAACACCTGGGATCTGATAGGTGGGATCATTTTGATAGGGAGGTTACCATATTAGCCTACCAGCGTTGCAGGCAGTCTCGCACAACCTTGAATGTGCACTTAGTTCTTTTAACACATTTCCACACACACTGGTCTACATGACTGTGGATGTATGAGGAGAAAAATGCTTCTGGATGTTGGTCTTAACGACACGAAACGGTGAGAATTGTGTTGCTGGTGGGATGCTCGATAGCCAGGATAGGGAAGTATGCGTGTTCCTTCCACCTCTGACAGGAATCGCTAACACCAATACGTTACCGCCATCAATATCATCGCCAACAACGCATCCAAGATGGTCGTTCTATCGCCTGCTTTCGTGCCTTTGTTGCTCCATCTCGACAGGCGAATTGCATTCTGTCAATGCGAGGCGCTCACCTCCTCTGCTAGAAGACCAACCACATTCTCTCAATTTCCCAAGCACTTTCTCTGTTTGCTATTTTACCCTATTGAAGACATTGAACGAATATAAACGTCTGGAGCCTTGTGCAACCCAACCCAACCTTGCCCTTTTCCTTTTTCTCTTTTACACTGTTGCAGTGAGCGTGAGAGTGAATGCATTGGCACTGAAGTTGGGAAGCCATCGGCATTGGAAGCAGAGTTCAGTTGAATAATGACATGCAGGAATGACTTCTTTGCCATTCATCCTCAAAGTGGAACTAGCGTCTATGGATATCCGGGTTGCCATGAGAGTTATTGTGATGCAGCACTGGCCCTTAGTAATCACTATTCCAACGAACAGTACCTTCTTCACCCTCCCACAGGCTGACAACTGACGCGCGAGTTCGACGTCCTCGGAGTGTACCCGCCGAGAAAAGAAGCCGAATGTATGCAGTTGTTGCAGACAAATAAGTGACAATCTGCAGCACGGCAAAGGCCAACTCGTTTCTTAACTCCCTCATTTCTGTTTAGTCAGCAATATGCATCTCCATGCAGCTGAAGTTTTAACTAGTGATTTCACCTGCCGTCTCATTTGCCTTTTGGCATGAGTGTGTTTTCGTGAGCATTTAAACAAACCTCATTAGCTTCCTCACTCTTCTTTAGGACACAAAGTAATTCTGCTTCTGGTTACAAAGCATCCTATGGCTGTCCTGCCTCACCGCATTGAGATGGGCACGTGGAGAGGCTCGCCAAACTTGTGCATCATTTTATTGATGTAGTCAGATTTCGTTGGTTCCCTGAGCGATCCTCCGTTGCTTGCGAGATGGCGCTAATTCTTGGTTGATGGGCCTTAATTTGCTCATGTGCTGGTGTAGACGCCAAGGCGTTCTCCTCTACATTTCAGTACACCTCTCTGCCACAATACTTATTCACGCCCACTTTTTGCTTTCCGATTACATAGCAGACAACTGCTGTCCTACCTCACTGCATTGGTTTCGGCATCCGGAGAGAGCCTCATCAAACTTGTGCACCATTTGTTGGTGCGGTAGGATTTCATTGGTCTCTGACTGATCCTTCGTTGCTTGTGAGGTGGCGCTTCAATGGAGCTAACTCATGGTTGGTGGAGCCCAATTTGCTCGTGTGCTAGTGTAGACGCCAAGGCAGTGTCGTGTGCCTTTCAGCACTCCTCCCAACCTCGACGCCCAATCGCGTATGCTTTTTGCTTTACACTAATGAAAGCGCAAATTTGAGACTGGTCTGAGACCACTTGACTAGTTGTAATCATTGCATGAAGCGAATTGTGTGGCGTTCTTGGAGCACGCTAAATCGTCTCCTGCGTAAGTGTTTGCGTGTGTATGTGCGTGCGGTTTCCGGCTTCTGTCGTCAAGTGGAATTGCTAGATCACCAGAGTAATCCAGAGTAAACCTTCTAGCGCTACCAGTCGATTGCCTTCCCATGATTGGTTTAGCTGAGTAATACTTTTGCTTCGAGTAAACTCAAGTAGAGAAATGCAGGTGCAGTCGGCTACATCTTGTCACACCTAAGCGACATATTTTGTGGTGCAGCTGCGTGGGCAGCCGGAACCCTTCCACTTGCGGGCAGCAAACGCTCATGACGACGTGAGTGCACTTCTCTCACTGGTTTGACAACACTGCATTATGCAACGATGGAGGCACCAGTCAACCAATTCTCACCCAACGATTTGCCCTTAGCATTGCAGCAATCATCGCTAACGAATTATCTCGTGTCCTCTGCTCAAAAATGTGCTTCCTCAAGCAATCGTAAACTAAGGGAAGGCCGATGACGATCGCAGTGATCGAACCGGTGGCTGTAACTTGGAGGCACCTCCACACAGCACACGAAACATGGATTACGGCTACAACATGTTGGTAGTTGTGGTCAGATCATGCAGCCTTCGATGCAGTGTGCTGCCATCCGCCGATTGACACATCCTCATACCCTACAAAACACTTGTCCAGGAAAAGACACGCGAATCTGCAATGGCTACTTCAGCTTGCATTATAATCGCCTGCTAAAACCACTTCAGTTGGCATGAATCTCACAGCTTGACGATGACTGCAATGGAGAGTTAACTGTCATCGAGATACATTTTTTGTGTTCTGGCAAATTGCTGGTTTGCCATTCTCAGGTGGAATGGTTTCAGTTTTCTGTGTGCGATAATTTAGGAATCCTTTTCTGTCTACGTAGGACTTATTTTGGCCTAGTGAGCTACGAATTTGGGCAAATAAATGATGTGATTCTGCACAGCAAAGAAAAGCAAACTAATGGCAGCAGTTGCACACCGGACTTCCTGCCTCAATTTTAAACCGCAGTCTACAAACACATAAGTTGTTTTTGTGGAAAGAATCAAGCAAGCGCGACAGCAGAGCACACCAACTCGCCCACTGTCGGATAATTTGGTGTAGTGTAAGGAAAATATCGTCAGGTGGCAGAAGCACGCAAGTTACGCTGCACACATGCGTACATACGCTTGGGAAAAAGATTTCCACATTAACTAACGCCTTCGAAACTGTGGAACAGTAGTTCTGCAATCTTCTCGGATGGACTTAAGCGATTGGTTGCTGGCGTGGTGGCAAGTGGCCTCGAAGCTTCTGTGAATGTCTCTGGTTGAAAGATTATGAATAAGTCGCGTTAAGTCATCGGCATTGTGGAGGCGTCGAGATGATGGGGCTCTCTAGCGTTAGGCTACCCCATTCTCATGACTGGTAGTGCTTTTATTGTTCCAATTCGACAGGCAAATCGCATTCTGTCAATGCGAAACGCTCACCTCCTCTGCTAGAAGACTAACCACCTGCTCTCAATTTCCCAAGCACTTTCCCTGTGTGCAATTTCACCCACACCACCCACACCAAAGTCCATGCATTTGTCCACGATCTAGTCTGGGCAATCCTTGTAGACATGGTGAAGCAGTAATTGCCTGCACCACCTTAGCGTGACAGATCTATTGGCAAGCATGTCAACAAAGTAAGTAATCTTCTCCAGTCACTATTATGCTGTCAATGTTGAAAAAGGAGAGGATAACAATGAGAGAGTACAAAATGCGGCTGCAGACACACTCTATTGGTAACTTTCGCATCCACGTAAACTGTCCATCTTCTTCGAGTATCTTAACGCCCACTGGAGCTTCAAATTAGAGATTGCCACGTGACGCGATGGACCTTGATCGCATGAAAATAAAGGCGACATGCGAATCAGCCTACCCTTACTTCGTCGTACCAGAAGTTGTGTTTCATTCATCTCTTAAGAGGTGACCACGTCACTCACCATCAGCGGATGTTGATTGCGCATTGCACAAATAGACGGGATCCGTGTTGACTAAAAGACCCACTTTGAGGAACTCCCTCTTTGGAGAGTGTTTTCCCAGTCGTGAAGCACTGCAGCAGCTCCAGGGAACGGCTGCATCCGACAGCCACCACAAGCCTCAATGCCGATCGCAATTTCCACCGTCAAACACTAACATCGACTAATCAGATTGCACTTCAAAAACGCAATGCTAGGACGCTGATGTAATCGCAGAGGTGGCTTAAAGAACGCCAAAGGGATAAGTGAACGTGTTGCGATGCCCCCAATCCTCATTGAATTTGCACAGACATAAGAAGTTAAATGGCATTCTCTCCTCATTACTCTTTAGTGGACATCAAGGCACATCACACATCGAAAGACTTTTTCTCTTCACCATGAAGGCGATTTGGAAAAAATGAAGTCGACGGATTTACTCTGTATACTGAAGGAGAGTGAGGAAGTTGTTGAAGTTGTGCTTAGCTGTGGGTAAGATTTTGACGCTGACACAGCAGTTTTCGGGCAAAATAACAAGCTGGATGATGGCTAAAGCTTCTCAATGGAGCTTCCACTTCTAGGCAATTCACACCTCTGACTGCATGGGAAGGGCAGCGATTTTACAAGAGTTTGCTTTCCAGGCGCCATAGACTATGGAGCAATTGCTTTTCAGGAAACTTGGAGGAACTCTTCTGCTTGCTAAAGCAACTTGACGCATTTTTGCGCTTGTCTACTTCTTTTCTACTACGCTCTTAGGGTAATCGGACATACTAGGTGTGAGTGGGATGGCATCGCTTTTCGAAAGCCTTCAGCAGCCTTCTGCAGTGAGCTTGATGTGCATTTAGTGAGGTCATTCCCCGTGTTTATTCATTTAACTAGTGCGCTGATCACAATTTCTCTGCTGATTTCAGGTGACTTCCCTAGACACGTCATCTGCCACAAGTCTTTGCACATTCTCTTCCCAACCGCAGATCGACTTCAACGGTCTGGGTGAAGCAGCTTTATCGTGACCATAAGTATCATTTGCACTGATTCCCTTTTAATCAGCCTCAACGTACCGACACAATCGTTTGAGCACACTCGGTTGAGCTACCCACTCTGCCCATTTGCATCTCACAGGTGCAATAGCGGCGCTCGTTCTCCAAGGTAGGACAGTCGTCTGCATTGTCGAGACGCAACGGACTAAAAAGGTGCATAATGGAAGACTCGGCACTGCTCCATCACATGAACACCACATGCTTCTAGCTAAGCGCATATTCCCGTTTATTCATGCCCTCACAATATTTGCCATGCCTTACTGTCCCTTCATGCATTCTTCACCTGGACTTCAAGCCAGCCCAACGCAGTGAACTAAAATGCACACTTCCATCTGTATTACGAGGTGGGGTCTGCATCAGTTCTTGATTGTAGTCATCGGCAACGTCCGTTTCCTCTCCTTTTAGTCATCATGACATCGCTGCTGGCACTAGAGCTATTGTGAATGAAACCACTTGCGGAAGTAACTATGAAATGAGCTTGAGGACTGCAAGACAACAAACAAGTCCCAGCCCCACTGACCTTGATTGCTTGCTTCTTAATTTGTTGTCTAACATAAACCTTCTTTATATTTGAGTTCATATTGGGGTTCAGTGTTCACGATGATGATAGCATAACAAAACCGCATGTTTTTCTGTGGCATTGACCGTGTCCATGCCAATTCGATTTGTTTTGGGTCGTAGCTGATGCATCAATCCCTTCTGAATAAGAGCAAAAGTCTATCGACTGCCTGCAATTGTCATCGAAACGCCATCGTGTTGGATTTCTGCAAAAATCAACCTTTAACACCCCACCGTGGCACAGCACCAGCAGCAGCACCTACAGAACATTGTCCGGATAGCCTAGTGACCTCAACGACACAAAGACGACCTCAGCTTTCAATGCGCCAGTGAAGACTACTGTCAAGGGTAGGGAAAGCGTCAGCTGCAGCTGGGAGAGAACCAATGGGTGGTCTGAGTCTCGTGCAATTAAGCCATTGCCACTTGGTCCTGTGATCGAAGCGACCGCTTCCCCACTCCCAATTTCAATCATCGTTCAGACTTTGCTCTTAACAGTTATGTTGGCTGACGCTGCTAATGTGCCCAGACTTGGCAAATGCTGTCAGTGGCTCCACCGTCATTGCAAATCTCTCCTCCGCTGTCAAGCTGGCAGCGAAGTGCACGATTGGCTGTAGCTTCCACTGCACCACATGCTTTGGCACTGACTAAATTGACGACCTTCTAATTGATTCGCTTAAGTGGCGCATGCATCGACGTGGCGCCCACGAACCTCTGCACAGAAGTCTAGCAGATGGCAGCTATTTAGTTTGGACCTAAGCGAATAGTCAAGGACTTCAGAGCCACGCACGGAAGGAACGAATCGCGATTCACACTGCCATATTGAGGCCAGTCGTTGAAGCTGACGGGTAAAGGAGCTTAATGGAGTGGAGGGATTGTGCTGTGATCGTAGCTTCAACTTCCTTACGCATACATCCTGCTTGCATTTGACGAACACACGCGGCAAACACAACACATACACGTCTCAGACGTGGGTGTCCCACCCAATGCAACGGTCTAGTTTTGAATGCGAAAGCATGAGAACAGCACCCCGGTATTCGAATTAAGCCGCTGCACAGCCTAATCGCGTAACTAGGCCGTTGACGGGGAGCGTGGTGCCAGTGAACTCGTGAAATATCACGCAGACCCTGAATGATAATGCATTTGCATTACGCGTTACTAGACCATCACAGCATTGACTTTGACTTTCAATTAACACAACGTGGACAGGGTTGAAGCTCGAAGAGGTTTACGCCAGCAGTACGCATCCATTCCCAGTTTTCCCAGTTTTGGTAATTATGCGAAGGGAAACAACGGCTACAATAAACCAATGCTTGAAGATTTGGCGGGTTTCTGTCCTGGAATGCAGTCATGAAAGCACTGGAACCACTTTGCGAACTTTCCTTATTTATTTTCCTGATGCAGCATTTGACTTCGCGCAGTCCAGCTATACTTACGGTAAGGTAGACGTCTGACTGTTAGCTCGCATGAATCCATTTGGCGCTTTGTGTGGAGGAACACAAAGTCAGTGCAAAATGGAGAGGTGAGTTCGGTGTGAGAGTGGCTCCATGCAGTGACCCATGACCCTCGCCTCTCCGCCCCTTCAACCCACGTAACCGTAGAAATTGGAGCCGCCGAGCCAACAAGTTGTGCAATCATTCCACACGGGGCGATTCTCGTGTGTGCGCTCCTCCCAGTTGCAAGAGGTATCACTTTAGTCAGCTTGGCAAAGAACAGCATTGACTTAAATTTGACAGTGTTATCAGTGCCTATCACCACCGCAACGGCCACAAAGACAACCACGACGTGGAATGCGACTGCGTCCACAAATACCGCAAGCATAGCAACAGATGCATGCAATACTTTTCGTCAATGAGGAGTGGAGGGGTCGGTGTAGAAATGCGCTAGCTATAACCGATTAGCTTCAATGATGCCAGCATGGAACCTGGCCAATGACTCATTTACATGTGATGACATGGTAAGGCAGTGCCCACTTCTTATCACGCGACCACATCTACGGTGTGCAGCCTTCCTCTCCTTGACTTCTCCTATTTCGTCGGTGAGATGTAGTAGCATGAGACAACAGGGAACGCAACAAAGTCTTGCTAGTCTTAATCGGAATAAGCAAAAAGGCACCACTTCACCACTGGATGCAGCTCTCACCGAAATGGAACGATTGTCACACAGTCGGTAGCGCACACACAACTGCAACTCGTGATTGTGCCTCTGCTTTAATGGTTGGCGGGTGGCAGTGTGATGATCGCCTACACCAGATGGTCACCGTTGTGGACTTCTTGAGTTGTCGAACTGACGCATGCTTGCTGACAAAGTCAACTGATGAATGTAAATAGAATGCGGCAGGATCATCGGGCACTTTCACAGTCCACAAGAACGGTGGCTTATTAGTTCAGCATGAGAAGCAATGGTTAATCAGTGCTCTTGTTCAAGGTGGTTGGCTAAAAGAGGACCAACGAAACAGTTTGTTCAACTTTTGTGAGACGCGAGAGATACGAAAGGTTTCGTACGCTGTCAGGCCACCAGGATGGGATGCACCGTGGCACTGATTCTTAAGTACCAGAGACACATGCCTCTTGCTTCTCCAGCACTCTGTTCCCTCTCCTCTGCTGGATCGTCCACCATCGCGAGGTTGGGGTAACGAATCGGTTTCTGCGTGTGACAATGCAGATTGTGATTCTTACTGATGGAGGACAAATGCTACTGCAGATGTGTCACGCTGGCCGGCTCTTTGCTAAAATACGTGCGCCTTAGTAGTGGCGATGGCAATTGGAGTGATCCGTGGCAAAAGACACTAGTGGAAACATCAAATGCATTTTTGCATGCATAGTGCGACACTCCAACTAGCAAACCGATCACCTCACCAATCAAGTCGCACCATCATATTGTTCTGAGGTAACGGATGCCAAAAATAACAATTGACAACTGCATTAGTGATTGGCATTCAAATCCAAACGTTGCAATCATGCCAAGGCGTATCAAGTATGGTCGTGTTTTCGATGGTGCGATGCTGTTGATGGCCTCTGTGACGACTAAAAATGATTGTGAGGCGTCCGTAATTCGCCTTTCTAGAAACTTACATAAGAAACGGTTTGTCACTCTCGCATGGTGGTGATGGAGGGGAGATGCACACGGAGGCTGAAAAGATGATCAGGATCACCTGTTGCCTCCCCATTTGACGAAACGAAAGGCGAGAGGCGTGGCATGTACTTTGTTTGCATCAAATCAGTCCAAAGCACAGATTTTAGAGACGAGCACCCAATTCTGACATATGGGACACGCCCAGGGTCATCATTAAGGCACCCAACAAAGCAGTCTGAACACAAGACGTGTGTGATAATAGTGCGAGTTCCGTTTGCAAGTTCAGCCAACTGCAATGCACATGGTGCGGTGGAGCCCATGTTGAAGGAAGGTCACTGCGTTGAAGAATAGTTCGCGCATAAATCAGTCCAATGGTAGGTGCAGTTGCACTCTCTTAGTCGCTCCATTTGCGCTGACCCACCTCGGTGCCTCCGCATTCGTTGACCACTAATCGTCGCATTCCGTTGTCAAGTTGTTTCCCCACGGCTGCGATCGCTAACCATATCAAGACACACTTATCAAATCTATTTGCGGAAAGAGTAGAATCAGGGAGTGTGGTGCCATCTGGAATGACTTACTCACTAGCAAAGCTGCGTGGTCGCTGACCCGCTACGGAATGACGTGTGACAGACGACCAAAGATGAAGCCGCTTTGCATTCTGGCAACCCTCAACATGCAATGGCGTTTAGTTTTGTGAGGGCAAGAAAGACTACATTTGGTCGAACACTGACCACCCCGAGGACAATCCTGTGCACAGAAGTGAAACGAACGCAGACGAATGTCGCAGCGCCATTTTTATTAAAGAAGATTGTGTGGTAGACATTAATGTCCATGCGAGACATCGGACGCCTTCAATGCTTGCTGACCGCTTGTTTTAGTGCCACCTTGAAGTGCCTCTTGACCGTCCGCCTCATCGCCGTCCACTAACACAGCCGCACCAAAAAGGAGTCGATGGCTCAAATTGATGCGCAACCATTCTACCCAACATGAATTTCGAAAGTCAGCTCCTCATGCTTACCCTTGGCATTGCTATCGTAACAAAAGCACTAACCTACAACACTTGTGGCTTCCGTTCGGCAGCTTCAACGCGAGCTCTTACCACCGACGTCGCCATCACCTCCACTAAAACAGAATTTGCCGAACAAAGAGGTAATCTGTGGAACGGTGCATTACGAACAAACCACACACATACACACACAAGGACTTCCAAACGGTGGCAAAACCATAGGTGGCATCCAGCGAACATCTGCATCTCACTTACCTCCTTACCATTGCAATACATGACGTCTGAGTTGAGCATAAAAGGCAAAGTGAACCAATTTATTAAATGCCATGAGCAATATGCAAATCAAACAACCACTAGATGGTTGGGAAGACGAGAAGAGGCGCAGAAGGAAAGTGCTTAACATTGACGGAGGGGAGAGAAGTTAATGTGTGAGTAGAATGAGGGGCGGCGAAATGAGGTGATAAAATGGCCATCTTGGCAGTGGTGGGGGGAGGGGGGCACCGGGATTCGCATTGCCGCCACATCCATTTTGATTATCCATTCCACCTTTCACTGTTGCCTCCATTCATGAGTCAGCGTCCATTTCATCATTCATTCCTTTATTGTCAGCATAACCGACATTATCACCACTTTTGCCAACGTTTGCTTTATTGCCTTCTGCTTTCTCAGCAAATCTTAGCACAACTAGGTGAATGTTAAAGTCAGTCTCTTGCGCAGTCGGGAGACTGTCAGTTTTCCTTTCGCATTCTCAAGCATCCCCGAGGAGTCAACTTGATGCTAGTAAGAGATGTATTCCCACCTGATAGAATCGTTTTTGCTGGCAGTTGTGCCATCGTTTGCTTGCCGTCTGGAGTCAGCAGAGTTGTGTGGAAGCGCTTTGCCTTCACTCAAAGCAAATAAATAGACATTGCTGAACAAATGATTCCTAAGTACCCGAATCCACCAAAACTGTGACATCAGGTGTGGGTGTGCACCCACCTGCCTTGCGAACTGTCCACAGCATTACACGTTGGCGTTTTTGCAGCACCTATTTGAATGATGAGACCACCATGAATGCAACAGAATCGCCATTTTAAAGAAACGGAGAGTACCTAGCGCTCCCACTGCACTGAAGGATTCGCCCATGATGCACATTCCGATTACCAAACACGTCTGCGTTCGTTGCTCTGAGGTTGCTTCTTGATGAAAGTAGGTAAGCAACCATTGAGCTGCCACACGTTGACCATTTGAGTGCGGTACAAATCGCTGCTGCATGCATTGCTGACCCCGTTTTATGTCATGTCACAAGTTGTGATCGTACACTACTTGCGGGCTATCAACAAGCGCACATTCTTCCAGCTTGTCCAATCAAGTTGTTATGCGGAAACAATCTACCATTCATCAGTCAAACCACCAAGCTGTGAGGTGAGCGAAAGTGCTATTGTGTTCTGAGTTATTGCATTCCATTTATGCGGAAATAGCGGCAGTGATCAGGGAAGGACTGTACACTGCAGTTAAAGTTGCCTTAAGGATATAAAGCGCCAAAAAGAACTAAAATGACAACTAAAGATAACATTTCAAAGAAATTAAATCACTTGTGTAATGCAATGAGAGGGCTTTTGTGATGGTATTGATGTCACTGATCACTATTCGAATGAGTTCTATTGTCACTTCTTGGCATGCAAGACAGCGATCGCTCATGAGTGTGATGAGAGCTTACCCGTGGAATACCACGAGCAAATCACGAAGTGCTCAATGGCTAAGCTGCTGTCCTGCCTACTTAGGTCTGTGAGTGCTGATGCGCATGACATTACGACAGAGAGTTCGGTGTACTCAAAGTGGGGTAGTATTTGCCAGCGAGGGAAGTGCACTACCAACTGTGCCGTGGACTTGCGTTTGGGTCACTTGCACAGCCACGTGAGGTCGCCATGCAGGCACGATAACTGAGAAGCTGTTCATCAACAGAAGTATGCCACACCTCCCCTTATGATGACATTGACAGCATTGGCAATTTGTTTCATCTCATCAGTAAGCTGCAAAACAAATGGGAAAGGCAGTTGAGAAAGATAGAGGTGAAGATCGGGCTGCTTGACATGGATAAGGAAAAGACTGTTGGGTGAGAATTATGAAGCCACGGAAGAAAGAGGTGGACAGTGCAGGAGAAGTGGTGGCCATCTTTAACGTGGTGATAGTTGCATCGGGGCTCGCAGCAGGCTTTCCGCCACCATAATAGTGGTGTCTACTCAAAGTCAGTGTTGATGTCGTTGTCGTTGTGGTCGTATTTATTGTTGAGGCCGTGCTCAAAGAGTCGTCAATCATCATCGAAGTGGCGGTGGTGGTATTAGTGTCGTTGGGTTTCATAGTCATCGAGGCTTGTTATTTTGCCTGAGAACCACCCTGACAGCGTCAAAATCTTGCCCACAGCTAAGCACAACTTCAACAACTTCCTCACTCTCCTTCAGTATACAGAGTAAATCCGTCGACTTCATTCTTTCCAAATCGCCTTCATGGTGAAGAGAAAAAGTCTTTCGATGTGTGATGTGCCTTAATGTCCACTAAAGAGTAATGAGGAGAGAATGCCATTTAGCTTCTTGTGTCTGTGCAAATTCAATGAGGATTGGAGGCATCGCAACACGTTCACTTATCCCTTTGACGCGATTACATCAGCGTCCTAGCATTGGGTGTTTGAAGTGCAATCTGATCAGACGATGAAAGGATTGACGACAGAGATTGCGATCGGCATTGAGCCTTGTGGTGGCTGTCGGATGTAGCGTTTTCCCTGGAGTTGCTGCAGTGCCGTAATTGCCATGTTCCACTGAACAAGCTCACGACTGGGAAAACACTCTCTAAAGAGGGAGTCCCTCTAAGTGGGTCTTTTAATCAACACGGATCCCATCTAGTTGTGCAACACGCAATGACGTGGTCACCTCTCAAGAGATGAATGAAACCCAAATTCTTCTAGTACGACGAAGTAAAGGGTAGGCTGATTTGCACGTCGCCTTCATTCTCATGCGATCAAGGTCCATCGCGTCACGTGGCAATCTCTAATTTGAAGCCCCAGTGGGCGTTAAGATACTCGAAGAAGATGGACAGTTCACGTGGATGCGAAAGTTGCCAATAGAGTGTGTCTGCAGCCGTATTTCGTACTCTCGCCTTGTTATCCTCTCCTTTTTCCACATTGACGGCCTAATAGTGACTGGAGAAGATTTCTTACTTTGTTGACATGCTTGCCAATAGATCTGTCGCGCTAAGGTGGTGCAGGCAATTACTGCTCCACCATGTCTGCAAGGATTGCCCAGACTAGATCGTGGACAAATGCATGGACTTTGGTGTGGGTGGTGTGCGTGAAATTGCAAACAGGGAAAGTGCTTGGGAAATTGAGAGCAGGTGATTAGTCTTCTAGCAGAGGAGGTGAGCGTTTCGCATTGAGAGAATGCGATTTGCCTGTCGAAATGGAACAATAAGAGCACTACCAGTCATGAGAATGGGGTAGCCTAACGCTAGAGAGCCACATCATCCCGACGCCTCCACAATGCCGATGACCTGAAGCGACTCATTCATCATCTTTCAACTGGTTAAGACAACACTTGCAAGTGTGTGGTAAGGACAATGCAAACGTTGGCTGATTTGAATGTCTTTATTGCCACGGCAATCGATGCCATCGTCTCACGGGCCTAGTGGTGGTCTCCATCCATCCCCCACAATGCCAAAGATCTGGAGCGAGGTCATTTGATTTTTCGAAGGCAGCCTTTTTAGGTATGTGGTACGATAATGCGAAAAGTTAGCTGATTTGAATACCTTCTTCACTGCCATGCAAATAAGTGCCGTCGCAGTACGTGGTAACCACCCATTTGAAACCTCGGTGCGTGATTAGACACTCGAGAAAGATTGACAGTGCTGGTGGATGTGAATGCCGCTTGCTGGATGTGTCTACAGCCACATCCCATACGTTTACCATTTTGATCTCTCCGTTTTTCATATTGATAAGGCTAATGAAACATTAGGGATAATCTGTCACTCTGAGTTTATGCAGGAGCAATCTGCTTCACGGTGTGTACAAGAGTTACCTAGGTTGGGTAGTGGACACGCAATCATAGGGCTGTGATTATGAAGGTACGAAGGGAGGGTTCCCGAATTTTTTTCACGTTGCTGTTATTACACTGGCATTTGCCTCAGTCACTGCTGGGCACCTGTAGTCTCGTGCTAGCGGTGGGTTAGCTACAGCTCCATACTGTACCTGCAGCAGTTCCTGCCATGACATCATGTTTAGCTTGAGGAGCTGACGGGTGGGATACATTCTCATACGCTTAGCTTGCGAAACGTTACAGCCTCTTTCCTCTTAGGATGGGTTTGCCTAAGACTTTAGAGGACCACGTTCTTCTCCTTTCACTGACTCCTAGTCTGTTGTTAACTGTTAAATGCACGACACCATAAAGAATGCTTAGCGTTGCATGCAATCCATGCCCCCAGCGTCTCCACAACGCTCCACTTCAACGCAACTGCCTTTGCAATGTCCATGACTTGGGGCGAGTTCCTCACCACCTTTTAATTTTTTTAAAGACAACTATTATAAGTAAGTCGCACAACAAAGTAAAGCTTCCCTTTCCCCGCTAGTGAGTGCCATCGCATCACGTGACATCATTCCAGTAGGATTCCGGCTAAGTGGTTTGACACTTGAAAATGGACAACGCACGTGGAGGTGAGTTTTGCTTCTCCAGTGTATTCACAGCCACACTGCGTGATTTCACATCGCTTTCCTGCCTTTTTCCCATAATAATGTAGCTAAATAAATGGTGAGAGAAGATTTCCTACTTCACCCACATTGACATATATCAAGATGAGGAGGTGCGGTTAATTTCTGCCCCACCAAGTCCACGATGGTTGCCCAGCAACGGGGCGTGGACGCGCATTCGTGAGGCTGTAATTGTGGCAGTGGAGGTAAGAAGCTCATTTAATTATCCCATGCCAACCAGCTAAGCAAAATGAAAAATCTCTTGTAATTGTTGTTGTTGTTGTTTTCCTGACAATGGCCTCCGTTAAGCCTGAGCGCGTGTAGTGATGGGTTACCGACAATTCGGATACAGCTCTCCACTGCGCTCCTTGACAGCACTGCATGTTGAGATTTGACGGTCAACTTTTCATCAGTCAGATTTGTAACCTTTGCTGCTGTGGTGCCAACCAGAGACATTCACAGAAGCTTCGAGGCCACTTGCCACCACGCCAGCAACCAATCGCTTAGTGCATCCAAGAGGATTGCAGAACTACTGTTCCACAGTTTCGAAGGCGTCAGTTAATGAGAAAATCTTTTTCCCCAGCGTGTGTACGCGTATGTGCGAGCGCAAATTGCGTGCTTCTGCCACCTGACGGTGTTTTCCTTACACTGCACCAAATTATCCGACAGTGGGCGAGTTGTTGTGCTCTGCTGTCGCGCTTGCTTGATTCTTTCCACAAAAACAACTTATGTGTTTGTAGATTGGGGTTTAAAATTAAGGCAGGAAGTCCAGTGCGCAACTGCTGCCATTGGTTTGCTTTTCTTTGCTGTGCAGAATCACATCATTTATTTGCCCAAATTCGTAGCTCCCCTAGGCCAAAATAAGTCCTACGTAGACAGAAAAGGTTGGTTGGTCTTCTAGCAGAGGAGGTGAGCGCCTCGCATTGACAGAATGCAATTCGCCTGTCGAGATGGAGCAACAAAGGCACGAAAGCGGGCGATAGAACGACCATCTTGGATGCGTTGTTGGCGATGATATTGATGGCGGTAACGTATTGGTGTTAGCGATTCCTGTCAGAGGTGGAAGGAACATGCATACTTCCCTATCCTGGCTATCGAGCATCCCACCAGCAACACCATTCTCACCGTTTCCTGTCGTTAAGGCCAACATCCAGGAGCATTTTTCTCCTCATACATCCACAGTCATGCAGACCAGTGTGTGTGGAAATGTGTTAAAAGAACTAAGTGCACATTCAAGGTTGTACGAGACTGCCTGCAACGCTGGTAGGCTAATATGGTACCCTCCCTATCAAAATGATCCCACCTATCAGATCCCAGGTGTTCTAGGAAACTTCTTACGAGTGAATTCACTCGGCTGGAGCCTTCCACTTCCATCAACTTTGCCCTCATGCGCAATTGTTAGCACGTAAGCAAAGTTGTTGGACCAAGGCTTGAGCTAAAAGCCAACAGCCTCCTTATGTCATAGCGTCAAAATGTGTGGATCATATGACGTCTAATGCATTGTTAAGGCGATTGATAAAGTAAAGAGTATCTGCATATTTCAAACCTTTCCTTTCACTACCAGTCGTGGGAACCGTTTAGCACAACGCTGGAATCCATCGAAGAGCGTGTCAATCATAGGTGACAAACCGACTGGATGCCATTTGACTACTTGGCATTAGTAAATGAAGCGAACCATGCAGGTAGCTCTTAAAGTGCGGCAGACGCCATGGGTTCCACCAATGTTGATCATCCTTCCCAGTCTCAAGCATTCACAGTCAGCTAGATTGACGCAAGAGAAAGTCTAATGCCGACCTCATGGAATGGTTTTGATTTCCATTGTATCATTGCCTGCTCGCTTTACCTGCTGGCTGCCTTCATTAAGTGCGCAAATCATGGAAAGCGATCGACAGGTAGCACCTGATGGTCTACTTCATTATCTTCTTCTTGCATGAAAATCGCATTGCTCCCATTGGAAAGTGGATTTACTAAGCAAGGAAGCTATCTGTCTGCCGAAGTGGAGGAAGCTTGGTGTTGGATTAAATCCATGCCACATGATCCTTACCTACAACCCCACATCATCCTGACGCCTCCACAATGCCGATGACCTAAAGCGACTCATTCATCATTTTTCAACTGGTTAAGACAACACTTGCAAGTGTGTGGTAAGGCGATGCAAACGTTGGCTGATTTGAATGTTTTTATTGCCATGGCAATCGATGCCATCGTCTCACGGGCCTAGTGGTGGTCTCCATCCATCCTCCACAATGCCAAAGATCTGGAGCGAGGTCATTTGATTTTTCGAAGGCAGCCTTTTTAGGTATGTGGTACGATAATGCGAAAAGTTAGCTGATTTGAATACCTTCTTCACTGCCACGTAAATAAGTGCCGTCGTAGTACGCGGCAACCACCCATTTGAAACCTCGGTGCGTGATTAGACACTCGAGAAAGATTGACAGTGCTGGTGGATGTGAATGCCGCTTGCTGGATGTGTCTACAGCCACATCCCATACTTTTGCCATCTTGGGCTCTCCGTTTTTCATTTTGATAAAGCTAATGAAACACTGTGAGTTAGTGCAGGCGCAAACTTCTTCACGGTGTGTACGAGAGTTACCGAGGTTGGGTAGTGGACACGCATTCATAGGCCTGTAATTGTGATGGTAAGAAGGTAGAGTTCTCGAACTTGTCCCACGTTGCTGTTATTTCAATGACATTTGCCTCAGTCACTGCTGGGCACCTGTAGTCTGGTGTTGGCGGTGGGTTAGCTACAGTTCTATACTGTGCCCACTGACTGTCGCCTTTACACAATGTTACCGTAGTCACATTATAAGCACCCAGTTGAACCACTTCAGTTGATATCAGTCGAAGAGCTTGACTAGGAGAGCAGTGAAAAAGCATACCATCACGTGGTAGAGGTACGCGATCCACGCTTGCACACACGCACACACTCACACACACGCCGAAGGAAAAGATTTTCATTGCCTTTGGCGCGTTTGACTGCATGAGTGGTAGTTGTTCAGTCCTCTCGGAGGCACGTAGTCGACTAGGTCGTACTGATGGCAAGTTCTCTTTAAGCTGCCGCACATTTGGCTCAGTCAACTCAGCAACATTTGCGGGTTGCTGGAACAGCAGTTTTCGTAGTCAGGTGGTGAAAGTGTGTTTGTGTAGATTATGTATTTGGGTGAAGGGTGGAAGGAAGGAGAGTTCAGTTTCGGACAAGATAATCACAAGCGCCTTTGGTGAGTGCCATCGAACGCAACCTTAACTGAATCAGCCTCTTTAAATATGCGCAAATGCCTTTTTCAAAACGACAAACTCAAAAACCTGCATAAACTTCACTGTGTTCCGTGGCTTCTGCAAGGTGACAATGTAAGTAAGGATACGCCCAAGACAAAAGGTGCCAGGAGCTACGCTGTGGATGCCACCTTGAACAATGTAGAACTTGTTAACACCTACATGCACTCAGGATGCCACTGGATCATGGCCTCGTATTTCGGAAGTTAAACATGTGCCAATGTTGTCAGGCACTATACGGGAGACCCGATTCTAGAGCATTTGAGCCTAAAGAGGCATTTGCTCTTCATCTTTTGGTTATTAAACTTTTTGGTTATTAAACTGCAGTGGAGGCAAAGTGCTTCCACGCAACTGTGTTGCCTCACCCCATGCCACTTTACAATCAGCAGACGAAGAGCGTAAGCAATGACGCAACTGATGTTAAAAAGCGCTCCAACAAGTGAGCATTTGCCTTTAATTTGGTCAAGTTGGCTCATTGAAAATCCCTGACAATGAGCAAGAGGGATTGACATAAGCGGTACCTCTAGCTTGCGCGGTGCACTAATAAAGACTGCACAATTTGCGTCATGCATTGTTCACAACTAGTCAAGTGGCTTCGCGTCACTCTATCACCTGTGGTGGACCCGCGTTGCCTTGCCGAACGTCTGTCTACAAGTGTGCATAGGTTCATGTGTTTCCATCGGTGTTGCGAAGTGTTGCCTTTATCACGAACATTTCCTTTGATCTACCGAATTTTTAAAGGACAGGAAGAGAAGATTTCGAGAATGCAGCGTATGAAGCACCATTCGAGGGGAAGGCTGCAGTTGAATTCATTCACTCGTCAGAGCTTCAAACGAGCACCTGGCGCCTGATCAGTAGCACCATCTTGATCAGGGAGAGCAGCGCACTGGTGCATCGGCATCTAAAGCACTCTCAGGGAAACTTGGATGCTCGCATTGTCGGCATGCCACACTTCACAAACTGATCTACTTGTCTATGTGCAAAGGACGGGATAGATGTTTGTGCAACGTTGATTGACGCGATGAGAATAGGATACAATGGTGCCGCTAATTGGATGATTTTTTGTCCAGGACAAAGGCATGAATGCGCTCCTGCCACATGTGACAGGAATAGGTAAAACACAAATTTCATAAAGCATCACGACAGCTTGTAGTGGATGGTAGAAATAAAACGGTGGCAAGAGGACCGCCGAATCCGAGTGTTTTTGTATCGCCTGCTTTCGCCGTTCCTCTCTTTGCCACCCGATTTATCTTACGCATTTGCTTTCCGTCAAAGTCGGACACCTGCTTTCCATAATATAGAACTCAAAATCCTCGCTCAATTCGCCATCACCTTATGGAGGACAAGAAATAATTTGCCACGTCTGGAGTCTAGTGCCCCATCAATGGGGAAGGAGGTGAGCTGCTGCGGCTCAGTGCCTAGGGCTCTGTATCCCTCCACAGGCAGTCCTTATATTTAGTCAGTCTGTTTCCACGACGTTTGAAGGATTACAGTGGAGTCATTCGTTGGCTGATGGTTTCCGACTGAGTTTTGGGATTAGTCGCGAATAACGACGAAGTCCCTCTTCATCACCGTGAGGGACATCGTTCGCGTTGGACACAAATAGAGAAATGCCAAAGACTTACTTGGAGGCCAAGGAAAGCGCAGTAGCACGATGCGTTCCTCCGTCCTTTAACTGCGACCTACAAACTGTTGTGAAATTTGAGCTGATTAGATGGCGTAGTTAAACCAAACAACCCGTCAGTCGAAAGTCTGTGCGTCGGTGATTGCAAGTGCTTTTGAAATTAGCGCTGTCCAAAAGCGTTAACAACGACAAGAAGTAAGATGCATAAGAATTGAGTCCACTGGTTGAACAATGTCTCCCTCAACTTAAATGCAACGCATTCTAATCAATGAGTTTTGTACACAACGACAAGATGGAGGTTGTAGCTGCTACACACAGCTGTCGCACAGAGGCTGTGGTGACAACATGGAAGTTGTGGTGACGATATTCACAAGGAAACTTTGTCGCAGTGCCACTGCTGCTGCTGATTGTTCCCACTTCGGCTCACCTCTCATCTCGTTGTTGACAAAAAATTGTGATGTCTCTTTGCTGCAATTCTTGAGGAACTTGGCGGCGCCGTCGCACAACACATCACTGCCGTCTTCGTAGTCGGGGCGATGACGACGTCGGTGGTAAGAGCTCCTGTTGAAGCTGACGAATTGAAGCCACTAGCGTTGTAGGTTAATGAAGTGCAGACTTCCAAAATTCATGTTGAGTAGAATGGTCGCACATCTATTTGGGTCGTCGACTCCTTTTTACTGCGGCTGTGTTGGTGGACGGCGATGGAGCCGGTGGTCAGTGGTCACCTCAAGCTGGCATGGAAACTGACCAGTCAGCAGTCATTTAAGGCGCCCGATGTTACACTCGGGTATTAATGTCTGCTACATAATTTCCTTTAGTGAAGATGGCGATGCGAATTTCGCCTGCGCTTATTTCACTTCTGTGCGCAGGATTGTACGCGAGGTGGTCAGTGTTCGACCAAATGTAGCCTCTCTTGCCCCCACAAAACAAAATGGCATTGCGTGTTGAGGGTTGACAGAATGAACAGCGGCTTCATCTTTGGTTGTCTGCCACAAATCATTCCATAGCGGATCAATGGCCATGCAGCCTTGCTAGTGAGCCAGTCATTCCAGGTTGTACCACATGCCTTTATTCTACCCTTTTCGCCATAGCCGCGATATGTGTGTCTTGACCTGAAGCGACCGCCACACATTCGATAGCATTTGGGATCACAGCCATGGAGAAGCAAACTGGCGAAGCAATGCGACGATAAGTGGTCATCCAATGCGGAGTCTTGAGGTGGGTCAGCGCAACAGGTATGACTAAGAGAGTGGAACTGCACCTACCGTTGGACTGAGTTATTCATGAAATATTCTAATACAATCTTTCCTCACATTAAGTACCATCCCAGGGAGGACGAATGTGCACAAGCATTTGGACAAAGGAACATAAATTAGGGGCGAACCCTCCAATGCAGTGCGTTCGCTCGCTGCATTGCATCCATTTGAAGCAGCGATTCCGTTCGTCTTATGGTTGTCAGATCAGTCAAATAAGTGGTACATAAACCCGATGGGTCACATTTAGGCAGTTCACACTCACATCCGATGCCACATTGGGAGACACAGTCGAGTGTCGACTGCGTGGCTTCAATCTTTCCAAATGCAAGTGAGCGGAAAGGTGAATGAGGATTAAGTCAAAATTGCGCTGCCTTGTTTAATTCTAACTTACGAGTGCTTTTCAGCGGTGTGGTTTTGTCATGTCTGTTTAGTCCGTTGCTAGTGTCGTGTCTGTAGGTAAAGTTGGCAAGACAAATGGTGTTGTGCAATCATTTCGCATATTGACGGCTTCCGCTAAAGAGGCGATTCAGTCGTTGGAGAGGAACGGTAGGCGAAGCAGAGGTTGTTGTATGCAACCATGCGCAACAGAACGGGACAGGTGTATCAGTGAAATCGACTCAATGCTTCCGTACTTTAAGACGGATCCTCAATAGGGCGGCATATTCTTTCTTCGAAGCACTATGACACCAACTTCATCGCCGACTGCTGCAAATTCACGAGGCAAGCGTTTGGACACAAACCCAGCACTGGAGGTGGCAGGGCCCTAGAGCACTGAGTCAAGGCCCTCTTATCTTCCGCGCACCACTTGCAAGCCCATAGCCTGAAGTATGAACTCACCACACTGAATAGTTTCTCTCGACCATCTTGCGTTGAAGCATGGATCCGTTCTAAGAACGAAGTCGTTCCTCCAAAACCATTAGTCTTCAGTGCGTCTCAACACCCAAGGGTCATTCACCTATGACATTCTTTTCGGCTTTCTAAGGTGATCGGTGAGCCTAAACGCAGAGCCAACGCACATGCTTGATGGAGGTTTCCATTAGCCATGCTCTCCATCGTCCGCCGCCTCACAATCATTTGCCATCTTCTTAAATGGTGCTAAGCTTTGGAGCACAGTGACAAAAGACTCACGCCTTCGCTTATCCTAATGCATAATTTGCGCATTTTCCACATATTTTTGCTAATATGTGTGCATTGTGTCCGCATTTCATCCAAGCCATTTCCTTCATCCGTTTGCATGCTGGAATAGGCGTCGAAGAGGTAGCCGCAGCGCCCGTCAAGACTTGTCCTGTGCCAAGACTGGAGGCCTCATTTGCTGGCAATGAATGCGGCTGTCGCCTCCGTTATCACTTCACACCTTCCTCACACAAGATCGGGATTGCTGTGAGCGAATTTCCACTGTCGTTTTGTGTAGTTACTGTGTACCTTTTATTATAGATTCTCGTGATGAGGAGTGCACTGCTTCTTCTACCACGGCACTTGAAATGGTGAAGACTGGATGCACAAACGCAGGGCGTAGGAGGCCAGGGTGCGGCTTTGCTGCAAAAGGCGTCGGACAACAAAAGTGGAGACTTGCAAATTACAACTGATTAGGTGAATTGGGGTCAACGTGGAGGTTCTGCGGCAATTTGTGTTGCTCTATTTCCCCATTAGCCATACTTCGCTAATCCAACCAACAAATGAAAGATGGAAAGATTGTGTAAAAAGGAGGTGCCTTAGACAGACTCAATCCCCACGGCCAGTGAACTCATGGAGAGAATTGCGTGGGTCGGTCTCAGGAGGCGATAGACACGCAGCCTACGCCTGTGTGTAGTTACTGGTTCAAGGCGTATCCTTTTATCATTCATGCTTGCAACGATGAGTGTACTGCTTTGTTTACAGTAGTACCTGGTTTGATGGGGCCTACATGCACACACGCAGGGAGCAGGCGGCTTGGCAGCCACGATTATTTTTTGTGCTGATGTGATGTTTGCGATACGTGCTCTGCAGAGGGTCTCAGTTATGGCTTGGTTGTGGGTTCGGCTTCGACGCCATGAGCTGGTGTCTGGCCGACGTGGACGCAGCAGAGGCGGAGGAAAGAATGACTCGTGAGAAGCTCTGATATCACTGCACAGACTGTATTTGTGGCACTCCCAAACGTTTCCTTCCTCGGACGGTTTCTCCCATCAGCACTCGTGTTTTAGCGTGCTAGCCTTACAGCGCTTGGACACTCATGCATCGGCTCTTTCGGGGTTCGCCTCATCCCTTTCCGATGCTGCAAAATTAGTGCGGTGGTGATGGCGGTGGTGAAGTAACATTGGGTGAATCTGTGAAGCAGTAAGCAAAGAGGTCTTGTGGAGTGCGATGTGGATGTGGGTGTAGGCGAGAGCGATATGTGTCGGATAGCATGGCGTTGGATGTGGTCGTTTAGGTTATCGAACACAAGTGTTGTGCAGGAAGAGTACAGCCGTAAGCTGAGCAGACTAACTCGTCTGTAGCGGTGATGGTTCGGGGAATGAATGGAGGGTTTCCGGCCGTTGGTGATGGCGTCGACGATAAATTTTGCTTGCATGCGTGCTTTTACCTTAACATTTTAAACTGCACGTTTCTTACCAACTGTAATAGGCATAGAAAAGTATGCGAGCAGCATTGGATGTCGATTGTGCCAGCAGAAATTGTAAGAATAGCATTATTATGTTGCAACAGTCGGCATCGGCGCAGAACTGGTTGCCTCGCCACCATCGTCGTTGGCATTGTTTGCAACGCTGGCTACTTGACGATTCTCAACGATGTCGTCACTTTTATCGTTGTCACCCTAAACCCCCTATCATCAAGTTTCCGTCTTTTGAATGTTTAAGTTGCGCAGACGCAACATGGACATGCACATGCTTTGACAGGGTGAGTGTGGACCTGAACCACTTCCACGTAGCTGGACCGTCCATTTCTCGCTGCTCCATTGCCACCTACTAAAAGGTTAATTTGTTATCCATTGGAAGCATTTTCGGTCGTCTGCCTATCTTTTGTCGCAGTCATAACAGTGCAAATGTCTAAGAGGTGGGGAGTGGTCGAGAGGAGGATTTGTATAAGTGCCATTTGTTAAGAGGTTCACATGCGGTCCATTGGCGGCGGAAGTTGCATTTGCATCGCATGACTAGACGGGATTCGTGGAGGTGTGTCTTGCCCTCTTCGCTCAAACAACGCTTCTGATGAAAGGACCCGATCTAAGTGGCTCCACCCTGGCGATTGAGGCCTGCCAAATGTGGCATTGCAGCATCTGAGGAAATGGCGTTGCACTCGACTGTTGCCTCAAACATGTTTGCCTGCCTCCATCCCTGTTTCCAAATGCCCTTCAAACCCGACCGATCACACCTGGAATGCAGAATGCCAAAGCAGTGATGCAGTGGAAGTGCAGGCTCGAAGAAAGGCAAAATGATAAAGTAATGTGCTTCGATGTTCTAAAGACCAGGATGATTTTTCCTAAGCACGAAAAAACTGTCCGGCATTTTCTTTAGACTACATCCGAATGGATGTTCAAGCACTAATCGAGCCTTTTCGACCTTCAAGCATCTTGAGACCTCCTTTAATTCGCCATGAATTGCTTTGTGTTCTGAAAAAGTATGAAAAAGTTAGTGAGATTTAGTTTAATGCTTACGTCCAAGCTTCCAAGTGGAAGACAAAAAAAATAGAAGTCGAAGGCTCTGGCTGGAACTTCCAAGGCTTGGCGATTTACATTGCCGACTGGATGGGAAGGGTAGCAATTTCAACAAGAGTATACCATCAATGCACCATAAAAAATCAAGATGTGTTTGCTTAGAAAACTAGGAGGACGGATCTTGCCTCCAAATGCAGCTTCATGCATCGTTCTCCCAATCGGAGGGTGTATTTCGAGGAAGTTAATATCCCACACCAGCTGTCGCTCTGTGGGATGGCGAAGAAAGGGTGGCTCGTTGGATTAGTGGTAAGTGAGAGTCAGTGGCCTATCGCAATGCTCACGTACGCTACGCCGATGCACTGTCCTCCCACGTTGAGGGCAAATGACAAGTAAGTCGTTTTTGCTTGTCTATATTCCACCACTCACCACAGCTGAGTCTAACGCTGACGGCTGGTCACGTGGAACACCAGCGCATCCACTCCCACGCCTGCGACTGCAATGCATTGGAAAAAAAGGCGGAGGAGACTCAAGTGAACTGCTTTGCACGAGATGAAGAGCATCACTGGACTCCTTCTCCTGCTACGGGCATGGATCCGTTTGGCTTTTTGTGTGCAGGAACACAAAGTCAGCGTAACATGGACCAGTGTGTTCGCTGTATTTGATGACGGAATAAGTGTCCCGGAGACAAAAGCGGCATGGTGTCAATGCAGATGTTGCAAACAGAAAGTAAATTTCCTAAATTGAACGCTCCTTTGGCTGTCCAGTTTCGTTCGTCTGCATTACAGATGAAGTGATGCAACCGCACTGCCACAGGCACCTCGCAGCGCATACAACGCAGTAGTACTAACTAGGCACTAGGTCATGCACTGAAAGCATGAGAGGTCGGACTGTCAGCAGGACATCTGCGGTAATTCTCAATGCCTGTGGCAGATAAGCATTATTCGTCAATTTGGCCAGTGTCAAAGCAAGTGGTGCAGTGCACTTCCCTCGCTGGCAAAAGCTACTCCACTTTGAGTGCACCGAACTCTCTGTCGTAATGTCAAGACATCACCAATCACCTACCTAAGTAGGCAGGACAGCAGCTTAGCCAATGAGTACTTCGTGATTTGCTCGTGATGCTCTACGGGTAAGCCCTCATCACACTCACGAGCGATCGCTGTCTCGCATGCCAAGAAGTGACAATGGAACTCATTAACATCGTAATGAGTGACAGCAATAGCAGTGAAGAAGCCCTCCAATTGCCGAGCAAAAGTGATTTGATTGCTTTTGAATGAACAACCACACACACACACCCACACGGATAGGCACTTCCACACTGTGGCAAAGAATGCAAGACAGCACTCAGCAAAACTGTGGTTCGAAAACGGGCATTAGTCAGTGATGAAAAGCAAACTAATTAAATGCGTGTTTTTTGTCCCTCTTTGCTCACAAGATAACAATATAAAGGCTCAGCCTCATTTAAGTAGTCAACAGATGACTCTGAGGTGGCGAGGAATAGGCAGTACGGCCCCACCGAAACTCTTCTGGAGTTTGTGCGCTGGCAATCCAGTAAGGCTTACCGGACCAACTTTGCAATGCCAAAAGAAGGATAACTGTAGTGCCTTATTTGCTAGCACTATTGGCTTGTCTTCCGAACTTGGGGCGGCTGTCTTGGACTTAGTTGCGTGGCTTGGCCCCCTTGCCATGCAGCAACCCCTTTCCTCCCTCTCTTGAATGCTTGTATTCTGCTTTATGCTTAGCCTTCTTTCGCCTTCTACGGATGCTCAGAACTCTACAAGCACCATATATTTTGTCCGAAGCCGAGAATGATGGCATAGAGGCCAAATCTGGATCCGTGATAGAACGCACGATGACCAGGGCAAGTCTCCTTACCGTCGTGAGCTGATATTTTGCTTGATAGACCAATGGTTGTTGCTTAAGAGATGGGAAAACCATCATACAGTGTTTGAAGGTTTCCACACCTCCTCTCCTGAATGCATGCTCAAACGGCTGCTTCGTAAAAATTCGTAACAATCCTCGATGTAGTTGGTGTGGTGTTGCATCAGAGAAGGTAAATTCGGATTAATTAGGAAAACTTGTCGAAAAACAAGCAAATGAGTGCGCTTTGGTGTCCACCTGTGCTTTTCCACATGCCTGTACATTCATTAACCGACAATTTCCTCACCTCTTTACTAGAATTACTCTGATTTCCAATATAATTGCTTCCATCTACTTGCCGAATCAGTGCACACTACCATTTGGCTGTCCAGCTTTACACACATACATGAGATTCGCAACAGACTGACCAAACGCGTTGCTAGCCCCTTACGTTTTGGGTGTGCTGGGCAGCAGTCAACAAGGCTGAGGTGCATTAGGGAGGATTGGGGGTACCCAGTCATCAGTCATCTGGTGACATCAGATGTGGGCGCGTGTCAGCCCACACCCTGCACTGCCCATCGTGTGACCTCATGGCTTTTCTTTTAGCAATAGTTTGACTGTTGTGCCTGGGAAAAATGTGATCGTCAAAGGCATCATACGAGTTGCTGATTCGTTGTGTTGATGAAATCGGAAAGACTGAGCGTTTGTGCTGCATGATGGAATTACACCTTAAGTATTCTTCCCACCACCACATTCCTGCATGCATTTGTCATTCTGTGATAGCACTTGATATAGAATGGAAAAAACCATCGAATTTTGACATGCAGACCGATTGGGTACACTCGAAATTGGTGGAGCAGTCATTGCAGCTGTTCATCGACGAAAGTGTCCAAAACCTCTGGCGCCTTGCAATGAACCGCAGCAGAATCCGCAATTTATTTCATCCCAATAGTAAGTTGCAAGGACAAAAAGGGGACGTTTGGTGTCAATAAGAAAGGGGCTGCTAAGTGAGAAGAATGAGGCCATCGAGGAGAAGCATGGCCTAAGCAGGAAAAGTAATGACCCTCTTTGAATTGGTGGTGGTGGTAATGGTTGCATGGGCATGTGCAGTAGCTTTGTCGACACTTTGACAGTGCTGAGTACCCAAAGTCGTCGTCGATGTCATCGTCGTGGTTGCTGAGGCTTTGCTTGTGGGATCACTGGTCCTCGTGGAAGAATCAATAGTGGTAAATGTGGCGTTGGGTGTTGCCGCTGCCGAAGAATTTGGTTGCAGGTGTGCTGCATCACTGGTTGGAGCTGATGCAGTAGATGTAGTTGGCTCTGCATTTATTTGCCTCGTTGTTAATACCATGTTTATCTACCAGTGTAATCAAAGCGCATCCTAGTGAAAAAAGAAGCTGCCCAGTGATGCTCTTCATCCCGTGTGCAAATTTCACCAAACAGACTTGAGTCTCCTCGTCCTTCCCTCCATTGTGGTCGTAGGCGGGGAAGTGAATGCGTCGACACTGCTGTTGACCAACCATCAGTGGTGTGGGAGGCGATGAGTAGAATTTTAAAGGGCAGCAATGACTTCCTTGTCATTCACATTTAAAGTGGGAGAAAATGCATACGACTGGCCTATGTGAGCATCCAGGTTGCAGTGGGAGTTACTGTGATGGACCACCGACTTGTACTAATCGCCGACTCATCTAGCAACTCCTCCTCCACCCCAAGGGCGACAACTGACGCAGACGATTAACGTCCATGAAATGTGGTCTCCTATTAGCACAGCAATGTGCGAAATTGCTTTAAGAAACACGGAAAATCATGCAAATTATCAGGATAGCCAACACTTAGCAGTCTGTGGCACAGTGAAGGTGAACGCTGGTTATGTACGTCATCATTCCTATTCAGTCGGTAGCGAGAACCTCCGAGCATTGAGAAGACCAAACTCGAGCCCTCGCTGCCCATCCACTTCGTCCTTTCGCGTGGTAGTCTATGCGAGAGCGTCAAAATCTAGCCATCAATTCAGACCAACTTCTTCTACTTCCTTACCCTTTCTCAGCATTCTAAGCAAATCCTAACTTCCCACCCTTTACTTGACTTTCATAGGAAGGAACGAACCGCTTTAAAAGGTGGGTTGATAAACCTGATAAAGATTGTGTTCGAAGCTCTGCTGGAAGCAGTCAAGACACAAGCGAATGAGGATTTATGACGTCGAAACACGTTCAGTTATCATTTTGCCCTTTTTCAAGTTCCCTCTTTTGCTGCCTGATCTCTGAGGCATTGTGTATTCGGAGCGTAATCTGACGTGTCGGTTTGCTGAAGGCGACGAAATCAAGCAAGCATCTTTGTGGTAGCTCTTGGATGCAACTTGATTATCTGAGATGCCATGAGACCACAGTTGGCAGATCTTACTGAACTGACGCACGACTGTGCAATAAAAGTGAATTTTTCTACAAGCAACATTGTTGGAAAATGAAAGGTGAAACACTGCCCGTGAGTTGCTTGTGCACCTCTCAAGCGGTGGTGGAAACACGCATCTTCTCCACTCACACGACCATGCACGAGAAAAAAGCAAAAGACGTAAAATGCCTTTATTTTAAGGCAGCACGAATTGGAGAGTCCAGCTTCGTAGAAGCGGTTCACCTCCGCACTGACTCTGCCAAAGCAGCGCGTGCATCAACGTTCATTTATGCAGCTTAAGCGGCTGAGAAATGGAGGCTAGATGGTTTCCTGAGGTTCCACAAAGTAGCACTTTGATTCTCTTTAAAGCGAGGAAGGACAGTTTCGCAAACCATTGCCCATTCCTGCCATGAAACCATGTTTAGCCAGACGAGCACACGGAGGGGATCCATTCTCAATCACTCATCACGCAGATGCTACGAGGGTAGAAATCAAACGTTGAATTTGTGATGTGTGCAATGCAACATGAAAAAGTCTACTCGCAGTAAAGCTTCCTCAGTGTGGGACGCAATCCATGCCCCTGCTCCTCTACCACACCTCAATTCTAATTTCTATGCCCCGCAATGTCCATGACCTGGTTTGCGTTCTTTACCATCTTTCAGCCTTCAAGGAAAGCACTTTAGCTGTGCGGTGAAAAAAAGCAAAAGGTTAGCTGATTCGAATGTCTTCTTTGATTCCATGTGAATAAGTGCCATCGCATCACGTAGCAACTTTAAGTGCGAATCTTTGATGGGTGGTGAGACACTCGAAAAAGATAGGAAGTTCACGTAGATGTAAATGGGTTAGTAGGGTGTGTCAGAGTTACACAGTGTTTTCGCCGTTTCTTACACTGATGAGGCTAATATTGTGGCAGAAGAAATGACTTACGCCTCTGGCATGCATGTTAATGGATCTGTCACGGTGACGTAGTGCAGGGACATTCTGGTTCACCGTGTCTACAAGGGTTGCCCAAGTTGGGACGTAAACTCGCATTTGTTTAGCCTGGATTAAGGCAGTAGGAATGAAGAGTTCACCTCTGCCGCTGCTAGTCACCTATAGTGCTGCGTTACTGTCAGAATATCCACAACTCTGCATTGTGTCCCTTGTCAACACCACGTGCTGAGTTATCACTGTCAACACTTTCATTAGTCTGATTTCTAACCTCTGCCAGGGAGGTGCCTTTCCAAGATTCGCACTGAGACAGGCAAACATACAATTCCCAAGCATCTCAAGAAGACGGAGAGAGGGCTAGGCGCAGATCAGAATACGTGTAGTGAGGATAGGAAGGAAAGGGGCTACTGGCATGGCCGGGAGGCCAGCCCACGCAGCTAGGCTCAAGATGATCGCCACCAATGTGCAGAGCCATCCAACAGTCCAAACAACCAAACCACTACATGGTCTCTCTCTTTTCTTCAGCGTTGTTCATGACGCGTCCCTTCATCCACCTCCTGCGGCAGTTATCACGACGCAATCAGTACTGCGATAAGCACACCCGAGCTAACTGTGCCTGGCGCCGACATCCGACGCGAATGAGTCGACGCTTGACACCACGTCAATGGTCCTCTATTGCCAGTGCGACCCGATCTGGAGGTTCGCCCAGCTCGCCAACTAACTTAGGAGTAAGGGGTTTAGCCCACCATTAATGCATTCTTTGGAAGGTTAGTTTACCGGCAGCCTTTTCAGATGGTCTACGGTTAGGATCGCTTCAGTTGTCAATAGCTCTCCTGTGGAGCAACGGAGTGGGATAGTATCGGTGATAAACGCAGTTCTTAGCCCTTTAGCAAAAGCACTTCTTCGTATTGCTGTTATATGCCACTATACGGGAGACCCAATTCTAGAGCATTTGAGCCTAAAGGGGTCATTTGCTCTTCACTTTTTGGTTATTAAACTGCAGTGGAGGCAAGGTGCTTCAACGCAACTGTGTTGCCTCACCCCATGCCACTTTACGATCAGCAGACGAAGAGCGTAAGCAATGACGCAACTGACGTTAAATAGCGCTCCAACAAGTGAGCATTTGCCTTTAATTTGGTCAAGTTGGCTCATTGAAAATCCCTGACAATGAGCAAGAGGGATTGACATAAGCCGTACCTCTAGCTTGCGCGGTGCACTAAGAAAGACTGCACAATTTGCGTCATGCATTGTTCACAACTAGTCAAGTGGCTTCGCGTCACTCTATCACCTGTGGTGGACCCGCGTTGCCTTGCCGAACGTCTGTCTACCAGTGTGCATAGGTTCATGTGTTTCCATCGGTGTTGCGAAGTGTTGCCTTTTTCACGAACATTTTCTTTGATCTGCCGAATTTTTAAAGGACTGGAAGAAGAGGTTTCGAGAATGCAGCGTATGAAGCACCATTCGAGGGGAAGGCTGCAGTTGAATTCATTCACTCGTCAGAGCTTCACACGAGCACCTGGCGCCTGATCAGTAGCACTATCTTGATCAGGAAGAGCAGCGCACTGGTGCATCGGCATCTAAAGCACTCTCAGGGAAACTTGGATGCTCGCATTGACGGCATGCCACACTTCACAAACTGATCTACTTGTCTATGCGCAAAGGACGGGAAAGATATTTATGCAACGTTGATTAACGCACCAGGAATAGGATGCAATGGTGTCGCTAATTGGATGATTTTTTGCCCAGGACAAAGGCATGAATGCACTCCTGCCACATGTGACAGGTATAGCTAAAACACAAATTTCATAAAGCATCACGACAGCTTGTAGTGGATGGTAGAAATAAAACGGTGGCAAGAGTACCGCCGAACACGATTGTTTTTGTATCGCCTGCTTTCGCCGTTCCTCTCTTTGCCACCCGATTTATCTTACGCATTTCCTTTCCGTCAATGTCGGACACCTGCTGTCCATGCTGGAGAACTCAACATCTTCTCTCAATTCGCCATCACCTAATGGAGGACAAGAAATAATTTGCCACGTCTGGAGTCTAGTGCCCCATCAGTGGGGAAGGAGGTGAGCTGCTGCGGCTCACTGCCTGGGGCTCTGTATCCCTCCACAGGCAGTCTTTACATTTAGTCAGTTTGTTTCCACGACGTTTGAAGGATTACAGCGGAGCAATTCACCGGCTGATGGTTTCCGACTGACTTTTGGGATTAGTCGCGAATAACGACGAAGTCCCTCTCTATCACCGTGAGGGACATCTTTCACGTTGGACACAAATGGACAAATGCCAAAGCTGCAGCCCAGAGGTGGTGTGCCTACACTTCTGTTTGTAAGCTACTGAAGCACCTGTGGCATCTCCAGACTTACTTGGAGGCCAAGAAAAGCGCAGTAGCATAACGAAACTTGCGAACTAAAAGAAAGTGAAATCCATCAAAGCTGCTTGCATGTTCCCACAGATCAATTCGCGAGGCGAGGGCAATTTGACCACTCGAGGTGTTCGTTAGTGGTAACAAGTGAAGTGTGGCAGCAACAGATACATTGATGAGTACCTCAGGTCACAACTAAACGATTCCTCCACGTAAAAATGTAAATTCACCATCTTCAGTGACGACTTTGAAGAATCCTTGTGTAAACGACACAAATGCAGGGAGAACAGATGCTAATGAACGAAGAAATCAGTGTGAGAGCGGGTTTTGTTGGTTCTAATCCATGTACAGGCATCAGCTCAACTCATGCTACCCAAATTGCAGCCTTCATGCAGCTGAGGCCACCCGTTTCCCTCTACGATGCCATGGCATGCATACTTGCCTCAATGAGAACCACAGAAAGGCACTACCCTGACAGGGGTTGGAAATCAGACTGAAGCAAATGCTAGCCGTGATAACTCAACACCTGTTGCTGACAAGGTGGTGTAGGATAAAGTTGCAGATACTCCCATGGCATCACAAGACTACTAATTGCCGACAGCGACATAGGCAAATGCCAGGCATACAAGCACAATAGCAACTGATTTTACATTTTGCTTAGTTAATTGGGATGTCATGAATAAGTGAATTCTTCATTCACACACTCCCAGTCACAGGCACGTGACTGCATGTCCACAACACAACCTGGGCAGGCCTTGTAGATATGGTTGGAGCATAAACCCCACAAATAAAATGGCAGTCCACAGTGCCACCCAGCACCGACATATCCACAATACCAACGACGTGGCGCAATTTGGCCGCCTCTAAACTGTCTATGCAAGGCAAAAGGATGGCCTATTTGAGTGTTCTCTTTATCCTCATGCGAATAAGTGCCATCGCATCACGTGGCAATCTTCGGTGCGTGGTGAGACACTCGATTGAAGTAGACGGTGCATGTGAATGTGGGAGTTGATTGTGGATTGTCTACAGCCACATTGCGTGCTTCCACCGGTGGAAGCGAAGGCTGCCGCTGACGTGAATTGTCCTCCCTCAGGTGCCAAGCACTCACAAATATCCGAATTGACTTCAGCGCAGTATCAAAGTCCACTCTTTAAAGCCGTTTCTCACGCAGTCAGGCTTGCGCAAATTCTATATTATGGTCGATAACGGCGGAAAGGTGTGCCACATTACTGCAAAGCTAGGCAGCAGTGAAGTGGTTAACAGGTGACTGCTTGGTGGAGAGAAACGGACAGCACAGATCCACCGACACCCCCCTGGGGTGAATGCAGTGACATCCCGGTTGGGCTTACCAGATCAACGGAGCACAACTTGAAAAAGCGTAAAGCTAATTAGCTTTTGGAAGTTCTGGCACACTGAGGAATGACTCCGCGAGAAGCACTGCTCGACTTTTCTGAGTCCGGATCTGTGCTGCAAAGGATTCGTGCTTGAACGCATTGCGGCGTGCTATGACTTGCTGCTATCGTGAGCTCTGACTTCGGTTGATAGGCTCGCAAGAGTTCCCTTAAAGGTGTAAATGCTGTTATGCAGCGATCAAGCAGTTGCATCATGTATTTGTGGCAGCGGTCAATGGAATTAGTGTCGGTGCGCATAGAGGAGGGAACATGCTGACGAATGGGGGTTATTTGAAAACTTTGAAAAACTTTGTGCTGTTTGGCCTCTTCCATCACGCATGCTCGCCGATTCACATACTTCTACTTGCCTTATTCCACCATCAACTGACTCAAAATGCTTCTTTTAAGGCCTTGTGCACAGGCACACAATATTCGACTGCCAAGCTCGAGATTGCATAGCTTAGGTCGGCGCACACTCACATCAGATGCCACATCAACAGACAGAGTCGAAATCGACTGCGTATCTTCAAGCTGTCCAAATGTAAGTAAGAGAAAACTTGACTTAACTTGCAATTGTTCCCCAACGGTATGTTCGCGTCGCTTTACTCCAAACTGTTGCCAATGTCCATCATCTGATCCATTGGCGTTATTCCGACACTAATTTGACTGATGAGACCACCATCACTGTTGAAAAAACCGCTGTTTTAAGAAAGGGGAAAGCGCTAAGCAATTCTACCGCATGAGACCATTGAACCTCCTTTAATGTTACCATGTCTACATGCTTGCCACACTCTCCCCTTTGCAATGGTACTTAACGTGAAAAAGAACGAGAATAATTAGATTGTCTCAAGCTGACCATTTGGTTACAATGCAGGTTGTTTCACAATAAGCACTGGTAATTGCTTTTTTTGTCTCTCTAGACACTGTGACCTCGGATTTGGTGTGCGTCATCCACAACCGTACGTTCTTCCAGCTTGCCCACTCAAACTGTTGAGCTGAAGCAATTGACCGTTCATTGGTCCAACTGTCAAGCTCTAAGGTGGATGCTTGTACTTGATTGGTTCCATTGAGGCCGTTGTGTGGTTAATTCCCGCATGCTACTCATTATGCAATAGTAGGCGTCATCTGGCAGGACTGCTGAGCTGTGGGGTGTCCAGTACACTTTATGTAGTTGACCAATTTAAGGTCAGTGATCGAAGAGGTCCCTCCCCACCCAGACGTTTCTCCCTACGCCATCTGTCCCATAAAGGCACCTTAAATTCACACAAAGTGACCAATTTCACGTCATTTAGCACAACTGCGTAGTATGCGCTGCGAGGTGTGCGTGGCAGTGCGGTTGCATCTCTTCATCCATAAAGCAGATGAACGAAACCGGACAGCAAATAGGGCCCTCATTTCAGGAAATATCACTTGACAATTGCGACACCTGCATTGACACCACCCCACGTTTTTCTACAGGGCGTTTATTTCGTCATCAGATACAGCGAACTCACCTGTCCATTTTTCACTGACTTTGTGTTCCTGCACACAAAATGCCAAACTGATCCATGCGAGCGAACAGCAGACGTCAACTCTAGACTGAGTATAGCTCGATTGTGCAAAGCCAAACACTTCATCATGAAGGCAAATGAGTAATTTTTGCGACGCGCTTCCTGTGCTTTCATGACTGCATTCCAAGATGGAAACCTCGTCGGATTTTCCAAACATTGTTTTGTTGGAGCCAGTGTTTCCCTTCTAACCACACAAAGCCAGGTGATCGCTAAGGCTGAGAAGGCTGGGAATGGATGCGTATCGATGATGTAGATCTCTTCGAAGCTTCAACCCTGTCTACGTTGTGATGCGTGATGAAAATGCAGTGCCGTTCAGGATCTGCGTGATTTGTCATCAGTTTACTTGCTCCCCTCCCAATGAACTAGCCACGTGATTGGGTAGTGCAGCGCCTTAATTTGAATGCCGAGATGCTTTTGCATACAAAACAAGATCGTTGCATCGGGTAGAACACCCACATCTGAGACGTGTATATGTTGTGACTGCCACGTGTGTTGGCCGAATGCAAGCAGGATGTATGGGTGAGTAAGCTAAAGCTACGATCAACGCCCATTCCTCTGCACTGCATTCAAATCAATTACCTGTCAGCTTCCACGACTGGCCTCGATATGTCAGGGTAAGGTGCGGCTCATTCGTTCCTTACGTGTCTGTGAAGTTCTAAGCCCATCGCTTAGTTCAAACCAAATGGCCGCCATCTGCTAGACGTCTGTGCAGAGGTTCGTACTCACCACGTTAATGCATCCACCCTGTGAGCGACTCAGAGCTCACCACTACCAAGTCGCCTGTGAAAGGATGTCTCGTCGTGCGATTGCAGTTTCCGGGTCAAAGTAGTCGTGTTCGTTGACCTTTCTTTAATGTCAGTGAATTTTAACAGCCTTAAGGTGGGAGGTGTAGCATTTTCATAATATGAAAGGATGAAATAAATTGCCTTCTTTTGACTTGCGGATCATTTCATTCCTTAAATAAAAGCGAAGCAAGCTTATGAGAAGTAGCGCAAGGGCTATGCTACCCAATCCATCCTCATTCCAGACTCCAGACACCTGAAGTGTACGGCTGCAGGGTTGATCAAAGTGGCGGTGGTGAAGGAATGATGTGACGTAGGAGACCACCATCGTGTCATCCGAAGGGCGACAGCGAAAGCGGTCAACTCTGGTCAGCACCCAAAAGCGAGCAGCGGTAATGGGCCTCACTGACTCTCCGTCTCCTCACAGGGCGTCGAGACGACGGAGACAGGGCTCATACGAAGCTCCTGCATTTCAACTTGTAACATTGAGAAGCGAGTGATGAACATCAGTGGGGCTGCTGCTGCTGCTGCTGGGCCACCGAGTTGGAATAGCTCGGTACATTGATCAATTATAAGCAGCGATCCCAATTGGCAATGCTTTGTTTACTTATGACTCACGAGTGCTGTCCGGTGGTGGGGTTTCGTCACGTTTGTTCAATCTGTTGCCAGCCCCGTGATAGTACGCGAATTTCGAGAGCCAAATGTTGGTGTGCATTAGATCAGCATGCAGGGAGGATCAGCAAAAGACGTGATTAAGTAATTGGAATAAATTGGTAAGCCAAGCAGAGGCTGTTTGATGCAAGCACGCGCAACAGAACCGAACAGAACAGGTGTATCAATAAAATCCCTTCAATACCTCCGTGCTTCATCGCCGGCTGTTGCGAATTCACGAGATATGCGTTTGAGCACACATCCGAAGCTTAAGATCACTGCGTCAAGGCCTTCTCATTTTCCGCCTACCACTCGCAAGCATCAGAGTCAACTGCTAACCACCTGAATGGTGCCGTGCTTTGGAGCAGAGCCGCAAAACACTCATGCCTTTGCTTGTTCTAGTGCATAATTTGGGCAACTCTGACTGTGTGATCAAATGGTATTACAGGTGACAATGAAAGAGTTACATCAATTGGGGTATTAATCTTTTGGCTCGTAAATTTCCACGTGCGCTCACTAAGAAGTGATGGCTGAGTGTGCCTGAATCACGCAGGCGTGGGCTGCGTGTCTATCACCTCTTGAGACCGACCCACGCAATTCTCTCCGTGTGTACACAGGCTGTGGATATTGAGTTTGTCAAAGGCACCTGAGATGGCACCTCATTTCCCGGCACTAACTTTCCATCAATTATTTGTTAATTGGTTTAGTAGAGTATGGCTAATAAGGAATTAGACCATCACAAATTGTCGTAGAACCTCCACATTGACCTTCAATTCAACTAATGGAATGCAATTTGCAAGTCTCTACTTTTGTTGTTAGACACCTTTCAGCATCAAAGCCGCACCCTGGCCTCCTACGCCCTGCGTTTGTGCATCCAGTCTTCACCAATTTAAGTGCCGCGGTACTCGAAGCATTGCCCTCATCATCATCAAAATAAACGGCAAAAGGATACGCAGCAACTACACAAAACGACAGCGAAGATTCGCTCATTGCCATTCAATCTTGTGTTAGGAACGTGTGAAGTCGTAACCGAGGCGGCAACCACAATCAGTGCCAACAAATGATGCTGCCTGTCTTGGCACAAGGAGAGTCTTGACAGGAGCTGCGGCTACCTCGTCGATGTTTATTCCAACATGCAGACGGATAAAGGAAATTGGTTGAGAGGAATGCGGACATGGCGCACACTAATTCGTCAGCAAATAGTGGACCGGCGCCAAGAACTCGGCAGTTAAAACACTTCGCAGCACTTCCGCAGCGACAACAAAAAACAAACCGATTACGAGCTGCCATGACAGTCTCAAATTCGCGCTTGCATTAGTGTAAAGCAAAAAGCATACGCGATTGGACATCGAGATTGGGAGGAGTGCTGAAAGGCACACGACACTGCCTTGGCGTCTACACTAGCACACGAGCAAATTGGGCTTCACCAACAATGAATTAGCTCCATTGAAGACCCATCTCACAAGCAACGAAGGATCAGTCAGAGACCAATGAAATCCAACCGCACCAACAAAATGGTGCACAAGTTTGATGAGGCTCTCTCCGGGTGCCCAAACCAATGCGGTGAGGCAGGACAGCAGTAGTCTGCAATGTGATTCGAAGCAGACTACTTCGGACACTGGTTGGATGCTCCTGTGCAGAGCGCCCGAACTACTGCGTAGACTTGAGGCGAAGAAAGAGGGATGAACACGACCACTCTCTGCAATTATCCGCGTACACTATGCCTCACACTGCGTCATCACACTGCACATACTTCTCTGCTGCACACCGCACCACCTTCAAATCCTTCTAACAACGTGAGTGTGAGCAGAAATAAGATGATCTCTTGGTTGCCTTGGCTAGATCTCAAGTTTACTTGCAGTTGACCGCACAGACGCCTTCAGGCATCAGTCATACATTCAGGCGCGTGCGCCTACGTGGACTTGGCTGACCCTTGTGAGCTGTGGGGGCGCTAATTTGGAAAGACCAAACTCTCCATCGCCATCCACATCTACTCAGTGCACTCACACTTGTCGTTGGAGTTCTTTACGATAGACGCATTCACATTTACGCATGGCTTCACCGCATAATCGTCGACCGTAACCATCTGGTCGATAGCATTTGTTTGTTCTAAGCAGATCACAAGTAATAAACTTGCAGGGCGTCTGTGTGCGCCTACACAACACTAATACATACACGTGGGATGGTAGAGGCTTTCATTTGCTGTTGCAACTGCAGCCTCATCCTATCGACCAACCATCTAGCCAAACGTGGGCTGAGGTCAACGTGAGGTGCATATAAATTCACACACAGCGGTTGGCTGAAGAAGGCGAGCGCGCTATGCTGAGGGTAGCCCTCTTTCTTGCCACTCTTGTCTGCTTCTCAGGTACGCATTCATCTTTCCATTATAAAATCGCTCTCCTGCTGAACAAAGCAAAGCACCGTGTGCCATAATCCAGTGTGTGTGTGTGTGTGTGTGTTGGCAATTAGTCTTGTCTGTGACAACGTGCCACTAATTGCTGGATGGACGCGCATTTCCGAATGCAGTTGATTTCGCTGCCACAAATGCATTACACACCAACTTTAAATGCCTTTTTGCTAATGTGGAACAGGAGCCGAGCCAACACTGTGGGGTTCTCGCATTGTCGGTACACCCGAGGGGAAATCGCCTCCGATGTACTTTCGTTTTCCCAGTGGCAGCGTGAGTTGTACCACTTTTGCATAAACTAACCCATCTTGTCAGCACAGTAGTAGGCGCGATGCTCTGCGCTCCTTCGACACTTAGCCTTACGTCATGCATTCTTTTACCACTTTGAACGAAGTGGGCTCTGCAAGGCCTAAAATGCATTGCCACCCACGACATAGAGGTGTCAGTGAGCTATCTATCATCGATTTAGGGCGTATATGCAAGTCCCAAAGACGGCCATGGGTCTGATGTCTACTTCATATATGGCGAGTGTTATGCTGAGGGCAAAGTCATAGGCCGCCCCTGCCAAAGAAAGGAAGGTGAGCAGAAAGACGAGATCTATCCGTTTCCTTTGTCTGCTTTAATGAAAGGACATCAGAGCGCCAGCAGGAGTGGCGCATCCACTTGACAAACTTATTCAGGCAGAGTTTTTGCCTGGATGTGTGTACGAAATGAAGAAATGACCGAACTTTGTCATCGTTATGGTCGAATACCTTTTGTGTGAAATTGTAGATAATGCCAACATCACCATAAGCAACGTTTCGGAAATGCGGGAAATAGCAATACTGGGTAGAGCAGGACTTTTTTCAACAGCATTCTTCGTGCCAAATTGCAAATTTCAGAAGCCAGAGGATGGTGAGTGATGGAGTGATGACGTAGGATGGAAGCGTATTTGAAATGAACTAATTTGCTGAACGCTTGCCTTGGCAAGTGATGCAGGTGGTTGATGCGCCATTTGAGCTCCTTAACTGCGGGAAAGCTTGAGGAAAGGAGAGTGAAGAAGCTTAGTCCCCCAATATTGCTTTTCCACAGGTGAAGTCGATTTGAATGCGTCATTTCCGCTTTCCCGATTTCGGAGAGGCTATTCAGATGTGGAAGTCAAGTTGGCTCTTGGAGGTGCGGACAGTAAATCCTTTGTGAGTAAATAGTTTGTGGAAATGCTCGTCCTGCATTTACTTGGCCCTCGCCATCATTTTCCACGATTTCGCGTTGCTTCAATTCACTCGTCTTCTTCTTTGCCATAACGTAGGCGATCCTTAGAGTGAACGGGGATGCTACTTGTGAGTGGAGGGGCTTCTCTCTTGTTCGGTCTTCAGCTCCCTTCTGCAGTGAGTTCCATGGGCATTCCGCCAGGTCATTTCTCGTGTCCATGCATTTAACCAGTGCGCCGATCACGATTTCCCTGCTGATTCCAGGGGACTTGCACAAAGATGTCGCAACCAATCGGAGAACATTTGTTTTGAACATCACACGAGAGAATGCGGTCAACTATACAACAATTTCTTGGAGAGGATCCGGAGCATCACTTGTTGTGACTGTTGATTGGGAGCAAGGAGGTGAGTGAGCGTCTGCACTGTCCTCTTGTCAATTGCAGCACCTTGAATGGTAATGCTTCAAGCTGGGGAGGATGTGCGTTGAGCACTGCCCTGATGACTTGAGCTGTAGGCAGGCTTTGGCAGCACAAGTTCTCAGTAGGCGACTGAAAGTGTTGTGTTGCTTTAGGTGAATCGCCAGAAATCGCGGCGTGTGACGGTAAGTACGAAGGCATGCCTGTGCCACAGTAGTCAGACAGCATCACATCCTTTGCACTGAAGGCCTCTCATTGCTCCGGCAGTGTGTTCCACCATGAATGCAACGTGTCTGTTTGTGAGGAGATGATTTCGCATTGTTTAGCACATCTAGAAGCACTTGTCCGCACTTTGGAGCAGCTAAAGCAATTTTGGTTGATTTGTCTAATGCATGGCTTGACATTACTTTTAGCTTACCAGGGCAAAACTGGTGAGTGAATGGAAATGCTGCGCATTGCATGTAATTCAAAGCCATCAGCAGAAGTCACTCACTAGCAACTGCACGTAGCACTTCTTTTAAGGCGCACCTCTCATCGCTCCCCGGCATTACATACTTTTGCAAATTTATGCCTAAATTCCTTTTGCTGCTGCTTTGCAATCGTGCGTAGCCAGGTCTCCCTCCCACGGAAAAATTTGTGTTGCACGTGCATTTCTTTCGGCTGACCATCATCCTTAGCCTAAGAGCCGGAAGTGCTGCTTTAGCAAACAGTGCATACATTCACCTGCTTTGACACGATTTTCTCTTCATTGACTCAAACAGCGACGACCTCCTCCGGTGAGTAGATGCACTGATTCTTGTTAACTTAACCTCAACACACCGACCCATTCGTCCGAGCACACTCGGTTGAGTTACCCACTCTACCTATTTGCATCTCACAGGTGCCACAGCGACGCTCCTTCTCCAAGGTAAGGCATTCGTCTGCATTGTCGAGACGCATCGGCCTGAAGGGCTGTACAATGGGAGACTCGTCGCTGCTCCATCACGTGGACACCACATGCTTCTAGCTAAGCGCATATTCCCGTTTATTCACGTCCTCACAATATTTGCCATAACTTACTGTCCCTTCATCCATTTCTCACCTCGAATTTGAGCCAGCTTCACGCACCGGATTGGAACGCACACTGCAAACGGCACGTAGCCCTTCTTTCGAGGCGCACCTCCCAACGCTTCCAGGCTTTGCATGCTTTTGCAAATTTATGACTTTAAGTCCTTTTGCTTTTTTACAATCGTGCGTAGCCAGGTTTCCTTCCCACGGACAAATTTGTGTTACATGTGAATTTTTTCGGCTGAACACCATTCCTAGTCCTGGGAACTTAAATTGCTGCTTCAGCAAACTGCGTTTCGCACCCTTTGTCCCATTACAGTCATGTCGATGCGCGGAGGGGATTGTACGACAAACCGAACCGGCCTGCAATCCTCTTCGTAGGTTTTGACTAGCAAAACGACCACACGATCAGTCCGAACTGTATCACCTTAAAGCGCCGTGGGCGAGAGGCAGCCACTTGGACGCCACTTTCCCACCTCGCAAAGGCTGGACCTCTAATTGCCACGTTTACGGCGTTACGTGAGGCAGATGTGTACGTGTAGCAGCTTAGCCACTGTTTCCTCTGAGCCAATTCGACTACCTCCAACTGGACATGTTTTGCAACGGCGATACACCCAAAACTGGGAGTTCTTGACGCCTTAAAGGAACTGATTTGTGTGCAGTTGCTGGGATGTTTCGTTATCTCATGTCATGCACCACACTTCTGTCTTTCTTCAACGACACATATCTGCCTTCTGCAGCCTCGACATCCTCTTGGGGTGGAACTTTTCCCGACACTAGCTGAAGTCCAATTGTATTCTTCCTAGATGTTGTGAGATATTATACCCCACGCCACAGAACACCTACTTCACCTCTTTACTCCTGATAGTTCAGCACAAATGCTGCTTCAGTGAGTGAATTTGGAAAGTGTTTCGTTAGTCAAAAAAAGCCGTGCATGAAATGATACTTCTGCTTTTGTCCACCACATTGCGCCCTCTTTTCCCACCCAGACACGTCAGCTGCCACAAATCCTCCTGCACATTCTCTCCCCAACCGCAGAACAACTTCAACTGTCTGGATGAAGCCGCCTTATCGTGAGCAATAGTATCACTTGCTTATTTTCCTACCTGATGCATGCATTCACCTGCTTTGACACGATTTTCTCTTCATTGACTCAAACAGCGACGACCTCCTCCGGTGAGTAGATGCACTGATTCCTTTTAACTTAACCTCAACACACCGACCCATTCGTCCGAGCACACTCGGTTGAGTTACCCACTCTACCTATTTGCATCTCACAGGTGCCACAGCGACGCTCCTTCTCCAAGGTAAGGCATTCGTCTGCATTGTCGAGACGCATCGGCCTGAAGGGCTGTACAATGGGAGACTCGTCACTGCTCCATCATGTAGACACCCCGTTCTTGTAGTTAAGCCCATAATCGCAATTGTTCTTGCCGACATGTATTCCTTACCTCGACTTTGAGCCAGCCCAATCCAGTGAATTAAAATGCACACTTCCACCGGTTTACGTGGTGGGTCTCCATCCGTTCGTTTTTGTATTCATCGGTAATGCCCTTTTCCTTGCCTTTTAGCCATATTGACATCGCTGTTGGCAGTGGCGCTTTTGTGAAGCACCCACTTGAAGAACTGGCCATCAAATGCGCTTGACGACTGCATGACACTAAACATGTGACAGCCCCCGCTGACGCTTTTTACTTGCTTCTCAATGTGTTGCCTAACATAAACACCTTCTATATTCGAGTTGTTTTCGGAGTTCAGTGTTGACGGTGATGGTAGCAACAACAAAGCTGCATGTGTTATGCAACACCGACAGTGTCCATGCCAATGCTGATTAATTTGGATCAGTGCTGATGCATCGATCAATTCTAAATAGGGGAAAAGGAGTCGATCGACGGCCTACGTACTGGACTTTTGCAAAATCCACCTTTGACACCGCACCGTGGCACAGCACGAGCAGCATCAGCTAGAGAATACTGTCCAGGTAGCGTAGTGGGCTCAGCTACCTAAAGACGACGTCGGCTTACTACACGCCAGTGCAGACTCACCGTCAAGGGTAAGGGAAGCGTCAGCTGCGGTTAGAAGAGGCAACCAATGGGCGGCCTGAGTCTCGTGCATTTAAGCAATTGCCAATTATGTCTGTAATCGAAGCAACCATTTCCCCATTTCCAATTTCATTCATCGTTCAGACTGTTGGCTTTTATCAATTGTGTTGGCTGCCGCTGCTATTGTGCTCAGACCTCCTAAATGATATCAGCGACAGCAGGGTTGTGGCTTGACAGTGCGGTGCCCATGCTACCATCAGGTGTGTCCAGCGACCGCCCACCAAATTATGAAGGTTATTCACCCGATTTCGCTTGAATTGGTTATCTTCTTCACTTGAGAATAGATACGATGTGTGCTACACATCCTACGGTAACAATGCCAAGCGCATTCAATGCAGCGCCGCAGATGCAACTCGAACCAAAAATTTGGCTGGACATGTGGAAGAGACCCGTGCTTCGGAAGACGTGGATAAAGTCAACATTAAGGCACCAGTTAGTGCAGTCTGGACTTAGGACGTATGTGATAGTAATGAGAGCTCCCTTTGCAAATTCAGCCAACTGCAATGCTTACGATTTGGTGGAGGCCATGTTAAGGAAGCATCACTCCGTCGTAGAATGTTTCATGCATAACTCAGTCTAACGGTAGGTGCAGTTCCACTCTCTTAGTAGTACCAGTTGCGCTGACACACCTCAAGACTCCGCATTGGATGACCACTTATCGTCTCATTGCTTCGCCAGTTTGCTTCTCCATGGCTGTGATCCCAAATGCTATCGAATGTGTGGCGGTCGCTTTAGGTCAAGACACACATATCGCGTCTATGGCGAAAAGGGCAGAATAAAGGCATGTGGTACAACCTGGAATGACTGGCTCACTAGCAAGGCTGCATGGCCATTGATCCGCTATGGAATGATTTGTGGCAGACAACCAAAGGTGAAGCCGCTGTTCATTCTGTCAACCCTCAACACGCAATGCCATTTTGTTTTGTGGGGGCAAGAGAGGCTACATTTGGTCGAACACTGACCACCTCGCGGACAATCCTGCGCACAGAAGTGAAATAAGCGCAGGCGAAATTCGCATCGCCATCTTCACTGAAGGAGATTATGTAGTAGACATTAATATCCGAGTGTGACATCGGGCGCCTTAAATGACCGCTGACTGGTCATTTTCCATGCCAGCTTGAGGTGACCACTAACCACCGGCTCCATCGCCGTCCACCAACACAGCCGCAGTAAAAAGGAGTCGACGACCCAAATAGATGTGCGTTCATTCTACTCCACATGAATTTTGGAAGACTGCACTTCATTAACCTACAACGCTAGTGGCTTCAATTCGTCAGCTTCAACAGGAGCTCTTACCACCGACGTCGTCATCGCCCCGACTACGAAGACGGCAGTGATGTGTTGTGCGACGGCGCCGCCAAGTTCCTCAAGAATTGCAGCAAAGAGACATCACAATTTTTTGTCAACAACGAGATGAGAGGTGAGCCGAAGTGGGAACAACAGCAGCAGCAGTGGCACTGCGACAAAGTTTCCTTGTGAATATCGTCACCACAACTTCCATGTTGTCACCACAGCCTCTGTGCGACAGCTGTGTGTAGCAGCTACAACCTCCATCTTGTCGTTGTGTACAAAACTCATTGATTAGAATGCGCTGCATTTAAGTTGAGCGAGACATTGTTCAACCAGTGGACTCAATTCTTATGCATCTTACTTCTTGTCGTTGTTAACGCTTTTGGACAGCGCCAATTTCAACGTGAAAGATGTCCCTCACGGTGATAGAGAGGGACTTCGTCGTTATTCGCGACTAATCCCAAAAGTCAGTCGGAAACCATCAGCCGGTGAATTGCTCCGCTGTAATCCTTCAAACGTCGTGGAAACAAACTGACTAAATGTAAAGACTGCCTGTGGAGGGATACAGAGCCCCAGGCAGTGAGCCGCAGCAGCTCACCTCCTGATGGGGCCCCCTGATGGGGCACTAGACTCCAGACGTGGCAAATTATTTCTTGTCCTCCATTAGGTGATGGCGAATTGAGAGAAGATGTTGAGTTCTCCAGCATGGACAGCAGGTGTCCGACATTGACGGAAAGGAAATGCGTAAGATAAATCGGGTGGCAAAGAGAGGAACGGCGAAAGCAGGCGATACAAAACCACTCGGGTTCGGCGGTCCTCTTGCCACTGTTTTATTTCTACCATCCACTACAAGCTGTCGTGATGCTTTATGAAATGTGTGTTTTACCTATTCCTGTCACATGTGGCAGGAGCGCATTCATGCCTTTGTCCTGGGCAAAAAAATCATCCAATTAGCAGCACCATTGTATCCTATTCCTGGTGCGTCAATCAGCGTTGCATAAATATCTTTCCCGTCCTTTGCACATAGACAAGTAGATCAGTTTGTGAAGTGTGGCATGCCGTCAATGCGACCATCCAAGTTTCCCTGAGAGTGATTTAGATGCCGATGCACCAGTGCGCTGCTCTTCCTGATCAAGATAGTGCTACTGATCAGGCGCCAGGTGCTCGTGTGAAGCTCTGACGAGTGAATGAATTCAACTGCAGCCTTCCCCTCGAATGGTGCTTCATACGCTGCATTCTCGAAACCTCTTCTTCCAGTCCTTTAAAAATTCGGCAGATCAAAGAAAATGTTCGTGAAAAAGGCAACACTTCGCAACACCGATGGAAACACATAAACCTATGCACACTGGTAGACAGACGATCGGCAAGGCAATGCGGGTCCACCACAGGTGATGGAGTGACGCGAAGCCACTTGACTAGTTGTGAACAATGCATGACGCAAATTGTGCAGTCTTTCTTAGTGCACCGCGCAAGCTAGAGGTACCGCTTATGTCAATCCCTCTTGCTCATTGTCAGGGATTTTCAATGAGCCAACTTGACCAAATTAAAGGCAAATGCTCACTTGTTGGAGCGCTTTTTAACATCAGTTGCGTCATTGCTTACGCTCTTCGTCTGCTGATCGTAAAGTGGCATGGGGTGAGGCAACACAGTTGCGTGGAAGCACTTTGCCTCCACTGCAGTTTAATAACCAAAAAGTGAAGAGCAAATGACCCCTTAAGGCTCAAATGCTCTAGAATCGGGTGTCCCGTATAGTGCCTGACATCATTGGCACATAATTAGCTTCCGGAATACGAGGCCATGATCCAGTGGCATTCTGAGTGCATGTAGGTGTTAACAAGTTCTACATTGTTCAAGGTGGCATCCACAGCGTAGCTCCTGGCACCTTTTGTCTTGGACGTATCCTTACTTACATTTTCACCTTGCAGAAGCCACGGAACACAGTGAAGTTTATGCAGGTTTTTGAGTTTGTCGTTTTGAAAAAGGCATTTGCGCATATTTGCTCGTGTGCTGGTGTAGACGCCAGGGCACTGTCGTGTGCCTTTAGCACTCCTCTCAACCTCGATGCCCAATCGCGTATGCTTTTTGCTTTACACTAATGCAAGCGCAAATTTGAGACCGGTCTGAGACCACTTGACTAGTTGTAATTATTGCATGAAGCGAATTGTGTAGGCGTTCTTGGAGCACGCTAAATCGTCTCCTGCGTAAGTGTTTGCATGTGTATGTGCGCGCGGTTTCCGGCTTCTGTCGTCAAGTGGAATTGCTAGATCACCAGAGTAATCCAGAGTAAACCTTCTAGCGCTACCAGTCGATTGCCTTCCCATGATTGGTTTAGCTGAGTAATACTTTTGCTTCGAGTAAACTCAAGTGGAGAAATGCAGGTGCAGTCGGCTACATCTTGTCACACCTAAGGGACATATTTTGTGGTGCAGCTGCGTGGGCAGCCGGAACCCTTCCACTTGCAGGCAGCAAACGCTCATGATGACGTGAGTGCACTTCCCTCACTGGTTTGACAACACTGCATTCTGCAACGATGGAGGCACCAGTCAACCAATTCTCACCCAACGATTTGCCCATAGCAGTGCAGTAATCATCGCCAACAAGTGATCTCGTGTCCTCTGCTCAAAAATGAGCTTCCTCAAGCCATCGTAAACTAAGGGAAGGCCGATGACAATCGCAGTGATCGAGCCGGTGGCTGTAACTTGGAGGCACTTCCACACAGCACACGAAACATGGATTACGGCTACAACATGTTGGTGGTTGTGGTCAGATCATGCAGCCTTCAATGCAGTGTGCTGCCATCCGCCGATTGACACATCCTCATACCCTACAAAACACTTGTCCAGGAAAAGACACGCGAATCTGCAATGGCTACTTCAGCTTGTATTATAATCGCCTGCTAAAACCACTTCAGTTGGCATGAATCTCACAGCTTGGCGATGACTGCAATGGAGGGTTAACTGTCATCGAGATACATTTTTTGTGTTCTAACAAATTGCATGTTCGCCATACTTAACTGATAAAGCTATTCTCAGGTGAAGTAGTTTCAGTTTTCTGTGTGCGATAATTTAGGAATCCTTTTCTGTCTGCGTAGGACTTATTTTGGCCTAGGGGAGCTACGAATTTGGGCAAATAAGTGATGAGATTCTGCACAGCAAAGAAAAGCAAACCAATGGCAGCAGTTGCGCACTGGACTTCCTGCCTCAATTTTAAACCCCAATCTACAAACACATAAGTTGTTCTTGTGGAAAGAATCAAGCAAGCGCGACAGCAGAGCACACCAACTCGCCCACTGTCGGATAATTTGGTGCAGTGTAAGGAAAACACCGTCAGGTGGCAGAAGCACGCAATTTGCGCTCGCACACAAGCGTACACACGCTGGGGAAAAAGATTTTCACATTAACTGACGCCTTCGAACCTATGGAACAGTAGTTCTGCAATCCTCTTGGATGCACTAAGCGATTGGTTGCTGGCGTGGTGGCAAGTGGCCTCGAAGCTTCTGTGAATGTCTCTGGTTGGCACCACAGCAGCAAAGGTTACAAATCTGACTGATGAAAAGTTGACCGTCAAATCTCAACATGCAGTGCTGTCAAGGAGCGCAGTGGAGAGCTGTAGCCGAATTGTCGGTAACCCATCACTGCTTTTGCTCAGCCTTGACAGAGGCCATTATTAGGAAAACAACGGCAACTAAAATCACAAGTGATTTTGCATTTTGTTTAGCTGGTTGGCAAGGGATAATTAAATGAGCTCTTTACCTCAGCAGTCTCAATCACAGCCTCATGAATGCGTGTGCACGCCATTTGATGGGCAACCATCGTGGACCGCACCTCCTCATCTTGACATGTGTCAATGTGAGTGAAGTAGGAAATCTTCTCACACCATTTAATTAGCTTCATAAATAGGGGAATAAGGGAGGAAAGCAATGTGAAATCACGCAGTATGGCTGTAAACACACTGCAGAAGCAAAACTCACATCCACGTGCGTTGTCTCTTATCAAGTGTCAAACCACCCAGCGAGAATCCTAATGGAATGATGCCACGTGATGCGATGGCGCTCACTAGCAGGGAAAGGAAAGCTTTTCCTCTGTTGTGCGACTTACTTATAATGGTTGTCTTAAAAAAAACCAAAAGGTGGTGAGGAACTCACCCCAAGTCATGGACATTGCAAAGGCAGTTGCGTTGAAGTGGAGCGTTGTGGAGACGCTGGGGGCATGGATTGCATGCAACGCTAAGCATTCTTTATGGTGTCGTGCATTTATCAGTTAACAACAGACTAAAAGTCAGTGAAAGGAGAAGAACGTGGTCCTCTAAAGTCTTCGGCAAACCCATCCTAAGAGGAAAGAGGCTGTAACGTTTTGCAAGCTGAGCGTATGAGAATGTATCCCACCCGTCAGCTCCTCAGGCTAAACATGATGTCATGGCAGGAACGGCTGCTGGTACAGTATGGAACTGTAGCTAACCCACCGCTAGCACGAGACTACAGGTGCCCAGCAGTGACTGAGGCAAATGCCAGTGTAATAACAGCAACGCGAAAAAAATTCGGGAACCCTCCCTTCGTACCTTCATAATCACAGCCCTATGATTGCGTGTCCACTACCCAACCTGGGTAACTCTTGTACACACCGTGAAGCAGATTGCTCATGCATAAACTCAGAGTGACAGATTATCCCTAATGTTTCATTAGCCTTATCAATATGAAAAACGGAGAGATCAAAATGGTAAACGTATGGGATGTGGCTGTAGACAAATCCAGCAAGCAACATTCACATCCGCCAGCACTGTCAATCTTTCTCGAGTGTCTAATCACGCACCGAGGTTTCAAATGGGTGGTTACCACGTACTGCGACGGCACTTATTTGCATGGCAGTGAAGAAGGTATTCAAATCAGCTAACTTTTCGCATTATCGTACCACATACCTAAAAAGGCTGCCTTCGAAAAATCAAATGACCTCGCTCCAGATCTTTGGCATTGTGGGGGATGGATGGAGACCACCACTAGGCCCGTGAGACGATGGCATCGATTGCCGTGGCAATAAAGACATTCAAATCAGCCAACGTTTGCATTGCCTTACCACACACTTGCAAGTGTTGTCTTAACCAGTTGAAAGATGATGAATGAGTCGCTTCAGGTCATCGGCATTGTGGAGGCGTCGGGATGATGTGGCTCTCTAGCGTTAGGCTACCCCATTCTCATGACTGGTAGTGCTTTTATTGTTCATTTCGACAGGCAAATCGCATTCTGTCAATACGAAACTCTCACCTCCTCTGCTAGAAGACTAATCACCTGCTCTCAATTTCCAAAGCACTTTCCCTGTTTGCAATTTCACCCACACCACCCACACCAAAGTCCATGCATTTGTCCACGATCTAGTCTGGGCAATCCTTGCAGACATGGTGGAGCAGTAATTGCCTGCACCACCTTAGCGCGACAGATCTATTGGCAAGCATGTCAACAAAGTAAGAAATCTTCTCCAGTCACTATTAGGCCGTCAATGTGGAAAAAGGAGAGGATAACAAGGCGAGAGTACGAAATACGGCTGCAGACACACTCTATTGGCAACTTTCGCATCCACGTGAACTGTCCATCTTCTTCGAGTATCTTAACGCCCACTGGGGCTTCAAATTAGAGATTGCCACGTGACGCGATGGACCTTGATCGCATGAAAATAAAGGCGACATGCAAATCAGCCTACCCTTTACTTCGTCGTGCTAGAAGAAATTGGGTTTCATTCATCTCTTGAGAGGTGACCACGTCATTGCGTGTTGCACAACTAGATGGGATCCGTGTTGATTAAAAGACCCACTTAGAGGGACTCCCTCTTTAGAGAGTGTTTTCCCAGTCGTGAGCTTGTTCAGTGGAACATGGCAATTACGGCACTGCAGCACCTCCAGGGAACACGCTGCATCCGACAGCCACCACAAGGCTCAATGCCGATTGCAATCTCTGCCGTCAAGCCTTTCATCGTCTGATCAGATTGCACTTTAAACACGCAATGCCAGGACGCTGATGTAATCGCAGAGGCGGCTTAAAGAACGCCAAAGGGATAAGTGAACGTGTTGCGATGCCCCCAATCCTCATTGAATTTGCACAGACATAAGAAGTTAAATGGCATTCTCTCCTCATTACTCTTTAGTGGACATCAAGGCACATCACACATCGAAAGACTTTTTCTCTTCACCATGAAGGCGATTTGGAAAAAATGAAGTCGACGGATTTACTCTGTATACTGAAGGAGAGTGAGGAAGTTGTTGAAGTTGTGCTTAGCTGTGGGCAAAATTTTGACGCTGTCAGGGTGGTTCTCAGGCAAAATAACAAGCCTCGATGACTATGAAACCCAACGACACTAATACCACCACCGCCACTTCGATGATGATTGACGACTCTTTGAGCACGGCCTCAACAATAAATACGACCACAACGACAACGACATCAACACTGACTTTGAGTAGACACCACTATTATGGTGGCGGAAAGCCTGCTGCGAGCCCCGATGCAACTATCACCACGTTAAAGATGGCCACCACTTCTCCTGCACTGTCCACCTCTTTCTTCCGTGGCTTCATAATTCTCACCCAACAGTCTTTTCCTTATCCATGTCAAGCAGCCCGATCTTCACCTCTATCTTTCTCAACTGCCTTTCCCATTTGTTTTGCAGCTTACTGATGAGATGAAACAAATTGCCAATGCTGTCAATGTCATCATAAGGGGAGGTGTGGCATACTTCTGTTGATGAACAGCTTCTCAGTTATCGTGCCTGCATGGCGACCTCACGTGGCTGTGCAAGTGACCCAAACGCAAGTCCACGGCACAGTTGGTAGTGCACTTCCCTCGCTGGCAAATACTACCCCACTTTGAGTACACCGAACTCTCTGTCGTAATGTCATGCGCATCAGCACTCACAGACCTAAGTAGGCAGGACAGCAGCTTAGCCATTGAGCACTTCGTGATTTGCTCGTGGTATTCCACGGGTAAGCTCTCATCACACTCATGAGCGATCGCTGTCTTGCATGCCAAGAAGTGACAATAGAACTCATTCGAATAGTGATCAGTGACATCAGTAGCATCACAAAAGCCCTCTCATTGCATTACACAAGTGATTTAATTGCTTTGAAATGCTATCTTTAGTTGTCATTTTAGTTCTTTTTGGCGCTTTATATCCTTAAGGCAACTTTAACTGCAGTGTACAGTCCTTCCCTGATCACTGCCGCTATTTCCGCATAAATGGAATGCAATAACTCAGAACACAATAGCACTTTCGCTCACCTCACAGCTTGGTGGTTTGACTGATGAATGGTAGATTGTTTCCGCATAACAACTTGATTGGACAAGCTGGAAGAATGTGCGCTTGTTGATAGCCCGCAAGTAGTGTACGATCACAACTTGTGACATGACATAAAACGGGGTCAGCAATGCATGCAGCAGCGATTTGTACCGCACTCAAATGGTCAACGTGTGGCAGCTCAATGGTTGCTTACCTACTTTCATCAAGAAGCAACCTCAGAGCAACGAACGCAGACGTGTTTGGTAATCGGAATGTGCATCATGGGCGAATCCTTCAGTGCAGTGGGAGCGCTAGGTACTCTCCGTTTCTTTAAAATGGCGATTCTGTTGCATTCATGGTGGTCTCATCATTCAAATAGGTGCTGCAAAAACGCCAACGTGTAATGCTGTGGACAGTTCGCAAGGCAGGTGGGTGCACACCCACACCTGATGTCACAGTTTTGGTGGATTCGGGTACTTAGGAATCATTTGTTCAGCAATGTCTATTTATTTGCTTTGAGTGAAGGCAAAGCGCTTCCACACAACTCTGCTGACTCCAGACGGCAAGCAAACGATGGCACAACTGCCCAGCAAAAACGATTCTATCAGGTGGGAATACATCTCTTACTATCATCAAGTTGACTCCTCGGGGATGCTTGAGAATGCGAAAGGAAAACTGACAGTCTCCTGAATGCGCAAGAGACTGACTTTACCATTCACCTAGTTGTGCTAAGATTTGCTGAGAAAGCAGAAGGCAATAAAGCAAACGTTGGCAAAAGTGGTGATAATGTCGGTTATGCTGACAATAAAGGAATGAATGATGAAATGGACGCTGACTCATGAATGGAGGCAACAGTGAAAGGTGGAATGGATAATCAAAATGGATGTGGCGGCAATGCGAATCCCGGTGCCCCCCTCCCCCCACCACTGCCAAGATGGCCATTTTATCACCTCATTTCGCCGCCCCTCATTCTACTCACACATTAACTTCTCTCCCCTCCGTCAATGTTAAGCACTTTCCTTCTGCGCCTCTTCTCGTCTTCCCAACCATCTAGTGGTTGTTTGATTTGCATATTGCTCATGGCATTTAATAAATTGGTTCACTTTGCCTTTTATGCTCAACTCAGACGTCATGTATTGCAATGGTAAGGAGGTAAGTGAGATGGAGATGTTCGCTGGATGCCGTCTGTGGTTTTGCCACCATTTGGAAGTCCTTGTGTGTGTATGTGTGTGGTTTGTTCGTAATGCACCGTTCCACAGATTATCTCTTTGTTCGGCAAATTCTGTTTTAGTGGAGGTGATGGCGACGTCGGTGGTAAGAGCTCGCGTTGAAGCTGCCGAACGGAAGCCACAAGTGTTGTAGGTTAGTGCTTTTGTTAGGATAGCAATGCCAAGGGTAAGCATGAGGAGCTGACTTTCGAAATTCATGTTCGGTAGAATGGTTGCGCATCAAGATGAGCCGTCGACTCCTTTTTAGTGCGGCTGTGTTAGTCAACGGCGATGAGGCGGGCGGTCAAGAGGCACTTCAAGGTGGCACTAAAATGACCGGTCAGCAAGCATTGAAGGCGTCCGATGTCTCGCATGGACACTAATGTCTACCACACAATTTTCTTTAATAAAAATGGCGCTGCGACATTCGTCTGCGTCCATTTCACTTCTGTGCACAGGAGTGTCCTCGGGGTGGTCAGTGTTCGATCAAATGTAGTCTTTCTTGCCCTCACAAAACTAAACGCCATTGCATGTTGAGGGTTGCCAGAATGCAAAGCGGCTTCATCTTTGGTCATCTGTCAAAAGTCGTTCCGTAGCAGGTCAGCGACCACGCAGCCTTGCTAGTGAGTAAGCCATTCCAGATGGCACCACACTCCCTGATTCTGCTCTTTCCGCGATAGGTTTGATGAGTGTGTCTTGATATGAAACGACAGCCAAACATTCAATAGCGTTTGCGATTGCAGCCGTGGGAAAACAACTTGACAACGGAATGCGACGATAAGTGGTCAACGAATGCGGAGGCACCGAGGTGGGTCAGCGCAACTGGTGCGACTAAGAGAGTGCAACTGCACCTACCATTGGACTGATTTATGCGCGAAATATTCTTCAACGCAGTGACCTTCCTTCAACATGGGCTCCACCGCACCGTGTGCATTGCAGTTGGCTGAACTTGCAAACGGAACTCGCACTATTATCACACACGTCTTATGTTCAGACTGCTTTGATGGTTGCCTTAATGATGACCCTGGGCGTGTCCCAGTGGTCTGTAGGATCTTGCTGACCTGCAAATAAAGCTGATTAGTGTCAGTGTGGCTGTCTTGGCAGCACTACTATGCTGACATTCGGCTTATAGTCCATTGATGCGGCATCACGCCCTAGTCAGCTCTGAGGCTTCATGAAAGGGACTATGTCTAGACATGTCCGCTTTCATGGGTCTACCAGTCCTGATCAGACGAAGATATTAGGTCAGGTCTACCCAATAACATCCTCAAAAGCAGTAAAGCCCGCGAATTGCATCAGCAGAACCGCAGACTTATTATTGCAAGGGACACATTTGCAGGTAAAAACAGTCCCAACGAATGCAGTATATTGCATTGACAAGCTAAACTCAACAATTGCACGCTCTCAAGGTTGGAAATAGAAGGCATCTGCATTTCAGTTCATGAATTGCTTGACATTCGCATTATTTGTACGTGTGTGCTCAATTGGCTGTTGATGCCGCTGATTGCATGACAGTCGCATGAGTGGAAGAATTGCTTTAGCCGCAATTCTCCTTGATTTAGTCTCCTCCTCATATCAACCACCACCTGGTGGCGGAAGGACAACCGATGTTCCAGCGACTGCAGTGATGCTCCAGTTGACTTCAAACTGGTGATTGTAGCTGAGCTTAGCTCTTCTCTCACCATCGTGCTTCTTGGACAGCAACTTTGACAGGCCTCTCGACTTCTCGGTTAACGAACCTCGAACAGCAGCCCACTGAGACAATAATCAGAGCTGCAGAGATGCTGCAACCACCTCCTCGTCCAGGTTATGCAACGAAGTGTTCTTGGACTCTTGGATGGTCAGCAGATTGACGCGTAGTTGCCAGCATCTCGTCAGGGCACGAGGCTGGCCACATCGGAGCTTTCAGTCAACTTGGCACCCTTTCTTCTCCTCAAGAGCATTTAAAGCAAGTGTACGACCATGTTGAGGCCACTTCATATCCTCATAGCACGGGTCCATCCCCAACTCCCACGTGGCAACCTTCAACCTCCATCGTGCACATAAAGCGTGTCTACTGCAACGAGTCGTTTCATTTGAGCGGGAGTGCTTTGCAAAGGAGATAGTTGTTGGCACCGCTTAATGGGGTGGGACGATGAGAGCTATGAATTAGTGAGTCAGCACTCGTGTCACACCCAACCCGAGAGATTCCGGCAGATCAGCATGGAGACGGTATTTTCAGTTGTAGTGTAAATGCGTTGCAACCAATGCAGATTGAATGATTTGCATGGGCGTAGTAGACAGGTTTGACCAATCTCGGCGCAAGCCTCTGGCAGCTAGTCCTGCTCATCCAACTACTCTCAACCAAAGAGTGATCGGTTTAGACAGCATCCTCACCCGCACAGTGGACGCATTAGCTCAATAAACGGTGGCTCCACCGTTCACAGTGACTCCAATATCTAGGTGGTGTTGGGATGGGTTGGGTTAGGTGGAATGCGTGGTTCCTCACTGTGTTGGATGTCTAGTACAACTTATATATTTGACCAACAAGCCATAATTACGAGGTAAAAAGAAATTTAACGCAGGTGATCGCCTAGATCCCTCCGTAACCAGATGTTTCTTTGTAGGCCACCCATCCCACATATGCACCTTATATTCAGACACTAAACAAATTTGACGGCATTTCACCTGCCAATTTACCTACATTCTCCTGTTCACATTCTGGTTATAAAAATGCGGCCAATCGGTAAGGTGACTGCGTCGAAGCTGTAAGGATGGAAAGAAGGAGGAGAGGTGCGCAGCAAAACTGCGGCTTCATGCTGCCACTAAGGAGCAAAAAAATGCGGACGAAGTCACTCGTCAGCAGTCATTTCGAGCTTAATGTCAACAGTCTCCGTCAGTGTGCAGGGCACATAGGCATTCCCGCATATGGCGTATGAAAAAAATACCATCGTGTCGATACTGCTCTTTGACTGATGCCCACCTGAACGAATTCATCCTTAGCCTGGGATTACTTATGATGCCTTTCTGGAAGTCCTGTTGAACAGTTACTATAATGCGAGGAGCCTTTTATAAGCATCATTATGGTCAAAGCGCTTGAGTTGTGCTTCGGCTTACACAACTCCACAGATGGCGTGATGGCATGGCTGGTTTTAAAATCCGTGTTGAAGCTGGTGGTGCACCTTCCCATCTGGTAAACCTGTTTCACCCTGCCTCGATTTTATGTGCTATGATACTCGCAGATCTAAGTAGGTGAGGCGGCTGTTCAGCTAATGAGTGCATTTTGATTTGTTCTTTGTATTAACGGACAAACTGTCATCACGATTGGGATGGCTGCCTCACATGACGTAAAATGCCAATGGTACTGATCAGGAGAGCGACCAGTGACAATTATTGCATTGATTTTAATTCTCACTTGCCTCCAGTCATTTGATTCCCCAAGAGAGCCTTAACAGCAGTGTGCAGTCCTCCTAGTTGACGCCTACAATTTCATTATGGGTAGCATGCAAGAATTAACCACACAACGGCCTCAATTGAACCAATCAACTACGAGCATCAACCTTACAGCTTGACTGCTGGACCAATGAACGGTCGATTGCTTCAGCTCAACAGTTTGAGTGGGCAAGCTGGAAGAATGTACGGCTGTGGATCACGCATACTAAAACAGAGACCACAGTCCCCGGAAGCGACAGGAAAGCAATTAGCAGTGCTTATTGTGAAACAACTCGCATTATAACTAAATGGTCGGCCTGTGACAATCTAATTATTTGCGTTCTTTTCCTTGCTAAGTACCGTCGCCGAACGAGGAATGTAGAAAGCATGTAGACGTGGGAACAAGAATGAAGGTCCGATCATCTAATGCGGTGTAAGTGCTCAGTACTTTCCACTTTACAAAAGCAGTGGTCGCATCAGTCAAATTATCACCGAAAAATGCCAATAGATCACATGAAGAACATTACACAGCTGAGGTCAGCGCATACCCACATCTCAATCCACATCAACAGTCAGAGTCGAAATCTACTGCGTATCTTCGAGCTGTCCAAGTGCAAGTGAGAGAAAACGCGCCTTGATTTAACATCGCTTCTGAACAGTAAGGTCGTTCCGCTTTTATTCAAACTGTTAACATCCTCGTGTGTGACACCCGGATGGTGGTGTGCATAGGTCTTGGCATGTGTATTTGAATCGGCGAGCATGCGTGACGAATGGATGAGGCCTAACACTACAACTTGGTCAAATATTAGTGCACTTACACAGGTATCCCCAATTCGTCAGGATATTCCCTCCTCTATGCGCATCGACACTAACTACATTGACCACTGCCACAAATTCATGATGCAACCGTTTGAGCACTGCATAAAAGCCTACACTCCTTCCGGGGAACACTTGCAAGCACACCAACCTAAATCAGGACTCACGACAGCACCGAGTTATGGCCCGCCACAATGCGTTCAAGCACGAATCCTCATTCCATATTTGCACCTCACCGTCGTACTCAGAAAAGTCGAGCAGTGCTTCTAGCAGGTTTCTACGCTATCTTCTAACTTTTAGGAAAGCACTTGTAAGTGTGTGGTACGACGAAGCAAATGGTGGGCTGATTTGCATACCTCCTTTGTTTTCATGCGAACAGGGTCCATCGTGTCACGTGACAACCTCTATCTCGAATGCTTTGTGAACGTTGAGATGCTCGAAGTAGATGGGTTGTTCACGTGGATGCAAAATTTGCTCATAAAGTGTGTCTACATCCGCATTGCCTACTCTCCCATTGCTATTCTCTCCTTTTCCCAGATAAAGAAATTTACTTACTTTGTTGACATGCTTATTAATGAATCTGTCCCGGTAAGTTAGTGCAGGCAATTTCTGCTCCACCATGTCTACAAGGACTGCCTAGGATGGAACGTGAACAAATGCATGGACTTTGGTGCGAGATCCTGCCAATCATGGTAAGGCAGTGCGCCGAAATTGGTATGCACTTCACTCGACAAACTTTTTAACTATTTGCAAATCAGCTCACCAAGCATACGAATCGTCAATGAAAAGTTACAGAAATTCAAACCGAAAACCGCAGCAGCGCACTCCCTTCTTCACTGCTAATGCACTTCAATCCAGACGTACATATTCATTGATTGTCATCAATAAGATGAAATGGCAAACAGAGAAAGTGCTTGGAAAATACGAGATGGGATGGTGAATCTTTTAGCAGAGGAGGTGAGCGTTTCGCACTGACGGAATGCAATTTGCCTGACGAGATGGAACAATAAAGGCACGAAAGCAGGCAATAGGACATCCACCTTGGCGATGATATTGATGGTGGTGAAGCACTAGGTTCGAACGCACCGTTGTTTGGAAACGTGTTGGTGTTAGCGACTTCTGTCAGAGGTGGAAGGAACACGCATACCTCCTTATCCAAGATGCCGAGTATCCAACCACCAACACCTATGTGGTCCGATAATTTGGAAGGCTATCTGATTTGAAAACCCTCTGCACTTCCGTGCGAATAAGTGCCGTCGTAGTCCGTGGCAACCTCTCATTTGAAACCTCGGTGTGTTATGAGACGCTCGATGAAGATTGACAGTGCTGGTGGCTGTGAAAGCTGCTTACAGGGTGTGTCTGCATCCACCTCACATACTTTTATCATTTCGTGCTTGCTGTTTTACGATATTGACAAAGCTGATGAAACGTTAGGAGAGGGGGTGCAGGCGAGATCTGCTTCACAGTGTGTACACGATCTGCTCAGGTTGGGCCGTGGACACGCGTTCATGGGGCTGTGATTATGATGGCAAGAAGCGAGAGCTCTCGAATTTGTCTCACACTGCTGTTGTTTACTGACACATGTCTCAGTCACTGCTAGGCACATGTGGTCTCATGCTGGCGGCGAGTTAGCCGCAGTTCCACACTGTGCCTACTGAGTGTCACGTGTGCACAATGTTAACTTAATCACACCATAAGCTCCTAATTGAACCACTTGAGCCGATAGTTAGCCGCACAGCTTGCGGAGGAAAGCAGTAAAAATACACATCGTCACATGGCAGACGTACGCAATCCGCGCTTGCACACACGCACACACTCACATACACGCAGAGGAAAAGATTTTCATATCCACTGCCACTTGTGAATGCATGAGACGGTAGTTGGTCAGTCCTCTCGGATGCACGTAGGTGACTCGGTCGTTCTGCCTGCAAGTGCACTTAAAGCTGTTGTACATTTTTCCCAAATGTGCTGTCCACTGCCAGTCAAATCCCCAGCATTTGCGGGTTGTTAGAACAACGGTTTTCGTAGTCGAGTGGTGCATGAGTACATGCGGAGATTTAGCAATTAGGTGAAGGATGGAAGGAAGACGAGTTCGGTTTGGGTCAAGTCAATTACACGAGCCCTTGATGAGTGTTATCAAGCGCCACTTTCAGCTGAACCGTTTCTCGAAATACGCGTAATCACCTTTTCACAACGGCAAACTCAAAAACCTGCGCTCACTTCAACGCATTCCGTAGACTCTACGAGGTGGCAATGTGAGCGGAATTACACCCAAGACAAAGGCTTACAGGAGCTACACTGTGGAGGCCACGTTGAACAATGAATGGCTTCTCAGCATCTGCATGCACTCAGGATGTCACTGGATCATGACTCTGTATTTCGGAGGTTCAAAATGTGCCAATGATGTCAGACACTAAAATTTAGCCCCGGCTATGGACCATTTGAGTCTTTACGGGTCATTTTATCTTCAACTTTTGGTTATTCAACTTCAGTGGAGGCAAAGCGCTTCCACGCAACTGTGTTGCCTCATTCCATGCCACTTTTCGATCAGCAGACGATGAGAGTAAGCGATGACGCAACTGACGTTAAAAAATGCGCAAGCAAGTGCCTATTCGTCTATCAGTTTGGTCAAGTTGGCTCCTTGGAAAAGTGTGAGAATGGGGAGGAACGGTTGACATAAGCGGTGCCTCTAGCTTGTGCCGTGCTCCAACAACGCCCACACAACATGCTTCAGGCATTGATCACAACCAGTCAAGTGGCTTCTTGTTAGTCTATCACCCGTGGTCGACTGGCATTTCCTTGCCAATCATCTGTCCACAATTGTGCACATGTTCATGTGTTTCCGTCAGTGTTACGAAGTTTTGCCGTTTTTACGGGAATTTTCTTTGAGCTGCCAAATTTTCCAAGACTGTTGGTGAAAGGGGAGGCTTTGAGAATGCATTGTAGAAGGCCTTGATCAAAGGGGAAAGCTGCAATTGAATTCATTCACCAGTTAGGGCTTTACATGAACATTTGGCACCTGATCAGTGGCATTATTTTGATCAGGGAGAGCAGCGCACTAATGCCCGGACATCGTAAGCACTCTCGGAGATTCCTGGATGTTAAAGGTGCCACTGATGGATGGTTTGCACCCAAGACGAATGAATTGAATGTGCTCCTTCTATTTGTGACTGGAATACCCAAAACCCAAATTTCACAAAGCATCATGACAGCTTGGAGTTGATGACAGAAATAAATGGTGGCAGAAGAATCGCCGAACGCGATAATTTACCCACCGCCACCACCACGACTGTTTGTGTATCATTTGCTTTCGTGGTTCCTCTCCTTGGCACTTTCATTGCCTGCCACATTTGCCTTCCGTCAAAGTGGAACACTTATTTCCCTTGCTGGAAAACTCAGTACCTTCTCTCAACTTGCCATCACCTTACTGAGAACGCTAAATAATTCGGCTATTGTGTGGTGATGCCGCCAAGTTGGAACCCCGCATTGATCGCTGCGATCGGCATTGTCGCTTCCTTTGAATGCGCTGTGTGAGGACACCAACTTTTAGAATAAAAGGCACAAGATTTGTCTTTGACAACGAAGGCTGCACTGTTATAAACAAATCATTCAGTGAGTTTTGGCGGAACAATGACTCCATCATTACAGACCACAGCGTAGTCGCGCCAATGGAATGGGTACACGCACGTCGAGAGGAGCATTCGTCGCTTTAAAAGTGGAAAATGCACTACCTGCTCACGCTCACCACTGGTTATGTCGTGTAGGCATGGTAGAAAGAAACGTAGGGACGAAGCTGATTGCATTTGCACTTCTGCCCTTCTGTGTGCGTTAGCATTCCATTTAGGCTAACCGGACCGCCTTAGGAGAACTAAAAGAAGGATGCCGCTAAATGACCCATATAAGTTCAAGCAAACTGTGATCTGACGCTCATGGACGGCGCGTTGAAGTACAACGAATCGGAGAGTGTGGTGCAAAGGCGAAATGAGGATCCGCGCTTGAACGCACGATGGCCTGGCTATGACTCGATACCCTCGTAAGTACATCTTAAGGTTGATGGGGTTGTAAGTGTCACTAAAATTTTGGAAAGGCCTTTATGCAATGCACTAAGGCTACTGCTGCTTCTTGTTCATGGTGGGTACTCAAACGGTCGACTCGTGCATTTGTAGTAGTCGTTGATGGAGCTAGAGGCGAGGTACGTAAGAGAAGTAATAAGCGGACTAATTGAAATACATGTCGGAATGAAGGGGACTTGAAGAGAAGTTTGTGTTGAGTCTGTTTTATCACTTATGCTTGCCCAACCTCTAACCACTTCTTTCATTGCCTTTCCATTGGAGATGCTCAAATTGCCTCGCTTACTACTCCTCACTACATACTGGCCCAATGCACACCAGCATTTGGCTGTCAAACAATATTGTAGCGCCCTTGGCATCCCCAAAAGACGGGGAGAAGGCCAGGTGTAGGTCAGAATACTTATATTCTAGGCAATAAGGAAGGGTACTGCTGGCATGGCCGGCAGGCCAGCTCACGCAGCCAGCTACAAGGTGGTCGCCACTAATGTGTCGGACCAACCAACAGTCCAAACCATCAAAATACTACAAATATCTTCAGACACGAGATCGTCAACAGGCACCGACCTGCACTGCGCACTGCCCAACATGTGATCCCTTTGCTTCCTCTAACGCCAGTTTGACTGACAATACCATCGTGAGCATTGCAGAGTTGGTGGTTTACAGAAATAAAAGTGTCCACCATCCCCACTGCATTATGGGGTTTGTCTTCAATTCCTGTGCCAGGACTGCAGGCCTGTCCACATTCGTCGCTCTGGCCTGGCATCGAAGGCGCAAAGCAAGCAACCATTAAATTGTCATATACTGGCCGTTTGAGCACAGTGAGAACTGCTTCGGTTAGACAGGTTGATCACGTTTTCTGTCGCTCCCGGCGTTGTGAATTTGCATTTCCTGTAAGCAATTCTCAAGCACGCATTCTCTCAACTCGCCAAGCACGTGCGTTGATCTAAGGCAATCCAGTGTGCATTAGTCAAAGTACTCAACTAAGAGATGAATGACCGTGCTTGGGCGTTCCATTAAAAGACTTTGCAGGGAAGAAATACACACTGCCATTATGGCTTCCTTAAGCAATTAAAATGTGAATAAACTACAGGCAAAAATGGGTATGCTGTGATTGGATTTTGGGTTGGAGTTGCCGTCACTCATCGCTCTCCCAATTAGCACAATGCCATGTAAGGCAGCACGTACTGAGAAGGATAATGGCAGGTTAGCCGTCGAATGCCAAGAGCATATCAAAACTACTCATAAGTCAAGCGATTGCCTTAGCTACATAAGTCTCTGACTACTGAGGCACATCACATCGCTGCACAAAACGTGGAATGGTTTTACTGGGTAGGGAATTGCACCATAAAGTGTGACATGGGATTGGATGAGGGACACTTGCATGGGCTAGGGTGCTTGCCACCCCAACACGTCATCTGTGAGGCTGCACACCGTAAATGCACCTATATCCTCCCCTCGTAATGACATTGAGGTGCTGATAGAGATGCTTGGCGACAAGAAGTAAATGGCTACTGGGTAAGAAGAATGAGGCCACCAGAGGAAGAAATGGTTAAAGCAGGAGAAGTAATGATGATCTTTGAAGTGGTGGTAGTTGCGTGGGGAGGGGCAGTAGCTTTGCGGCCCCTTGATCCTGTTGTGCACTCAATTTCGGCGTGGCAGCCATGGCTATGCTGGAGGAGTCACTGACCCTCATGGAAGTTGCGGTAGTGGTGGCAGTGTCATTGGGTTTCGTTGTTGTCGAAGGACTAGCTTGCACGTTCGTTACAGCACTCGTGGCGCTTTGAGGAGGTGATGCATTTGGTGCATCTGATGCATTGGATGTAGACAGCGCTGTTCTTGTTGACGCACTGCTACCTGATTTATTTTCTGCCAGTGCAATCAAAGTAATTTTTGGTACAAGGGTAAGGAGTTCGGCGATGTTCTTCACCCGGTGTAGAAATGTCGCTGAACTGACATGAGTCTTTCTCTCCTCCCATTTATTTTGGTCGTAGCGTAGGAGTAAATACATTGGCACTGCGGCTGTCAACCATCGGTGTCGAATGAAGCGCTGAGTCGCATATTGACATGCAGGAATGGGTTCTTTTTTAGGGTTAACGAAAAATGCATGAGACTAGCATAGGTAAGGGTTTAGGCTCTGGTGAGAGTAAATGCGATAGACCACCGACTGTACCAATCACAAATCCAACCGGCAGCACCGTTTCCACCATCCCAAATGACAACAACTGACGTGGTAGCTTGACAACTCTGACATGTGCTCACAGATTAGCAGACCAGTGAAATTACATGACATTCTACGGCACACCTAAGGCAAATCCTTGTTAACATGACTCCTCGTTTCATTCCGCCATTTGTGTGCATCACCCATTCGTGGAAGTTTCGACTAGAGTCTTCGAATCCCGTCCAAATTATATTTCTGTGCACGAGTCTGTCCGAGAGCATCAGAATCTGCCCAGCAGTTCAGCCCAACTGCATTTACTCCCTGGCCCTTCTTCAGATCACAAAGTACTTCCAAAGTTGCCGACCTTGCAATTGGCATTGGTGGCGGAAAAAAGAATGCCTAAAGTTGTGCGTAGGTCAAAATGCCAAAGTTTGCGTTCGAGCGCCTATTTGGGAGTGGTCAGAACGAAATATCGGCCAGTCACTTGTGCTTTAGCAAAATGAAGTGAGAAGCTGCAATGCCGCACTTGGCATGTGCTGCTGAAATGACTCACTAGTGTGTATACAATCGCCAGCGAAGGCACCACTCAGAGTGGAAGCATTCCATCAGCAACGTTGTTGCAGGAAGGAAGGTGAGACACACTTCCATGGATTCCGTCTAGTTGTGCAATGCACATTCGAATCCCTCTGTCAGGGAATCGCGATTGCACCTCTCGAGCGATGGCAAACACTAGTTTCATTCATGCCGAATTAACGCATCTTACACTGCCACACTCTCATAACCATGGACAAGAAATAAGCAAGGGGCGTATGATGCTTCACTTAAATTAGAAATTTGGCATTTAGTTGATGGCGATGAAGCGGATGAGAAATGGACAGTCCATCTGCGTGGAAGTGGTTCATCCCCAAACTAACCCCGTCAAAGCATGTTTGTGTTCATGTTCCGTTTAACCAACATAAACAACTGGAAGGCGGAGACCAGCTGGCATCCCAAAGCCTCAGGTGGCAGAATTTTCGGTTGTCCTCGTCATAGCTCATTCCTGCTATGAAGCCATGTGTTGCCTGACGAGGCGACGGGTGCGAGGGGAGAAGCAAATATGTAATAACGTCTGTGGTGGATACAATGCAATCATAAGCGTCTCTTCTCTCTTGGGCTGAACTTGTTTAAGACCTTAGATTAACGCATGCAAATCGTTAGACGGACCCCAGTCTGCTGTTAACTAACTAATAAAATGTGCGCCACTATGGAGAACGCTTTGTGTTAGATGTAATTCACGCCCACCGCTCCTCACCCACACCCTATCCCAACACCTGGGCCTTCACATGGCTGACGACCTGACGCCAGTTTTTCACCATCATCTGACCTTCTGGCGCACAACCTGTAAGTGGGTGGCAAGACAATGGGAATACAATGACGAGGCAAACAAGCTACCGCCACGTTCACTGGTACCTGTTGCTTAGCAAATCACCGAAGACACATTGCACACTCCCTCCAGCCTCTTCCTTCCAACATCCTCCTCCTTTTAGCCCCCAACCTCCATTTAGTACCCTGCCTGCAGTCGTCTCTTCCTTCTACTCCTCATGCGCTATGGTGGCCACAGATCCCGTAGAGATAGCGAGGGTGGCGAGGACACCTAGTCGCCATGACGCGCCTTTAGCTAGTAGCAGTAGTAGTTGAAGCGAAGGATGACCTCAAGACCAAGACACCGATAACTGGCTGCAATTAAGCCTTGACCACCCGCAAAGAATCTACTGGAGGGGTACCGCAGGCACAAATACATGTGGCATGAATCGTTCATGCTGCGGCAGGCAACAGAATGTGAGACACTAAGTAGTGGCGCATCTTCGCTATCCGCCACCTCTGCCTCCTCCACTAATCCTTCACGTTCAAATTAGCAACCGCACACCAGAAAAAAGTCAACTCACTCGACGTTCACACACGCGATCGTGATGAGTCCACAAATGGTTTCGCTTCTCATCGGCTTCACCTCGCATCATACTGCCCCCGCTCGTGCTGCTCATAAAGGGCCCAAAATCCAACTACCACATTTAATTGAGAACAACACAAAGACAACAAGCAAAAGTGGAGTGACTGTCGGTCTATGATGATCTCACGCTCAACTTTCGCAAAATACGTCCATTCATGGGGAGGCATTTACGAAGGCACCGTCCTTTGCGTACTTTGTTGACATGATTGTCAATGGATCCCAGCGATTCCTGCCACGCGTTGAGGAAACACTAGCCCACTTCATCTTGGCTGTTGACCATTTAACCAGCTTCACCTCTTGTGCCAACTCACAACGTGGCAATCAACATCAAGAAACATCTTCCTTGTCGTGTGCCTGCAGACAAGTAGACCAATGTGTGAGAATGTATGATGAAGCCAAAGTAAGCATCCCAACTCACACGAGATTAATTGCGACGCTGATACGCTAATGCGATAGGACACACTCGCTAACAGAAGTAATGCTTCAAATCCGATCCTTCATGGAGTGCAGGGACTCATCCACATCCGTTTGTGGAAACGGGTGAAAATGTACAAAGATGTGAATAGGCGCCTAACAAGGAAATGTGGGTGCATCGTGGGTGAGAGAATAAGTGGATGCCACTTGATCATCTGTAGTTAATGCATGAACAAACTGTGCAGAAGCTCCTAAAGAACGGCAAAAGCTGACGGTACCACTTATGTCAATCGTCCTTTCTCCATCGCTGGCTTTCGCAAGGAGCCAACCTGACGCAAGCTAAAGATTCACACCGACTTCTGAATCAAAAAATTCACTTATTTATTGCAGCCCAGATAGCTAAGCGAAATGGTTGGCACCACGGCTGGAAAGGTTACAAATCTGACTGATGAGGAGTTGATCGTCAAATCTCAACATGCAGTGCTGTCAAGGCGCGCAGAGGAGAGCTGTAGCCGAATTGTCGGTAAATCAGCACTACATGCGCTCAGAGTGACAGAGGCAACTGTCAAAAACAACAATAACAGCAACAGACTTTGCATTTTGCTTAGATGGTTGGCACGAGATAATTTAATGAGCTGCCTACCAGCAATGTCTCAATTACAGCCTCATGAATTCGCGTCCACGCCTCAACCTGGGCATCCATTTTGGACCTGGTGGGGCAGAGATTTTTCCGCACTTCCTCAACTTGACATTAGTCAATGTCAATAAAGTAAGAAATCTTCTCTCACCGTTTAATTAATTTCGTTGGCTTGGTATAAAGCGGAAAGCAATGTGCAAGCACGCAGTGTGGCTGTTGACACACTGCACAAGCAAAACGCACATCGCGTGCGCCGCCCATCTGCTTGGAGTGTCTCACCACGCAGCGAGACATCAAATAAGCTGATGCTTCTTGATGCGATTTTACTTAGTAGCATGGGAATGAAGAAAACGTTGTTATTATTAGCAGCGCTTTTACTGTGCTGTACGACTCACTTTAATAGTTGTCAAGAAAAATGAACGGTGGTGAGGAACTCGCCCAAGTGCAAAGGCAGTTGCTTTGAAGTGGGGAGTATTGGATGCGCTGGGGCATGGATTGCATGCAACACTAAGCATTCTGTATGGCGTCGTGCATTTATAAGTTAAAAACAGGCTAGGAGTCAGTGAATGAAGAAGAACGTGGTCCTCTACAGTCTCAGGCAAACCCATTCTAAGAGCAAAGAGGCTGTAACGCGTTGCAAGATGAGCGTATGATTGTGTATCACACCCGTCAGCTCCTCAGGCTAAACATAATGTCATGGCAGGAATGAGCTGCGTCTGACACAAAAACCACTCCCCGTTTGGAGGAAAATCTAAAACGCTGACTCCTGAGACTTTAGCGCATCATCAAGTTTCAGCTATTTGGCTGTTTGAGTTGCCTAGACGCAACATGGACTTGCACATGCTTTGACAGTGTAAGTGTGGACCTTAACCACTTCCTCGTAGCTAGAGCGCCCATTTCTCGCAGCTCCATTGCCACCTACTAAATGGTTAATTTGTTATCCATCGGAAGCATTTTCGGTCGTCTGCCTATCTTTTGCCACAAGAATAACAGTGCAAATATCTAAGAGGTGGGAAGTGATCGAGAGGGAGATTTGTATACGTGCCATCCGTTAGGAGGTGCTGCATTGCAGCATTTGAGGGAATGGCGTTTGTCCGCCTCCATCTCTGTTTCCTAATGCCCTTTTTAGCCGGCTGATCATACCTGAAATGCAGAACGCCAAAGGGTGATGCAGTGGAAGTGCAGGCTCGAAGAAGGGCAAACAGATAAAATAACATGCCGCGATGTGCTGAACAACATTTTTTTTAGCACGAGTAACGGTCTGGCATTTTGTTTTGACTACATCCACATGGATGGTCAAGCACAATTCTTGCCAATTTGACCTTCACGCATCGCGAGACCGCCTTTTATTCTCCATGAATTTCCGCGTGTGCTAAAAAATTAATAGAAAGTTAATGAGATTTAGTTAAGTGCTCAAGTATAAACTCCCACGTGGGAAGACAAACAAGATGAAAGTTGAATGCTCTGGCTGAAACGTCCAAGGCTTGGTGATTTAAATTGCCTACTGGATGGGAAGGGTAGCAATTTCAACAAGGTATACCTTCCATGCACCATAAAGAAATCAAGCTATGTTTGTTTATACAAACTGGAGGACCCATCTTGTCTCCTAGTACAGTCTCACACAACGTTCTTAAGATCCGAGGGTGTATTTCAAGGAAGATACTATCGCACACCGCCTGTCGCTCTGTGGGATGGTGGAGAAAGAGTGGCTCGTTGGGTTGGTGATAGGTGAGGGTCAGTGGCCCATCACAATGCTTACATACGCTGGTCCGACGCACTGTTCTCCCACGTTGAGGGCAAATGACAAGTAAGTCGTTTCTGCTTGTCTATAATCCACCACTCACCACCACTGTGCCTAGCACCGATGGCTGCGACCACAATACATAGGAAAAGAAGGCGGAGGAGACTTAAGTCAACTGGGTCGCACGGGAAAGAGCATCACTGGACTCCTTTTCCATCCAATAAAATTTCTTTAATCGCCTGGCAGATATTGCAGTCAATAGCAGTGAGTCGTCCAGCACAACATCAGCCACACCCCCTACGACAGCTTCAGCAACTACATCAGCGTCTCAGAGTGATGCGAGTTCTGCAACAATCGCACAAATAATTCCTCGATGACTATGAAACCCAACGACACTAATACCACCACCGCCACTTCGATGATGATTGACGACCCTTTGAGCACGGCCTCAACAATGTACACGACCACAACGACAACGACGTCGACACCGACTTTGAGTAGACACCACTATTATGGTGGCGGAAAGCCTGCTGCGAGCCCCGATGCAACTACCACCACGTTAAAGGTGGCCACCACTTCTCCTGCACTGGCCACCTCTTTCTTCCGTGGCTTCATTATTCTCACCCAACAGTCTTTTCCTTATCCATGTCAAGCAGCCCGATCTTCACCTCTATCTTTCCCAACTGCCTTTCCCATTTGTTTTGCAGCTTACTGATGAGATGAAACAAATTGCCAATGCTGTCACTGTTTATCACACTGAGCCTTGCAGGCAATGTCATCATAAGAGGTGTGGTGTACTTCTGTTGATGCACAGCTTCTCAGTTAGCTTGCCTGCATGGCGACCTCACGTGGTTGTGCAAGTGACCCAAATTCAATTCCACAGCACAGTTGACAGTGCACTTCCCTCGCTGGCAAAAACTGCCCCACTTTGAGTGCACCGAACTCTCTGTCGTAATGTCATGCGCATCGCCACTCACAGACTTAATTAGGCAAGACAGCAGCTTAGCTATTGAGTGCTTCGTGATTTGCTCGTGATATTCTGCGGGTAAGCTCTGATCACCCTCATTAGGGATCGCGGTCTAACATGACATAAAATGGCAATGGAACTCATTGATATAGTGATCAGAGACATTAATAGCATCGCAAAAGCCCTCTCATTGCATCGCAAAATGAGTTGTTTGCATTTTAATATAATCGACAGTTCCCATTTTAGGTCACTTTTGTGCTTCGAATCCTTGAGGAAACCTCAGCTGCAGTGTGCAGTCTTGCCTTGGTCACTGCTGCAATTAACTTGGAAGTGGAATGCGAGGACTCAGAACACAGCAGCCTTAATGGCGGCGTTCAAGCATTTTCATCTACCTCACAGCTTGGTGTTTTGATTGCACACAATGGCCTCAATTGAACCAATCAACTACGAGCCTTCACCTTACAGCTTGACTGTAGGACCAATGAACGGCCGGTTGCTTCAGCTCAACAGTTAGAGCGGGCAAACTAGAAGAATGTAACGTTGTGAATCCCGCATACCAAATCAGAGATCACAATGCCTAGAAGCAACAGAAAACGTGATTAGCAATCATTTGTCAAACAACCCGTGCTGTAACACAATGGTTGGCATAAGACAATCGCATTATTTTCTGTCCTTTTCACGTTAAGTACCATTGTAAAGCGGGGAATGTGGCAAGCGTGTGGCCATGATAGCATGAAAGGGGGTTCAATGGAGGCATTAATCCCTCAGCTCGTAAATTTTCACTTGCACTCACTAAGAAGTGAAGTCCGAGTGTGCGTCAATCACGCAGGCGTGTGCTGTAATTCTCTCACTGCGTACACTGCAAGTGGAGATTGAGTCTCCAAAGGCACATGAGATGGCACCTCATTTCCCGACACAATCATTCCAGCATTTAAATTTGTTTTTTGGTCCAGTAGAGCATGGCTAATGGGGAAACAGCGCATCACAAATTGTTGTAGAACCTCCACGTTGACCTTCAATTTAGCTAATGGATTGTAATTTGCAAGTCTACCTTTGTTGTCAGACACCTTTTAGTATCAAAGCCGCCCCCAAGCATATGTGCATTCAGACTTCACCAAATCGGGTACCATGGTGATAATGGCGGTGCACTCATCGTTACAAAAATAAATGATAAAGAATACACATTGAACCATTTACTACATAAAACGACAGCGAAACTTCGCTCAGAGCATTCAAATCTTGTGCCAAATTTGTGAAGTGATAACGAAGGCGACAGTCGCATTCATTGCCAGCAAATGATGCCTCCAGTCTTGTAGCATTGATAGTCTCGACAGGAGCTGCGGCCTCCTCTTCGATGTTTATTCTAGCATGCAAACGGATAATGGAAATGGACTGAAAAGTGTGCTGACATAGTGCACATTTATTAGCCAGCAACAGTGGACCGGCGCCAAGAACTCGGCAGTTAAACACTTCCCAGCACTTCCGTACCATCAGCAAAAAACAAACTGATTACAAGCTGCCAAATTTGCACTTGCATTAATGTAAAGCAAAAAGCGGACGTGATTAGGCATCGTGGTTGAGAGGAGTACTGAAAGGCACACGAGAACACCTTGGCGTTTACACTAGCAAAAGAGCAAATTAAGCCCCACCAGCCATGAAGTATCGCCATTGAAGAGCCATCTCACAAGCAGCGACGGATCAAGCAGGGAACCAACGGAATCCAACTGCACCAACAAAATGCTGTACAAATTTGGCAAGGCACACTCCAGGTGATCACACCAATGCGGTTAGACATGACAGCAGTAGTCTGCTATGTAATAAGAAGCAGACCACTTCGGATACTCGTTGGATGCTCCTGTGTAGAGCACCCATGCTATTGCGTCGACATGAGACGAAGAAAGACGGAGGAGGAGGGGAAGCCTTCACTGGTGATGAACATGGTGCCTCTCTGCAACTATCCGCGTACACTCTAGCTTAGACTGCGATATCACACTGCGCCGACTTCTCCGCTGCACACCCACTACCTGAAAATTCTTCTAACAACGTGAGTGTGAGCAGAAATAACGTGAGAGAAGCAGAAAACATAACAAAAGCATGGTTGTCCGCCTGAAGCTGCAAGGCAGGCCGCGTGATGGACCACGGGATTTACGCCACTCAGACAAAGTTTAACTGAATGTAGATGGCAAAATAGCTGTTAACAGCACTCTTTGGAAAAATCCGAATTCTCAGCGTTGAAGGGTGATTAGTGTGAATGCGGATAACTTCACTGTCATCTCAAGAATGACATTGGACATGCCCCCGATAATTCAAATTGAAATGCGGTTTGCTAATTCTGATCGTGGATGTGAAACCACTTGCCAGCTAATTACTTCCATGAAAAATGAATTTTTTAAGTCGGGAAATGCATTGCGTTGATGAATTCACTAACTTAGCGACGCATCGGTTAGCGTTGTTAGGTGAGTAGCCTGCAAAACTTTTTTGTCTTTGCAAATTTCGTGGTGCAATTTGCAATGTTATGGATGCGCAGGATCCCTCCCCGCCAGTAAGGGTCGAACGAACGAAACCACACGGTTGCAAAGGGTACGTCAGTGTAACCCTTAACTGCAAACTTACGTCACGGGCAGGATTGCCCCCTCAAAATGAGGTTTGTGCTTCTCTGAAACACTTGCAGCAAGACAATGTTAAGAATGGAAATCTACGTTAGCAAACTTGGGATGCGCAACCCCTGATCACGAATAGAAGGTCGCATGCGGATCCACCGAGGTGGATGGCGATGCCGGTTGCCAACACCCAAACAAAGATAATCACAAGCTCTCCCTCGTTCATCAGCAGAACCGCAGACTTATTATTGCAAGGGACACATTTGCAGGTAAAAACAGCCCCAACGAATGCAGTATATTGCATTGACAAGCTAAACTCAACAATTGCACGCTCTCAAGGTTGGAAATAGAAGGCATCTGCATTTCAGTTCATGAATTGCTTGACATTTGCATTATTTGTACGTGTGTGCTCAATTGGCGGTTGATGCCGCTGATTGCATGACAGTCGCATGAGTGGAAGAATTGCTTTAGCCGCAATTCTCCTTGATTTAGTCTCCTTCTCATATCAACCACCACCTGGTGGCGGAAGGACAACCGATGTTCCAGCGACTGCAGTGATGCTCTGGTTGACTTCAGACTGGTGATTGCAGCTGCGCTCAGCTCTTCTCTCACCATCGTGCTTCTTGGACAGCAACTTTGACAGGCCTCTCGACTTCCCGGTTAACGAACCTCGAACAGCAGCCCACTGAGACAATAATCAGAGCTGCAGAGATGCTGCAACCACCTCCTCGTCCAGGTTATGCAACGAAGTGTTCTTGGACACTTGGATGGTCAGCAGATTGACGCGAAGTTGCCAGCATCTCGTCAGGGCACGAGGCTGGCCACATCGGAGCTTTCAGTCAACTTGGCACCCTTTCTTCTCCTCAAGAGCATTTAAAGCAAGTGTACGACCATGTTGAGGCCACTTCATATCCTCATAGCACGGGTCCATCCCCAACTCCCACGTGTCAACCTTCAACCTCCATCGTGCACATAAAGCGTGTCTACTGCAACGAGTCGTTTCATTTGAGCGGGAGTGCTTTGCAAAGGAGATAGTTGTTGGCACCACTTAATGGGGGTGGGACGATGAGAGCTGTGCATTAGTGAGTCAGCACTCGTGTCACACCCAACCCGAGAGATTCCTGCAGATCAGCATGGAGACGGTATCTTCAGTTGTAGTGTAAATGCGTTGCAACCAATGCAGGTTGAATGATTTGCATGGGCGTAGTAGACAGGTTTGACCAATCTCGGCGCAAGCCTCTGGCAGCTAGTCCTGCTCATCCAACTACTCTCAACCAAGGAGTGATCGGTTTAGACAGCATCCTCACCCGCACAGTGGATGCATTAGCTCAATAAACGGTGGCTCCACCGTTCACAGTGACTCCAATGTCTGGGTGGTGATGGGATGGGTTGGGTTAGGTGGAATGCGTGGTTCGTCACTCTGTTGGATGTCTAGTACAACTTATATATTTGACCAACAAGCCATAATTACGAGGTAAAAAGAAATTTAACGCAGGTGATCGCCTAGATCCCTCCATAACCAGATGTTTCTTCGTAGGCCACCCATTCCACATATGCACCTTATATTCATACACTTAACAAATTTGACGGCATTTCACCTGGCAATTTACCTACATTCGCCTGTTCACATTCTGGTTATAAAAATGCGGCCAATCGGTAAGGTGACTGCGTCGAAGCTGCAAGAATGGAAAGAAGGAGGAGAGGTGCGCAGCAAAACTGCGGCTTCGTGCTGCCGCTAAGGAGCAAAAAATGCGGACGAAGTCACTCGTCAGCAGTCATTTCGGGCTTAATGTCAACTATCTCCGTCAGTGTGCAGGGTACAGAGGCGTTCCCTACTGCAATGCTTATTTTGCATTCGCAGTCAACCGAGTTGTCTCTGATTTTCGAAGATGCGCTTTTTATTATTTCCGCATTTTTAACAAAGTAGCAGAAAAAGTAGCACATCGGGAAGTGCTTGCGGCAACTAGAATGCGGCGATGCAGTGCCATTTGATTGCGAGCTTTTCGAAGGCATTAACTACAATCGAAGCTCTATTTATATGAAAGAAGAGGTGAAGACGTTGCAGGGACCGCTTGAATATCTTCGCATAGGCAATCCCTTCGCTGTCTGCAAAGAACGAATGTGAGGGACGTGGCAGAACATGATATGGGCAAAATAGACATTTCCACAGAGCACTCCTAAAAATCGCTTTGGTCGATGAGGTGTGAGTTGCATCTTGACTTCTCACTACTCTGTGCACAAGGAAGTACCTAGGACAATCAGCCACATTTGAAGCATGACTCCAACAATTAGCGGGTGGCTGTGCGGATGCGGAATGTTGCTGCAATGCCAGCAGTGGTGTGCCAACGCACGAATGCCTTCATCACTCGAGGCTAGCAGATTGAGCGTGGATGGACACCAACGACATGGGCATGAAGGTGGATGGTGAGGTTTAGGCACGTTGAGAAGAGAAGCAGTGCGTTGCTGCATTGCCACTGCACCCATGAACGGCGCGTTGGCTGTGCTTTGCGGTCTGAAACCGGAGTGCTCGAAGTTGTAGCAGCAAAGCAAATGCTAGTCGCACCTCTTCTGTTGAGGGTTCCATCAGTTCAACCCTTTTGATTGAACGGCAGCTAGCTGCTGATTAATTTATGCAACGGCAAATGATGCAGCCTCATAAAGACCGCATATGGCGTATGCAAAAATTACCATCGTGTCGATACTGCTCTTTGACTGATGCCCATCTGAACGAATTCATCCTTAGCCTGGGATTACTTATGATGCCTTTCCGGAAGTCCTGTTGAACACTTACTATAATGCGAGGAGCCTTTTGTAAGCATCATTATGGTCAAAGCGCTTGAGTTGTGCTTCGGCTTACACAACTCCACAGATGGCGTGATGGCATGGCTGGTTTTAAAATCCGTGTTGAAGTTGGTGGTGCACCTTCCCAGCTGGTAAAACTGTTTCAACCTGCCTCGATTTTATGTGCTATGATACTCGCAGATCTAAGTGGGTGAAGCGGCTGTTCAGCTAATGAGTGCATTCTGATTTGTTCTTTGTATTAACGGACAAACTGTCATCACGATTGGGATGGCTGCCTCACATGACGTAAAATGCCAATGGCACTGATCAGGAGAGCGCCCAGTGACAATCATTGCATTGATTTTAATTCTCACTTGCCTCCAGTGATTTAATTCCCCAAGAGAGCCTTAACCGCAGTGTGCAGTCCTCCTAGATGACGCCTACAATTTCATTATGGGTAGCATGCAAGAATTAACCACACAACGGCCTCAATTGAACCAATCAAGTACGAGCATCCACCTTACAGCTTGACTGCTGGACCAATGAACGGTCGATTGCTTCAGCTCAACAGTTTGAGTGGGCAAGCTGGAAGAATGTTCGGTTGTGGATCACGCACACCAAAACAGAGACCACAGTGCCCAGAAGCGACAGGAAAGCAATTAGCAGTGCTTATTGTGAAACAACTCGCATTATAACTAAATGGTCGGCCTGTGACAATCTAATTATTTGCGTTCTTTTCCTTGCTAAGTACCGTCGCCGAACGAGGAATGTAGCAAGCATGTAGACGTGGGAACAAGAATGAAGGTCCGATCATCTAATGCGGTGTAAATGCTCAGTACTTTCCACTTTACAAAAGCAGTGGTCGCATCAGTCAAATTATCACCGAAAAATGCCAATAGATCACATGAAGAACATTACACAGCTGAGGTCAGCGCATACCCACATCTGATGCCACATCAACAGTCAGAGTCGAAATCTACTGCGTATCTTGAAGCTGTCAAAGTGCAAGTGAGAGAAAACGCGCCTTGATTTAACAGCGCTTCTGAACAGTGAGATCGTTCCGCTTTTATTCAAACTGTTGACATCCTCGTGTGTGACACCCGGATGGTGGTGTGCATAGGTCTTGGCATGTGTATTTGAATCGGCGAGCATGCTTGCTGGATGGATGAGGCCTAACACTACAACTTGGTTAAATATTAGTACACTTACACAGGTATCCCCAATTCGTCGGCATATTCCCTCCTCTATGCGAATCGACACTAACTACATTGACTACCGCCACAAATTCATGATGCAACTGTTTGAGCACTGCATAAAAGCCTACACTCCTTCCGGGGAACACTTGCAAGCACACCAACCTAAATCAGGACTCATGACAGCACCGAGTTATGGTCCGCCACAATGCGTTCAAGCACGAATCCTCATTCCACATTTGCATCTCACCACCGCACTCAGAGAAGTCCAGCAGTGCTTCTAGCAGGTTTCTACGCTATCTTCTAACTTTTAGGATGCTTTGTGAACGTTGAGATGATCGAAGTAGATGGGTAGTTCACGTGGATGCAAAATATGCTCATAAAGTGTGTCTACATCCGCATTGCCTACTCTCCCATTTCTATTCTCTCCTTTTCCCAGATAAAGAAATTTACTTACTTTGTTGACATGCTTATTAATGAATCTGTCCCGGTAAGTTAGTGCAGGCAATTTCTGCTCCACCATGTCTACAAGGACTGCCTAGGATGGAACGTGAACAAATGCATGGACTTCGGTGCGAGATCCTGCCAATCATGGTAAGGCAGTGCGCCGAAATTGGTATGCACTTCACTCGACAAACTTTTTAACTATTTGCGAATCAGCTCACCAAGCATACGAATCGTCAATGATTCTAGAGCATTTGAGCCTTAAGGGGTCATTTTCTCTTCATGCATCAATTTGCATCATGCATTGTTCACAACTAGTCAAGTGGCTTCGCGTCACTCTATCACCTATGGTGGACCCGCATTGCCTTGCCGATCGTCTGTCTACAAGTGTGCATAGGTTCATGTGTTTCCATCAGTGTTGTGAAGTGTTGCCTTTTTCACGAACATTTCCTTTGATCTGCCGAATTTTTTAAGGACAGGAAGAGAAGGTTTCAAGAATGCAGCGTATGGAGCACCATTCGAGGGGAAGGCTGCGGTTGAATTCATTCACTCTTCAGAGCTTCACACGAGCACCTGGTGCCTGATCAGTAGCACCATCTTGATCAGGGAGAGCAGCGCACTGGTGCATCGGCATCTAAAGCACTCTCAGGGAAACTTGGATGCTCGCATTGGTGTTATGCCTCACTTCACAAACTGATCTACTTGTCTATGTGCAAAGGACGGGAAAGATGTTTATGCAACGCTGATCGACGCACCAGGAATAGGATACAATGGTGCCGCTAATTGGATGATTTTTTGCCCAGGACAAAGGCATGAATGCGCTCCTGCCACATGTGACAGGAATAGGGAAAACACAAATTTCAAAAAGCATCACGACAGCTTGTAGTGGATGGTAGAAATAAAACGGTGGCAAGAGGACCACCGAACACGATTGTTTTTGTATCGCCTGCTTTCGCCGTTCCTCTCTTTGCCACCCGATTTATCTTACGCATTTCCTTTTCGTCAATGTTGGACACCTGCTGTCCGTGATGGAGAACTCAACATCTTCTCTCAATTCGCCATCATCTAATGGAGGACAAGAAATAATTTGCCACGTCTGGAGTCTAGTGCCCCATCAGTGGGGAAGGGGGTGAGCTGCTGCGGCTCACTGCCTGGGGCTCTGTATCCCTCCACAGGCAGTCCTTATATTTATTCAGTCTGTTTCCACGACGTTTGAAGGATTACAGTGGAGTGATTCGTTGGCTGATGGTTTCCAACTGACTTTTGGGATTAGTCGCGAATAACGACGAAGTCCCTCTCCATCCCCATGAGAGACATCTATCGCGTTGGACCAAATGGAGAAATGCCAAAGCTGCAGCCCAGAGATGGTGTGCCTACACTTCTGTTTGTAAGCTACTGAAGCACCTCTGGCATCTCCAGACTTACTTGGAGGCCAAGGAAAGCGAATTAATAGAAAGTGAAATTCATCAAAGCTGCTTGCATGTTCCAACAGATCAATTCGCCAGGCGACTGCAATTTGACCACTCGAGGTGTTCGTTAGTGGTAACAAGTGAAGTGTGGCAGCAACAGATACATTGATGAGTACCTCAGGTCACAACTAAACGATTCCTCCACGTAAACATGTAAATTCACCATCTTCAATGACAGCCTTGAAGAATCCTTGTGTGTACGACAGGAATGCAGGGGGAACAGATGCTAATGAACGAAGAAATCAGTGTGATAGCGGGTTTTGTTGGTTCTAATCCATGTACAGGCATCAGCTCAACTCATGCTACCCAAATTGCAGCCTTCATGCAGCTGAGGCAAACCGTTTCCCTCTACGATGCTATGGCATGCATACTTGCCTCAATGAGAAACACAGAAATGCACTACCCGACAGGGGTTGGAAATCAGACTGAAGCAAATGTTGGCCGTGATAACTCAACACTTGTTGCTGACAAGGTGGTGTAAGATAAAGTTGCAGATACTCCCATGGCACCCCAAGGCTACTGATTGCCGACAGCGACATAGGCAAATGCCAGGCATACAAGCACAATGGCAACTGATTTTACATTTTGCTTAGTTAGTTGGGATGCCATGAATAAGTGAATTCTTCATTCACACACTCCCAGTCACAGGCCCGTGACTGCATGTCCACAACACAACCTGGGCAGGCCTTGTAGATATGGTGGAGCATAAACCCCACGAATCATCTCAGTGGCACAAACCAATTAACAGGCATGTTAACAAAGTTAGCCACCTTCTTTTAGTGCAGTCAGTAAGGTTGGTGCAGCATGCAAAAAGGACAGAATGACCATTTGGAAGCACACAGTGTAGCTTTGGACACACCTCACAAGCAACTTTCACATCCACATGCACTGCCTCCAACTTCAAGCGCCTCACCACACCACAGGAAAATGAAAAACAAAATCAGATCCGCTACCTTTCCACTTTGTCCCACTACACTTACAATTGGCGTGCATTAACTCCTACGCCTTTAGTCACAATAAATAGGGGCAGGAGACTGACTCCTCCAATTGTGAAACCATTCGAGCTGAGATGAAGTGCGTCACTGAGCTCCTCCTAGTTGCGCTAGCAATCGCTGTGACCGCACAGAAAATGAACATGGATATCCTGGTTGTGATAATGGCAATGTTAATCAAGAAACAATGGAAATAATAACGCTGAGGGGGGAAAAGGCAATGGGGGTGATGCTACAACCTGTGCCCCCGCCAAACCCACCACAACGTCCAAGATGTCCGTCCTATCACCCGCTTTCGCTGTCGCTCTCTTGGCAGTCCTCCTTCGTCTCAGTCATTAACTTCTCTCCTAAGCAACAATGCCAACCGCCTTCTTCTCTACTAGCTAATCCAGCACCTCTTATCTTCTCTCTTACGGTTTGATGCTCGCATGCTCTGCCCATTACAGACGACATTTAATAAACTTGATATCATCCAAGAGTTATCTGAGCCTACTGTGGGAAGAAAATCATGAAACAGAATAACCAGTACCACCAATCAATGGCTTCTTCCAAGTTGACGGAACTGTAAAATCCTTTCTTTCGACTAAACTAAAGTGCAGAAATACAAATGCAATTGGTTTTGACCTTCGCCTCATTTTGCTGCACCTGTGTGGCCGAACCAGTGGTTCACTGCGCAGGCAATGGATGCAATTCCACAAGTCAGTCAATGGTCAATCAAATATTAATTTGTGACAGCGCATTTCTTTGGTCTCGGCGGACAATCTCGCATCATCTTTTCTTAAATTTAATGCCTGACACATCGCGAACTAGGGAAGGCCGATGACGATGGCGGCGAGCAATTTGGCGGCAAGTTGTGACCCTTCCTTCTCCTAGATTCGAATCATAAACTCATCAGGCTGGGTGTAAACCCACGACAGCCCCGAGTCATGAACACCTATTTACGTAGTTCAGCGAGCGCCAGTGATGACAAATGGTATGAATGAGTCCAGTTTTGGTGCATTTAAGCCTTTGTGGATCATGTGCTCTTCGCCTTCTAGTTATGCATTTTAGGCGGAGTAACTGTGCTGTTCCATCTCTCTCCACTTCATGAACACTTGGCGGGTTGAGCTGAGAATGACAGAAATGCCATCTAAGCTGACGTTAGGAAGTCGGTGTAAATCTTTTGCTTGGATCGAGTTAACTCCTTGAGAATGCTTGTGATTGAAAAAGAACGATTGACAGAAGTGGCACCTCCAACTTGTGCTGGTCTCTAGCAGGGCCTACGCAAGTTGTTTCATGCATCAACTACAGGTGATCAAGTGCCATTCACTTAGTCTGTCAACTTCGATGCACGCACATTTCCTTGTCAAGCGCCTGCCCATATCTACGTACTTCTTTGTACTCTTTCACCTGCTTCGACCGGTAAAATGTGGACGAAACTCTGCACTCCATGAAGGGTCGTTCCGGAAGCATTAGCGTATCAGCGTCGCAAAGAATCTCATGTGAGTTAGGAAGCTTACTTTGGCTTCATCATACATTCCCACACATTGGTCTACTAGTCTGCAGGCGCACGACAAGGAAGATGTTTCTGGATGTTAATTGCCACGTTGTTAATCGGCAAAAGAGGCGATGCTGGTTGGATGGTGGAGAGCACATCCACGTGCACTGTCTATCTTCTTCTTAGTCTCATGGAAATGAAGAAGACAGTCCACCCAGCTAACCTCATGCTTTGCCCTGCGCCACACTTACAAGTACTGTCCCATAAAGCTGACAGGTACTGAAGAATTCGAGCCTGGTGTTTGGCATTGTGGAGGCATCCGGGTTTAAGTAGGCATGGGTCGCAACATACATGACACACGCCGCAAACCCTAACGCTTGGTTTCTCCTCTCATTGCGTCTGCGAGATGAGCGTTTGGTAAGGGCTCCCACCCACCTGCTTGACAAGGTGAACATGGATTCATGGCAGTGTGTGCTATGACCTGCACAATAGTTACTCCACACATATGCTTCAGCAGGCTAATGTGGACACAAACCGCTTCCACGTAGCTGGCATTCCCGTTACGAGGATGGCATTTTTGAGAGTCACATCGGATGCTGAACATGAGTGAGGAAGTTTAGTTTTAATGGCCACGCATGGACAATCAGGATAGGAGACATAAAATGGCAGTCGAAGGCTCTAGTTTTTGGATCTTTTCATGCTTGGAGACTCACACTACCAACTGAATAGAGAAGACAACCTTCAGTGTGCTACTGACTGCCATATAGTTTCTGTGCTGACAACTAGGCTGATCCCTAATCACTTATGCCAATGCAATTTATACATTGATCGACCACTCCGTGTGTGCATATCAAATGCGTCAATCCCGCGAGTCCGCCGTCGCCTTGATGGATCGTGAAAAACGACATGTCAAAGCTAGAGTGCTCAATCTTGGAGGTGTATTTTTTAACACCTCGCATTCTCATGAGCGATGGCACTCACTTGGGTACGGATGATGCCCTGCATGGGAGGATTCTTTGCCGACCACGTGCATGGTCGCTTTGCATGAGGTGTTGAGAAGGCAATGTCTAACAAGCAATTTTACTCAAATAGCAGGGCGTGTTTTTATAACTGGTTATTGCAAATTGTACTGTGATCAAAACTGGACTGCTGAACGTTTGGTGTAGTAAGATGTGCGGCTAGACATAACCAGGATACATCGAAGCCCCTATTGCGCCTTCCAAATTCTTTCTGTACTTTGTTTGAGAATTGCTAAATTGCTCACACTCACGTTGTTAGAAGAATTTTCAGGTAGTGGGTGTGCAGCGGAGAAGTCGGCGCGGTGTTATATCGCAGTCTAAGCTAGAGTGTACGCGGATAGTTGCAGAGAGGCACCATGTTCATCACCAGTGAAGGCTTCCCCTCCTCCTCCGTCTTTCTTCGTCTCATGTCGACGCAATAGCATGGGTGCTCTACACAGGAGCATCCAACGAGTATCCGAAGTGGTCTGCTTCTTATTACATAGCAGACTACTGCTGTCATTTCTAACCGCATTGGTGTGCTCACCTGGAGTGTGCCTTGCCAAATTTGTACAGCATTTTGTTGGTGCAGTTGGATTCCGTTGGTTCCCCGACTGATCCGTCGCTGCTTGTGAGATGGCTCTTCAATGGCGATACTTCATGGCTGGTGGGGCTTAATTTGCTCTTTTGCTAGTGTAAACGCCAAGGTGTTCTCGTGTGCCTTTCAGTACTCCTCTCAACCACGATGCCTAATCAAGTCCGCTTTTTGCTTTACATTAATGCAAGTGCAAATTTGGCAGCTTGTAATCAGTTTGTTTTTTGCTGATGGTACGGAAGTGCTGGGAAGTGTTTAACTGCCGAGTTCTTGGCGCCGGTCCACTGTTGCTGGCTAATAAATGTGCACTATGTCAGCACACTTTTCAGTCCATTTCCATTATCCGTTTGCATGCTAGAATAAACATCGAAGAGGAGGCCGCAGCTCCTGTCGAGACTATCAATGCTACAAGACTGGAGGGATCATTTGCTGGCAATGAATGCGGCTGTCGCCTTCGTTATCACTTCACAACTTTGGCACAAGATTTGATTGCTCTGAGCGAAGTTTCGCTGTCGTTTTATGTAGTAACTGGTTCAATATGTATTCTTTATCATTTATTTTTGTAATGATGAGTGCACCGCCACTATCACCATGGTACCCGATTTGGTGAAGTCTGAATGCACATATGCTTGGGGGCGGCTTTGATACTAAAAGGTGTCTGGCAACAAAGGTAGACTTGCAAATTACACTCCATTAGCTAAATTGAAGGTCAACGTGGAGGTTCTACAACAATTTGTGATGCGCTGTTTCCCTATTAGTCACACGCCACTGGACCAAAAAACACAGAAATGCTGGAATGATTGTGTCGGGAAATGAGGTGCCATCTCATGTGCCTTTGGAGACTCAATCTCCACTTGCAGTGTACGCAGTGAAAGAATTACAGCACACGCCTGCGTGATTGACGCACACTCGGACTTCACTTCTTGGTGAGTGCAAGTGAAAATTTACGAGCTGAGGGATTAATGCCTCCATTGAACCCCCTTTCATGCTATCATGGCCACACGCTTGCCACATTCCCCGCTTTACAGCACGGGTTGTTTGACAAATGATTGCTAATCACGTTTTCTGTTGCTTCTAGGCATTGTGATCTCTGATTTGGTATGCGGGATTCACAACGTTACATTCTTCTAGTTTGCCCGCTCTAACTGTTGAGCTGAAGCAATCGGCCGTTCATTGGTCCTACAGTCAAGCCGTAAGGTGAATGCTCGTAGTTGATTGGTTCAATTGAGGCCATTGTGTGCAATCAAAACACCAAGCTGTGAGGTAGATGAAAATGCTTGAACACCGCCATTAAGGCTGCTGTGTTCTGAGTCCTCGCATTCCACTTCCAAGTTAATTGCAGCAGTGACCAAGGCAAGACTGCACACTGCAGCTGAGGTTTCCTCAAGGATTCGAAGCACAAAAGTGACCTAAAATGGGAACTGTCGATTATGTTAAAATGTAAACACCTCATTTTGCGATGCAATGAGAGGGCTTTTGCGATGCTATTAATGTCTTTGATCACTATATCAATGAGTCCCATTGCCAATATATGTCATGTTAGACCGAGATCCCTCATGAGTGTGATCAGAGCTTACCCGCAGAATATCACGAGCAAATCACGAAGCACTCAATAGCTAAGCTGCTGTCTTGCCTACTTAAGTCTGTGAGTGGCGATGCGCATGACATTACGACAGAGAGTTCGGTGTACTCAAAGTGGGGTAGTTTTTGCCAGCGAGGGAAGTGCACTGTCAACTGTGCCGTGGACTTCAATTTGGATCACTGGAACAGCCACGTGAGGTCGCCATGCAGGCAAGCTAACTGAGAAGCTCTGCATCAACAGAGGTACGCCACACCTCCCCTTATGATGACATTGACTGCAAGGCTCAGTGTGATAAACAGTGACAGCATTGGCAATTCGTTTCATCTCATCAGTAAGCTGCAAAACAAATGGGAAAGGCAGTTGAGAAAGATAGAGGTGAAGATCGGGCTGCTTGACATGGATAAGGAAAAGACTGTTGGGTGAGAATAATGAAGCCACGGAAGAAAGAGGTGGCCAGTGCAGGAGAAGTGGTGGCCACCTTTAACGTGGTGGTAGTTGCATCGGGGCTCGCAGCAGGCTTTCCGCCACCATAATAGTGGTGTCTACTCAAAGTCGGTGTCGACGTCGTTGTCGTTGTGGTCGTGTTCATTGTTGAGGCCGTGCTCAAAGGGTCGTCAATCATAATCGAAGTGGCGGTGGTGGTATTAGTGTCGTTGGGTTTCATAGTCATCGAGGAATTATTTGTGCGATTGTTGCAGAACTCGCATCACTCTGAGACGCTGATGTAGTTGCTGAAGCTGTCGTAGGGGGTGTGGCTGATGTTGGGCTGGACGACTCACTGCTATTGACTGCAATGTCTGCCAGGCGATTAAAGAAATTTTAGTGGATGGAAAAGGAGTCCAGTGATGCTCTATCTCGTGCAACCCAGTTGACTTAAGTCTTCTCCGCCTTCTTTTCCTATGTATTGTGGTCGCAGCCATCGGTGCTAGGCACAGTGGTGGTGAGTGGTGGATTATAGACAAGCAGATACGACTTACTTGTCATTTGCCCTCAACGTGGGAGAACAGTGCGTCGGTCCAGCGTATGTAAGCATTGTGATGGACCACTAACCCTCACCTATCACCAACCCAACCAGCCACTCTTTCTCCACCATCCCACAGAGCGACAGCCATTGTGCGATAGTAACTTCCTCGAAATACACCCTCGGATGGGCAGAAGGATGCATGAAGCTGCATTAGGAGGCAAGATAAGTCCTCCAGGTTGTCTGTGCAACCATGGCTTGACTGTTTATTATGCTTTGAAGGCAACTCTCATTAAAGTTTCCACCCTTTCCATCCGGTAGGCGATTTTAATCACTAAGACTTAGACCTTTCTGCCAGAGCCTTCGACTTCCATCTTCTTTGGACATGAGCAATTAACTAAATCTCATTGACTATCGCTTACTTTGTAGCACACAAAGAAATTCATGGCGAATTAAAGGAGGCCTTAGGATGCGTGAAGGTCAAAAAGGCAAGATTTGTGGTGTGTCTACACTTCTGTTTATAAGCTACTGAAGCAACTGTGGCATCTCTAGACTTACTCGGAGGCCAAGGAAAGCGCAGTAGCATAACGAAACATACGAATTAAAAGAAAGTGAAATCCATCAAAGCTGCTTGCATGTTCCCACAGATCAATTCGCCAGGCGACTGCAATTTGACCACTCGAGGTGTTCGTTAGTGGTAACAAGTGAAGTGTGGCAGCAACGGATACATTGATGAGTCCCTCAGGTCAGAACTAAACGATTCCTCCACGTAAAAATGTAAATTCACCATCTTCAGTGACAGCCTTGAAGAATCCTTGTGTAAACGACACAAATACAGGGAGAACAGATGCTAATGAACGAAGAAATCAGTGTGAGAGCGGGTTTTGTTGGTTCTAATCCATGTACAGGCATCAGCTCAACTCATGCTACCCAAATTGCAGCCTTCATGCAGCTGAGGCCACCCATTTCCCTCTACGATGCAATGGCATGCATATTTGCCTCAATAAGAACCACAGAAATGCACTACCCGACAGAGGTTGGAAATCAGACTGAAGCAAATGTTAGCCGTGATAACTCAACACCTGTTGTTGACAAGGTGGTGTAATATAAAGTTGCAGATACTGCCATGGCATCACAAGACTACTAATTGCCGACAGCGACATAGGCAAATGCCAGGCATACAAGCACAATGGCAACTGATTTTACATTTTGCTTAGTTAGTTGGGATGCCATGAATAAGTGAATTCTTCATTCACACACTCTTAGTCACAGGCCCGTGACTGCATGTCCACAACACAACCTGGGGAGGCCTTGTAGATATGGTGGAGCATAAACCCCACGAATCATCTCAGTACGACAAACCAATTAACAGGCATGTTAACAAAGTTAGCCACCTTCTGTTAGTGCAGTCAGTAAGGTTGGTGCAGCATGCAAAAAGGACAGAGTGACCATTTGGAAGCACACAGTGTAGCTTTGGACACACCTCACAAGCAACTTTCACATCCACATGCACTGCCTCCAACTTCAAGCGCCTCACCACACCACAGGAAAATGAAAAACAAAATCAAATCTGCTACCTTTTTACTTTGTCCACTACACTTACAATTGGCGTGCATTAACTCCCACGCCTTAGGTCACAATAAATAGGGGCAGGCGACTGACTCCTTCAATTGTGAAACCATTCGAGCTGAGATGAAGTGCGTCACTGAGCTCCTTCTAGTTGCGCTTGCAATCGCTGTGACCGCACAGGAAAATGAACATGGATATTGGAAAGTTGAAGTGGACCGCCCACATTTGTTGGGAAACGCTAAAGCCAAATATTCGGTAATGATCCCAACGGCTTTGAGCACGCAGTAGAATTGATCGGCAGCGGCAAGACTGCCGAACCCGGAGCTGATGTCATGGCCTTACAGGTCAATCCACCCGTCCAGGGCGGTTCGACCACCTCAAGTGTCAGGCAGTGGTTACAGGTGAAATACAACAGTAACAAATCTACTGATGAGGCAGGCTCATCACAATGAACGATTTCGCGATGTGAAACTGCAGTTCACGCATTCCATGAATGATGTCCAGTGATGATCTTGACGGATTGCTGCTTCGCACACCACAAAATCAGAAAGGACATGTGAAAAGGACTTAAGGAATCAGTGTTAAACTTGCTTGGGAATACAAATGCGCTTGTTTAGTGAAAAAGTAGTCAGGTTTTCAGTGAGTGTTCACGAGTGCCCACGAGTTTTCGGCGCTGACAGAGGCTAGCGTGAGGAAACCACAACAACGCCATTGGTAATGGGTTTTGCATTTTGCTTAGCTGGTTGGCATGAGATGAATTAAAGAACTCTTCATCCCCACTATCATGATCATAGTCCCATGAATGCGCGTTTGTGACTAAATCTGGACATTCCTTGTAAGCACACAGAGGTAGAGATTCCACAATTCGTCTAAATGTGATGGATGCACGGACAAACATGTCGAGAGGTAAGTCAGCTCCTCCTATCATTTTCTTAGCCCGTCAGTGAGATCGGTGCAGTATGTGAAAACAACAACGTGAAAGTGCACAAAGTAGCTTTGGATCCACTCCACTAGTACCTCTCACATCCACTCGCGCTGCCTATCTACTTCGAGTGTCACACCACGCCCTGAGGATTCGAATGAGAGTTTGCCACGTGATGTGGTGGCAGTCATTCGCATGAGAATGAAGAAGACATTCAAATCAGCTATCATTTCGCTTTGTCATGCCTCACCTACAAGTGTTGTCCTCAAAGTGATGGTTGGTGGGAGTCAGTGCCCACGCGTTAACTCCCACAACTGCAGGCACAATAAATGAGGGCAAGATGCTAGCTAGCTCAGATGTTTGTGAATTAATTCGATCTGCGATGAAGTACATCACTGCCCTCCTCCCAGTTGTGCTGGCGATTGCTGTGAAAGCAAATGGCAATGAAGAGGATAATTACAATGAACACTGTGAGAAACTTTATGGCGATAATGAAGAACATAAAGAATATGATTGCGGGAACTAAAATGAAGGAAAAAGCTACGGTGGAAGCTGGAGGTGATGGTCAAAACGCCGAAAAAGGCGCAAGTGACAAAATTGGAGCTAAAAACAATGCATGCCCGGAGAAGAAGACAACGGTGAAAGCTAGAAGTGATAATGAAAAGACGAAAATGGTGCAAAAATGAAAGTGTGGATAGAAATGACGCTGATGCGGGGAATAAGAACGGCGGTGGTGGTAATGCAAAAGCCGATAACCCCGCCAAAACCACCACCGCCACCACCACCACGTCTAAGACGGCCGCCGTATCGCCTGCTTTCACCGTCCCTCTCATAGTCGCCCTCCTTCTCCTCACACATTGACTTCCCCTTGTCTTTCAAAATCGAAAACTTTTCATTTATGCTAGTTAGTAGTTTCCTAACCACCTATCATTTGCTTGCTCCGCACCTTGGCCATAAAATCAAACAAATTAATTTAATTTGCGATTTATGCATTGCAGCAGTGGGAGGTGAGTGAGGTCACGCAGTCCGCTGAATGCCGTCTGTGTTCTCTCCTATGCGATGGAAGTTTTCGTGTTTGTTCGCTTCTTCTTCTTCTTCTTCCCATGACTTAATAACCGGAGAAGTGCTTCATTATTTTAGAGTGGAATACCGATGAAAATTGCAGAGATCTAGACAGCAGTTCTAAGTCGGAGGCATCATCCACACGGACTTGACGCATTGCTCGCGGCCGCAAAGAAGACAAGCCTTATGGCAGTTAATCGCCATATTAATGCATTTTTACATTGTGATAAGTTTCTGCCCTGGTTAAAGTCGAGCTAACTGATGATTGTGGCAGTGGTTAGGTCACTGGTGGCAAATCTGAAGCAGCGTTGACACAGGCCAGGGAAATGCATGGGAGACTAGCAGTAATATGTGGGTCTAAGGCTGTCTAGAAGGTTGACGAATATGGACAAAGCAGGAATGGTTTTGCTGACGATGATCGTGCCAATCTCTGCAAAGAAAGCCAAGCCACTCTCCATAATGTCAAAGAAATCTCTAGTACTTTTCCAACTTCGTAGGACGCCGATCCACTGATACTCATCGCAGTGTGACTGGCGCATTGGGTAAGTGCCACAACAAAGTGCGTTGGCATCTCCTACATTGCCTACCGCCTCAATTAAACCATCACAGTTGGAGAGTCATGGAGTCACATGGTGTAGGTATGCAGGTTAGCCTTGAACTGTCACAGCTAGAGTGCTTAATCTCAGAGAGTATTTTTTGACCGCCCTGATGCACATGAGCGACGGCACTGTCTTGGGTGAGGATGATAGCTCGCATGAGAGGATTCTTTGCCAACCACCTGCATGGTGACTTTGCATGGCGTGTTGGGAAGGCAATGGGTAACAACTAATTTTACTAAATATCGGTGCAAGATTTTGTGTTTAGTTACTGCGAAGGGCCAGCGACTAGAACTGGAATTCTAAAAGTTTGGTGCAGTAAGACGTGCAGCTAGACACCATCGAGATACATGGAAGCACTCTTTTACGCCTTCCAAACTCTTGCTTTAAATTGTTCGCGAATTACTCAAATGGAAGTGTACTGGTGCAGCAGATCATGCTTTGAACGTGGTATAGCTGCGCATGTTAAACTAACTCGCCTTGGGTATGGGGTGTGGAGCTAAATCGCTGTTGCCATGTTCCCACGACCGTTTGCGTTGAGGCGATTGTGAAAGCATTGCAGAGATCAGAGTGAGGAATGGGTTCCAGTTGCTCAATATGTGCAAAATGGCAAATGCGAAAGTGAAAATAGACGGACGAATGGCACGCACCACTGGCATTCCTGTGTAGTCTGAGGTGTGGAAAGAGTGGAATCACGATGCAGTAACTACTGGTACGCGTTAGTAGTGTCACACCTCCATTAGCCTCGGAAACTAAGCTGGCCTGAGCAAAAGGATGAGCCAATGAACATGCTTGCCACTGAATGACTGCCACAGCTTAATTGCATGTCTATGCATCCTTATCAAGACCAATGTGTCTTCCTGCGTACGATCTCACTGCAACAAGCACGATGCGTTCCTCCGTCCATTAACTGCGACCTACAAACTGTTGTGAAATTTGAGCTGATTAGATGGCGTGGTTAAACCAAACAACCCGTCAGTCTAAAGTCTGTGCGTTGGTGATTGCAAGTGCTTTTGAAATTAGCGCTGTCCAAAAGCGTTAACAACGACAAGAAGTAAGATGCATAAGAATTGCGTCCACTGGTTGAACAATGTCTCCCTCAACTTAAATGCAACGCATTCTAATCAATGAGTTTTGTACACAACGACAAGATGGAGGTTGTAGCTGCTACACACAGCTGTCGCACAGAGGCTGTGGTGACAACATGGAAGTTGTGGTGACGATATTCACAAGGAAACTTTGTCGCAGTGCCGCTGCTGCTACTGATGTTCCCACTTCGGCTCACCTCTCATCTCGTGGTTGACAAAAAATTGTGATGTCTGGTTACTGCAATTCTTGAGGAACTTGGCGGCGCCGTCGCACAACACATCACTGCCGTCTTCGTAGTCGGGGCGATGACGACGTCGGTGGTAAGAGCTCCTGTTGAAGCTGACGAATTGAAGCCACTAGCGTTGTAGATTAATGAAGTGCAGTCTTCCAAAATTCATGTGGAGTAGAATGGTCGCACATCTATTTGGGTCGTCGACTCCTTTTTACTGCGGCTGTGTTGGTGGACGGCGATGGAGCCGGTGGTCAGTGGTCACCTCAAGCTGGCATGGAAAATGACCAGTCAGTGGTCATTTAAGGCGCCCGATGTCACACTCGGATATTAATGTCTACTACATAATTTCCTTCAGTGAAGATGGCGATGCGAATTTCGCCTACGCTTATTTCACTTCTGTGCGCAGGATTGTCTGCGGGGTGGTCGGTGTTCGACTGAATGTAGCCTTTCTTGCCCCCACAAAACAAAATGGCATTGCGTGTTGAGGGTTGACAGAATGAACAGCGGCTTCATCTTTGGTTGTCTGCCACAAATCATTCCATAGCGGATCAATGGCCATGCAGCCTTGCTAGTGAGCCAGTCATTCCAGGTGGTACCACATGCCTTTATTCTGCCCTTTTTGCCATAGACGCGATATGTTTGTCTTGACCTAAAGCGACCGCCACACATTCGATAGCATTTGGGATCACAGCCATGGAGAAGCAAACCGGCGAAGCAATGCGACGATAAGCGCTCATCCAATGCGCAGTCTTGAGGTGTGTCAGCGCAACTGGTACTACTAAGAGAGTGGAACTGCACCTACCGTTGGACTGAGTTATGCATGAAACATTCTACGACGGAGTGATGCTTCCTTAACATGGCCTCCACCAAATCGTAAGCATTGCAGTTGGCTGAATTTGCAAACGGAGCTCTCATTACTATCACATACGTCCTAAGTCCAGACTGCACTAACTGGTGCCTTAATGTTGACTTTATCCACGTCTTCCGAAGCACGGGTCTCTTCCACATGTCCAGCCAAATGTTTGGTTCGAGTTGCATCTGCGGCGCTGCATTGAATGCGCTTGGCATTGTTACCGTAGGATGTGTAGCACACATCGTATCTATTCTCAAGTGAAGAAGATAACCAATCCCAGCGACATCGGGTGAATACACTTCATAATTTGGTGGGCGGTCGCTGGACACACATGATGGTAGCATGGGCACCGCACTGTCAAGCCACAACCCTGCTGTCGCTGATATCATTTAGGAGGTCTGAGCACAATAGCAGCGGCAGCCAACACAATTGATAAAAGCCAACAGTCTGAACGATGAATGAAATTGGAAATGGGGAAATGGTTGCTTCGATTACAGACATAATTGGCAATTACTTAAATGCACGAGACTCAGGCCGCCCATTGGTTGCCTCTTCTAACCGCAGCTGACGCTTCCCTTACCCTTGACAGTGAGTCTGCACTGGCGTGTAGTAAGCCGACGTCGTCTTTAGGTAGCTGAGCCCACTACGCTACCTGGACAGTATTCTCTAGCTGATGCTGCTCGTGCTGTGCCACGGTGCGGTGTCAAAGGTGGATTTTGCAAAAGTCCAGTACGTAGGCCGTCGATCGACTCCTTTTCCCCTATTTAGAATTGATCGATGCATCAGCACTGATCCAAATTAATCAGCATTGGCATAGACACTGTCGGTGTTGCATAAAACATGCGGCTTTGTTGTTGCTACCATCACCGTCGACACTGAACTCCGAAAACAACTCGAATATAGAAGGTGTTTATGTTAGGCAACACATTGAGAAGCAAGTAAAAAGCGTCAGCGGGGGCTGTCACATGTTTAGTGTCATGCAGTCGTCAAGCGCATTTGATGGCCAGTTCTTCAAGTGGGTGCTTCACAAAAGCGCCACTGCCAACAGCGATGTCAATATGGCTAAAAGGCAAGGAAAAGGGCATTACCGATGAATACAAAAACGAACGGATGGAGACCCACCACGTAAACCGGTGGAAGAGTGCATTTTAATTCACTGGATTGGGCTGGCTCAAAGTCGAGGTAAGGAATACATGTCGACAAGAACAATTGCGATTATGGGCTTAACTACAAGAACGGGGTGTCTACATGATGGAGCAGTGACGAGTCTCCCATTGTACAGCCCTTCAGGCCGATGCGTCTCGACAATGCAGACGAATGCCTTACCTTGGAGAAGGAGCGTCGCTGTGGCACCTGTGAGATGCAAATAGGTAGAGTGGGTAACTCAACCGAGTGTGCTCGGACGAATGGGTCGGTGTGTTGAGGTTAAGTGAAAAGGAATCGGTGCATCTACTCACCGGAGGAGGTCGTCGCTGTTTGAGTCAATGAAGAGAAAATCGTGTCAAAGCAGGTGAATGCATGCATCAGGTAGGAAAATAAGCAAGTGATACTATTGCTCACGATAAGGCGGCTTCATCCAGACAGTTGAAGTTGTTCTGCGGTTGGGGAGAGAATGTGCAGGAGGATTTGTGGCAGCTGACGTGTCTGGGTGGGAAAAGAGGGCGCAATGTGGTGGACAAAAGCAGAAGTATCATTTCATGCACGGCTTTTTTTGACTAACGAAACACTTTCCAAATTCACTCACTGAAGCAGCATTTGTGCTGAACTATCAGGAGTAAAGAGGTGAAGTAGGTGTTCTGTGGCGTGGGGTATAATATCTCACAACATCTAGGAAGAATACAATTGGACTTCAGCTAGTGTCGGGAAAAGTTCCACCCCAAGAGGATGTCGAGGCTGCAGAAGGCAGACATGTGTCGTTGAAGAAAGACAGAAGTGTGGTGCATGACATGAGATAACGAAACATCCCAGCAACTGCACACAAATCAGTTCCTTTAAGGCGTCAAGAACTCCCAGTTTTGGGTGTATCGCCGTTGCAAAACATGTCCAGTTGGAGGTAGTCGAATTGGCTCAGGGGAAACAGTGGCTAAGCTGCTACACCTACACATCTGCCTCACGTAACGCCGTAAACGTGGCAATTAGAGGTCCAGCCTTTGCGAGGTGGGAAAGTGGCGTCCAAGTGGCTGCCTCTCGCCCACGGCGCTTTAAGGTGATACAGTTCGGACTGATCGTGTGGTCGTTTTGCTAGTCAAAACCTACGAAGAGGATTGCAGGCCGGTTCGGTTTGTCGTACAATCCCCTCCGCGCATCGACATGACTGTAATGGGACAAAGGGTGCGAAACGCAGTTTGCTGAAGCAGCAATTTAAGTTCCCAGGACTAGGAATGGTGTTCAGCCGAAAAAATTCACATGTAACACAAATTTGTCCGTGGGAAGGAAACCTGGCTACGCACGATTGTAAAGAAGCAAAAGGACTTAGAGGCATAAATTTGCAAAAGCATGCAAAGCCTGGAAGCGTTGGGAGGTGCGCCTCGAAGGAAGGGCTACGTGCCGTTTGCAGTGTGCGTTCCAATCCGGTGCGTGAAGCTGGCTCAAATTCGAGGTGAGAAATGGATGAAGGGACAGTAAGTTATGGCAAATATTGTGAGGACGTGAATAAACGGGAATATGCGCTTAGCTAGAAGCATGTGGTGTCCACGTGATGGAGCAGTGACGAGTCTCCCATTGTACAGCCCTTCAGGCCGATGCGTCTCGACAATGCAGACGAATGCCTTACCTTGGAGAAGGAGCGTCGCTGTGGCACCTGTGAGATGCAAATAGGCAGAGTGGGTAACTCAACCGAGTGTGCTCGGACGAATGGGTCGGTGTGTTGAGGTTAAGTTAAAAGGAATCAGTGCATCTACTCACCGGAGGAGGTCGTCGCTGTTTGAGTCAATGAAGAGAAAATCGTGTCAAAGCAGGTGAATGCATGCACTGTTTGCTAAAGCAGCACTTCCGGCTCTTAGGCTAAGGATGATGGTCAGCCGAAAGAAATGTACGTGCAACACAAATTTTTCCGTGGGAGGGAGACCTGGCTACGCACGATTGCAAAGCAGCAGCAAAAGGAATTTAGGCATAAATTTGCAAAAGTATGTAATGCCGGGGAGCGATGGGAAGTGCGCCTTAAAAGAGGTGCTACGTGCAGTTGCTAGTGAGTGACTTCTGCTGATAGCTTTGAATTACATGAAATGCGCAGCATTTCCATTCACTCACCAGTTTTGCCCTGGTAAGCTAAAAGTAATGTCAAGCGATGCATTAGACAAATCAACCAAAATTGCTTTAGCTGCTCCAAAGTGCGGACAAGTGCTTCTAGATGTGCTAAACAATGCGAAATCATCTCCTCACAAACAGACACGTTGCATTCATGGTGGAACACACTGCCGGAGCAATGAGAGGCCTTCAGTGCAAAGGATGTGATGCTGTCTGACTACTGTATAACAGACATGCCTTCCTACTTACCGTCACACGCCGCGATTTCTGGCGATTCACCTAAAGCAACACAACACTTTCAGTCGCCTACTGAGAACTTGTGCTGCCAAAGCCTGCCTACAGCTCAAGTCATCAGGGCAGTGCTCAACGCACATCCTTCCCAGCTTGAAGCATTACCATTCAAGGTGCTGCAATTGACAAGAGGACAGTGCAGACACTCACTCACCTCCTTGCTCCCAATCAACAGTCACAATAAGTGGTGTTCTGCTTCCCCTCCAAGAAATTGTTGTATAGTTGACCGCATTCTCTCGTGTGATGTTCAAAACAAATGTTCTCCGATTGGTTGCGACATCTTTGTGCAAGTCCCCTGGAATCAGCAGGGAAATCGTGATCGGCGCACTGGTTAAATGCATGGACACGAGAAATGACCTGGCGGAATGCTCATGGAACTCACTGCAGAAGGGAGCTGAAGACCGAACAAGAGAGATGCCCCTCCACTCACAAGTAGCATCCCCGTTCACTCTAAGGATCGCCTACGTTATGGCAAAGAAGAAGACGAGTGAATTGAAGCAACGCAAAATCGTGGAAAATGATGGCGAGGGCCAAGTAAATGCAGGACGAGCATTTCCACAAACTATTTACTCACAAAGGATTTACTGTCCACACCTCCAAGAGCCAACTTGACTTCCACATCTGAATAGCCTCCCCGAAATCGGGAAAGCGGAAATGACGCATTCAAATCGACTTCACCTGTGGAAAAGCAATATTGGGGGACTTAGCTTCTTCACTCTCCTTTCCTCAAGCTTTCCGGCAGTTAAGGAGCTCATATGGCGCATCAACCACCTGCATCACTTGCCAAGGCATGCGTTCAGCAAATTAGTTCATTTCAAATACGCTTCCATCCTACCTCATCACTCCATCACTCACCATCCTCTGGCTTCTGAAATGTGCAATTTGGCACGAAGAATGCTGTTGAAAAAAGTCCTGCTCTACCCACTATTGCTATTTCCCGCATTTCCGAAACGTTGCTTATGGTGATGTTGGCATTATCTACAATTACACACAAAAGGTATTCGACCATAACGATGACAAGGTTCGGTCATTTCTTCATTTCGTACCCACATCCAGGCAAAAACTCTGCCTGAATAAGTTTGTCAAGTGGATGCGCCACTCCTGCTGGCGCTCTGATGTCCTTTCATTAAAGCAGACAAAGGAAACGGATAGATCTCGTCTTTCTGCTCACCTTCCTTTCTTTGGCAGGGGCGGCCTATGACTTTGCCCTCAGCATAACACTCGCCATATATGAAGTAGACATCAGACCCATGGCCGTCTTTGGGACTTGCAAATACGCCCTAAATCGATGATAGATAGCTCACTGACACCTCTAGGTCGTGGGTGGCAATGCATTTTAGGCCTTGCAGAGCCCACTTCGTTCAAAGTGGTAAAAGAATGCATGACGTAAGGCTAAGCGTCGAAGGAGCGCAGAGCATCGCGCCTACTACTGTGCTGACAAGATGGGTTAGTTTATGCAAAAGTGGTACAACTCACGCTGCCACTGGGAAAACGAAAGTACATCGGAGGCGATTTCCCCTCGGGTGTACCGACAATGCGAGAACCCCACAGTGTTGGCTCGGCTCCTGATTCATATTAGCAAAAAGGCATTTAAAGTTGGTGTGTAATGCATTTGTGGCAGCGAAATCAACTGCATTCGGAAATGCGCGTCCATCCAGCAATTAGTGGCACGTTGTCACAGACAAGACTAATTGCCAACACACGCACACACACACACACTGGATTATGGCACACGGTGCTTTGCTTTGTTCAGCAGGAGAGCGATTTTATAATGGAAAGATGAATGCGTACCTGAGAAGCAGACAAAAGTGGCAAGAAAGAGGGCTACCCTCAGCATAGCGCGCTCGCCTTCTTCAGCCAACCGCTGTGTGTGAATTTATATGCACCTCACGTTGACCTCAGCCCACGTTTGGCTAGATGGTTGGTCGATGGGATGAGGCTGCAGTTGCTACAGCAAATGAAAGCCTCTACCATCCCACGTGTATGTATTAGTGTTGTGTAGGCGCACACAGACGCCCTGCAAGTTTATTATTGTGATTTGCTTAGAACAAACAAATGCTATCGACCAGATGTTTACGGTCGACGATTATGCGGTGAAGCCATGCGTAAACATGAATGCGTCTATCGTAAAGAACTCCAACGACAAGTGTGAGTGCACTGAGTAGATGTGGATGGCGATGGAGAGTTTGGTCTTTCCAAATCAGCGCCCCCACAGCTCACAAGGGTCAGCCAAGTCCACGTAGGCGCACGCGCCTGAATGTATGACTGATGCCTGAAGGCGTCTGTGCGGTCAACTGCAAGTAACCTTGAGATCTAGCCAAGGCAACCAAGAGATCATCTTATTTCTGCTCACACTCACGTAGTTAGAAGGATTTGAAGGTGGTGCGGTGTGCAGCAGAGAAGTATGTGCAGTGTGATGACGCAGTGTGAGGCATAGTGTACGCGGATAATTGCAGAGAGTGGTCATGTTCATCCCTCTTTCTTCGCCTCAAGTCTACGCAGTAGTTCGGGCGCTCTGCACAGGAGCATCCAACCAGTGTCCGAAGTAGTCTGCTTCGAATCACATTGCAGACTACTGCTGTCCTGCCTCACCGCATTGGTTTGGGCACCCGGAGAGAGCCTCATCAAACTTGTGCACCATTTTGTTGGTGCGGTTGGATTTCATTGGTCTCTGACTGATCCTTCGTTGCTTGTGAGATGGGTCTTCAATGGAGCTAATTCATTGTTGGTGAAGCCCAATTTGCTCGTGTGCTAGTGTAGACGCCAAGGCAGTGTCGTGTGCCTTTCAGCACTCCTCCCAATCTCGATGTCCAATCGCGTATGCTTTTTGCTTTACACTAATGCAAGCGCGAATTTGAGACTGTCATGGCAGCTCGTAATCGGTTTGTTTTTTGTTGTCGCTGCGGAAGTGCTGCGAAGTGTTTTAACTGCCGAGTTCTTGGCGCCGGTCCACTATTTGCTGACGAATTAGTGTGCGCTATGTCCGCATTCCTCTCAACCAATTTCCTTTATCCGTCTGCATGTTGGAATAAACATCGACGAGGTAGCCGCAGCTCCTGTCAAGACTCTCCTTGTGCCAAGACAGGCAGCATCATTTGTTGGCACTGATTGTGGTTGCCGCCTCGGTTACGACTTCACACGTTCCTAACACAAGATTGAATGGCAATGAGCGAATCTTCGCTGTCGTTTTGTGTAGTTGCTGCGTATCCTTTTGCCGTTTATTTTTGTGATGATGAGGGAAATGCTTCAAGTACCGAGGCAATTGAATTGGTGAAGACTGGATGCACAAACGCAGGGCGTAGGAGGCCAGGGTGCGGCTTTGATGCTGAAAGGTGTCTAACAACAAAAGTAGAGACTTGCAAATTGCATTCCATTGGCTGAATTGAAGGTCAATGTGGAGGTTCTACGACAATTTGTGATGGTCTAATTCCTTATTAGCCATACTCTACTAAACCAATTAACAAATAATTGATGGAAAGTTAGTGCCGGGAAATGAGGTGCCATCTCAGGTGCCTTTGACAAACTCAATATCCACAGCCTGTGTACACACGGAGAGAATTGCGTGGGTCGGTCTCAAGAGGTGATAGATACGCAGCCCACGCCTGCGTGATTCAGGCACACTCAGCCATCACTTCTTAGTGAGCGCACGTGGAAATTTACGAGCCAAAAGATTAATACCCCAATTGATGTAACTCTTTCATTGTCACCTGTAATACCATTTGATCACACAGTCAGAGTTGCGCAAATTATGCACTAGAACAAGCAAAGGCATGAGTGTTTTGCGGCTCTGCTCCAAAGCACGGCACCATTCAGGTGGTTAGCAGTTGACTCTGATGCTTGCGAGTGGTAGGCGGAAAATGAGAAGGCCTTGACGCAGTGATCTTAAGCTTCGGATGTGTGCTCAAACGCATATCTCGTGAATTCGCAACAGCCGGCGATGAAGCACGGAGGTATTGAAGGGATTTTATTGATACACCTGTTCTGTTCGGTTCTGTTGCGCGTGCTTGCATCAAACAGCCTCTGCTTGGCTTACCAATTTATTCCAATTACTTAATCACGTCTTTTGCTGATCCTCCCTGCATGCTGATCTAATGCACACCAACATTTGGCTCTCGAAATTCGCGTACTATCACGGGGCTGGCAACAGATTGAACAAACGTGACGAAACCCCACCACCGGACAGCACTCGTGAGTCATAAGTAAACAAAGCATTGCCAATTGGGATCGCTGCTTATACTTGATCAATGTACCGAGCTATTCCAACTCGGTGGCCCAGCAGCAGCAGCAGCAGCCCCACTGATGTTCATCACTCGCTTCTCGATGTTACAAGTTGAAATGCAGGAGCTTCGTATGAGCCCTGTCTCCGTCGTCTCGACGCCCTGTGAGGATACGGAGAGTCAGTGAGGCCCATTACCGCTGCTCGCTTTTGGGTGCTGACCAGAGTTGACCGCTTTCGCTGTCGCCCTTCGGATGACACGATGGTGGTCTCCTACGTCACATCATTCCTTCACAATCGCCACTTTGATCAACCCTGCAGCCGTACACTTCAGGTGTCTGGAGTCTGGAATGAGGATGGATTGGGTAGCATAGCCCTTGCGCTACTTCTCATAAGCTTGCTTCGCTTTTATTTAAGGAATGAAATGATCCGCAAGTCAAAAGAAGGCAATTTATTTCATCCTTTCATATTATGAAAATGCTACACCTCCCACCTTAAAGCTGTTAAAATTCACTGACATTAAAGAAAGGTCAACGAACACGACTACTTTGACCCGGAAACTGCAATCGCACGACGAGACATCCTTTCACAGGCGACTTGGTAGTGGTGAGCTCTGAGTCGCTCACAGGGTGGATGCATCAACGTGATGAGTACGAACCTCTGCACAGACGTCTAGCAGATGGCAGCATTTGGTTTGGAACTAAGCGATGGGCTTAGAACTTCACAGGCACGTAAGGAACGAATGAGCCGCACTTTACCCTGACATATCGAGGTCAGTCGTGGAAGCTGACAGGTAATTGATTTGAATGCAGTGCAGAGGAATGGGCGTTGATCGTAGCTTTAGCTTACTCACCCATACATCCTGCTTGCATTCGGCCAACACACGTGGCAATCACAACATATACACGTCTCAGATGTGGGTGTTCTACCCAATGCAACGATCTTGTTTTGCATGCAAAAGCATCTCGGCATTCAAATTGAGGCGCTGCACTACCCAATCACGTGGCTAGTTCATTGGGAGGGGAGCAAGTAAACTGATGACAAATCACGCAGATCCTGAACGGCACTGCATTTTCATCACGCATCACAACGTAGACAGGGTTGAAGCTTCGAAGAGATCTACATCATCGATACGCATCCATTCCCAGCCTTCTCAGCCTTAGCGATCACTTGGCTTTGTGTGGTTAGAAGGGAAACACTGGCTCCAACAAAACAATGTTTGGAAAATCCGACGAGGTTTCCATCTTGGAATGCAGTCATGAAAGCACAGGAAGCGCGTCGCAAAAATTACTCATTTGCCTTCATGATGAGGTGTTTGGCTTTGCACAACCGAGCTATGCTCAGTCTAGAGTTGACGTCTGCTGTTCGCTCGCATGGATCAGTTTGGCATTTTGTGTGCAGGAACACAAAGTCAGTGAAAAATGGACAGGTGAGTTCGCTGTATCTGATGACGAAATAAACGCCCTGTAGAAAAACGTGGGGTGGTGTCAATGCAGGTGTCGCAATTGTCAAGTGATATTTCCTGAAATGAGGGCCCTATTTGCTGTCCGGTTTCGTTCATCTGCTTTATGGATGAAGAGATGTAACCGCACTGCCACGCACACCTCGCAGCGCATACTACGCAGTTGTGCTAAATGACGTGAAATTGGTCACTTTGTGTGAATTTAAGGTGCCTTTATGGGATAGATGGCGTAGGGAGAAACGTCTGGGTGGGGAGGGACCTCTTCGATCACTGACCTTAAATTGGTCAACTACATAAAGTGTACTGGACACCCCACAGCTCAGCAGTCCTGCCAGATGACGCCTACTATTGCATAATGAGTAGCATGCGGGAATTAACCACACAACGGCCTCAATGGAACCAATCAAGTACAAGCATCCACCTTAGAGCTTGACTGTTGGACCAATGAACGGTCGATTGCTTCAGCTCAACAGTTTGAGTGGGCAAGCTGGAAGAATGTACAGTTGTGGATGACGCACACCAAATCCGAGGTCACAGTGTCTAGAGAGACAAAAAAAGCAATTACCAGTGCTTATTGTGAAACAACCTGCATTGTAACCAAATGGTCAGCTTGAGACAATCTAATTATTCTCGTTCTTTTTCACGTTAAGTACCATTGCAAAGGGGAGAGTGTGGCAAGCATGTAGACATGGTAACATAAAAGGAGGTTCAATGGTCTCATGCGGTAGAATTGCTTAGCGCTTTCCCCTTTCTTAAAACAGCGGTTTTTTCAACAGTGATGGTGGTCTCATCAGTCAAATTAGTGTCGGAATAACGCCAATGGATCAGATGATGGACATTGGCAACAGTTTGGAGTAAAGCGACGCGAACTTACCGATGGGAACAATCGCAAGTTAAGTCACGTTTTCTCTTACTTACATTTGGACAGCTTGAAGATACGCAGTCGATTTCGACTCTGTCTGTTGATGTGGCATCTGATGTGAGTGTGCGCCGACCTAAGCTATGCAATCTCGAGCTTGACAGTCGAATATTGTGTGCCTGTGCACAAGGCCTTAAAAGAAGCAACTTGAGTCAGTTGATGGTAGAATAAGGCAAGTAGAAGTATGTGAATCGGCGAGCATGCCTGATGGATGAGGCCAAACAGCACAAAGTTTTTCAAAGTTTTCAAATATCCCCCATTCGTCGGCATATTCCCTCCTCTATGCGCACCGACACTAATTCCATTGACTGCTGCCACAAATACATGATGCAACTGCTTGATCGCTGCATAACAGCATTTACACCTTTAAGGGAACTCTTGCGAGCCTATCAACCGAAGTCAGAGCTCACGACAGCAGCAAGTCATAGCACGCCGCAATGCCTTCAAGCACGAATCCTCATTTCTCCTTTGCAGCATAGACCCGGACTCAGAAAAGTCGAGCAGTGCTTCTCGCGGAGTCATTCCTCAGTGTGCCAGAACTTCCAAAAGCCAATTAGCTTTACGCTTTTTCAAGTTGTGCTCCGTTGATCTGGTAAGCCCAACTGGGATGTCACTGCATTCACCCCAGGGGGGTGTCGGTGGATCTGTGCTGTCCGTTTCTCTCCATCGAGCAGTCACCTGTTAACCACTTCACTGCTGCCTAGCTTTGCAGCAATGTGGCACACCTTTCCGCCGTTATCGACCATAATATAGAATTTGCGCAAGCCTGACTGCGTGAGAAACGGCTTTAAAGAGTGGACCTTGATACTGCGCTGAAGTCAATTTGGATATTTGTGAGTGCTTGGCACCTGAGGGAGGACAATTCACGTCAGCGGCAGCCTTCGCTTCCACCGGTGGAAGCACGCAATGTGGCTGTAGACAGTCCACAATCAACTCCCACATCCACATGCACCGTCTACTTCAATCGAGTGTCTCACCACGCACCGAAGATTGCCACGTGATGCGATGGCACTTATTCGCATGAGGATAAAGAGAACACTCAAATAGGACATCCTTTTGCCTTGCATAGACAGTTTAGAGGCGGCCAAATTGCGCCACGTCGTTGGTATTGTGGATACGTCGGTGCTGGGTGGCACTGTGGATGTACAGCAGTGGGCATTTATCAAATCCAACACCAAGTGTTCTACACTGCAAGGAATCTCTTTAAGTTGCATTGCGCCACACAATTTTGGAGGCAAGCTTTCCCTCCTCGTAGCATCTGCAGGATGAGCGTTTACGACTATATTCCACAGGTCAACTGCTCTGACTACACATGGTCTCATGACAGGAACAAGCCATGACAGGCACACTCATCTATCCTCATTTTGTGGAGAACGCAAAGGACTGCTTCGCGGAACTTTGGGTAATTAACCGCTCTTCACCTTTCAGCTGTACAAGTTGCGCAAACGACATTTGAACACGCATTGCTTGACAGGATCAGTGTGGCACTGAACCACCTCCACGTAGATACACTATCGATTTTTCGCTACTTTGTGGTCATTCGCTAAATGCTAAATTTGTCATCTGATGCAATTGCTTTTCGCCTTGTGCATATTTTGGTCAGTGGACTTGAGAGCGTTGCCATGTAAGGGTGAGAACTTGGCAAGAGGGATAGGCGCGCAGCAAAACTGCAGTTTCGTGCTCAAAGAACGAACATGAAGGCCTGGCTGCCCTGTGTGCCTCTGCCACGAAGGAGCGATAAATGCGAACAAAGTAAATCGTCAGCAGTCATTTCGAAATTAAGCTCGGCAATCATGATCGTTGTGGAGAGCGCATAGGCGTGCCTTACTACAATGCTTATCTTGCATTCGAAGTCGATCGAGTCGTCTCAGGTTAGTGTGGTTCATCGAAAAGTGCTTGAGGCAGCTAACATGCGGCGTTGCAGTACCATTTGCCTGCTCGTTGTTCTGAGGCATCAACTGCAATCAAAGCTGGCGTTGCAGAGATTGCCTGAATGCCTTCGCACCGACGGTGTTTTTTATTGCATGCAAAGAACTTTGTGAAGGGCATGGAAGAGCAAGATATGGGCAAAGTAGTCATTTTCACAGAGCACTCTTACAAAACGCTTTGGTCGATGAGGTGTGTGTTGCATCTTGATTTCTCACTTTACTCTGTGCACAAGGAAGTACCTAGGACAATCAGCGACATTTGAAGCATGACTCCAACAATTAGCAGATGGCTGTGCGCATGCAGAATGTTGCTGCAATGCCAGCAGTGGTGTGCCAACGCACGAATGCCTTCATCACTCGAGGCAAGCAGATTGTGCGTGGATGGACACCTACGACATGGGCAAGAAAGTGGGTGGTGAGGATTAGGCATATCTGGGAGAGGACGAATGCAGTCGCTGCATTGACATTGTACCCATGAACGGTGCTTTGGCTGTGCTGTGCGGGCTGAAACAGGAATGCTCGACGTTGTAGCAGCAAAGCGAATGCTGATCGCATCTCTTCCGTTGACGATTTCATCAGTGCATGCGCTTGGATTCAGTAGCTGTTGGCTGCTGATTAATTTATGCAACTGGAAGTGATGCAGCCTCATAAAGACCGCACATGAGGAATGTGAAAATTGCCATCTTGTCGATACTCCTTGCTGACCTACGCCCACCTGACCGGATTTGCCCTTCCGTGAGATCATATGTGATGCCATTCCAGAAGACCGGCTGAACGGTTACTTCATCTGCTTACAACCAGGACAAAAGTCTTACAACTTGTAAGCAACAGCATTGGCATTTCTCTGTTTCGTCCATCTCGAAAGACTTCTCCTACCGTGGCAAATACGTGGGATTTGTCGTGAATTTAGGCCCATCATTCGGTAGCCCGTCAGCAGCCAAATTGACTTCAAATGCCCATGCAATTACCATCACTTCAAAGATGGTCGCGATTTCCCCTGCCTTGACCATTCCTCTCCTCCGTGGCCTCATTCACCTCACCCAGTAACTATTTTCGATATCCCTATCAAATGCCTCTATCATCACTACCATCTTATCCAAGTACTTCTTCCTCTTATGTCTTTGCGGGTGCTGTTGCTGTTCAGTGCAAGGGCCTTGCCATCACTATCATTATCAGGACAGGGCTTGGGTACTGTTTGATTCACAACTCCACAGATGCTGTGATGGCATGGCGAGTTCAGTTGTCTATGCGAGAAGAGGGAACCAAAACCCGCATCGAAGTTGGAGGTACACCTCCCTAACTAGGTGGAAGTAGAGGTTGAGTCTGTCAAAGGCGCCTGAGGTAACAACTTATCCCTCGACACAATCTCTACATGCTTTTATTAATTAGCGGTTTAGCGGAGCATGGTTAATACGGAAACAGAGCATCACGAATTGCCGTAGAACCTCTACAGCGACCTCTAATTCAGCTGAATGAATTACAATTTGCATGCCTCTGTCTTGTCGTTAGACACTTTTTAGTATCAAAGCTGCTAAGCTTCCCATTGTGGTAGCATTTGCAATGGCAGCGTCAAACGGCTAGACAGCGCAAATCGTCAAGTTGATGTGCGAATGAGACGGAAGTGTTTGATGCTGTCATACTGTTAGATGGTTTGAGTCAACCGCTTGCATTTGAGAGGTCAGATGAATCAACATATCGTTCAGTTTACCTATAATAAAGATGCTTATGTGTGAAGGTTATTGCACACGAAGCCACAGCAAGAATGAGTTGAAGACCACAGCATTGTCGCTTTACGCTTTGAAGCAATCAGTGGCATTTATGCGAAGGAGGCTGGTGTGTCGAGTGTTCCAAATTGCAAAACTTTTCCACACACAAGCGCGAATCGCTGAGACAGAGAGTCATTTCTGTGTGTCAGAATGCCTTTTGTGGAGGAGTGAAGGGGGTGCAGCTGGATGGAGCGGTGTATGGTCACTTGAGGTGCCTGGCAGAATGACTCTCACACAAGCAGTCAAAAGCGGCGGTAGGAAGAGACTGACTCCACCAGTTTTGCTGCCAGTCTTCCCCATGATGAAGAACTTTTTGACACGCCTTCTCTTTGAGGGAGGAGTCGCAGGTGCAAATGGCAGCTCAGACTCAACAACTACCACCACGCCAACGATGTGAGTTGAAGAGACGATTCAGCACCGCTGCGGAAGTTACTTCGAGCCCTGACGCCCCCAACTTAACCACCACCACCATTACATCCAAGATGGTCATGATAGTACCTACTTTCTTAGTTCCGTTCTTTGTCGTACTCATTAGTTACTTGGTACAAAAACCTTGCTTTCCCTTAGCAGCAAGCTCTACTCCTCTACCCACCGTCTCGCACCTATTGCTTTCACTATTCGCTGAATGGTCTCCTGTGCCAGTTCTTCCGTGTGTTTGTGTGTAGTTTTCGGCTTCCGTCGTCTAGTGCGAATGCTTGATCATTAGAGTAACCCAGCTTTCACCAAGTAGAACATCTAGCACTACTGATTGATTGCCTTCCAATGATTGGTTTAGCTGAGGAATATTTTGCTTCGAGTAAACTCAAGTACAAAAATACAAGTGCAGTCGGTTACATCTTGTCACACCTAAGGGACATATTTTGTGGTGCAGCTGCGTGGGCAGCCGGAACCCTTCCACTTGCGGGCAGCAAACGCTCATGACGACGTGAGTGCACTTCTCTCACTGGTTTGACAACACTGCATTCTGCAACGATGGAGGCACCAGTCAACCAATTCTCACCCTAACGATTTGCCCATAGCAGTGCAGTAATCATCGCCAACAAGTGATCTCGTGCCCTCTGCTCAAAAATGTGCTTCCTCAAGCCATCGTAAACTAAGGGAAGGCCGATGACAATCGCAGTGATCGAGCCGGTGGCTGTAACTTGGAGGCACCTTCACACAGCATACGAAACATGGATTGTGGACACAACGTGTTGGTGGCTGTAGTCAGATCATGCAGCCTTCAATGCAGTGTGCGGCCATCCGCCGATTGACACATCCTCATACCCTACAAAACACTTGTCCAGGAAAAGACACGCGACTCTGTAATGGCTACTTCACCTTTTATTATAATCTCCTGCTAAAACCACTTCAGTTGGCATGAATCTCACAGCTTGGCGATGACTGCAATGGAGAGTTAACTGTCATCGAGATACATTATTTGTGTTCTAACAAATTGCTGGTTTGCCACACTTAACTGATAACAAGCCATTTACCAGGTGAAATGGCTTCAGTTTTCAGCGTGCGGTAATTCAGTAATCCCTTAATGTGTGTGTTGGACCTATTTTGGCCTAGGGGAGCTACGAATTTGGGCAAATAAGTGATGAGATTCTGCACAGCAAAGAAAAGCAAACCAATGGCGGCAGTTGCGCACTGGACTTCCTGCCTCAATTTAAACCCCAATCTACAAACACATAAGTTGTTCTTGTGGAAAGAATCGAGCAAGCGTGACAGCGGAGCACACCAACTCGCCCACTATCGGATAATTTGGTGCAGTGTAAGGAAAACACCGTCAGGTGGCAGAAGCACGCAATTTGCGCTCGCACACATGCGTACACACGCTGGGGAAAAAGATTTTCACATTAACTGACGCCTTCGAACCTATGGAACAGTAGTTCTGCAATCCTCTTGGATGCACTAAGCGATTGGTTGCTGGCGTGGTGGCAAGTGGCCTCGAAGCTTCTGTGAATGTCTCTGGTTGGCACCACAGCAGCAAAGGTTACAAATCTGACTGATGAAAAGTTGACCGTCAAATCTCAACATGCAGTGCTGTCAAGGAGCGCAGTGGAGAGCTGTAGCCGAATTGTCGGTAACCCATCACTGCTTTTGCTCAGCCTTGACAGAGGCCATTATTAGGAAAACAACGGCAACTAAAATCACAAGTGATTTTGCATTTTGTTTAGCTGGTTGGCAAGGGATAATTAAATGAGCTCTTTACCTCAGCAGTCTCAATCACAGCCTCATGAATGCGTGTGCACGCCATTTGATGGGCAACCATCGTGGACCGCACCTCCTCATCTTGACATGTGTCAATGTGAGTGAAGTAGGAAATCTTCTCACACCATTTAATTAGCTTCATTAACATGGGAATAAGGGAGGAAAGCAATGTGAAATCACGCAGTATGGCTGTAAACACACTGCAGAAGCAAAACTCACATCCACGTGCGTTGTCTCTTTTCAAGTGTCAAACCACCCAGCGAGAATCCTAATGGAATGATGTCACGTGATGCGATGGCACTCACTAGCGGGGAAAGGGAAGCTTTACTCTCTTGTGCGACTTACTTATAATGGTTGTCTTAAAAAAAACCAAAAGGTGGTGAGGAACTCGCCCCAAATCGTCGACATTGCTAAGGCAGTTGCGTTGAAGTGGGGCGTTGTGGAGACGCTGGGGGCATGGATTGCATGCAACGCTAAGCATTCTTTATGGTGTCATGCATTTATCAGTTAACAACAGACTAGGAGTCAGTGAAAGGAGAAGAACGTGGTCCTCTAAAGTCTCAGGCAAATCATCCTAAGAGGAAAGAGGCTGTAACGCGTTGCAAGATGAGCGTATGATTGTGTATCCCACCCGTCAGCTCCTCAGGCTAAACATGATGTCATGGCAGGAATGAGCTGCGTCTGACAAAAAAACCACTCCCCAAATAGAGGAATATCTAAAACGCTGACTCCTGAGACTTTAGCGCATCATCAAGTTTCCGCCTTTTGGCTCTTTGAGTTGCCTAGACGCAACATGGACATGCACATGCGTTGACAGGGTGAGTGTGGATCTGAACCACTTCCGCGTAAATGGAGCCTCCGTTTCTCACTGCTTTATTGTCACCTACTAAAAGGTTAATTTCTTATCCACTGGAAGCATTTTACGTCGTCTACCTATCTTTTGTCGCAGTCATAACAGTGCAAATGTTTACCAGGTGGGAATTGGTCGAGAGGAGGATTTGTAAAAGTGCCATCCGCTAAGAGGTGCACACGCGGTGCATTGGTGGCGGAAGTTGCATTTTCATCGCATGACTAGACGGGATTCGTAAAGGTGTGTCTTGCCTTCTTTGCTCAATCAACTTTGCTGATGAAAGGACCCGCTCTGATTGGTTTGACTCTCGCGATTGAGGCCTGCCAAATGTGGCATTGCAGCATTAGAGGGAATGGCGTTGCACTCGATTGTTGCCTCAAACATGCTTGCCTGCCTCCATCTCTGCTTCCACATGCCCTTCAAACCCGGCCAATCACACCTGGAATGCAAAATGCCAAAGTGGTGATGCAGTAGAAGTACACGCCCGAAGAATGGCAAAATGATAAAGTAACGTGCTGCGATGTAGCAAAGACCTGGACGATTTTTCTAAACACAAAAAAAACGGTCTGGCATTTTGTTTTGACAACATCCAAATGGATGTTCAAGCACAAATCTTGCCTTTTCGAACTTCAGGCAACTTTAGGCCCCCTTTAATTCGGCATGAATTTCTTTGTGCGCTGAAAAAGTAAGGGAAAGTTAATGAGGCTCAGTAAAGTGATTATGTCCGAACTTCAACGTAAAAGACAAAAGAGATGAAAGCCGAAGGCTCTGGCTGGAACGTCCAAGGCTTAATGCTTTACATTGCCGACTGGATGGGAAGGGTAGTAATTTCAGCAAAGGTTTACCTTCTGTGTACAATAAACAGTCCACCTATAGTTGATCAGACAACCTGGAGGACTTATCACACCTCCTAATGCAGCTTCATGAATCGTTCTGCCCATCCGAAGGTATATTTCGAGGAAGTTAATATCCCACACTAGTTGTCGCTCTGTGGGATGGTGGAGAAAGAGTGGCTCGTTGGGTCGGTGATAGGTGAGGGTCAGTGGCCCATCACAATGCTCACATACGCTAGTCCGATGCACTGTCCTCCCACGTTGATGGCAAATGACAAGTAAGTCGTTTCTGCTTGTCTATATTCCACCACTCACCACCACTGACTATAACACCGATGGCTGACCACCTGGAATACCAAAGCATTCATTCCCACGCCTGCGACCACAATACATAAAAAGAAGGCGGATGACACTCAAATCAACTGGGTTGCACAAAATGAAGAGCATCACTGGACTCCTTCTCCATCCACAAGGAATTTCTTTAATCGCTCTGGCAGACAGTGGAAGCAATTGCAGTGAGTCGTCCGGCTCAACATCAGCCACACCCACTACGTCAGCCTCACCGATTGCATCAGTTTCTCAAAGTGATGCGAGTTCTGCAACAAACGCACAAAATAATTCCTCGATGACTATGAAACCCAACGACACTAATACCACCACCGCCACTTACATGATGGCCAACGATTCTTTGAGCACGGCCTCAACGATGAACACGACCACAAAGACAACGACGTCGACGTCGACTTTGAGTGAACAGCACTATTATGGTGGCGGAAAGCCTGCTGCGAGCCCCGATGCAACTGCCATTACGTTAAAGTTGGCCATCACTTCTCCTGCACTGGCCACCTCTTTCTTCCGTGGCTTCATTATTCTCACCCAACAGTCTTTTCCTTATCCATGTCAAGCATCCCGATCATCACCTCTATCTTTCTCAAATGCCTTTCCCATTTGTTTTGCAGCTTACTGATGAGATGAAACAAATTGCCAATGCAGTCACTGTTTCTCACACTGAGCCTTGCAGTCAATGTCATCATAAAGGGAGGTGTGGCGTACTTCTGTTGATGCACAGCTTCTCAGTTAGCGTGCCTGCATGGCGATGTCATGTGGCTGTGCAAGTGACCCAAATTCAAGTCCACGGCACAGTTGGCAGTGCACTTCCCTCGCTGGCAAATACTGCCCCTCCAAGAAGTGAAGACTGAGTGTGCCTCAATCACACAAGCATGGGCTGTAATTCTCTCAATGCGTACACTGCTTGTGGTGATTGAGTTTGTCAAAGGCACCTGAGATGGCACCTCATTTCCCGACACAATCGTTTCACCATTTTACTTGTTAATTGGTCTAGTGGAGTATGGCTAATGGAGAAATAGGGCATCACAAATTGTCATAGGATCCCTACGTAGACCACCAATTCAACTAATGGATTGCAATTTGCAAGTTTCCCTATTTTGTCCAACACCTTGTAGTATCAAAGCCGCACCCTGGCCTCCTACGCCCTGCGTTTGCATCCAGTCTTCACCAATTCAAGTGCCGCGGTACTTGAAGCAGTGCACTCATTAACACAAAAATGATGCGCAGCAACTACACAAAACGACAGTGAAAATTGGCCCACCGCAATTTAATCTTGTACGAGGAAGGTATTACGTGATATCAAAGGCGACAGTCGCTTTCCGTACGAACAAATGTTGCCTCCTGTCTTGGCACATGAAAACCTTGACAAGAACTGCTGCTACCCATTCGGCGTTTATTCTAGCATGCAGATGGATAAAGGAAATTAAATGAATGGAATGCAGACATGACGCAGCAGTCATTAGAAAGAAAAGTAGTGGATCGGCGCCAAGAAATCCGTGGTTAGAACACCTATCGAACTACATCACCACCACTAAAAGCAAACCGAATACAAGCTGCCATGACAGCCTCAAATTCCCTGGCGTCTACACTAGCATACGAGCAAATTAAGCTCCACTAACCATGAAGAAGCGCCATTGAAGCGCCATCGCACAAGCAACGAAGGATCAGTCAGAGACCAACGGAATCCAACTGCACCAACAAAATGCTGTACAAATTTGGCAAGGCACACTCCAGGTGATCAAACCAATGCGGTAAGGCAGGACAGCAGTAGTCTGCTATGTAATCAGAAGCAGACTGCTTCGGATACTCGTTGGATGCTCCTGTGTAGAGTGCCCATGCTATTGCGTCGACATGAGACGAAGAAAGATGGAGAAGGAGGGGAAGCCTTCACTGGTGATGAACATGGCGACTCTCTGCAACTATCCGCGTACACTCTAGCTTAGACTGCGATATCACACTGTGCCAACTTCTCCGCTGCACACCCACTACCTGAAAATTCTTCTAACAACGTGAGTGTGAGCAGAAATAACATGATCCCTAACAATTTAGTAATTCTCAAACAAAGTACAGACAGAGTTTGGAAGGCGCAAGAGGGCTTCAATGTATCCTGGTTATGTCTAGCCGCACATCTTACTACACCGAACGTTCAGAAATTCCAGTTTTGATCACAGTACAATTTGCAATAACCAGTTATAAAAACACGCCCTGCTATTTGAGTAAAATTGCTTGTTAGGCATTGCCTTCTCAACACCGCATGCAAAGCGACCATGCACGTGGACGGCAAAGAATCCTCCCATGCAGGGCGTCATCCGCACCCAAGTGAGTGCCATCGCTCATGAGCATGCGAGGTGTTAAAAAATACTACTCCAAGATTGAGCACTCTAGCTTTGACATGTCGTTTTTCACGATCCATCAGGGCAACAGCAGACTCGCGGGATTGACGCATTTGATATGCACTCTCAGAGTGGTCGATCAATGTATAAATTGGATCAGCATAAGTGATTAGTGATCAGCCTAGTTGTCAGCGCAGAAACTATATGGCAGTCAGTAGCACATTGAAGGTTGGCTTCCCAATTTGGTCGGTAGTGTGAGTCTCCAAGCATGAAAAGACCCAACAACTAGAGCCTTCGACTGCCATTTTATTTGTCTCCCATCCTGATTGTCCATGCGTGGCCATTAAAACTTAACTTCCTCACTCTTGCTCAGCATCCGAGGTAATTCTCAAAAATGCCATCCTCGTAACGGGAATGCCAGCTACGCGGAAGTGGTTCGTCTCCACATCAGCCTGCTGAAGCATATGTTTGGAGTAACTATTGTGCAGGTCATAGCACACGCTGCCATGAATCCATGTTCACCTTGTCAAGCAGGTGGGTGGGAGCCCTTCCCAAACGCTCATCTCGCAGACGCAATGAGAGGAGAAACCAAGCGTTAGGGTTTGCGGCGTGTGTCATGTATGTTGCGACCCATGCCTACCTAAACCCGGATGCCTCCACAATGCCAAACACCTGGCTCGAATTCTTCAGTACCTGTCAGCTTTATAGGGACAGTACTTGTAAGTGTGGCGCAGGGCAAAGCATGAGGTTAGCTGGGTGATTGTTCTCTTCATTTCCATGAGACTAAGTGCCATTGCATCAGTTGGCAAGCCCTCATTTGATTACCTGTGGTGCGCTGAGACACTTGAAGAAGATAGACTGTGCACGTGGATGTGCTATTTGCTTGTGAGGTGTATCCAAGGCTGCGATGTGTGCTTCCACATGATCATTCTCGTTTTTTTTAAGCTCCGCTTTTCTTGCAGACTAATGGAATGAAGCAGAAGCTGGCTTGCATTGTTGATATGCTTGTGAATCGATCTGTCATGGTGATATAGTAGAGGCAATTCCTTCTTCGATAGGTCTACTGAGTCCACTGGGTCCAGGTTGGGTATTGGGCTGTGAGTCGCAGCAGCTCACACCTTTCCTAATTGACAAAGCACAAGAATTTTGATGCACCGATTTGTCGGATGTCGTCAGTAAAGCGAGGAGGCAAACAAATAGAATGCATGGCAAATTGAGAGCAATCGGGGCAAATTTAGCATAGAACATGAGAGTTTGACATCACCGAAAGGCAAGCCATTCGATTAGGGGAGAAGAATGAAGGCGCCAAAGACGGGAGTTGCGAAAGCAGGCGATTGAATGAGCATCTTAGTGCGATTAGGGAGCATCGAATTAGGCAGTACCGTTGCCACTGCTTGAATTCTGCACTCCACTCCAAGCTGTCATGACGGTTTGAGAGGTTTGAATCCCAGCGATCCCTGCCACAGGTTGACAAAACACACCGACCTACTTCATCTCGGCTGTCGACCATCCAACTGGCGTCGCCTCTTTTGCCGATTAACAACGTGGCAATTAACATCCAGGAACATCTTCCTTGTCGTGTGCCTGCAGCCTAGCAGACCAATGCGTGGGAACGTATGATGAAGCCGACGCTAGTACACTAATGCGATAGGACACACTTGCTAATCGAAGTAATGCTTCCTCAACGACCCTTGATGGAGTGCAGAGGTTCGTCCACATCCGCCAGTCGAAACAGGTGAAAGTGTACAAAGAAGTACATAGATGTGGACAGGCGCCTGACAAGGAAATGCGGGTGCATCGTAGGTGACAGAATAAGTGGATGTCACTTGTCCACCTGTAGTTAATGCATGAAACAAACTGTGCAGGCGCTCTTAGAGAACGGCAGAATCTGACGGCATTACTTCTGTCAATCGTTCTCTCTCAATCGCTGGCATTCCCAAGGAGCCAACCTGATGCAAGCTAAAGATTTACACCGACTTCTTAACGTCAGTTTTGATGACATTTGTGTCATTCTGAGCTCACCTCGCCTGGTGGTTGTGAAGTGGAGAGAGATGAGGCAGCACAGTTGTGTGGAAGCGCTTTTACTCCGCCTAAAATGAATAACTGAAAGGTGAAGGTCACACGATCAACAAAGGCTCAAATGCAGCAAAACTAGGCTCATCTTTACCGCTTGACATCACTAGCACCCACTGAACTTCGTAAATAGGTGTTCATGACTCGGTGCCGTCATGGCTCCACACTCAGCCTGATGGGTTTATGATTAGAATCTGGGAGTAGGAATGGTTACAACTTGCCTCCAAGTTGCTCACTGCTATTGCCATCGACCTTTGCCTAGTTCACGCTGTGTTAAGGCACCAAATTGTAGGAGGAATGACGCGAGATTATCCGCTGAGACCAAAAAAAATTGCACCGTCATAAATTAATAGTTGATTAAGCATTATCTGACTTGTTTCCCCATCATTACAGAATGCATCGCGGTAACACCAATGGAATTACATTCACTCCCTACGCTGGTGCACAGCTGGTTTTGTCACATAGATGTAGCAAAATAAGACAAAGGAACAAAGCCAATTGCATTTGCATTTCTGCGCTTTTGTTTACTCGAAAAACAAAGGATTTTTCGACCAAGTCAACGTGGGTAAGGCCATTGATTGGCGCTATTAGTTAATCTGTTTCGTGATTTTCTGCTTACAGGAGGCTCAGATGACCCGCGAGGGCAAACAGACTCACTAAACCGTGAGACATTCTGCGGATAAATGCACCTGGAAAACCACATGTGCACACACAAGAACACTTCATCACTGCTGCAATGGACACAGATGGCTGCCAGCGAACTGCGGCTGCTCAATCACCTTTTCACTGCTCCATTGGAAGATGCCAAAATGAGGCGTAAGACGCAAAGTGAGCAAATTTATTCAATGTCGTCGATAAGGTACAGAACATACGAACATTAGACCGTGAGAGAGCAGATAAGAGGTGTCGGATTAGCTAGCAGAGAAGAAGGGCTGTTGACATTGACGGTTAGGAGAGAAGTTAATGACTGAGGAGAAGGAGGACGACCATGAGGGGGACAGCGAAATCAGGCGATGGCATGGCTATCTTGGAAGTGGTGGTGGGTTTGGCGGGGGCATCGGGTTTAGCATTACCGCCATTGCCTTTTCCTGGCTGCAAGTCATTCTCTCCATTGTTTCTTGATCAACATTGCCATAATCGTAACCACGATATCCATGTTCATTTTTCTGTGCTGTCACAGCGATTGCTAGCGCAACTAGGGGGAGCACATTGCCGCACTTCATTTCAGGTCGAATGGTTTCACAATTAGAGGAATCAGTGTCCTGCTCCCTTTTGATTGTGCTTGAAGGCGTAGGAGTTAGTGCGCGTTGCTTGTAAGTGTAGTGAGACAAAGTGAAAGGTAGCAGATTTGATTGTCGTTTTCATTTCCATGAGAATAAGCTCCATCGCATCACATGACAGTCTCTTGTTTGAATCCCTGTGGTGTGGTGAGGCGCTTGAAGTTGGAGGCAGTGCATGTGGATGTGATTGTTGCCTGTGAGGTGCATCCAAAGCTACACTGTGTGCTTCCAAACGGTCATTCTCTCCTTTTCTCATGCTGCACCGACCTTACTGAGTGGACTAATAAAAGGATTGGAAATGTGACTTACTTTGTTGACATGTTTGGCAATGAATTTGTCATGTTGGGATGAATCGTGAAATTTCTGCTCCACCACATCTACAAGGCTTGCCCAGGTTGGGTCGTGGACACGCAGTCACGAAGCTGTGATTGAGACGGTATGAATGAAGAATTCATTTATTTATCGCATCCCAATCAGCTAAGCGAAATGCAAAATCAGTCGCTATGGTGATTGTTTGCCTGGCGTTTGCCTCTGCCGCTGCTGAGAATCAGTAGTCTTGTGATACCGTAGACGTATCTACAACTTTATGCTACCCCTCTTGGTCAGTACCAAGTGTTGAGTTATCACCGTCAACATTTACTTCAGTCTGATTTCCAGCCTTTGTCGGGGTAGTGCCTTTCAGCGACTCGCATTGAGGCATCTAGGGATACATTTAATCGTAGCGATAAACAGATGGTGTCAGAGGGATGAAGGCTGCAATTTGCAAGGCATTAGGCGATTTGATGCCTATTCATGAGTTTGAACCAACAAAACCCGCTATCTCACTAAATCCTTAGTTCATTAGGATCTGTTCTCCCTACATTCGTGTTGTATAAAGCAAGAATCCATCAAGATCGTCACTGAAGATGATGATGGAATTGTTTATTTGTGACCAGATGGGCTCATGAGTAGACCTGTCGTTGCCACACCTTGCTTGTAACCACTACCGAACACTTGGAGTAGCCAAACCGCCCTGGCCTGGTGGACTGAAATGTGAAAACATGCAGACAGCTCTGATTGTAAACTAATTTTTTAATTCGTATGTTTTGTTATGCTAAGGTGCCTTTCCAGGCCTCCGAGTAAGCCTGGATATGCTACAGTTGCTTCATTGCTTACAAACAGAAGTGTGAACACACCACCTCTCGGTAGCAGCTTGGGCATTTCTCCATTTTGTCCGACTTGAAAGATATCCCTCACCAGGATGGAGAGGTACTTCGTCGTTATTCGCGACTAATCCCGAAAGTCAGTCGGAAACCATCAGACAACGAATCGCTCCACTAGTATACTTCTAACTACGTGCAAACAGACTGACTAAACATGGAGACCACCTGTGGAAGGATTTAGAGCCCCAGGCAGTGAACCGCGGCAGCTCACTTCCTTCCTCACTGATGGCGCACTGGACGGCAGACGTGGGGAATTGTTTCGTATCTTCAGTAAGGTGATGACAAATCGGGGGAAAATGCTGAGTTTTCCGGCATGGAAATAAGTGTTCGACATTGACGGAAAGAAAATGCATCAGACGATAATGGTGCTAAGACGAGGAAACGCGAAAGCAGGCGATACAATGACAATGGTTTTGGTGGTGGGTGAAACATAGGGTTAGGCGGATTTGCCGCCATTTTATTGCTGCCATCCACTCCAAGCTGTCGTTATGCTTTGTGAAACTTGGGTTTTAGGTATCACTTGCTTATTTTGTGAATTGATTTTTGCATTCACTTGCTTTGACACCATTTTTACTTGATTGATTCAAACAGTGACTACCTCCTCCGGAAGGTAGATGCGCTGATTCCTTTTAACTTAACCTTAACACACCGACCTATTTGTTCGAGCACACTCTGCCTATTTGCATCTCACAGGTGCCACAGCGACGCTTCTTCTCCAAGATAAGACACACGTCTGCATTGTCTAGACGCGTCTGACTGGAGGGGTGTTTGGTGGAAAGCTCGTCACTGCTCCATCACGTTGACACCACATGCTTCCAGCGAAGCACACATTCCCCTTTTTTTAAGTCTACACAATATTTGCCATGCCTTTATGTCCCTTCATGCATTCCTCACCTAGACTTCCAGCTAGCTTAATGCAGTGAATTAAAATGCACACTTTCACCGGTTTCACGAAATGGGTGGGCATCGGTTTGTGGCTGTAGTCATCGGTAATACCTTTTTCGTCGCCTTTTAGTCATCTTGACATAGCTACTTGTACCCGCGCTTTTGTGAATGCAACCACTTGAAGAACTGACTGTGAAATGTGCTTGAGGACTGCATGCCACCAAACATGTGGCAGCCTCCACTGACGCTTATTACTTGCTTCTCACTGTGTTGTCCAACATAACACCTTCTATATTTAAGTTGATTTGATGATGGTAGCAGCAACAAAGCCGCATGCTTTATGCGGCAGCGACAGCATCCATGCCAGCGCTGTTTGTTTTGGGTCTTTGTTGGTGCCAACACAACATATACACGTCTCAGACGCATGTGTCCTACCCAATGCAACGGTCTCGTTTTGTATGCCAATACATGAGAATTGCACCTCGGCATTCGAACGAGGGTGCCGCACAGCCCAATCCCGGGGCTAGGTCGTTGTAAGGGAAGCGTGGTGCCAGTACTCGTGACATACCACGCACACCCTCAACGGTACTGCGTTCCTCTTGTGCATTTCTAGCCTATCATGGCGTTGACTTTGACACAGCAACTATTCTGAACCTAAGCTGTTGATCAACACAGCGTGGACAGGATTGAAGCTTCGAAGAGACTTACATCATCGATACGCATCCATTTCCAGCTTCTGCAGTTTTGGTAGTTATCTAGCTTTGTGGGGTCCGGAGGGCAAATGCGGCTCCAACAAACGAATGTTTGGAGTTCCGGCGAGGCTTCTGTCTTAGAATGCAGTCATGAAAGCACAGGATGAGCCTCGTGAAATTTCCTTATTTGCCTTCATGATGAAGCATTTGGCTTTGCGCAGTCAAGGTATACTTACTGTAAGGTAGACATCTGGCTGTTCGATCGCATGGATCCGTTAGGCATTTGTGTGCAGGAACACAAAGTTCGCTGTATTTGATGACGGAACAAACGTCCTGGTGACAAAGGTGGTGTGGTGTCAATGTAGATGTTGCAAATGTAAAGTGAATTCCCAGAAATGAGCGCTCTGTTTGCTGTCCGGATTCGTTCATCTGCTCTACTGATGGAGAAGTGCAAAAGTATTTCCACGTGCACCTCGCAGCGCGTACTACGCAGTAGCATTATCTAGGCACACGTCCAAGCACAAGGACCAGACGTGGGATACCCCAGAGCCGGTCGCCGCTCCAATCCTGGCACAAGTCGTGCGTATTAAGCGAAGACCTGAAGAACCTCATTGTAGCTTTAATTCCAATGCCTGACGATGCAGTTGCATTGAAAGCATGAGAGCGCGGACTGTCAGCAGGACAGCTGCGGTGATTCTCAATGCCTGTGGTGGACAAGCATTATTCACTTTGATAACATATTGCTGCCAAATGTAAGCAATGATTGGGAACACTGGCACGCGCATATCAAGTAGGTTTCCTATCTGCTGACTGCAGATCCTTGGATCTTTGTCTTCCTGATTCGGCCTGGATGCAATCAAGCAGCAGGTTGATTATCATCAGGCTGACTGGTGAAGGTAAATGATCAAGCAGTACATACGCAGATCGAATGAAACAAATGAGATAACTGACCGGACGTTAAACCATTTTGCACTTGACCAATAGGTATTGTGCTGCTGCTTGTGGATCACCTAGGCTTCAACACTAAATTGGAGCCAACGACTCAAACAATTGTGCAACCATTCCACACGAGGCGAGTCTCGACTGTGTGCTACTCCTATTTGCAAGAGATAGCATCTGTCAGTGCCAAATTCTTTCCACAATCCAAAAATAGGGTTGATTAAAAGTACCTTTAGTGATTTGTGTGATTTCTTTTTGCTTTCCAAGCTATCACTGCAACTACATTTTGCAGTGAATTAGGCCTCTATAGTGACCAATTTGACCCACTCTGTTTTTCGGTTCAATCCGCTTGTCACAAGTGGTTGTGTGGCATTTTTTGACCCGTTACTTGCAATATGTCCATATATTTATGCACATGTTAAAGTGGAATAGTTTCATTGTGTCAAAACAATGGTCGTCAAAGTCAGGGCAATGTTCGTGCCCTACATCTGCATCCACGGATGCAAGGTGTGGAGAAATATTAACAATCCCATCCACCCTAATAATGTTCAGCAAAATAACCACTTTGTACGTTTCTTCAAAGATCTACACGAACACAAGCAATGCACAGCGGTTGAATGCATCGAAAAAGAAAAGAAGCAGAGGGCGATGAAGGAGAAAGGAAAATGCGACTCAATCCTTGAAACAGCTAATCCTTTGACACTCGACTAGTTACCATTGTGTAAAGTCCTCATTTGATGGCCATTGTCCCCTGAATTAATGGTATGTGGTTTCATTTGCGGCGCTTTTGGGTCTTAAGTGAAGAATTGTGTACTGAGATGCCATGCTACTTAAAAACAAATAAAGTAGAGTGCAGTCATAAGTTCTCTGGTGACTATATTGGCTAGTAGCCCTTCCGAGAAGTCTGCAGCATTTAAACTGGAGCGATCATTAATGCATGAGACTTAAGCTTTATCATAACGTGAAAAAACGATAAATTAGATGTTACAATCTCGGCATCAAAAGCTCTACTAGATTACTTCGGCTCCGATCAAATGACTCATTAAATCTCTACACAAGGGCGTTAAATTAGAAGCATGATGCCACCACCGCAGATTGACTTTTTGTAGCTCTAAACCACTAAACCATGGAAAAGTACAATGCAATGCCCGCAAATGGCATTTTCGGCAATGGTACTAGAGTCGTGAATTTTAACAACTAATGGGACATACAATCAGGAAAATTCTCGAAAAATAAAACTCTAAAACTAAAAACGCTGCTGCTTTATTTTGTGTTGAGTTGTGCACTGTTACTTGTAGTGTTTGCAAAGAAGCCACTTTCCTTATTTTGTACTTCTCAATATCAAAGAAGCTCAGAAATATCATTGTCTTCGCATAGAGAGACAAACATGGCCTCTTAACCCTTATTACTGGGGATCATTTACTAGTACAAATTCGCTGCCTCAAAAAAAGTAGAAGCTACTAATGCGCTTAAATAAAAGCTGTCAACTTCATTATTGACTTTATCTTATTTAGTAGATTTTGGGTAGGTGATAGAACACATTAAGTGGCTATTAGCAGTGGTAGTAGTCCACTTAGATAAGATTTAATGTTGTTCTCTTCCAAACACGATGAAACAGTCTATCGTGAGTCAAACCTGATCGAACTTACTTTGCAATCTGTCATTCGCGTCTGTTCACAGGCGCAAGCAGTGCAAAATTTGTTCGAGGACAGTAGTCATTTCGCCGATGCACGACGAGCACAAATTCAGGGAGCGTGTTGTTAAAGTAATCACCGAGTTTGTACATAAACACTGAAAAGAAATGAGTTTTAAGCTGCCGATGTGGATTGGATGTTTAGTTTAGCCCAATGCCAACTATTAGACGTAAAATAACATTGCTACCTATTTGCAATAGTAGTAGGTAGCAAGTATAGCAGTACCCATTAAGGCAATTTGCCTTTTTTGGTGCATGTTAGGTTTTGTTTGGTAAAAGGAGCAGAAGAAAGAACTACGAAGAGTCTTAAAATAAACTGATTCTTGTTACAACTATACCGATGAAGGGCGCATCAAAAAGCTCAATTCGCTCTGATTCATCAAAATGGCACCAACAGACTGGAAAATATGTGAAAAAGGTTGCAGATAATGCAACCTGCTTAGTGTCATTTTTTGAGCACTTTCATGTGCCAATATGTTCTGCTATTAATTCACCCAATGGAACGCTTAGCTTGTGAATATCCTCAAAAGAGGCACCCCATGGAGGGCACAATACGAAAACTTCTCATTTTCAAGTTGGATGTACAAGTTTATTCAGCAACATTTCTAGTCAAGTTAAATCCTTGACAAATTGGAATAGGTTTTCAGTTCTCTTGCATAACCTATGTCCAATTAGGGAAAATTTAAGATGGTAAAAGGACATGGCATATCAGCCATTGATTCAATGAACATCGCAAACACAATTTTAAAATCTGCAAATCTGTGGGCAATTTTAAGGCTACCTAATGATAGTTAAGTTGATTAATTATCGTGCGGTACTTCTTATAGAAATATGGACCCATCGCAAATAGTCAGGCACCGGAAACCAGTGACTGCTTGTGAAGCTACACCATAGCATTTATCGTCATTCACACAAATAACTATGAGCGTTTAAGTAGACAGAAATATCCTTCATTATCCACTGCAACATTTGTTGCAGTGTATGGGTGTAAGAACTATAGGAAAAAGCTCACACAACACTATTCTTCTCATTTGTTTGGCTAAAGCAGTTTAACTTGCACCCAACGTCCGTCGGAATGGCGGAGATACTCTGTGGAGGCAGACTTCTTGGGCCTCCAAACGCTTTTTTTCCTAAATCCATACACTCTCGCCTTACCATGAAGCCAATTCTAAAGAACGTAAAAGACTTGCACCCGCTGGATGGTCGGCTTTAGTTGCCAGTGATGTTAACGCCTCCATTTCTGCCTTGTCAAACCCCAAACTTGGCCAAGGAATACAAGGAAACTGTCAACGTAGAGATTCCAACAGGATAATGGAAGTAAAGCATTTTCCTGTTAAGCTATGAAAAGAAATTGAGGTACTTGTGTGGTGCAGAAACCAGCTATAACCACACAGACCGCGATGAAGGGTAAGCATTTTATCACGTGGGCATCCTCCAGGGCTCCAGACAAATAAAAGGAGCAAATTTTACTCTTAAAGGGCCACTAAATGCTTCATTAGGATTTGCAGTCTGAGAGTTGAAGCTAAGTCTAAGACGCCATATTCTCGACTTGGGGGGCTACGGTCCACACAGCAGCTGATGCGTCACCGTTCGAGACACTCCTAGATGGCGAATTGCGAGTCCTCTTCGATTTCTTCCTTCTGTGAATAAGTGAAGGTGTAAAAAGACGCTCAAGTTACCCAAAGACACTTTGCAATGTCTCATGGTCGACGAAAAAATCTTCCTACAAGCACAGTCGACCCATCAACCACCATGGAGGGTGTCATCCCCAAGCACACAGGCGGGTCCCGTGAAGCTTACTACGCCTAGAGCGGAGACAGTGGAGGTTGCCCCACTTACCCACCGAGTGACAACGAGGATGAAATTCACACACTCGAAGGCATAGTATAAAAGCAAGGGGCCGGGGTCGCACCGGGAAGACTATTTGAACCCGGTCGTGGAGGAGAGATCCTCACCTGTGTGATTAAGATGGATTTCGAAAAAGAAACTGAACCTTATCTTATCAGAGGGGGTGAAAAACATGAGAAGAAGAAAGGAACATTCACACTGCAACGGTTTAAGTACGTAAAAACTGACCAGTACTGCCGTGGAACTTACAAACAGAGAGGATCCATGCTTGTGCGCTCATTGTTGTTTTCGTAAGTCTATCCAAGCATCTTGTCTTTATGAGTTTTTCACTTGTGCTTGTGTCACCTCCAATTGTCACTTCGTGGGGAAGCAAGAGTGCAGGCCGAAGTGAGGTTGCAGCTGTAGCTGTTATTGTCCGCTTCCAGACAGTACCGTGGATGCGTACGACGCTTCATCGCTTCAGAAAACTTCTTTCGCATCGTAACTTTAGTGGAACTCGTGCTTGTTTGTTCAACGGTTTTGGTCGTGGTGTCCTGTGGCGGTTAGGCCGCCCTGGCCGGGTGGACTGACCTTCAGGTTATGCCAGTAGACCTGAATTTCTATGTGCCACCTTTAACAAAGTCTCAAAATACTGCGCCGGTGCCAGTGGGTAGCGGTTCCGACTTTGAAGGTCTTCCCTCTTAATTTATATTTCAGTACCACAACAGAAGGACTGAGAATGGAGTCTGTCCTCGACATCTACCTCATTTCCCGTGTCCTCATTAAAACGGAAGCAAAATTTGCTTTTTGAGATTCTCTCACCGCACCCGATGATGGAGACCACTGTTAGAATGTCTCCTTGCAGGCGCCTTGAGTGTTGATAGGATCAATCCCTCTGAATCCCTTTCCCAAACCGAACGAAGATTCAGATCCAGTTGTTGACGGTGTGGTCAGGCACCGCTTCAGTTGATGCCGTCTCTGATGACTAATACAACTAGCTCGTGGATGTTTCTTCTAGCATTGATTCTGTTGTGATGACTGACTTAGAATTTTGCACCAATGAGGGGGCTAAGCAAAACTTTGTTTCACCGTTGGACTTGTTGACGATGATCTGGAGCACTCACATTGTCCTAGCCTGGAGGGCCAATCTACAGGACATGCCAGTGACCTCAATTTTTTTAGGTTGTTGGATATGTATGTTCTTTCACCTTCAGAAGAGTCTTGAGACGCAACGGCGTCTACGGTAAATGCACGATTTATGTGAAAGATGCATGATGCAGTAGATTTGCAGTGTTTCTTCAGCTTTCCTATCGTGTTCAAAAGGCAGCCCATCATCTCCATCACCAATGACATTTTAATCAAATACATCGAGCAACAAAGTTAGTCAGACTATTCCACCTCATCTCGTGGAGGGAAGTGTGCTGGACGTCTTTCCGCACTCTTAAATCTTAACCTGAATCCTCCGATGTCGTCAACTTTTGGCAGGTTATCTTCTATCTCCGTTGGTTCACACCAGCGGTTGTCATGTAATGCAAAGGAACTAACCGTAGACTTACTCAAGCTTGGCTTGCAATTGTTGACTTGCCTATGGCATAAAGGTGGTCGGAACTTCATCGTGAGTTGCGCAGTGTACGATGAATGGTAGACGGGGATGCCATACCAACGAACAAATGAACTGATGCATATAAGCATGTAATGGGTGGACTTGATCAACTTGGGAACCTCGTAAGCCCACCCATCTATTCTTTGAACTTTTGCTATCTCCCATTAATCTGACTTTGATTTGAGTGGAGATGAATTGTTTTTACATTTAAAACAAAACCTGTCAACAATCACAGACTGGATTTTGATTGGCTGGTTGAGTGAAAGGTTTGATGGAGCCCAGCCAGAGGCTCAACAAATTGCATTGCTGGCAATGGAAGGGACTGCAATGTATAAATCTAACCGAAAAGGACTGAAGTAAGTAAAAATCTCGTCTCTGACGTCTCTATCCAGCCCCTCTACGCTTTGATGCTAGTCGACAAGAGGCCCCATTTGAATCTGTGCGGAGTAATTGGGCTGGAGTCGTGTGCTTCTCTTTCATTTATAAACATTGAAATAATGCAGTTTTGCTGATATAAAAGGCTTTTACACGTTCCCATCTATTGAAGGATGTAATTTGAGCCTTAATAACCAATCACATGCCATTGGTGTTTTTTTTGCTGCTGAACGTGCGTGTGAAGGTATGGAGACTACTTCAGTTGACTAGAAAAAAAGCGACTTTTGTAGGACTGCTACGACACCTTACATCAGTTCAAGTTTAAGCTGACAGCCACCAGCCCAAGCTAAGAGCCCATAATGTGCGGTGAAGCCCTAGATAAGATTTGAGCACATACGAGTAGGAGATGGCCAGTGAGTAGCGAGACGAAGACGCCGAAGTACGCGATTGCAGCTCGAGCGCAGAGGCAGCCAGCCCTTCAATAACAATGCTCCCGCATCCACAGTTGCCACTAGTATAAGCAACAATCCATTTGCAACTATTCGTTTGACTGACACCTCGCTGAGGCACCTGTCAATTGAATGTGCTTATCATCGTAAATAATTAGCACTTCCTGTCCCCGAGAGACTGGAACCGAAACAGGCATATCTCCTTTCTTCTTTTGAGCATCGCCACCGACTCTCGCCTTGAATAACCTCTCCAATCATCCGTCAGTGAAATCAGCGCTTAAAGGAACATCCACGAGCTAATCGTTGGTGAGGCGTTAACGACTGGCCATGAAGTAATGCTTGGCTTGGGAAATAAATATAAATTAAGCGAATATTCGCAAGCTGTTTGCAGCGTATGGCAGAGCTGCTGTTGGGCTTCAACTCGGACGCAACTAAATTATGGGGGCGCTTGAGTTGTATGTCACGTTTTAGTCGAAATCATGTAATGTAGCCTACCGTGGGCTCTTAAAGGCTTTTGGCTGGTTAAACTCACGATAGTGGTAAAAAGCCCTCTCCTAGTAGATCCAGTGGTCTGTTAGTGAAAACTACTTATTAATTTTTCCTGATATTTATTGCAATTTAAAGTAAAGTTGACAGCTGGTATAAAAGACAGAACTGAATCATCGAACGATATAAGAAGAATTTGTGCTGGGCAAAGTACTATTAAAAGAAGGTTGGCAAGTGCGTACATGCATGATATAGCACTTTGATTGAACGATCATTGGCGTTCGCTGTGCATTGTTCAACAAGCTTTGCAGAAGCGATCCCTTCATGCATCATAACAGACACATTCTGCGTGGTTCTTTGGTCTTCTGTTGCTTTTAACTTCAGCTGCAGTGTGAAACCTCGGGTGCGCCAGTATCACCTGTAAGAACAAGGTGATGTAAAAGCTGTTTGTTGAATTTGGAAATTATTCCGTTTCTACTTATTTGCTATTGAGTAGCATGGTTTGTCACCAGTCCGTCGCCATGCTACGATTGCTTTGATCACTTTCTTCTGTGGCATCTTTGTAGACTCTGTGGTTAATCCACTCTCAAGACACTAGTAGCACTTAGGTGTGGAGTGTTGTGCAATAGAAGACTTTAAAACAAGAAATGGAGATGAATGTCGCAAAAGGTTCTTCAGATCATGGCGAATCCAAGTCTAAGCATAAAATTTCCGATTGGTCAAGGACTCACTGAGGCTACATTACAGCCTTATTTTTTAACACTTTTACCAAATCGCGAGGTATTCATATGTCACCATTCAAATTTGGCACTTGGTAAGAGGCAGCAACATACATCATGTTTGTCCACGTGTCCTCGTGTGAAATAGTGTGTTGGAGGAAATCAATGCAATGATTAGGCTGTTGACCATCGTCAGATGGATTTATAACAAACAGTGTCAAATAAAAAGATATCCAATGCCTGTTGTTAGTCACTTAACATCTGACTAAAATAAATTAAGTACTTCTGGTAATGCATCTGTCACTGCATCTCCTTTGAACACCAAAGACTTCTCAAACCTGCCTATACGTTGCGACTCTGCAATTGAGTCTACCTTTCACCTGAACTTTATGTCAGGCAAAGTCGCTCTGCAATCAGCCCTGAGGATGAAAACTTGCGATTAAAGCGATGATGTGCCGGTAAATTATGTTTCATATTCAACCTACAATGCAACATTGCATCCCATGAAACGTTGGTCAGCCTAGGATGCTAGTAGCACTGTCCCATTTAATGATATACTTTGATTTGCATAGCGCCTAAGCAATATATTTGACCTCCTTTCGCTGGCTTCACTTGTGCTTCATTTGTCAAGCACCACGAATAAAATGGTTCCATCACTGGTTGAGGGCAAAAAAACCTGCAGGCAAAAGTGCGACCTGCAAGAGCCAGCTGAAAAACGCAATCGCTGCTAAATACACCTACTTATGAACTTGTGAGTAGCTGTACAAATAAAATATGTTTTCCTAAAGCAGAGTTTAAGCACAACACTTGAGTAATGCGTATTGTGCGACAGACGAAAGTAATTGATCCACTGGCTTAATCTGTCCATTGTAGACACAAGGGCGGAAGTACAAATTGATTCCTAAACCAAAACCTAGGCTTAAGTACCCATTGTCGTGAGCGTTCACCTTCATCAAGCATCACAACGTGATCAGTGTTTTTGAGAAAAAAGCCACAGAGCCATCCCAATCATCTATTTTCAGTAATCTCAATGTAGGGGAAAATGATAAGGAGGTTCGCTCTGTAGATGGGTGCGCTTACCGCCATGCATGCCACCAGGTGCTCGGAAGAATTTCGACCTGGAATCAGTCTTGTAACAGAGAGCAAGCAAAAGCATAGTCTCGTAAGAGTGGAGGTTCGATGCCTGTAGGGCTGTCTAAGCATGTGCGACTGGTGGAGGATAACGGGTTCATATAGTTGATCGCTTGATGGGAATACAGGGGCTAGATCAGTGGCGAAGCCCTCTTCATAAAATTCCAGCCATTTCCCAATGAGCTTTACTGTTATTGCAGACCTTAATAAATCTGGACACGAGCACTTCACAAAGCGTAATTTGATCGCTTAAGAGAAGTCGATGTGCCAACAGTGAACTCCATCTTATTGCACAATTCCACTTTTGCTCCATTTGTAACTTTGTGATGAGTTAATTGTCTTTCGCCATTTTTAAGCTGTAAAATGTGTTTTAGAGATCACGCAGTTTCATTAAGAAGTGATCGTAAATGTGAGTAATTTGTACATTATGCTTCAGTTCCATCTATTTGTGATTAACGCAACATCCGCTGCACCCCACGACAGTTTCTAAGTCAGCAACCTTCACCTAATTATTCTACGCACTGTGAAATGCCAAACTAACCTGCTGCCGCAAGCACTGACGTCTTCGCTATTTGCACAGAGACTTTTGGTTTTTGTAGATAGCGTGTATAATCTTTGACACCTAAAAATGCTGTGATTAGATTGCGAAGTTCAAGATCAGAATGGGGTGGAAGGGAGTTGACCTTCCAAGAAGCACACGAGGTCGGGTTAACCTCGACAGCTAAACGACATGCGCTATCGAAATGTTAAAAGTCACACCAATCGGCTGGCGCTCGCCATAACGTTTAAATCAGCATTCAAGAGTGTCTGTGTCGAAATTAGTGCCCGCATCTCATAACACCAGTTACACTGTCAACAACTAGGACACAGATTAAGGCAATAACCGCTGCAGCTTCACAAGATGTGCAAGTTCTACGAGGCAGCAATGGGAGAAGATCGCGCTCACAACAAGAGGTGAGATGTGTGGCCTATTCAAAGACCATCCTTTGATCCAAGCAAGTCTTCCGAACACGTCAGTGTGCGGAATTGTGTGCGCTTAGTCAGTTTTGGCTCACTCATTATCCAGCTGTTTAAGGTGGAATTTAAAGTGTCAGCACAGTCGCTGCAACCTCGGGCGACTGTGATGCTGGGTGTCACACCAAAACCCGCACTCAGATCCCTTACCTGAATACCTGTTTTGAACTGCTTTTTAGGCTTAATTTGACGATGCTTCTAGCATAACAAATTGCATGCGTAGCAATGAAGTGGAGTCCAGCAATGAGTACGACCTGAGGCAGAGTTTCGATAACGTTTACCTGTGCGAGGTGCTTCCACGCCCCAGAAGGTGTTTATCGGCGTCAACTAATTAGACTGGCATCGCGGAGAGGTACAATCACTTCTTTGGCTTCATAATGCATTAGAAGGCGTGGTCATTTGAAATCTTTTCCGTGTTGCGATCAATCGCCTGCGACCGGTTTCCATATTCATATGATGAAGTGCGGTAACTCCCAGAAGAGCAACAATCGAAACCACAATTGTGTGGCGAAAAACTTGAGATGCCCTGAACTTGGCCTATTCAATCCAGCAACGGTGTCGCAACCACAAACAGTCACAATGGCTGCGTGGAAGGCTCCTCAGCTGTAGTATGTTGGTAGCGTTGGAGTCATGATTGTCAGGCGAGTGGAAATACGAGGGTCTGGTGACAAAGCCGATGCTGCAACACCATTAATGAAGCCAACCTTTCATTGGCAGTCTCAAAGAGGAGCTCTCGTCTCTTTCAGTTCCTCATTTAAGCGCGTGTGTGAACAGGAGTTCCTCCAAAAGGTTTTGTAGTCAAATTCTATTCACTTTGTTTGCCCTTTTTTAATGGCCTGTAACAAGAGGTGGCACAGAAAGCTATGATGCCACAACCGAATGAATCATTTTTACAATTAGTGACGCAAATCTGGGTTGAGCAGCACCATTTATTGCCTTTGTCACTCAAAACGCTTGGATTGCTTCAATTATTCGCCTTGCAGTAGTCCAAACTGCTCGTGAATGATAAAAATAGTGAGCATTAGCAACAAGGGGTTGTGAAGGAAATCCCTTTGTTGATTGCAGCCTTCACCTCACCAATTTGGACTCATCCTCTTCAATTTGTCATTGTCAGTGGTGTCATCTTTGAGGATTGTAGTGGACAATGGTTCTTAACCTGATGCTAGGCAGTTTGAAGACTCCTACCTGGATACGAGCAACCCTTAGAGTGCCATAAAAGCCTTCTAAAGTGAGTGCCAGTCACCCCAAAATGAAGGAGTTGGTTTTCGTTTTCGCCTCCTTTTCTGAACTAAAGCCGGTCACAAGCGCAGAACTGGACCTTCGACGGAGCTCTGGTCGTCCATTTTCATTGTAATAGTCTTACAAAATGAAAATTAGGCAGGCGTGGAAACTCAGCACTAAATCTTAACCTGTCATTCACTTTCTCATTCTTCGAACGCGAGTTAGTACAACTGGAAGAGAAGCGATAATTGTCACTTTACTTCACGCCATTAACGGGGTACAAAGACAAGGAAGGAAAACGACTTAGGACACATGAGTTAGGGCATGAGAAACATGAGAACACCGATGGTGAGGACTGCAAATGCGGGCGAAAGAGACGTCACCGCGGAGGTTGGCATTGCAGTGGTGAGTGTCGTTGTATTAGTTGTGCTGCTGCCATTTTGAGCCTGCGGTCCACTTATCTTTAATAATGGCGTAGCAGAGGAGCTGCTTGGGCCGAGTGTTGTGTTTGTAGCAAGCACAACGCTTCCTAGCATAAATAGGAGGAGCACACTGACCTTCTTCATCTTGTGGTGGTTAGTTGATCAGTTGGGCAGACGTCCCTCGTATTTATTGTGTCAGCATGTGCGGGAGCCAGCACGCGAGTGCTCAGTTCAGCCAATCACCGAGATTATTGTAGCTTCACCTCCACTCTTCACAATGCACGCAATCACACAATAAATGCGATTAACTGCCAATTTTGTGAGCCTAACTCACTTCCTGTTTATTAAACTTTCAAGTTTAGAACGCTGAAGGCCGTGGATTTGTGCGAGGAATATTTTGTGTACGTCCCTTTTTCGTGCAGTAAATCAAATCGAATGTCGTGGCCAATTATTGCGGTCCTCATGGTCACAGAAGTGTTCGAATTCCCTCTCTCGATGAGTTTGAAATGAAAAATTTGAGAGGCATTCCTGCCCATTGAAAGATTGCTACGCATATGCTTACTTTTGGTAAGCAGGTCTCTTGTCGTCTTCTTTACCATTGACCCCCTGCCGCTACTAAGTATCGGTTCTTTTGGAAGTCACAAGAAGGCTCTGAACAGCCTGACATCCGTTCAGCAGAAAGCTACACTTAATAACTTATGAAAGACTTGCTGATTGTTTACAGTGCTGAAATGTAGGTGTGAAACGAATGCCATTTGAAGAGGTGTTTGAATAATAGAGAGCAAAAATAATGAAGGCTACCGGATGTGAGTTTTGTAACCGGTCCCAATTGAGAGAAAGGAGCAAGGTAACGGAACCACCACACTAAATTTAGAAACCTGCAGTTCAGAAACGAAATTCGAGACGAAACAAATTGAAGTTCCACTGCGCAACGCTGACCTTTAGTATTTTCCTCCTCTCCTATCGCTGCTGACTTATCCCACTGACCTATTTATCAACCCTAGGCCAGACTACGTCAACCCTCAGTTTGAGTCATCAGTTTACTCGAACAGGTCATGCTGCGCCATTCCTCAATTTCAGTTTAACTTTATTTGACCTCCTCCACGCGGCCATGACTCATGAATTCCGACCCAGGTTCGGCCAACAACTCAGCCTACTTACAAGTTGTAAGTAAAAGATTTCCTTTCCCCCAATTTCTAGCTTGCCACTGACCTACAGGTCGTTCATGCTGAACCAAATATTTCGCATTGGAACAAAAAAAGCATGAATTAGAAGCACTTTGCTAAGAATTTCACCAATAAATACACGCGAAACGGACGCCCAGATTGTGTAAATTTTCGTAGGGGACATTCCAATTTCCTATCAACAGCCCTGTTTACTGCTCCACCTAAAGACATTCAATGGCCAAATAGAAGTGAATCAAAAGCACAATAGAGTAATGGACTCAGGCCTTTGGGAGAATTGTGCGGTTGTACTACTGAAGGCAAGGACTTGATTGGCGAACCCGACACGTCAATAGCGATATCCAGCGTCAAGCCTTTAAGTGGAAAGTAACGGCCGATTGAAACACAAATGCGCAATCAGAAATGTGCCCCCATCCTTGCCTAATTGAATTTCATCGTTGAGAAATGCAGGCCAGTCACCGCCCCATTATGCACCCGCATTGGGTAAAGTAGTGTTTTGAGAGCATTAAAAAACAGCGTTTGGCGCATCTGTAACGCTTACAAAGGCAACTATAAAAGCCCATTTTAAAACTGAAAACGAGTCTATAAAAGAGAAAATAAGGGAGTGACTAGAAGTGAGATCGCAGTCCCTCGGCGCTGACTGGAAGGGACCAGACACAGAAGGAGAGAGGCAGGAACACCGGTATCAAACGGGCAGAGATTTGGACGCCTTCCCGTAGACAGGTGTTTCCAAGCCGTAATGCAACATCATATGTCGGTTCATGGTATCGCAAACAGCTTGTCTGAAGTGGCAGGAAGAGAAAATAACTGTTAAACACGAGAACTGAGCCACATCAATGCCGAGGTCAAGGAAGAGAAAGAAATCCCTCACCTAAAATCCTGATTCCACAGGTAGTTTCGTACATACGTACTGACATGACCGGATTGAGGGAGGTAGCGTATCTCGGCGGCGGGAAAGACAACATCAAAAGGCACCACACCATCACGCGGTACGTAGGCATCTCTACCAGCTGTCACCGAGGTAATGAGTCGTGCATCCGCCACGGGAGGAAAGTTACCCAAATGAGTGAAGAAGTCCAACAACTCACGTAGGAATTCTCTTACCTCGGGATCCACCTAAACAAAAGTGAAGTTAGTTTGAGTTCATTCTTCTCTTTTTGGTGCTGGTTGGCTGGTTTCGTCCTTCTGTCTGACTTACCTTGACTTTTTCGGGAAAGACTGAGGGAATGGGAACAGCGCGCACAGCAGACACAGCACTCTCCCAAATGTGGTTATCCATGTACAAATGCAGTCGATTGTGCGACTTCACGTAATCCAGAACTTTGGCAACATCCGATAGAGGTCGTCTATGAGACCAGGAAAGTGAATATCCAAAAGTAGGCAGAAGTTAGTGAAGCCCTTAATGCGGCAGACATGTTGGTGTTAGAGAACGTCCTGAGCCTAGCTCCCCATGTGAGATGCAAAAAACACGCTTGTCTTAAGCGTGGCTCGATGTGTCACACATATGTGACACTAGCGATTTAGGTTTCTTTTACTACATTTCAATATGAACCATACTAATGCACATTTTATTGGCACAAACCTTCAGAATCGTGTTGTAAGACGTAACCAAAGTGACAAACGTAGCCATTTGTGTGGAGCAAGTATGCAGCACTTTGCTAAACGCAAACATGCAGGCAGACCATAGTACTGGCAACAACAACAAGGTAAAAACCTTAGCACAGACAAATTTAAAAGGAAAATTCGAATTAGATCGAGGATACAGCTATTAACAACGTCTTCGAGTACAGAGCACAAATTTAGGTTTCACCTCACAAAGCACTCGATATTGGCGAGGAGAAATGGTGATTAAAATGAAAAAAAAAGGATAAAAGCGGAGATGGAAAACTTACCGATAAAAGGTGAGGATATCAACGAGGTGATCAGATGATTTTTGACCCGATGGAGGGAGAGGAGGAGGAGGGGGAACAAGCAGGTCCGTGGCCGGGCCTCGTGCCGCCTTGGTTGCGGCGACGGCGGAGGGCAACAAATTTACCTGATTTTGAGCTACAGCACCATTTGGTGAGAGGATGACAACAAAGCATACACAACTTTAAAAGAGCCAGTCCATCGATGCATTGAAAAAAGCATTTTCAGAGTGACAACAAGACCCTCCGTCAAAGTTCAAGCCTTAGTTCGGCAGAAGTAGCACATGCCGATAAAAAATAAGACCATTTTTAACGCGCCACTGCTCAAGCAGTTGGAAAGTCAACTAAGAAAAGATTACTTTTTGTAACAAAGGCGGGTTGAATGGAAGGCTGAATCCGAGGCCGTATGAGTTTGGCATAAACTGAATCCTCTAGGTATTGCTTGGTTAGAGTTCGCCAATCCACCGAGTGACTTAAAACGCCCTACAAAGTACAATAATCACTCACATAACCAGTTAGCTATCAACATCACAAATGTGTGACACATGTTCCCCCCTTTTTAATGGTAGCCTAGGTGTTAAAGTAGTGCAAGAAAACCATCGAGAATTTGCGATTTCGTGAAAATGAGCCATGAGTTAGCATTGTGTGGCGCATTCAGAGTGACCTTGTAAATACATGCACACACACACACGCACAAATAAACGCGAATGCCCACAACCGGCAATATGTAAGGCGGTCGCCACACAATCACAAAGGGAATCGTCTATGCAGAATGGAAATGAGATGATTGAGTCACCAAAAAAAAATAATAAACCTGAGATTTGCGCCTTGGCTTATGTGGTCCGTGACAAGCACAGAAATTACTACAAAAATACCACTAAGGTGGCAGCAACATCAGCCTATCGAGAAGATGTACTTCAAACTGTCAATTTCCAGCATGTATTGGTGGACGAGGGGAGGGGAGCTGTCAACCAACTGGTATTCTATGCTTGTCATTGTTCCAGTTGCATACAGTCAGCACCACCAACCGCATCTAGACTTCCTAATGACGCACAAATAAACAGCCTTTATGTCGGTGGCTTCCATTTGTCTTGTCAAATTCCTGCAACTTGACCATTAGCATTGAACCAGTGATGTGAAACGCCCTTGTGAAAAGACTAGCGATTTGTTGAAGGGTGTGGTGAGGGAGATTTGACGGTTAAACAAGAAAAACGGTGGACAATTCGCTAAAAAGGCCGAAAAATTACTGAAAGAGATAGCGTGAGGGGAAGTGGTGGTGGAATGTCATTGCGAAGAACACAACACAAGTTCCCCAATGCACGAGCGTAAGCCGACGGTAAGGCAAAGAAGTATTCCTCAGGGTGTAGCAAACGCGACAAATGGTGACTCAGCAAACGAAAGTTGTTAGTGATCTCTTGTGATGAGACGGATAATCGAGTGACCAAAGCTTATTTTCATGAAGCCTCGCAACCTCGAATGGGAGAGCTTGCCCCCGTGATTGTTCAGTGGGATCGACCACACATTTCATTGATATTAGATGTGCAAATTCAAGACAGACAAGTAGGTAAAAGTGTGGGTTGAAAGGAGAGGTGGCAAACGCTAGGTTAGCGAACTTGAGGGCATTATTTCGCGTTGGGGAAGGAAGACATTGAGTTTGAAGACTCTCAGAAGCTTTATTATTCAGCTTTCCATTCAAAAAAGGCGAACAACCACCTCATACTCTGCTGAAAGGAGAGCCCCAAGAAATGATAAATCCGAGCATGCGATGGCTACACATGAATGTATGTCATGCATTTCGAGTGAAAATCTGCCAACCAGGCCACCAAACATCCAGAAAACACTGATCAGAATACTAATTAGTGGTACACAAGGAAAAGGAAGAGCGCTGCAAGTCATGAGAAAATTGGCTGAACAAATATCCAATACAGCAGCATTAGTGCTTAGCACCTCCTGCGCATGCTACGACGCAGCTACTTAGCTCAAACTTGGAAATGACCCATTCCACATATTCGTGGCATTAAGCTTATGATAGAAGTTGTGGCACCATAATGAGGTGAAAATATGCTTTATCTTAGAATGGGAAAGGAAACAAGACAGATTTCACTAAGTAGAGCAAAGACGAACCTCAAGGAACACAACTGAAGCAGAGGTCCATGAAAGGCATGGAATGAGGGAGACGGGAAAAGGCACCGTTGTCGCACAGATAGTCGCCATCTGCATGAGCACGGAAAAGCTTTGAAAAGTGGACTGCGAATAGAGTTGAAAAAAGGACAAAATTTGAACCCACATAGCCACCCATTGAAATACCGTGTAACGCAAAGGGTCCATAGCCTTGATTTCGGCACCATCGAAGGATAGTATGACATTCTAAGATTAACGCACCTCCCATCACAAAAAGATCGGATAAATAGTTTAAACCGGACCCCCTAAATTGACACATTTAGAAGATGCGAATTAAATGAATTATTGTACTTTTGGTCCACCGGCAGCCTTGTTCCGTAAAATGGATTCATAATGATAATCGAAGCAATTCCATCATCAATTAATTGGTTCGCCAAAAAGACACGACGCCTATAATAGAACTGGAGCCCGCTAACATAAAATAAGAGCAATTACATGATCACCAGTCCCGGCAAAATGAAGGCACACGGGACGATGCTCCGACTTCCACGCCTTGGGAATGATCATTTGAAACCTAAAGTATTGCGCAACTGGCCTAGAGTACCTTGAAATGCGATTTCTAGTGCACATTGCATCGAGGATAAGATCCTCCATCGGCGATACAAATGAGCCTTCCAGTTCTATTAACTTCTTGTATTCAATCCTCTAGAACATCACAGCTAAGTCAATCTTTGTACCTTCTCAAGCATAACAGGATGGTACGTCAAGTTATTACGCATATAGTCAGGGTCTTCTCTTACAAGTCTCATGTTATCGACAAGCCTACACCATAAATTCTACATAAAGAAAACCTCAAAATCAGATCTGAGCGCCCCCATCCTTTAGTAAAGAAGTCACAGGCAACTGTTCTTCGAAAGACTTTATCGAACAAACTCATTACCGACTCTTAAACAACCTCAACAAATGCCGACGAGGAACACGCAGTTGAGGACTAGCCTTCTGTCGATTGGTCAGGTCAAAATACGCTTCAAGGAATTTGATGGTCAAGAATTCATAAATTCATTAAAAAATTGAAGTGATGGCCTAAAGTAGTGCTCTACATAAGGCTTCAAATCTTAAGTTCAACAGAAGCCCAATGGGAAAAAGTAGCATAAAAGTCAAACGGCTTAATGCATTATGTTAGTCAAGATACTCAAGCTGATCAAACAATGCGCGTTTTCTAGTTTCGCATGAGGCGATCGATAATATCCTGTCTTTTTAAGGACTATGTTCGACCGTTCAGTCCTAGAATATGTTTTAATTCATAAAAGGACTGTTGTCGCAAATCATGATCGAGGACAAAGTTAAAACTCAGAACATTCGTTGTCGCAGAGTGTGGATTATTTATCCGGAGTGCTCACGTGTCGATACTGAGAAATCAATAGCTCTATTTTGATGATTCGCTACAGCCGCTTGTAGTTTTCGTCTTTTTTTCAAAATTCTACAATATACGGATAAATAAGATGTTTTTACTCTTGTGTTGCACACCCTTAACAGTCGCATTAACAACGCATCCCTCCACTTCGATTCTCCTCTCAGAGCATACGGCGAAAGCTCTACAACCTGTCTGATCTGTTTACAGATGCCTGACATTGCTGTTCCGGTGAATGAGGAAGTTCACGATGCTAACGCCCTGAAACGCTGGGATAAAGTTGTCGTGGAACGGCGTAAGCTTTATGATAAATTGAGAAGTAAGTACATACTTCTATCATTCCTCCCTTTGTTTCCATTTTACTTTTTGATGCATTTTCCTCAGGAAGGATTTGTCGGCCGTCAGACGAAATGGTAATGAACTCATCTGATGTACGCTATTTGAGGAGAACGGAGAATGAGATGATCGACCAAACCCTTCCATACTTATCGTACGGCAAAGGAGGTTAGTTCAAAATACTTTCATTCCCTCTTTCTTGCAATGATCAATAAGTTTTTTTAATTATGCTCTTCCCAAAAGTTAAACACGGTGATGACTATTGGTTCGAGTCATCAAACCCAGCTTTGCCTGCCGATTCAGCCGTGAGGTAAGTCATGAAGTACTTTTAAGTCCTTCATTCTTCTATTTATTCGATAGAGCTGATTTTTTTATTGCTTTACATCCTCGTCAAGGCTGGCAAAAACTGTCCGTGATAAAGGCCAATATCCGCCTTTGGAGTTTATAGGGATACCAAATCCACTTATGAATGAAATAGGTGACTTCCTTTTAATACTGCGATCGCGTTTACGAAATTATACCTTTGATTAGGAATTAACGCAAGTAATTAAATTTCGGGAGGTTTTATTTGCTTGTTTACGATATAAGCATTGCTTAATTGACGAAAATATCATATTATGCTTAATATCTTTAGTTTTCCTTTTAAGCTAAGCTTATGTAGGCAATTACTTTTAAGTGATTAGGTGCAAGCTCAGATCTTACTTAAACTTAAACGTGTTTTACAATCACTATTTTGTAGATGGGTCCTGGGAATCAGAAAAGACCACACTAAAATACCCAATAATGCATAAAAAGTGGTTTAATAAACATCCTTGGCACATTATTAAACCGCTATTGAGTACGAAGGCGAAATGCACCTACAAGGTGGAGAGAATGAAGATGATAGATCCTCTAATATCCAAGCTTCTTCCCCATCGCCCTGATTTCCGCGAATTGGTTGTTATCGGAAACCGCAGGTAGTATAATGTGGTACTGCAGTAAGCATTTTCCAAACTTTAAAGTTTTCGCACTGTCACGAATGGAAATCCTGTCTTGCCTCACAGTCACTTACTGCAAAAGTCAACCTATTGGCCTTTACGGAATCTAAACATCATCGATTATTTGGTTTTATCGCCTTAAACACAACAAATGTGGAGTTGCTTTTCCGGTTTTGGCATCGAAAATATACAACTAGCATTGCTTAACAACTTACGCTGTCCAGCTAATCGAAAACGATTAGACAATGTTCGAACACTATTCAGCTACTACATTCCCAGCATCCCTACAGCAATCACTGTCATACAAGAGCTTCTTTTGAGACCTTAATGAGCATGTCAAATTACGAGCATGTGAAATTACTTCTAGCTTCTGTGCCAGAACGCAGATAAGGCAACTCAAAGGAGGGAAGGAATTATTAAACAAGAATTAATACCCAAATTTATTTTATCTTCCTAGCCCAGACATACTTCGAGTTTAAAATTCCCCATGCGTTGCATTCTCTTTTTATTGAATACAAAGACCAGAGAACGACCCACAAAATGGCTCCGTAAAGCCTGCATCTCCGGAGGTCGTTGCAACTGGGGGAGAAATGTCAGCAGTAGATGACACTATCACCGAACGTTGCATCACCCCGCGTGGGGTTGGTGACCAAACAGTAGATGAGGAGTTCGGCGGACCGTCTCTACTGTTTAACGAGGTCCTGGTGCCTCGTTTGGAGAAAGATAAAATATATACTTACAGAATTGTCCCCGATCCGCAGTCAACGCTTTGTTTTAAAGTAGGCAAGCTTATTTCTACGTATTTTTTCCGGTGTTTGCCACCTTACTTAATGCCTGAAATGAACGAAATAGTGTAGAACTGATCTACAACTTTATTTTTTTCACATGATACTCTGATACGAAAGAGCACATTCAGTGCGTGGATTTGGGTTAACGAATACATAACAAAACTTTCAAGGGAAAAACTAAACAAATTTTAATAGCATGTTTGCCAACGCTACAATAGCGGTAGATCAAAAGAAGGTTCAAAGTCATTTACCTTACGGAGCATCTATAAAGGGTTACGGACTTCGCATTATGCCGCGAATTCTGTATCTAGCCCTTTTTAATTTGCCCTGTAGGCTTCGGATGAAAATCCAGTTCATCAGAGAATCCTAATAAAGAATAATGGAACAGAGGACCTCACCTACCAGTGGAAGGTTCTTTCTGTTCCCCTAACTCTGATAAATCTAGAAAGTTGAAAGGAAGATCTTCTTAGGAAATTTGCCTCAACGAGACTCGCCCTTCTACTTTTTCACCAACAACGGTACTCGTACCAAATCTTAACATTTGTTGTTGCGTTTATTACACATTGCGACCTTTCGGGTCAGTTCAAACAAATAACATTTCAAGTAGTCACCTGTAGTTTGACCTCTATTTCCATGTGTTTTTACCCAAAGTTATTTATTTGTCCGTAATCCATGGAGAACTGTAATTTGCATCGTATATTTGCGTGCGTTACAAAACAAAAGATGGGTGTATGGCAGTCATTTGGAGCGGTTCTTTTTGATAAGTTTTGTGTTGCTTCATGTTTTCAACCCATCCTTACAATATTAGGGCTTTTGTTTTGCTTCAGTAAATGAGATCCATGGCAGCCAACCTTATAGGCCAACTGCAATTTTGTTTTATAATTGCAGAACCTTTGCTTGCACTATAAACTCGGGACCATAACCGAATAAACACTTTCAATGGTGCATAACGTTTAGCACACTGCATTTTCTACAGCATTTACGATGTATTTGTAAAAGCCATGAAATCCTTTCTAAAGGTGGTTCTGAATTATGAGCCATTACGTAATGCCTAGTCTTATACTGATGGAGTATTTATCCGCAGCAGCAGAGGATGGTTAGATTAGCTTGTTTATGAGTAAAAGATGTGTTTGTGATATGCAAAATAGCGTTGCCATGTGCACCTCCAGCACGACGAGACGTGCGGGTCAGTTTTTACGAATTTTTGTCAGCTAATTATTTCGAAATTCCTTAGCAGATCCCATGAAGGCTGATCCTTCGGCGGCGACATTTTTCCTTTTTGTTATTTCTTAATCTTTGGTGGTGTTGTCTTTCTTAATTGGGTATGCAAGGTGGAGAAGCAGACTTCATCCTACAACTGCCCACATTTCTCCTTTAAGGCAGCATCGCTTGCGGTGCATCAAAAGAGGTCTGTATTTCCTTCCAATCCTCCTGTGAAGGTGTCTTTTCGGAAATCTGGTATTTTATCACAGAACCCCCTCTCCTTCCCTCCACTACACCTATAGCTCTTCACTTATTCGGAATTGCATTTTGGCCTGACAGCCGCCTCAATGGCAAATCGGAGATCTTTGATGAGGCAAGAGTTACTTGTTGCTTTTAATGGCAAAGCAGATTCAACGCCAAATTACGAAAGAAATGATAAAAGAGATGGTCGAAGATTGTCTTGCGTCCATTTATTGGGCCAGAGCGAGAGAGACAAGAATCGTGGGTCCTCCGACAGAAGTTTATCTCTGCGAGAAGCAAAATCCTTATGTGCGTTACACATTCTGCAAAAACTGACCTTGCATGATTTAAATGCTTACTTGACCAGTCTATCGCATTTTCCTATTTTTTTCAGTTTAAATTTTCCAGTGAAGCTGTCAATGCCTTGATTGCATTGCGGAGTGAAGGCTTGATTCCAACTTTTAGAAGTCCCAAGTGGGATTATTCTCTTGACACTCTGAGACAAGTGAAGTTCTTACCTTGTTGGTTAATGCGTTAGTGATGCCTCATTTCTTGCCATACTGTAAACACTTAAGGTGGGTTAGACAGAAGCTGAATTCCAGCTTAAAGTGACAGGTATTAGAGTAGGACCATGCTTTTATCCCTCGTAGTTGTGAAAGGCAGTGCAATCCGAGTATCAGCTTTGGAGTGGCATAATTTGCAACTTTCCACCTTTTAGGAGATCATTGATATGCATACGGAAGGTCACATTGAGCCTGCTGATGCAGATACTCTTCTTCAGCGTCTCTACAACATAGTTGGCGGCCTTGCTTTTCCATCTCTGGTGACTACGTCAAGTTCTGCAGAGCACCAATACCGACTATGGTAAATATGTTAAGTTTACGAACTTAAATTATGTCCATATGTGCGTAGCGAAGCCCATCGCTTATCCTATTCGATGCATTTTTCAACAGCTCCTCCGTAGTCGTGGATTGCCTCCTGAGGGCGTTCGAAGCGTGCTCTGCCCTTCGTCTGAAAATGGGTTTGGACACGCTGCCAGGTGTGCCTGATCTCAGTACGTTCGGATTTTTGCAACTCAGATAATAACTTAAAAGGCCGTCGTTGAACCATCCTCTTTCTTTTTCAGTTTGTCCGTGGAGACAAACAAAGACTATTCGTGCCAACATAAATGTATGCTTCGTGGTTACGGTTGATGACAAGTGGTTCGTTACAACTGCTCTGCCGCCTTTTGCTTAAATTTTAGTAATTAATTGGATCTGTGAGGTAGTCTTAGGATTTTCCATTTAAAATTTTGTTTTATAATGCGTTGCTATAGCACTCGGTGAGACAGCAATTTTGCTTTGCATTTCAGAGTTCGAATCAACTGGCAAAAGCATTCTGGAGGTTGATTAGAATTCATCTTAAGAAACTAACCGCTAAAATTTCAAAAGAGGTGGATTCAGCTCCTCAAATCTCGAAGCCACGTCTGAGGGAGCGCATTGGCGATGAAGAATCGTGGCGAGCAAGCGCCCGAGTAATAACACGCTATTTGCTTGGTGACTTGGCTGAAGAGATTGTCACAATGATTGAGTCAAACTGTGGCGAAAACTAGTCAAAACATGTGATCACGTAGTGTAGTGCGCATTGCCAGTTTGATATCTCCCGCAATGTTCGTTTCTTTAAGTGAAATACTTGCGGCTTTTAAACGATACTGATGAGCTGGAAGTGCTGTCGGGACCGGATGAGATTCAGTGCTTGAGATACGAAAGATCGAACCAAAACTCTTGTAAGACTAAGTGGTGGGAGTGAGATTTGTCGATGTTGGCTGGTGGTAACGTAATGTGAGCCGAATTTCAGGCTTTAATATGTGCGGAATCGGAAGTAGCCAATATATTTTCGGGATGTCATGGAGATTCCACCTCGACTAGTTATATTTGTCATGCAGGAATCAAAATCACCGTACATAGTTTCGGTAGGTGGTCTGGTTTCGTTTTAATTTTTGTTGGTTCGAGAGGCTTTAAGTTGCTTCAGCTAAATGGACCGATTAAACCTCGCATGGATAACACCGGCAATAACAATTGGTGCCGTGGATCTGCTTTCCGCGTTTGTGCGTCCATCTGCTTTATTTGACCAACACGAGAGGGAGGTTTTACTTGAGAATCCTTTATTCCAGCAGGTTGATGAGGAGTTTGGCTTTAAAGTTGCACCAAATTTGTGCCCGGGCAAAAAATTTAAAGGTGCATCCCTAAAAGTCGAAACTGTGCAGAGTATGTGGCAGGATAGATAGGTAAAGAAAAGATGTCTGCTGGCACAGTACAAAGAAAAAATGTAAAGGAGCAGGTTCATTTACCATTTAGATGACTGATGGTGGCACAGCAATTCAAGAAAACAAAGCATCGAATTGCGGCTTAGGATAGCGTCCTCGGTGCTTAATTTCAATATTGATCACATTAAGGTGCGTTAGTAGCCTGCGTGTTCTTTTTACATGGTCTTGGCTTCTACGAATTCTGGCATTGCAAATGTCGAAACGTGTATCCGAAATATAACCGCAAATTACTAACTGGAGAGGAAATATCCAAATCTACACACATGGCTTCAGTTGGTCATACTAATGTGCAAACAAAGCATGTACCTTTAAAACCACAGTTAATGCTTTTGAATAGAACTTACGTGCTGTCATTCACTTTCCTTATCATTTGTGTTGGCAATTAGTGTTGGCGGCACTTCTAAGGTAGCGTGTGAATTGCGAGGTGTGGGGCGTTGTTCATTCTTACTTCTTAGTTTTTCTCCTTTTTCACCCAATTTCAACCATTGCATAAATGCTCGCTTGTTGTTAATAATATATAGGTTTATTTGCACCTTTTCAGGTGAGATAAAACTGCTCACACATTTGTACAATTTGCCCAGGATGCAGTTCGAAAAATTTATGGCGAAGGTATGCTTCTTCATTTCTGTTATGTATGGTAGTTGGACAGAGAGATGGATTCCCTTGAAGGGGAAATGCTTTCGAGCAAACCATGGTATTTGCATGGTGAAGTTTCCGCCAAGGATCGGTCAGAAAATGCATTACTGGCAGAACATCTGGAAGTTCAGCGGCATGCTATTTACAGTATTTCATACTTTGTGCCACATCAATGCAATTCTAGAACCTGGTTCTTTTGACGAGAGCATCATTGCTGAGTTTTTGAAGAAGGGTATCCGTGAACAGGTTCGCAATATACGTTTTGTAAATTCTCTAGTCTTTTGACAATCCAACTCTCAAAGCCAAACCAAAAGGCCACGTTACAGCTCCGAAAGACTTCATCAATACAAATAAAACATCACTTGTCGAAGAATACGAAAATCTTTACATTAAGGCTAAAGTCTGCTTCGTTTTACGAATAACGCTTATTTTCAGGCATTGGAAAAACCTCAGGAAGACCCCGAAAAGGAGGATCTACGGCGTAAAATTGTGGAGTTGTTCGATAACCTAGACGCGTTGTCAAACATGCACTTTGTTCCTCGCAATGTGTGTAACTTTTTGTTGTTTCTCACTTTTTCCTCTTGCATTTCTTTCGCATGTACACCCTTAGTATGTTTGAGTTTCACTAGATGCCAAGTTTTGGGCCATAATTCTACCCACGAATTTATGCTTGAGGTTATTATTTGTGCCATGATTTACAGTCATCTTCACCCCTTGATTCTCTGGTTTGCTACCTCCAATTCACGATAGTTACGTTAATTTATACTTTTGCAAATTCTGGGCATTGTTTCCCCTTGCAGCTGTAATAAGCTAATGAGTCATCACCAGTTTCTCACTGGTTTCTGCTCTGGAAGCAGTTTTTGCCTCACTTTAATACGTTAAAGTCCTCCTGTGATAGGGATGCCGACTAGAAGTGCATTTTATGATAGCGTACCGCGGCTGTTCCACCATGTTAGATTTCTGGCATTGAGGTGCGGGATATCATTTGCCCCCTATGTAGAGGTCTTTTGTTTGTTTACTACTTTAATCAAAGGACTGATTCATTAAAGCCGCCAGCGGTACTAACTTCGTCTTGTTCATATTCTCCAATCTTCTTGCAGTGGTTTGCGTCTATAATTTGTGTGAGTAGCGTGGGGATACTGGAACCCCAAAAGTACTTTGTTGTCTATCGCAAAATCAGACGAATTTATTCCTTGCGTCCTTGCCTCCAAAGGTCCTAGTCAACTAATAACTTCCTGGTATACGAAACATTTTTAGCGTGTGGATGGCTACAACATTCTCACTAACAAACAAGCAATGGCGCTGGAAGAAGCAGGTCCAACTGCTCTGGCTGAGAGTGATCTGCTCGCTCCGGAGGAGGTTCTTGGACCTCGAGGAGAACCGCTCAAGGGAGCCACCGAAGTGACCTCTACGGATAGGCGACGCCATCGCAAGAAGCTGATGCGCGTCCGAGCTGCTAAACGAAAAATGCGAGCCGCCATAGCTACCAAAACCAAAGACCAAAGAGTTGCGATGGCCAAAGTTGTCAAGATGGCTCACAAACCCGGCTCCAATATCAAAATAGCCAGATAATGCTTCTCACTAGGCTGTATTCTCTGTACATAAATATACACTTGCTTCCGTTGCATGCTCCTTTCCTGTGCGCAGGTAAACGGAGGATAGAAAACAATCAAATCGGCTTCCGAAACCATGTTTCCTCATTAAGCGTGGGATTGGGCCTTGTCATTGTGTCAAGGTACACTAGACAACGGTAGGCTGCGTCTCTTCTTGCCTCTTCTATGGTCGCACTGGGTCGGCTGCATGTCACTTGAGGAGGGATCGTAGACAGCTGTGCCTGGCAGTATATTTTGCCTAGAGTCGTGTAGCATATGGGTAAGAATGAGGTCCCTAAACCAAACAAGTAACGGCAAGTAATTCCTACCGGACTTTGTACTGGTCGTATAGGAATAGAAGACACCGAGCCTATTTTCATCCAATATCCGCTTCAAAGGCATCGTAGACGTCAAAAGTGGGAGCACTGATTTCATCGACACGGACTTCTCTAACCTTTCCGTTGGCTGTATGGAGGCCAGAAAGAATTTTCCTAGCCATTCTAGACGCCATTTCTTGACTACTTTGCTTGACCTTCAGCTTGTTGAGATCTTGCTTTTCTACAAGGGGTAGATTTTCTTCTTCCATTGCTTCTAATGCATCTGTCGGGATAGTCAACCCTTGCTCTACCACCTCCTTTAAAAATTCAGTCGCAGCCTTTCTTTTGGCTTCTTTCTTGGAGCTACCGAACCCCGAAAACTCCCACCGCCAGAGACGAACTTTGCACTGATACTTGCCACCAAAAAGGCTTTGCGAGCACTCGCTAAACTCATACGTGGGCGGAGGCCACAGATTTTTGTCACAATATTCCTGAACCTTGCTGACATAATTAATGGGAGCCCGTGTAGCCACTGCGTTGACTTCATCCTCACATGTCGCGGCCAATGCGTCACCAACATCGATGCCAAGAAAGGAAAGGGAGGCACGCATCGACTGCAGGAGCGCTCTATCGCAATAAGCAGGAGGATCTTCACCAATCAACCTTAAAAGGACGTAATATGCTGCCAAGTGCTTTGCCTTTTTCTTGCTTGCACCTTAAAAACAAAACAACTTAACTTTTGAGAGCAAATAAACACAGGCAAACCATCAAACCTAAAGGCCGTTTAAAACAAGCTCCTGCTAATATCAAACAACTCAAAAATGGCATGCATCCCAACCAATACAAGCATTCTTTAAAATGATACACAAATGGAACACAAGCATGCCAACGCACCCTTTCCAAAGGCGACGATTTTGCCAACTCTGCATTGGTAAACATATATTGGTTCATGTGCCTCACCTTCACTTGCGACTAGCTCATAATGGACAAGAAAGCCCTTTTTTGTAGCGGTCTCTTGTAGAATCCCAATCGGAGTCTGATTAGATTGCGAATACATTCAGGCCACCGAGCAGGACGAAAACACCGCCTTAAGACCTGACTGACTATAACTACCAGAAAGGTTGTATGCCAAAACTGCTCAAACGGTAGAAACAAATTATTATTTTACTTGAGCAATAAATTATATTATCAGCTAAATCAGTTATATGTATTACACATTGCATGTTTGAAATAATTATAATTTCGACAATTATTCTTTTTAGATATGGAGCTCTCTAAAGCCATTACTCTAGCTCCTATTTAGGACTTTATTTTAAAAAATTAATAATATTAATAGAAGAGCAGATTGGCAATAATTACAGTCGAAATAAAGGGAAATGTTTGTCAGAAATCGATTGCCAAATATGTATGTTTCGCAATTTTTTTCTTTTGTTTGCCCTGAAGCTACCCTTCGAGTAAAATCCATTTGGTTTTAAAAAGTCAGTCATTTGAGTTAGCAAATAATAGATAAAATAAAGATCAAAGCCGAATACGGAGGGAGATATGTGTGCACACCAAAAAGGTGGATATCATGATGGTATGGCTCAGATGCCATCTCCACTGATACGTCAATATTACCACTAGCAGTTCGAGAAGAAAATATTATGCAGCATCACCCTGCCATCGAACCTATTATGGAGATATCTTAGGTGAGCACCTCATATTATCCAGTACAAGGTGGTCACATCTGCAGGCAACACCTACGAGCTGCTCAAGTCGAGACCCTAAATTCGACGCAAATGAGGCGATGTTTGTAAGTACACCAGCTATATTCTCGACCTGTTTAAGAATTGACTTTAGAGTAATGAATTCTGTTGACTACCTACATGTGCATATACCTGGTATGCAGCTTGCGTTAATTCCATTGTTTGAGATAAAAGAAGGTGTTTTCTTTTAGTAGGTGACGAAAATGTGGCTAGTAGGTTAATCCAGGGGTCAGCTCTGTAGCACTCTGTTTATTTTGACTGTTGGTTGGTCCTGCACGCTGGCGGTGGCCATGGATGGCTGCGTGGGATGGCATCACGGTCATGCCAGAAACCCCTATCCTTCCCATTTTGAATACCCATCCTGACCTACGCTTAGCCTTCTCTTCGTCTTCTGAGAAAGCTCAAGACACTATAAGCTTACTCTAATAGATGAGTATTGCCACATGGAATAAATGCTTGGACTCTTAATTAGATTTTGTCATTGGGGTGGCAAGCTTCATGCGCTCGAAGATGTCTTCGAAAGAGAGGCACAGACTAACTTTCAAGCCTTATCAAAAGTTACGAATAAAGCAGTAGACTTGTTGCGATTCTTGTGCTAAGTCCCGCCAATGTTCGAATTTAGCCAAATAGTTATTACATTGAACTAGGAAGCAAAACTTGGGGTACTACATGATGACGGCGTATGAGTGCGTGTATAGCAATTAGGAATAAATCAAGCGGAAATAAAATGCGTTTTTGATCGAAGTTGTTTTGCTATTTATACCTCTCACAATATTCACCGCAATTTAACACCAGACGCCACAAAAACCTTTCATATTTCCAGTGTGTTGCGCACTGCAGTTGATCTTAATTTGTCAAACTAAATAGTTTTAGTAATAATTAAATTTATATGATTGCAAATTATATTAATGCAAATGCCATGGGCTTACTGGCCCGCATGACAATACTCCATGGCGCCTCCAACTTTTATACGCTGCACTGAATCAAGTCAGGTATTGTTCTCTCGATTCTTAGTTAATAATGCGTTTAGGTAGTTGAGCTTCGAAACTTCCTGACAAAGGTGGGTGTGGAGGACGTTGAGAATTCTGAAGTCACCCAAGAAAATTGGCCCTCTGCTTTCATAAGTCACATTCCACAGCTTCGGGTTTGTTTTAGGAGCGATAAAGTTACTGAATCTGGTAGGTAATGCATGCATAATGATTTTCTCCATGCATAGATGCAATCGATTTGCTTACTACCATTTCTTCTCTTGTCATTGGGTTGCCTGAGAATTATATTGACGAAGCTGTCTGTGAGCTGTGCAAACTTTACGAAGACTTTTCTGAACCAAAAAATCGAAAGCATTTTGCAAAACTCTACTCGTATGTTGTGCTAGTTTTATTGTAGGTGTCTAGGCTAAATGTTTTGTTCACTGGATTACCTGAAGATCACCACTCAAGATATCGTGTTTATCGTGCTCTCGTGACCTGCGCCTCTGAACTTGGAGCTCTGTCTCAAATTTATACACAAACTGAAAAGGTTTTTAATAATTTCGTTATTTGGTTGCCATAGGTTGCAACGCTCTTGAAAGTTTGCAGGTGTACGCCCGATGAATGTCAATCTCTTTGGCGGCTCATGTCAGAGGTGCATCGGGCAAGTGGCAACACTAAACTCGCAACTCAGGCTATGATTAACTTACTTTCTACCTATTCTGAGGGGAACGCGGCTGGGGCCCGTGATGATGCTCTTAAGTAACCATCCTTTTAACCTTTCAATTGAAAATAATAGGTGCATTATAGCTGTCATTCAGGATCCCAGTTTCCTTTCACATAATCGTCTCATGTCTCTAAAACCAGTTCAGTTTCTCGAGGGCGAACCCGTGCATAAGGTTTGGTCTGCGCTTAAGTAACTGTTCCGTTAGCTCCTAGAGATTTATGTTTCTGGTGGACTTGGAGATTTCGCAGCTTTCATGAAGAAGAATCCAACATTTCTGGCTGATAATGGCCTCGATGAGAAGTCCTGTCTTAATAAACTGAGGACTCTCAGCTTAATGAAAATAGCTGAGAATGTCGCTGAGTTGGATTACGTCACTGTCTGCCAAAAGCTTGATCTGCCTGAGGATCAGCTTGAGGCGTTTATCATTGAAGGTAGTATTCTTATCTGGTACACTGACATTTTCCTGCGTCACACTCGGATGTGTTTTGGTTATTAGTTGATAGTCGTGTAGTTTTCCTGTCCCTGCTTATGTTCGGCTCGATCTAATGTTTGGAGTTATTTTTGCCGCTGCTGATATGACCTGAAACCCTGTTTCTAGTATTGTGTTCTCCTTCCCATTCAGCCGTCCGTCAACGGGTGATTACTTGCAAATTGGATCAGATTAACAAACGCATCCTCATCACAGGCGCTCTGCCACGTAATTTCGGTGTTGCGCAATGGCAGAGTCTCTACCGTTTGTTAAAGGAGTGGGAGTCAGGCCTTCGGGTTGTCCAAAGCGGTTTGGCCACAATGATTGGGACTACTACACAGTAATACGTTTGTAACCTCTTTGGGTTTAAAAATCTTTCATTCAGGCATTGATATTGCTGTGATGTTTGTCTTAATTGTGTTCTTGGGCAAACGTGGTATTTTGGCATTCATTTCGGAGTCGCAGTTATTACTTCGTCCACTTCGTCCACTTCGTCATTAATTTTCCGGCTTAAACGGAAGCACCAGACCTGATAATGCGATTATTCTTTTTCCTTTTCTTATACGGAAAGTCCTGTCACCCTCAAACATAGCATCTCACTTGAGTTAAGCACTATTTTCGCTATTTTGTCCGTGATCTTAGGCGATTTGAATGCGTAACGCGGTGGGTTATTCTTTAAATTACTTTTGCGTGGCCTCCATCTCGAAAAAAATGGTGGTCTATCTCGAAAAATGCTTGATGTTTCGAGGTGGGAGGTTCCCTACAAGTGGGACAATCTTGTACTGCCAACTCATTCTTGTTTAGTCTAACTTTCCCCATTCTGCTGCCACGGAATTAGGTAAGAAACCGTGCTTGGCATCACTCGAATTGTTTGCCGTTCAGAGTCATTTACTTTATTTACTTCTCTCCTTTGTCTTAGTTTATCTTATGATGCGCTCAGGTGATTTTTTTGTGTCAGTTTACGGGGAAATAACAACCGTGCGACGCTTCCTCTTGTGTTTATTGAAGTGATCGCTTTTCCGGTTATTCTGCTTCTTGTATTCTGGTTGTAATGCCTTGGACTCTACATGGGTACCATTTGGTGCTTCCCTTTGCCTCACAGTCCTAATTTTCAAGTCTTCCTGGGATAAATTTTTCGGCGGAGGAACACAATGCATTGCATTGTCTTGTGATAAATTACACGCCCACTGACCTTTTCACCTTGGAGCACGAACTGCAGGGTGCACAGTGTGAGGGTCCTTTCGGTTCAACCATTGAGGGGGTCGTTTGCGTATTGCTCGCTCATTCGTAGTCACAAATCCGCAAACAAACCTCAAATATGCGGGCCAGTTTGTGGCACACAAAAGGTGGTTAACAGCGGCATCCTGATAGGCTTTGGTTCAAGAGGAGCAGCCGATTGTGTGGCTGCCGAGAGGCAAATCTGTACCTAACTTGCTTCTAATTCGTAAAGCAGACTGTGTGGAGCTGAGTGGTGTCAGTCATTCACCAGGATGACTCAATTCGTCACATCTGTGCCCAACTGGCTTCAATCCCTCCGTTCGGACGTCTTGGACTTTGACCGTAGCGAAATGCCTACGATGCCAGGTACAGTTGTGTGGCTGAGACAGGTCCATCAAGCCTGTTTGACAAGCCGCTCAATTTAATCTACTTTACGCTATTCCACCCAACTTAACTAGTGATTAAATTTTCCTTTAGTTTTTCCAGTCTGGGGAAGTGTAGTGTGGTTAACACAAGAGTCAAATTTGCTCCACGCGCCCGTACTTTTTGTTGTAAAAAGCTACTTTCGTGTTTGGTTTGTTTTTTTTGCTCTTGATCCTATCTTGAAAGCTGTTAACTCTGTCTTCATTCTCACACGATTTAGGTGTCATATCGCCTGGGCCGCTTTTCCTGACCTTCCCCTTCCACTCCGTAATAAGTTGCTCCCGAAATGTTAAAGTTTTGTTATCTCAGCAAATAACTTCGGGTGGGGTCATTGCACTCCGAATTGGAAGATTGGCATGCTAGGAAACCGCTGTTGACTGGATCCAGTGGTGTCATGTGCGCGGACTCTGATTTTATAAAGAAACAAGCCTTCAATGAGTGAGCTGATTGTTCTTTTTTTCTTTGTGTTCTTCTGCATCCCCTCCGGCGTTTACGCAGCTTCACCTCGTCGTCAATACCCACTACCGGGCTCTGAGGAGCCATATCCGGAGGCGTTATGAACTACTTACGTGCATGATAATGTGCTTTGTGGCCTTGAAGCGCCTTTCTCTTTTAAAATGACTGAGGACAAATTGATGAGTAGTACGCGTAGAATACATCCTCATTAACTAACAGCGAATGCGAAAAGAAGGGAAGTCTGGAGCACCAATGGTAGGAGAGGGCTTTTTGTAAAAATGGGCATTCAGGTTTCTGGCGACTAGAAATTCTTGCAAATTCCCTTTCAATCAAAAGGCGGAACCCGTAAGCGTCCGTGAATAAGTGTGTTCACTGTTTTTGGCGGCGTGTCACTTACCCAGCACCCAGGTGAAGTGCCTTGGGAATCATAACCATAGGCGCAGACTGGCTTTGAAAAGGCTGGGGTTGTCATGTTACCCACAACATGCAGCACGCAAAATTAGATGACACCGTTTGACCTGAACGGCAGTTGTGTTCACTTACAACCATGGGGCAAAGTGCCCTATCTCAGTTGAAGCCCACCATTTCACTTACGAATCAGTGAACAAGAAGCGATTAGTATCATGGATTCCGAAGCTTACAGAGGGAAATAGAGAATGGCCAAAGACAACAGGACAATGTGACAGGTGGATGGATCGGCAGAAGGTAAGGACAAAATCGTCAACGAGGGGAGTCTTTGGAACAGGACAATCTAGACGAGGGAACACACAGGTATGCTGTGATTAGTTGAAGCATCGAAAGCCCACCTGTTCTCCGTTGGTGGGCTCTACGCGACGATAGTCGCGTCTGTGCACCAAATAGAAGACCAATCCACAGAAGACGAGTAGACAAAGACCCATGAAGTTTGAGAGCATTGCTCGAGCTGGCAGGTCTTTGTAGCTGCAAGAAACAGACGCATCGATCGAGGTTTTGCGATGGAGATCCGATTTCACGGCTAGCTACTTTCCTTCCTTCCTTGATCACCGTGACTATCGCTACCTCTCCCATGTCGCTAATCCTCTAGCACGGAGACGACTTAACTGGGCAGCACTCCTATTCCCATTACCTGGTTGCCGAACCTATCGTCATAGAGGGATCCGACAGGAGACAGGACCCTTAACCCAACGATTCGTGAAATTGCATGTCTCTACCGTCCCCTCTTTCCAGCCCTTCTCATAGATAGTGATAACTTGAAGCGTCTCAAGCTACACAACGTTGAATTCAAATACACAACGTTTAGGCTTACGTCAGCTCCAAAGGAAACTCGTCCCAGATAGTGTGAGGCTCTGGACGACTACAAGGCAAATCGCCAAGTGAATAGCAAATCTCATTCTCGCAGTGCCCCCTCAATCTGTGTCGTGGCGGGTAAGTTGGATGCAAAAAAAAAAACATTTTCACTACATTTCTTTCATTGCTGTGAGGTCTTCTTTTCAAAAATTGTGCTTGTACAAGATTGTTTTCGCCAGAACTGTCATGAGATTGTCACTCCTTCCTTGAACCAAATCGGACCACGTCGAGATTTGCCAAGTGGATCTTGTATTAGATTAGTAAAACTAGAGCAAGCTTATTTTGCTGGTTTGTTTTTTTTTTTTTCTTTTTTTTGCCTAAAGTACACACCTCAATCACCACCGTCTTTGTTGTGCAAGGGTGCTAGAGCAACAGCGACAGCTGTTAGGCACTGTGCCATCTCTCAAAGCATCGGATAGACTGCCATTGAGTGTCTTCAAAACATTAGGGTGCATCCAAGGTATTTGATGATGGCCACAACTAACCAACAAACTAACTCCCTTCCATCTGCATTCTGTTTCCTTTTGCTGGTGGAATAATTTTGGCAGTCAAGGCTTGTCATGTCACTTACGTTGGACCAAAGTTCTTCTCCGTAATTCCCGTGATAGCGGCAACGAGAGCACAGCAGAGAAGAAAGAGACCCGTGGCTGTGTGTAGAGGCAGAATTTTTGACCGCACCCTCGGCGGAATGTAGGGTACGAGGAAGACTATCAATCCCACCACCCACTAAAAGGCATAAGAGGGCTATCTTGACCCACGACAAGTCATTATTGTCTCACCTTCATGGCAGAAGGAGCAAGGGTTTGGGGATGCTGGTTTTGGATGTAATCAATGAACAAAATTTCACCTATTTTTCTCCATTTGAATTGGAGAGTACAAATTCTCATTGACCTTGCTAAATAACCTGATACGTGGAGTGCTATGGAGCTATTAGAAGGCAACACAATGAAGCAACACTTGGGAAAAGCAACCGAAAGTCTGAAAGTGGTAGATGGAGCTTAGGGCTGACATAATTTACGCCTGTCTGGTTCACAAAGTGCGTCCAAATCGGCTGCAAAAATGTGAAATGATCGGAGGTTAGCGTGTATGACGTGGGTGGGAAAGGAAAGGGGAGAGGGGGAAAGAGCCAACCCCTTAAAGCAACATCACTGCGTAAACGAAGGTTGCAGAAGTTGGTATATGCAAAAGCTGCCAACTTTTACGTTTGATTGGTTGCTGACTGGGTGGTTGACTGTGGCATGCGCTCCTTCCCTTTGAGTTGGAGAACGGATGTGTTAAGTGGGTGATGTCCAGCATTCACCTACTACTCCATACTTCAACCAACCACGACTGGCAGAGCGTGCAAGCATGAAAATGAGATAAACAGAGAAGGTCAGAAGAGGGACCTATTTGCTCCCTTCAAAGGCAATTCACGTCATCAGTGGGCACAACTTGGGGCGAAATTCCAATGTTTGACGGCATGTGCATTCGACAGGCATGTAGGTGCATGGAGAGGGTAACCCACCTCTCTAATCATCTCCAGTTGCGCTGCTGTGAGGGCAATTTAATTGGCCCTTTGTGGCATTTTCCTCCCCACCGAAGTGCGCCCCTGACATGCACCCACCCAGGCAACGCTACGTGTCTCACCTGGAGAGCAAAGAAGATGACAGTAACGAGGCCAATCCAGCTGTGGAGGCTGTACATATCAGGTATGCCGCGTACGTTGTGCGAGTCGAAGGCGGCCTTGAGTCCCACCACGGAGAATAGCAGACCGAGTATCATTAAAACACCGTGGACAGCCTTCAGAGGCAGCTTTGGACATTTGTGGAAAACACGGTAGATCAGCATAGCTACAAAAAAAGGAGAAAAGTTGTGAATTCAAAAGTTGAAGGCTCCTGACAGGACATTATCTACGACATGCAGTACCATGCAAATGAAACCTCGCAGTCTGTCCGAACTTCGAGGGTTGGGACTCTGTGATAGCGGTGCCAACATGACTCTTCATCTAGGCTTGCGAATACTCGAAGGTCACGTTTTGCTAGACTAGGCTTTCAACAATCGAACGAACTTGTTGAACTGAACTTGGGTTAATGGCTTCACATTTAAGGGGAGAAGTTGGGTGAGGGGTAACAACGACGCGAGGGATCTCAGAGGTAAGGTCGGGAAAGTATTTCAAGCTGAACATCCCCGCAGTGATGTGATTTGCTCCTCCGATCGCAGAATTTGTGTACCTCCGTCAGATTCTCAGACCTTGGACACTAGTAACGACCTGACCACGATCTCTCAAACCTTCTCGGACTGAAAGTTCTTGTTTTGTGTTTTGTTCTATGGTGGCTAGAATTCCACACATTCCTTCACTTTTCAAATATTCATGTCTGGAAAGTTGAGCATATTCTCGTGTGCAGGTGGGTTTATTGCATTCACGTGTGTTGTAAAAGTACGGCCCCAGGAGCACAAATTATCGTTGATGCAGAGTTCTCTCTTTTCCGTCTCCGCTCTCAGAAGTTGTATCGTGTGGCTGATTTCTAACTCTGTTAAGCAGACAAAAAAGAGGCGCGTCACATGCCTTTGGAGTGCGAGAAGCACCTATTTTTCACCTTCAAATTGAATAAGTATGAAAAGATGGGAGGATATTTACTACTATCATTTTCCCCTCGAGTATTGCCGCTGTTCTGCAGAGAATCTGTCATTAAGTTGGTGGAGTGGTTGTACTTACCATCACCGAAGAAGAAGATCATGCCGAGAACCATGAAGACGGGATGATAATTGAAGACCAGAGCCGGATCTCGCCAATCGAACCCACCGTAGTAGTAGCCGAGCCACACCGCGCACATTATTACCGCCGCTATTCCAAATATCTGTGAGGGGCAAAAAACACTCCAGCTGGACCCACGCTGCTATCATGAGAGTGTGTAATTAATTGTGAGGGCTGAACGTATGGGTGTTCGCACTAATGCAATCAAGTCAACAAACTCTCGGCCGCTTGACTGTGGCGTAGCTTACAACCCTAACACGGGACTGTTTATTCACTTTCCAAACCTTTTTTAATGCCACCACGAACAAGCAGCACTGGCAACGACAAGTCAAAGTGGCACCAACAGTTGTCGTTGATCCATTCAATTCGAACCTGTGTAATGCGACCACGTGGGACGTCACCCCATAAAGAGGTTTACTCATTTAGAAGCCTAGTTTTTGACAGGATAAATAAAATTGGATTGTATTTGTCAATTCCGTTCATGAAGCTGAAACAAGTGGGGCCATCTAAGTCGACTACGTCACCAGAAGGAGGGTTTATTTGCGACACGGTTATCGCACCCCTCCGGGTGCACGCGCAGTTCGAATGGACCAATGAGGCGCCGGCGCCGCCACCGTGATGGGAAATATGGGTTTGGGCGCCTGTGCACATCCGGCATAACTATTTCTGCGAGTTATTTTCGTACTGTGTAATGTTTTGAACCAATTTCATGATTCGAGTTGGGCAACTTAATTATTTGTTTTAAAACCGTATAATCCTAATATTCTATCATGTCACAGTTCAACTCACTTGTGCTATTACGGCAATGGGAATGAGGCATCGTTTCTTGGATGCGTCCTCGTTTGGCGGCCTGTCCAGTGAGTCGTAAGACCGAATATTCATCTCGTCGCTCTAGTAACAATTAAGGAAATGCAATTCACAGAGCTTGAGTGAGGATTGTTAATGGATGCTGTAGGCCAATTGGAGGATTAATAGCGTGTTGGATGGGAAGGGAAGGCAAAGGGACTTTAGGCGATTGGCGGAGACATGTTAACCAAACATCTTCCCATCATTGGGCAGTCAGAGGACAGTGCCGATTGGCTAAGGGGGGAGCTCACCTGACTATATCTATGCCGTACGCAAATTGGCGTAGACGGTACGAGCACACCATTCAGTGGGTTTGCGTGGGGGTAAACTCAAGCACAACGATGCGCACAATGAGTGAGAAGGCGTGTAAATCGAGTTTAAGAATGAAAGGAGGCCTATTTGGGACTGTCTCACAGCAAGATCAAAGAATGTCAAGAAGAATGCTTCCTAGTATCGAGTAGGAGCGTTACAGTTTTCATTGCTTTATTTTGTAATCAAACGATTTCAACAAATCAGTAGATAAAAGTAGCGGCGTATGGGCTGGTCCGGATGTTATCCCTTTTGCTCGTATTTGCGTATAAATCAGAGCCTTAAAAATGCGCGTCGGAGGCAGTGAAAACGAATGACTTATGTGCGTGCAGGTCCGATGTAAGCATCAACAAATGTTAAGCTAAACCCTTGCTGGATGGTGACACCACCAACGGATGAAGCAACTTGGATTTACTGTGCGCGCACGTATTGAGACCTAATCGGTAGGCTGTGCTCGCGGAGAAACCAACCTATCGCTAGTCTTTCAAGGCACCACTCAGAAAGGAGGGAAAGCGTATAAGCGTTTGCGCAACAACAAGGAATTATGTATGGCTTTTACGCACTGCATTGATGCTAGGATTGGGATAAATGTATCCGTTTAGGGTACTTTCCAAACAACTTTATCCTCCCTTTGAAGTCTCACAAACCAATAATAAAAGTTGTGTTATCGAGATAAACTAGTGAAAATGCGAGGAGGTGGGATACATGATAGAATGCGTCATGGACCTTTCAAAACTATTCGGTAAGTGCTTCAAAATGATCCAGGTAAAGTGCGGTGTAGAATAAACAAATAAAGGAGCTGATCAAGTGCCGACGCAGCTGAGAATGTTTTGCCATAAAAAACATCCATGCATGGAAAAATTGTGCAAACATGGTTAAAATATGCGCCTATTTTGGTGCACCAGTGCAGCCCTGACAGCATGATTTTTACTGAAATAAAACATTCACATTATTGGTGTGACGAAAACAAGATCTCAGTCGCAGTATCAAAAAGTGCATGCGATAGCGGTCATTTGCACATAGGAGAATGCGATTGTCAGTATAAAAATAAGCAAATGGAGTGAAAAATGTCCACTAAAGTTTAGTACCAAAGTACGATTGGGTGTGACGAGTTCGCAAAAAGAATCCGAACAGCAGCAAACCTTTCATTACCTTAAAACGGTAAAATTTACGTGACAAGAAACGTTGCAACAGAAATCAAAAGCCACGCCACCTCAAAAATCCACAGCAGCTGCGCAATCAATGCAGAACTTTTTCAAGCTTCCATCGCACTTAGGGCGCAAAGAAAGTATTAAGAGTACAAGCAGGTTAATTCCAACATGAAACCAAAGAACCCCAGTTCTGATCCTAATGGGAGTGTAAAAGATGGTCACCATGAATTACGCTAAGCCAAATAAGCCAGATTTCAAAATGTGTCATAGCATTTGCGTTTATTAACAAAATTTTATAAATAGCACATATTGCGAAATTTACAGGGGGAATTAAAGTAGTAACATGCTACAAGAAAAGAAGCATAATGGGCAAGTCAGAATTGAAGTTATAAAAGATTAACCAGTAGGCAGCTTATTCTGTAAGCCAAATCCCTCAGTTTGACATTATTATATAATCAACAGTTTAAAAACAACTAAACTAAGTAGAAATGCCCAGGTAGTTGCTTTGCCCCGAGGAATATAACATTATGCTAAAAATAAAGCCAAAAGGCAATCGAAGCCTTGTACTCTAAAAAATTTTGCCATGTAAGCAAGGCACAGGAGACTTACACCTCCATCCGACATGTTAACAAGCTATGCAAGTGAGAGAACCACTGACTCAAGAACAAGCTTCAATTTGTAAAATCGCTGACCTTACCTGAAATGTAAACAATTATTACAAACAAACAGTTCGTTTAAAATTATAATAAAACAAGTGCTAGTGCATGTTATTCCTGTCTAAATGTATTATTTGACTAAAACAGACATTTTGCTTAGTTGCTCGTCGGTAATACGTGGTGTGAACCGCGTATTGCAATATTTTGCAAAGCTTAAAAAGGGTTCTGCAGCCGACTAACAAAGGTTTAGTATTTCAAAGCTATAGCATCTTTGTTATTTTTTAAAGACAAGGGAAATTTAGGCGTAGGTCGGAATGTGTATTCAAAACAGGAAGAAAAGGGGCTGCTGGCACGACTAGGAGGCCAGTCCACGCAGCTAGGTTCAAGACGATCGCAACCAATGCCTAGGATCAACCATCTTGCGCAAAAATATTTGTCACGCGCAGATTTTACTGTGCTTGTTATAATGGGATAGTATCGAAGGTAAACCCGGTTCTTAGTCCTTCAGCAAAGGCACTTCATTTGCACCGTTGTAACGTGCCGCTTGCAAGGCAAATCTAGGTAGGAAACGCACAAATTCGGGTCCGCTTTTTACTGCCACAAATTTAGCGCCCTAGCATCCCTAAAAGAAGGAGAGAAGGCCAGATGTAGGTCAGAATGCGTGTATTCTAGAAGGAAAGTAAGGGAACTGCTGGCAGGGCCGGCAGGCCAGCTCCTGCAGTACGTTCAAGGTAGCCGCCACTAATATGTTCAGCCAACCAACAGCCCAAGCAAACAACACGCTACAGGCTATAGAAAGATAAGGTGAATAAAGGAAAGCCGGCTGCAAAATGGCAGCATTTTAATAGCTGCATCAAAATGCATAGGAATTGCGCTTGTTCACGTTTAAGATATAATAATAGGCTTATAAAAAATCGCCGCAAGAAACTACACTTCGCCTAAAGAAAATACGTGTTGCCTTTATAAAATCATGAAGAGGAGTGTAGCATATTGTTTGTTTGGGCTGTTAGTCAGGCGGACATATTAGTGGCGGCCACCATGAACGTGCTGCAGGGGCTGGCCTGCGGGCCATGCCAGCAGTTCCTTTGCTTTCCTTTTAGAATACACGCATTCTGACCTACATCTGGCCTTCTCTCCTTCTTTTAGGGATGCTCGGGTCGCCAAATTTGTGGCAGCGGAAAGCGGACCTAAATTCATGCGTTTCCTTCCTACATTTGCCTTGCAAGCGGCACGTTACAACAGTGCAAAAGAAGCGCCTTTGCTAAAGGACTAAGAACTGCGGTTACCTTTAATACTATCCCACTCCCTTGCTCAACATGAAAGCTTTTAACAACTGAAGCGATCCTAACCGTACACCATCTGGAAAGGCTGCCGGTAACCTCGCGAGGGATGCAGTAATGGTTGTCTAAACCTCTTACTCCGAAGTTAGTTGGCAATTCGAGCGAACCTGCAGGTGGAGTCGGACCGCCATAAGGGATCATTGACGTGGTGTCAAACCTCGCCTCATTTGCGCCAGACGTCGGCGTGTGGCACGGTTAGCTCGTGAGTACTTCTCGCAGTACTGATTACGTTGTGATGGTTGAGGCGGGAGGTGAATGAAGAGACGCGTCAGGGACAACGCTCAAAAGAAGAGAGAGGCTATGTAGCTGGATTGTGTGTTTGGGCTGCTGGTTGGTCGGACATATTAGTGGCGGCCACCTTGAAGCTAGCTGCGTGGGTTGACCTGTCGGCCATGCCAGCAGCCTCCTTACTTTCGGTCTAAAATACACGTATTCTGACCTACACCTGGCCTTCTCTTCTTCTTTCAGAAATGCCTAAAGCGGTTAATAGACAACGCCGAAATGTTCTGGTTGCTTTTATAACTAGAAAATACGGTTTATAAGAAAATTCCACGTTGGTCCCTTTGTTTCTGCCTCCATTCTACGAAGCTAATCTTACGAGTTACGAATTGCAGTGCCCTAAGCATCTTTAAAATACGGAAAGAAGTCTAGGCGTAGGTCAGAATACTTGTATTTTGGACGGAAAGGAAGGGGATTGCTGGCAGGGCCAGTTCACGCAGCGCATTTCAAGGTAGCCACCACCCATGTGTCGGACCAACAAATAGTCCAAACGAACAAAACGCCACAGAAGCATTACGACACTGCTTTCTGAACTGCCATTAATCAAGACTGCATCGCTTCAAAAGTTTCGTAACTATGCGGGTAGGATGACCACCTTCTTAGCTCTAGCATAATTGACCTTTTGCATTCGCCTGGTTAAGTGTTGCTATTATATTAATCGCCAACTTACTTTTCGCAATCCACTAAAATATGTATTATTACAGTGCCCTTTTTGAATCTCTAAATTATCTACAAATATTAGTGGGACGCAGTTTTTATATTTTTTAAATGTTAGGTACATTTTTGCACTTTTTTGAATTGCTTAAGGATTGAGTTACTCATCCTCTAATTTTGGTTATGGTTTTGTTTTAACCCTTCTGTTTGTGGGTGGCCTTCTTAAACGCGTTCGGGATGTCAAATAGGATTTTGCTGCGTTCTCTCTTGAGGGAGTTGCGAAACTGCTCCTCGAGACCTAAGGTATGCATTCTCTCAGTGATTCCATCCCTTGCAGCAGTTTACTCAAAGTCCATTCTATAAATATATTTTGTCTCGATTTCGCCAATTTGACGCGACCACAGAGCAGCAATGTTCTCCCAAACACGAAAGTTTACAGGTGGCGGAAACATACTTGACTCTTCTGAAGTCTATGGCGAGACATCGTGTACGTACCCGTCCGCATCGTATACAAATAATCGAAATATAATCTTGGACTTTTGCTTATGGTTATGCTTCTTTTAAATTAGCAACTGGTCAACATGTATAAATGTCGGGAGAAGACCGCTTCGGAGGCCGCACGCCTAGTTGGCCTTTCACTTCCCATAACATACACTGATGAAAAGTAACTTTTATTTGCCATTGACTGTACGCAATGCTGCCTTTATTTTATCAAGTAAACATGAGCTCAGATGTACAATTTGGTTTTTTTTTGTTTTTCGGTGACTTACAAGTCTCGAAATCCTTTAGCCGGTTAGCTGGGCTTGGTTGATGGGGTGCTGCTCATGTTTTGCCTCTGTGGCGTTTGTCCTTTTAATTGGGAGGCTACCGTAACTGAGTTTGATTTCCACTTTACCCAAAGCATTTTCTCTAGCAGTTATCTGTTTACCTTCACGATCGTTTCATGTATGTTGTTATTTTTGGTTTACTACGTTTATCTAAGTAGAGTGTTTTGCCTTGTTTCATTCTGCTTGATTTGATTATCCAGCACCTTGATTCGCGCTAAAAAGGTATTGGCAAATAGATGTTATAGTTTTGGAAATTCCATTGAGAATACAACTTTCCACAGCGGTAAGAACACTGTCACTAAGTAAGCACTAAGACATTTGAGGTTTTCACTTCTTATTGCAGCTTCAAGTTTCCGCGCTCCTAACTAAAAAGTGTTTTGCATTATTTGGCGATGGAGTGTCACACATACTCACGCACTCAGACAACGCCTTTTTAAACCCTTTTTAGTTGTGTTTGTTACGCACTTTTTTATCACACGAACAACTAAAGCCGATGCCGGAACGGACAGTGGACGTAATCCACTCAGCCTAACAGCGACTTTCTTGTTGGTCATGACTTTGTTTGGATTATTCTGTAGGTGGTGTGGTTCGGTGGACACGGTCACCGGCACTGTCCTCGCCTAGTGCGCTAATCAAGGTGTAATGGTGTTCATTCTCCCCTCCTACACCACTACTAAACTTTTCGCGCAGGTAACACACTGAGGTTGTATAGGTGGCCTCCAAGTGGTGTTAATTTGATTGACAATCCATGTCAAGCTTATACTCTTTGAATGATGGTAGGCTTGTAGAGCATTTAAGAAATCTAAGTCTAGTTTTTTTTGCCTCTCTTCACATCGTATTTCCCACACGTAGTGCATTGTGACCTTTGTTTCAGCGTAAAAGTCATGCGTCTGTGATCTATGCTACTATCGCAAATATGATCTTCCCAGCAAAATGTCAAGTTCTGTGCAGTCGATTGCGTAATATCTTGTAGAAGGCCTCCTTTCTAACTCTATCACTATTCCACCTTAAAGAGTTGTAGCTTGTGTTGTGCTGCTCCGACGCTTTAATCCCGACTGTCGAGCAGCCGTTGACATTCCCATGCATGCACACGCAGAGTTTATCGCGTTCCTGGAATTAAATTAGATTTTTTAGTTCTCTCTCTCTATGACTCTTTCATTATGCAACTCCCGATTTTGCTTATTAAAGTGTGAGGATGACTTTCGCATTGTGGTTGTTGCTGATTACATAGATTTGCCATCTAGTCCTGGTGACCCAAAAGATGCGGTCACACGGATGAAGGAGACACAACTTCGTTTGCAAGCAGGGCACAAATCTGGAAAACTTTTTTTCAGTAAAAATTTGCCAAACACACGACCGCAGCCTACCCATCCCAGTTCATGACCCCAGTGACAAATTCAAGGAGGAGGCGGGTAGAGGGGGAAAGGTTTGACTTTAACGTCCTATAACCACCCGCCTCAACAACCAGGCTGCAATTAAAGCCATCAAAGTTATGGCGTTGCAGAGCGCTCAGGTCAGAGGTTATTATAGTGCCGAGCAGCTTTTTGGTACACAGTCATGCCTGTGCACCTCACTACATGCCTATTTGATAGGCAAAGCAGTTGAACTTAGTGGGATATTGCGTCTGAAAGCAGAGTTGTGAGGCACGACTTGAATTTATGCTCAAGAAATGTTGCTAGCACCTGTAAACCCTGAAACCGTAAGTGTATCAGCCATTTCAGTGTGATTTTTTTCAGCATTTGCATAAATGGCTTGTTAGGCGTGAATCAGACACTTCTAGCCCAGATCATCAGCAAAGCTACTTTCCTCGAGGACTTTTGTCTTGTTGACCCTGATGCCATTGCACCCTCAAATGGCACTCCTGTCCACGCATTGACGCCGCTTGTATGCTTTGAAGAGGAAAAGGAGGTAATGTTAAGCCTCCTGCCAAAATTGCAAATTATTATTATTGCCTTCCGAAGCTTGTGAAACCCCAGCATCGGTTGTATGCAGCTCCAGCCTGCCGTCCATCGGTTGCAGTTGCTGCCTCGATGATGGTTGGTGCACTAAACAATTATATCCTGTCCAATGGTAAGGATGGTATGTCAGCATCCAAGTGATTTATGAAGTTTTTAAGAACTGTGAAAACCCACCTCAGTTTACTGGCGCCTTGAAGTGCCTTTTTAAGGGGCTTCAAAAATCTCTATAGCTGTTGAAATGCAGGCAGTTGAGGGGCACAGCCACAGACTACTTCATCATCTGTGTGTATGCCGATGCTGAAATACAAATTTGCATGCTTTTTGCGTGTCCGTCATGGCGTCGTGATCAGCCATACTACCTTTAGAAAGCCAAATTGGCACTAAGGTACAAAAGATGACGCGTGGGATGATGCGTTTTCGACTTGAAACTTACGTCACCTAAATGCTACTATCTGGGGTATTTAAGTAGTAGTCGTCCGAAATGCTTAAAGAATCCCCTTATTGCTGTCTTTCCACACTCCATCAACCACTGCCACCTTCCAATCATCCATTGGACTGCAGGAACCACCCAGTCTTCGCATTCTTTGCCCTCATTGTGACGGCACTGCTCTTCTGATCTAGTCTTTTGGGCTCTGAGACCGCTTGTTTGTCAAAAAAAGTCGGTTGAGGTAGCAAGCTACCCAATTAGACATTGGTTTTGATTACCGGGTCCACTTACAAGGCAGGAGGACTGCTCCTGGTTATTCCCAAGCAAACAGAAGGAATAAAACTTGGACGGTCTGATTGCGTCCACAATGAAACATTCAACTGTACGGCCCGTAGCTGAGACGCAATGAAATGAAACAGTAGCAAGGAACAAATTCTGGGCGTACTTTTGCTCACAAAATTCGACGCCTCGATGACTTCGATCCGGAGTAAGTGCCAGCGATACTGCTAGGGACCATTCAACGCGGTCCCCAACTGTGAAGGCACTGGAGACCCTCCAACCTGATGGCATTGCCTTACTACGGTAGAGCGAATCGAGGCGTGTAGATTCGATTTCCACGATCCTCAACACTCGTGGCCTTAACCACTGTCGTCGATCCTGTACCATACCCTAGGTATTCACCGATTCTAGACATGGCAGGTGTACAAACTTAAATGCTAATTAGTCACGTGATCCCTGTGAGGCACAAACCAGTTTTCCGGGTCAAAGGCAGGCCGTTTCTTCCCGCCTTCCTTCCTCCAAATAAATCGAATTTTGCGATGGAAACGAAATCTGAGGAAAGCATTATTTTTGATGTGTTCACTTCAACATGGGCGTGCATTTACCCCAAGGAGGGACTCCATGTGGCACGACTTGACAAGACAAATGTCATTCCAATCTGCACATCGTTCTACTGCTTTGGAGCTGCTTTTGATTCCATTTAAGACTAATTTTCTCACGTTTGATCATACCATGACATTCTTTTTCCAATTTTACCAGTCTCTCACCCCACCAGACCGACAATCAACCACGGTGTGGAGGCGAAGATGGGAGGCTATTTTTTGCATCTGGCGTGGGCGCAGCACATGTTTAAGATGCCAACATTGTGACAGGTTGTGGGTTGATAAGGCAAACCTCTCGTCACCGCATCGTGGGATCACAGAACTCGATGTGCCGCTAGTTGGCCACCACCACCACAGTTTAATCAAGTGTTTTACAGCTAAGCGTCTCGCCTGTGCATGAACTCTTCCCTATCTGGACTTCTCATCTCTCAGGTTGTCAGAGGTCATCCATCGGTGAACACGCGTTATTTGGATTGAGAGTTTTGAAATTCATGCTAAGTGTGAGATGCAGGATCGCCAAGACCCACCTACACCTTGAAAGTTCCGCATTCCTTTTTTGTTCTCAATTTTGCTCGACAGTTGTAGCCTCCCCCAGCACCATTCCACTGCACTGTTCAGTAGGAGACCATTTTGAGTGTGCGAATCACTCAAACTAAGGAAGGCCACAGTCGTCCTGTGCTGGCGCTTGGGCCAATCGGTGTGCAGAAATAAGACCTGGTGCTACGCCTGCCAGGATACCGAAGTAAAACGTCTGTGGAGATTATGACTGTGTCGGAAGGTATTTTTCAAACAATCCTGTTTGTTGGACTACATTTGGACCACCCAAACGGTGGCAGCGAAGGAGAAGAATCCCATTCAAACAGGCGGAACATCAGTAAAGCAAAACTTTTCTTCGTTAAAACTTTGTGATAACCACAGTGGTTGGTGACATCTTATGATTATTTCTTACAAATCTTGTCGGGAGTCGACTGCATCACGTTTTCGCTTCCTGAAGGCGCGAAACATGATTCACTTATCTACAATTTAAGTGTCGTAAAATATGCAAAGTACAAGATAAAACCTTTGATCGGCTAAATTTTCGTCAGAAGCATGTGATTTCTTCGGTGTTTGTTTAAACCACCCACTCAGTTGCTCTCATCAAAAAGGCAAAAAAGCGGTACCAAGACGGAGACTCGATGTTCGCTGTTGCATACGACTTCTGCCTTGGAGGTCTTTTCTTTCACGCTCTCAAATAGCTCGTTAAAAGAAGATATTTAGCTGTTTAAGACAATGAGGGGGCTGAGGATGATAAGAAGGATAGAATGAAGATGCCTATCTACCCCAAAATGCGGTCGGTTCGATCAACTTGAAATACGCTACTTAATTTGAGACTTCAGTAGGCTTGCGCCTTTTTCAACAGCGCAATTTCTCTGGTGATGCACTCGGCCTTATTTATTAGATTTTATGCTTTGATCAGAATTGGTCGATTTTCGAGGAAATAAATATTAGTACTGCGTTTTCATAGAATTCTTAATGGCCTCTCGCATTTATTGTAGTATCAAACCTGCTTTCAGTTGCCTACCTCCATGAAAAGGTTAATTTCAAGTTGGGGTTGGCAAAATGCTATTAGGGATAGGGAGCACAGAATATTCAGTGGCTTCACTCTCGTTCTCAAGAGTTGGTTTTGAGACTGTTGTAAAAGCAAAAATGACGGCTGTTGCATGGGACTTCTGTCTTGGTAGTTTTTTTGCGCTCCCAGGTATGTAGTTAAAGAGCAGGTGCTCAGTCATTTAATGCAACAGAGGGAGGGAGAGGGGAACATATCGGGAAGGACAGAATAAAGGTGACCAGACACCCTCAAAAAGCAGCTTGTTAGATCTACGTTACCCACTACTTAGTGCTAGGAATTCAGTAGGACCGGATCTCCTTTTCAAATAGCACAACTTCTCTGGCGATGCACCCGGCTTTATTACAATAGCGATAGGATTGGACTTAACCCTTTGATCAAAACAGATCATTTTTGAAATAAAATCAGTCCTAGTGCTTCTGTGTTTTCAAAGTCGCATTCGGTTCTCTGCCTCAAAGAAAAGGTAAAATTACAAGTTGTGTTTGGCAAAACATTATCAGAGAGAGTAGAGAATATGCTGTAGCATCACTCTCGTTCTCACGGATCCGTTTGGAGGTTGTGTGAAGTCTCATGCTGCCTTTTAAGGCGACTGACTCGTGGTGGTTACTTTAGGCGACGACTTTTCATGTTCGTTACATTATATTAGTGTTACACGGAGCAATTAACTCAGCTGTAATTGCCTTCCCTTCATCAAGTAAATACACGAAGAGAGGCTAGCCTCAAGATGAAGTAGCGCGCACTGTAGTGGTGTGGAGTGAGTAAAAAGTGTGGCGTTTGCAAGCAAATAACATGATCGTCAGATTATCGTTGCAGCACAAAAGGCCAACCTATGTAGCAATCATTTTGATAGGAAACAGTCAGAGTCAGCGACTGGTTGTTACTTGTTAGTACATGTGGGTGGGATCTACGTCCTTGACGCTATCAACGGCTTTAATGATTTACGTAGGTGTGAGCTAATCATCCCACGGCCTGTTCCATCACCTTAAGTAACACCGACTCGCAAATTCGGCATAACCAGAGGGTGGAAGGCCTTCTACATTTTGGCTGAGCACCCATAGGCAGTTCGCTACAAGGACGACGTTAGCCAATCAAATAATTTCTGGACACCCAGTTCTACTGCTGCGTCATCACCAAAAGCACAATCACTGTCCGATTTAAGCGAGGTCCTGCAAGGCAGACAACCTCAGCCCACAGCCTTACGCAAATTGGTAGATTGGCGTTTTTAACAGACATAATCAGTCACAGGTACATGGCACGTCTTACAACACTAGATGCATTGAGTCACTGGAGAACTGCAAGAGAGCATTTTATCAATCACCTGCTAAAATGCCATCATTGCGAGGCACGTGACGCAAGTTGTATTGCTGCAATCGCGCCGAAGTCCGAGCTCTCATCAACAGCCATTTTTGACAGCCTTTCAAGATTGTCAACTATTCAGGAGTTGACTTCTTGCACTCCTTAATAATTCACTCATCTATCGTTGCTCCTGTGATGTGTTATCTCCCAAAAAGTAAAAATAGTTGACACTCATAACACCAGAACTGTGCATTTCTTCAGAGAGACTTTAAAATGTCGAATACTATATGTAGAACAGGTGCTTTTACGCACCGTAACCCATGAAAATGGCCACCAAATCCATCCTAGGATCCGGTGCTAATAAGGCAATAAAATCGGTTTAAACACTTGCTATACTAACTCGTGATCGTACTTCTACGCAAAGCGTCTGCGAAGTAGCAGGATTTAGTGCATTCGACGAATACTTTTATGAGGTTCGCTCTTTCAGTGCGTTAAAGTACGAGGACTGCATAAAAAGAACACCCAATGACCTCTGTTAATTGGCCATCATCTTGGCATTCGCGAGTACACCACGTGGTCATTGGCCCTGAATCATTCTCCCCACCATTCAACGCCTGAGCCACCAACAGCATGGAAGCACGCCTTCACAGTGCATCAAAACAATACAAATAGTCGGAAGGTGAACCACTGTAGCAGCATAAACCTGTGGAGTGGAAGAAAAAAGGCCGACAACGTCTACCTAGCTGTTTGATCCGTGGTAAAATGCTAATAACTCTCGTGACCCCGCCCTTGGTTCTCATCTGCATCCTTGCATATGATTAAAAATGCAAGGAAAAACTCGTCTACTTTCATGTTTACAAACACACCAGATTTATTGTTATGACTGTGCTTTCAGTGACAGTAGATAAGTTGCTGCGAGAAACGAAGTCACGAACTTTTAACACAGAATTGGTCATCATATAGATTGTGCGATCTTAAAGAAATCTGCTCCAAAAATACGTGATTTTATTGAGACTAGGCAAAGATTAACCAAAGGTACTTTAGTATAACCCTCAGCGTTCCAACCACTAGGCATTGTAGAAGTACGCTAGAAGAGGCATTAAAACGGCATACCGAAGAAACACAATTCATAGAGGCTACAGACCCATGTGTGTTGTACGACTAGCCGTGTCCAACCCACTGACCGTAGGTTGAAATATTCGTCATCCAGCTGACGCGTCCAAACAAGTCGTAGGCATGCCATTGGCTGGTGTGTAGCCAATCAAATGACGGCAACGCCCATTGGCGCTATGCGATGTGCCACCATTAGCTGCTGTGAGAGCCGCACAGTCTTGCAGTTCAGCCTTTCACGCACTACCGCGAGACACGTACGCTGTGAAGCCATCTACTTTGTCTTTCCAAAATCCTCTCCCCCATTACGAACGAAAGCAAGGCAGATAATGGACAATGACTCGTAACAGTCAATTACTAGAGACACGGGCTTGCTCGCTGCCACCAGAAAATTCGGATGTGACAAGTGGCTATTCTCCACTAAAAAATAATCAGAATGCCAAAGCGGAGCATCTATATCAGAAAAACCAGAATAACTTCACTGCAGGGGGTAGGATGCGGATACCAAATAGTGTTGATTTGAGTCTTGTGGAGGATGTCTACCCTGGATGCAGTGACTACGACCCCTGTTCTCCTGCCTCTATTGATGTAGGCAATGGAAATAATAAGCACTCACCCAGCGACTGTAGCAGTGCATTTACAGATGAAGACAGCGGTTGTCAGGTATTTTACTTCGGCAATGCTCTTCGTGTGGCCTCCAAATGTCGCATGGGTAGAGCTTGTTCAGTCTCTACACTGGATTCTCCCTCCGTTCAGCCTTTCAATAATAAAGATGAATTTCTCGCAGCAATGACTGAAGACTTGGCCGATTGGATGTCACGATTATATCCTGATATTGCAAAGGACCTCGATGCAGAAAATTTCTTCGACCGAATCTCCGATGGGGTACTTCTCTGCCACCATGCAACCGAACTACATCGTTTACTTGAGCAAGAGTTTTCTGTAAGCCTTAAGAACGGTGAACGGAGGTTGGAGGGTGTGCATATTGGTGGGGTAAAGCCCGTTCTTCCTCCAAATCCTCCAACTTTCCAATCCCGCGGCTTCAACGCTGTCAGCCTAGCTGGAGGGAGTTTTTGGGCTCGTGACAATGTCGCAAATTTCATCTATTGGTGTCGAGCAATGCGGTTGCCAGACTCTATACTCTTTGAGACTGAAGATCTCGTGTCCCGGAAGAATCTTCGCAGTGTTATTGTCTGCTTACTAGAGCTAGCTCGTCTCGGTGGACGGGTTGGCATGGAGGTGCCTGAAATAATTTACCTTGAAAAGGAAATTGACAATGAGATAGCTTTGAGTGAACAAGGTTTCGGCACTGACCACGGAACCAATACTGTGGATTTGCCCTCCTATGATTGGACTGGTGATACACAAGAGTTGGGAAATAAGACAATCAATGTGTCGATCGGGACAGAGGTGGAGACAAATGCATCGGAGTCTTCAACGGAAGCACTTTCCTCAAAAATCCCTTTGCCTACTAAACCGATGGAAAAACGTACCAACAAGACTACTCTGCTGAGAGAAAGGAAAGCAAAGGAAGAGCTAGAGGAACGCAAAAGGCAGGAAGCTCTTAAAGCAAAGCAGCAGGAGGCAGAAGAGATGAAGAACAAAAAACCACAATACAAACGTCCTGTTATTGACATGCGGACCCTAGATGAGATTGTGAGTTAATCCACCCAGTTTATTTTGTACCCGGAGATTTTAGCATTTTTATCTTCCCATTTTTAGAAATAACGTTTCTTTTGTATTTTATCCACTTTTGACATCCTGCATTGGTAATTGAAGTGTTAGATGGGAAAAATTCTGCCAAACCTAATAGGATAATGCTGCTGAGGGAAGCATATGGTTATGGGATGGGCATATTACTTGAAGTAAATCATGTGTTTCTGTGTCTATCGCGGACTTCTACGACCAAACAGAGCTTCATTTGGACCTTTTAAGTGTTGTAATGTTTGCATCATTGCAGGTGACTAAGTGCTCACGATGACCAGAGTCATTGGACAGAGAGGTGCGTAAAGCTTACTTTGGCGCTTAGGTCAATGTGTAGCCAAACCAAAACTAGCTTTAGGAAAGTGAACACTTTGACTATGGCCAGCCTTCAGCGTCTGCTTTCTAAGGTTCAATCTCTCCCTTCTGTTCACATGTGCGTGTGCCTGTGTTCCCATGACTCATTGCTCCGCGTTAGGGATTACTCAGCTCCACTGGTGAAGATGTGAGGTGACCGAATTTGATTTTACCACGGCAACCGCGTGAATCAACGATTCGTCCTGACCCAGATAGCCAAAATTTCACAAGTAGTTCGGCCTTAAACTCCATTGGCCCAAATGCAGACTCGTGATTGGTGGCCCCTCCTATTGACTTCCTAAAGTGCATTTTGATTGGTAGTCTGAGAAGTTGCCGCTGTAAAATTTGAGTGACCTCTTACCTCCGCAAGTCTAGTCTAAGCACCGAGAACGTTATCAGGAATGTGTAGCGCGTTTTGTGGATAGTCTCGAGGGTCTCCTCTCCTCTGCATTCTCCGCCTTCTTTTCCATAAAACGCATGCCAATTCTCACTTAGAGTCTCACATACACACGCTAGTAATCTGTCTTTATTAGCGACAAATAGGTTTGCCAAGTATGGAGTAATCTGTCACTGTGTCCAAGCCGACACATACGCTGCACAAAGAATGTCGAGACAGTGGAATGAAAGAAATGGAAGGATGAAGTCTTCTGCCTCTACATGGTGAAAGAATTGGCATTTTGATTCTATTATTGCCAGCAATGACTGACATTGTTGTCGACTGGGTGTTTTTTTACCCCATGAGTTCTCGTGAGATCACGTTCCCTGAGCATACACTTTTCTCACATGCTTGTTTTTATTGTTCTCATTGGTCTTTATTGCTAACAAGCGCATCCATTGAACAAACAGAGGAATGTTTACACAATCAGGCCACATCTCGGGGAATGTGGTTCGTGTGTGCGCACGCTAATTTTAAGGTCATCAAATTCAAACTCAACTCATCGAAGTCAGAATGGCTCACCAGTCTCCCACCGCAAATCTGACCAATAGTATCTCACAGGTTCCAGAATGTCAAAGTGGAGCGGATAGCATTATTTGTTTAGTTGAAAGCTAGGCGAACCCGCCTTTCACCGATCACTGACCTCTCAAATGTGCCCTGGCTATGATGAAAAGTTCATGGTTTTCCTTTAAACTAGGGTATTTTCTGTCCTCATGAATTGTACCATTTTCGCTCCGTGTGGGTGTATGTGCGTAGATACATGATTCACTACAATACAACGGTCACCAACGGGCAAGATGTAGCTCTGCGGCACGGATGGTGGCTCTAGTGGGAGTCATCTGTCCCGCCTTCCTCTACTTCACCTGTCCTTCACCTCCCCATACATGCCCACGGCTGTACAGATGAGACTATGGCATTTAGGTGGTAGGGTGGATAGCATATTGGATGAAAAAAAGCACAATGTAGCTAACGTGGATCGAATTTCCGTTTGTGGTGGCATTTTTTTTTTATTTCTCCATTCGGCTTCCTTTAGCAAGCCCTTCAATAGTTCTGCATTCTTGTCTACCCTGCTACACGAGATAAGTGGATAAAATCTGACAGATTGTAACGAGATTATCTACTTTGATGGTGCTTTATGCGCAGTGATGAGTTACTCCCGCACAAGGCTTAGGTTGCCTCTTGAATCCTCATTATTGCGGTTTAAACTGAAGGTCACAGTGACGATGGTGGTGAGAGGCAGGTAGCGCAAATAAACGTGACCTTTTAGGAGTTTGTAATTCAGGCTTTTCGCAACACTCAAAGTGGCGAAAAGCTGAGCTAGAATCTAGACGAATAATAAAGTCGTCTTCGTGTTCTTTCTCGCTCAAGGTTCGCGAAAAATTGGCGCAATGCACATGTGAACAGACCTTTCCCATGATCCGATTGAGTGAAGGACGCTATCTCTTCGGTGACAAGAGCACGCAAATCTTTGTTCGTGTAAGTCATATTCTCTCCCATACGGCATTTTGAAGCACAGTTTGTTTCATTGCTACAACTCTCACTAAGGTGTCGTTCTAGCCTTCGTATCACATGTGAAACTGTCATCAACTCGCAGTCCTATTCGGTGGAAGTCTTTGCCTTTAACAAGTCCGTCTTTAGTGTGGTCATCGTTTCTGTTTTTGAGAAATGTGGCCATGGAAATGGATCGATTTTGGAGCGAGGTGAAATCGCTTTGAAAGGTTTTCCTCAGGGTCAAAGCTCTCTATTTCATCCTTGACGAGTGGCAAATTTTCAGCATCCACGTTCACACAAACAAAGATGGCATGTTCCAGAAGAGTAGCAGATGGTGCGTTAGTTTGTTTGCCTCTGTGTTAGAATGTCACATGTCGCTAGAAATTTGCTGCTGACACTTAAAAAGGCGTCACAATTTTTATTAGCCATGTGAAAGAGGCGTCGAACGTCATGCAGATGGTGGCTACGGTTGGTTGTCACCTGGCAATATGTGTGGACAGGATCTATGTACTTACCACTTATCACTCGTGATTCTGAAGTGTGTTGTTTCCACGTAAACCTCACATCGTCTTAAGCCACATCGGCTTGAGCTTTCTACGACCTGGAGTGACAAGAATTCCCCACCTCGGCAGATGGTTTACGTTCCGGACCTTCATGAAATACAATTCAACAGACCTGGCGGCAACGACCACCACTCCCTGGTTAAAGGCGAACCCCCAAAGCGAACGATCTCAAACTCCCAAGTCCGGGAAGTTCCACCGAGAGGGTCGAACGCAGAATTGTGCTCTGTTTTGGACATAAACAATCACGGGCGTTTGATATGACCCCATCACGAGTTAAATTGAGTCACTCGAGTACATCCAAGCGCAGGGCCGAACTCAGATGGCATAATTAGGACAGAGTACTACAATAGTTTGGAAAATAAATTTTGCATCAGATATTTCTTTAGTTAATTCGCTCCCTCAATGGGGTTCGTGGATAGGCCTAAGGCGAATGGGAGGTCAAGCTTGTCCACAAAGTATGTGCCGACGTTTGGAATTTGGGCTGACTGGACAGCGTTTGCACTAGTGTTGCATTCTTCCTAACCTTTTTTGATTGTTTTTACCTTGGCCAGATTCTTCGAAGCCACGTCATGGTGCGTGTTGGTGGAGGTTGGGATACGTTGGATCACTTTTTACAAAAGTATGACGAATGCAGAAAGGTACAACAGCCCAGTAAGTTTAATTCTACCTGCTAAACTTAACAGCGTGCATTTCTGTGCCTTCAATTCACTCGTCATCCCTCCTAAGCAAATGTTTCCATGCAAATTGGGTTCCCTACTCTCCACTCATTCGACCACTCACGACGCATGTGGCGGTTTTGGCCAACTAAAACTTAAAAAGGTGTATTTTATGGTGCAACGGCGTAGTAACTTAGGTCCACTCGGTTGACCACTTGAAAACTGCGCTTCGCCTCCTTTAACGGCGTCCTTTATTCTCTCTCTCACTCTTTCTGTGTCCTTAAGGCAGTGGCCAAACGAAGAATGACTCGCTAGCGTTTTTACGGTAACATGGAACTATTTGAGAAGGAAAATGCCTCCATACGATTCATTCTCATGCATTTGTTCGTCTGTTCATCCTCACCCACGTATACGTGCATAATTTTAGTGGGGATACGAGATAATTTATGGAAATGAAGTCAAAAAATGGACTTGTTCCCCTATGCCACATCGGGGAATACACTTTTACCCACTAATTTCGCAGTCTCCATGTGAAATTTACATTTTCCTTGGGTTGGATCATTGCTAGTTTGTCAAATGCCTTCTCTTTTTTTACATGAGACAAACAATGACTTTGGTGTACAATTTGGGCGCTATGATTGCTTAAGACAGTCCACCTGTAGCAATGATTTTCTTTGCCCCACCTGGCGCCCACCAATGATAGATCTATTGCCATGAAAGCAATTGCTTGTCAAGCTTAAGGCGATTACCACCGAATGGGGACTGCTGTGCCGCGTGGACCTTCAAAAGTGACAACGTGGAGGTGCAACCCGCGGCTACGTATGTACACGCTGTGCCTCTGGCTTGAAATCTCCACTTTTTCTGACAGTTTTCAAGCAAGCAACTATAGCTACAGGTGTTTGTATGTGTGTGTGTGTGTATTTGTATCTATGTGCAGATCTGTCTCGGATGGGGTGTGAGTTTTATGACTGTTACCATTGGCACCTAAGCCCTACGCGTTCTCATCTATCCGCAAGTTGAGTCAAGAGACTTTCAATATGCTTCTACACCGTTGAGTCACTTCCCATTTCTTTTTAAGCTAGTCCACGAGTAGAATACTGTAGCTAATGGTTGTACTATGCCTCTGGCAGAGGTAACTACCAGTCCCACCGAGGTAGGAACGAATCACCACCCTCTGACGTGGCGAAGCGTGGCTGAATGTCTTTGTAATATTGGTACTAGCCAAATAATTGTCTTGCTGTTAATTGGTTGTTCAAAGATTGACTGCTGTTATGGTTCCCGATGCATGCGTCACCACTGTCACTGTCTGGACGACTAAAGGCATATGCTGGGGTTTCAAGCTAAGCACAAATGGGAATTCCCAATTTAAAATGAGTGGCTTTTTGATGCACTAACTTGTTTGGAGAAGATTTATTAAGCACTTGCCATAACTACAAAACGATACATCCACTGGGGTTGAAAAGATCAAAAGTTTCTTGTTCTTTTACCGTAGACAACCCATCAACAGCAGATAAGCGTTCCCAATTCAAGAAAGGACATTCACGCTCAACCGAAGATGGCGTCTTGGATACCACCAACACTGCAAGTCTTGTCAGTGCAGTTTCCGGTAACAGAAGGCAGTCGATGGGAATGAATGAGGAGCAGGGTCATCTTCTGGGTGAAGGAAACCTCCAGGTGACAAAAAAGGGAAGAGAAGTCGTCTACACTACCACTGAAGTAATCCACAAGTCACCGTCAAAGTGCAACCTCGCTCATCACTGCCCCAAGGTGGTGGAAGAGCCGGTAAAGTTGGATAGGAATGAAAGTGGTAGCGAAGGGCAGCTGCTCTCATCCACTTCCAGCATTGAAGATGTGGCTTTGACTCCTGTAATAAGTCTGGTGAGTCTTGCGAATTTCTACCACTTTCAAGTTTTAATTCCCCTCAAATAAGGCGCCCGATCCTATCCTTGAGAGGCTGGAAAGAATGCTTTACTGCTGCTTTGCATTTCTTGATTTGTAGATGGTGGACAAATCAAAGATGGGTGGAATTTCACAGACCTCCCTAGCTGACCAAATCGACAACTTTATTCAAAGAAAGGAGGAGCAGAAAGAGACCCTGTTTGCACAAAGCGAAAAGCCCGAGGTTGCTGCGCTCGCATCTACCACTTCCAGCATTGAAGACTTTCCACTGATTCCAGTAATTGACCAGGTTGGTGCATCGTTTGTGACTGGATTTTGCAATACAGTCATAATTTGCCATTGGGAGCTACTCCGTAGTTAGCCAGTTAAAAGTTGTGTAGTCTAGGATTCGTGTGAATAGGCGGTCCACTTGTTAGTTAAGGCATATTTATAAAGAATAGGTAGAGGATTTTCATGCATGCTACGCAGATGTAATAACCAAATTTATATCCATTGACAACGCTTTGATTTAAACAAACCTGATTCCATTCCCATTGCCGCAAAATTTCCTCCACAGCCACCAACACTGAGGCGCAATTTTGATTGGTCCATTTAACCGATATTTGTCAAGGGAGATGAAAAATAACATGGAGGAGCGTGCCTGTACCAGTAGTTTGCTTTCGATTAGGACAAGCCCTAGGCATCATTCCTGGATGCTTACCTAACGTATCCTTGTGTCATCCACATAGGTTGTCAGTGGATTTGATGCAAAGGTGGAACCTCTCACAATTACGGAGCCCATAGCGGATAAAGCTCCGGTAAAAGGGAGAGCAAAGCCCAACCCACTCCCCTCTCCTTACAAGCCAGGTCCTACTTCTGTTACCCACAGAATTCCTAGCTCATCCAGTGCGTACTCAATCAACCGTCGGAAGGCTACATCCACTCACAACCTCGCCTCAGTCGGGATTTCACCCAGACCCAATTTGGGTAAGTTTTCCATGTCCACAGTGTCCCTCAACGCTCCATCCTCTGTTACACGCACAACTAAGCCCATTGGGACTCAACTAAGTCGACCCACCAAGCTCAACACGGACAAACGTGCAAAGTCCACCTCCCATCTCAACACTGTGTCCAATGTTAGTAATCGAACTAGGCAAGACATTGATGTATCAAAAATGAACGTTTGGGAGCGTCTGTCTGCTAACGTGCCAAGAACTTCGGCCACACCAAAGATCGTTTCTCCTCCTGCCACTCCACTAAAACATCAACCACAGCAAAATCACACACAAACACAGAGTAATCGGGTCTCTAATATGAAGCGACGCAACTCAACCACTACAATAAAAAAGATTGTTTATTCGGAGGACAAACCAGGAGTTGTGAAGGTATCCACACCCACTGCTAAAACCGATCAAGAGTCGCAGAAGGTGGTACAAACACGACGCGCCTCAGTAGCGAGGATGCCAGCAGAGGGCTCACGCATCCCAAGGCCTTCAAAAATTCTCACAATCCCAGAGGCACGCTCCAAATCGGTTGGATCACATCTTCAAGCTCAGCGCGGATCTCCAATCTAGCCACTGTGAAGTCTAAATTTGCTCTACAAGTCTTTCTACTCAAGAAGAAATTAGTACCGACACTCATTTGCCTCCCCCTCTCCCCCCCCCTCCTGTCTGCCCTTCCAGGTATAAAGAATAACACAAACAAGAATAGCACAATTACACATTCCACCAAATATGCCTTAATGCTACTACATTTGACTGTGATATGAGAGATTTTCTCAGCACACCCCACACCCTTTAACTTCTCACTGACACACACGAGGTCTGTACAAAGAAAAGGAATAACAGTGACTCCCTTCCATATCTTACCTATCATTTATCGACTTTGATAATTTTGATTACATTTACTGCGTCAGTAAACATATTTTCTGTTCTCTTCTTTTTTTTGGGTAGAAAAAAGCAAATTTTAAAGAAGTAACAAGGGTAGAACAGTTGAATTTGAGCAAGGCGACATGGAAGAGGGCTACTCCAAAGGTGGTTGCATTTCAGTGTGTCTGGCGTCGTCGATAAAAGAGAATGTAGGCGTCCGGAGTGATAACACTCTCCTTTCTAACCTCCTAAAAAGATTGAAAGGAAGTCAAGAAGTGGAATTTTGTGTGCAGTTGTTAAGGGAAAGAAACAGTTAGAGGCTATTTATAGCGACATCAAAGATGGTGTAGTCTGTTTTACAGGCCTTCCCTATTTTCCCAGAAAGTAGTTACTGTTGCCTGGTGTTGGACCAACTGCTTGGGGAGGGGCGCGACGGCACAATCTTAGCCTGACAAGCCTATCGACAGAAGTGACACCTCGATGCACCTCCATTAAATAAACAAAGCATCAATGTTAGAGCTCCATTACAATTTGTGTCTCTGTCAGAGTAACTCCGGAATGTCTTTTCACAGGGTTTATCACTGTCAACGTCACCTGCACGTCTGTCTGATTAGGGTGGTGCGAGTCAAATCACATGCACTACAGCTATGACTAAGAGACTCCACTTTACAAGAGAACTTGAAGAGCTTCAAGGCGGAGTCAAGGGATAGTTGGAGTGAAGGTGAAGGATACACCCATTTTGCTTTGATAGTGAAGTAATAACCGGCGTAAAGGATGCCACTGCGATTGTGCAATCACAGCGGCTTGGCACAGTGGTAGAGTGGAGTCGTTAATCTTTGAAGCCTTGCAGTTGTATAGTGTTAGGGGAGGCATGACTTTAGCCAATAGAAGTAACAGCATAGAGACGCACGGAGTACTGCATATCATTGACTCGAAACCAACTCCCATCCTTCACACGGATGTAGGCGTAGTAGTGACCCCCGTCTAACCTGCCCATGTGATTTACCACCGCGTAGAGGTCGTAGACGGTGTTCTCACACTCGGCTTCTCTCGAGAGGTGGGTTCGCAAATCCAACGAGGTGAGTGGGAAGTGAACTAGGTTTGAAGACTTACGCCAACCGTGATTGGTGGCATGGAACCTCTTGAGGGAGATTAACTAGGTGAAAGATAACAACTCAACGCTCGATTGCATGAAGTTGAAAAATTGTTGGTCATTCCATGATTTTTTTCTTCAATTTGATAACCAGTGCACAAGACATTGCATTTTATAGCTGCCGAGTTAATTTACTAGCTCGGTAAGTGCTTCAGGCCACATTGCCCGGCTATGGAATCCTTTTAAGAAAAAAAATTGCGTCTGAACGAAATTCCGATGCTTCGACACAGTCACTCTGCGCAAGCGATTCATCACATCGACGTAATTTTACTTAAAATTCATTAAACTAAACAATTTAAACCCTTGTTTAATAGAAATTTGACAAAATGAGGCTGGTCGATACAGCAAGGAAGTGCTTACAAGTACTTCGGGCAGTTTACAGAGCATAGTGGACATGGTGAAGGATTTCCTTCGGTGACAATAGTTGCACAAAATGCCATCACTTTTGTTTACAAGCTCTTCTTGAAAGAATTTCTGTAGAAGACTCGACAGTTGAATCGCATCAACTGCATCCGAATTTGAGCTGCCAACTTGGCCTGCCATTTTTTGCTCCTAGGCGATGGAGTGGTTACTTGACATTAAAGCACCTACCCCTTCATGGTTTGGCTGAAATTCATTGACGAATTCGTCTAGACTCCAATCAGCGGCGATGTAGATGCAACCATTTCCAGACGGTCGTAAATTCACCTTATCTGAGGTGCACGGAATCGGGCAGCCGCGACACATTCTTTTTACAAAATGAAAACATGCCAATTGACTTCATTAGTCTAAACATAAATCCGCCAGATTATGCAAAAAAGTCAACCTAGACACTAATTAGCACAAAGCAAAAAAGGTAAAATCAACAGTCCGCATCCGATCGGAGCAGGCGACAATTAAGTCAATAAGACTGAAGCACACTTTGAGTTAAGCCTAGTTTGCAATAAAATAACAACTCACTTTGGCCACCGACACTTTGAACACTTCCAAAAGTGTTTTTCCGCCTGCTTGAGAGTGAAAAAATATTTTCCATCAGCCATTTCGCTACAAGGTAAAGAAGAAATGTCAGAGAATCGTCCACAATGCTGCATATAATTAGAACTTGTTACTAAAATTATATTAGTAAATCGTATTTACTCGTTAGTGGACATGGCAGCAGAGCTAAAAGGGTGTTTTTGCATGGCATCAAGCGAAATAAAAAAGAAACGATTTTAACATGCTCAGGAAGTAGAAAGAGTACAGTAGCCACATATATACTAGTCATCTTCTTACCAAATGAAGCATCTGGCATTAATTAATAGGTCTTATGAAAAACAAAGCCCACGCACAATCAGAGTTTCCGCCGGCAACAGGAGGCACTTATGACAGTCATTGACGCAATGCGCGAGGGCTTCAAGGTTAAATACCCCCGGGGTTGAATGACATAGATAAGATCGCTTATTAGCACACACCCTTTGCCAACTAAACTGTGCGTTTTGTGGCGAACTTTTCTTGGAAGGGTAGAAGGCAAGCACTGGTACCCTAAGGGAAGCGTGCCAACAACTAGTCCTCACTAATCTCCAACCATTTCAGGTTAAGTTGTTCCAACTAGTGTTTACTTCAGCTAAGCAAACACCATAGGCAACAGGTAAGTAAAGCTTGCCTGATCGTTGGAGTGGAGCCCATTCTATCGGAGGCCTTGTAGTTACTCCTTCTAGAGCCACTTTTATAGCCACTGGATTTATGATACCGACTTAGACAACTTTCAATAACATCGTATAGCTCCTTATTTGTGGTACTGGGAGGTATTTGAAGTACAATTGGGGATCCATGCAGCTCACGTTGATCCGCGGTCTCCTCTAGCAGAGGTGCATGTAAGGGAACCTAAAAAATGCGGAGGGTGATGTGCGAGAAGTACCTACCAATATTCGATTTTGTACAATGACAACCATCTCTTTGTCTGACAAGGACCCTAGTAAACAACAAGGCAGATTTTCAAGAAGGTTAATTAAGAGATAAGAGGGTACACCTCAGTGAGTTAGTCAACAGCCCTACCTGAGCGACGTGGGGGCAGAATAAATGCCCAGTAATTGAATTTACTATTGACTTTTCCCTATTTTTTTAACAAAACAAAAGGATAGGTTGGTTATTTTAGAAGTCAAAGAAAGTTTAAAAGCATTAAATTAGTGGTTACTAACTCACGGACTCCGTAGAGGGATGTGGAAGGGGCTGGGTTTGGTAAAAAGGCACAACAGTGGGTAACTCTCATCACCGCCAAAAAGTCTCATTAGTCGGTAGTTAAAGCTAAATTCTGCACAAGTTTGATGTAATGGATATTGTTAATGCAGTCTATTTACCGTCAAAGTTTCATTATGGTACATTCCCAAAAAGATCTGAGATGGCAAGCAATTGTACGCCGACGAGACCTGCTGACGAATGAAGTCGACAGTGATGAAGCTGTCGCTTTCAAGTCGATATTTCTCCGGCACCGATGTGTAAGAGGAGACAACTGTACAAACAATAAAGAAACTACACTTGAAAGGTGACATACCAGTAAGAGTAATGGAATTGACTTCATCGACTGGAAGAGGTAGAGTTAGGCTTGCAAAGAAGTCAAACGACGACGTTTTATGCGAACACTCCTCAAATTGGCATCGGGATTCACAGAGTCCATAGAATATACTGGTAATGGGAGAGTCATTCTCTGCACAAAATGTGCTCCATTTCTATTGGTCACAGTTGGATAGAATAACATGAAGAAACCTACCTCAGCTGCAACACAGTAGGTATTAGTGATGGTGCTTTTCTTTCGACTGTCACGAGGTCTAAGAGTACCGTCTTTGGACGAGGTGAATTTGTGCTTCAATTCCTCATTTAATAAGTCGAGAAGTATAATGAGGAATTCATGAGCGTCCTGTTGTAAAGTTGAGTTGAAAGCAGGCACTCTTTGAACAAAAGCATGCTAAAAGGAGACACGCATACTGCTTACACATGACAAGTGAGAGGTGACAAGTTCCAGGTCACTTCAAATCGACATACCCACAAAATTCGAGGATTTGCTGATCTTTCTCGTTCCATTTGATCAATCAGTTTTATGTATTCATTAGCTAATCTACGACAGGAGAAGGGGATAAAGGAAAGGATTATCATTTTTACTTAGTTTGTGGTGAAGCACAGGATCGGATCCGACGCTCCAACAGTGGTGTCATTCGTAGACACTGAATCACCGAATTAAAGTAGCACGTATTGCCCATATTTTTGAGACCGACAAATGGACCAGCTAGTAAGTAAGACACAAATCTTGTTGAAGAGCGTTACCTTCACTTGGACGTTGTCCCAGTGGCCAGTAATTGGCTTGGTGTACGCCTAGAATCAAACCATTCATGATAGGAGAAAGTCGTCAACATCTTACTTTCAATAACAAATTCAAAGGATCTTGTGCATTCTTCGTTAGGGTCAAGAAGTTTCATGTAATGCTGAGTGAACGGATCCTGATCGGCCAAATATCTGCCGAGCTGTTTATCGCCAATGGTTTTGACATTGACTGGAGCCAAGCATATTCTTTTGGCCAGTGGATTGTTACCGGACCTCGAATCGTTCGCCTCATCATCACTGCTACTTTCATCGCAGTTAGGGGATGAAATTTTCGTAATCTGGTTCAACTGTGGCTTTTGACGAAGTGTACCAGCACTTTCAGGGGCTTTGACAAACCACACACGATAAATGTCGGGTGTGAGTTCACGGTCACGGTAATCGGTGAACGCTTTGCCAACAACTTCACACACCTCGGCTAGGCTGTGACACCGTGAAAAGATGAAACGCAATGATTGCTCGGAGAGTTTTTCAGGTAGGACGTAGATACAATCGAGGTTGGAATTGGACCAATTCTTTCCAGGCACCGAAATGCTACGTGTAAGGATGTTGGAGCCGAGAGTTCTTGACCGCTTGCGCTCTTGTCGCACTGTAGGCGAGAAAGTGAACTTTACCTTTTAAAATTTGTCCAATTTCTTGTGTCTCAATTCAACAAATTGATCAAAGAATGGGAGGTTGATAAGTTCACTTGCCTGGAATGGGGCCAGAATTCTCAAGTATGCTAGTAGAACGTTTTTTTACGAATCGCCGCTTTCCGCCTAAAGTGCACCACAAGAAAGGACTTCAATAATTTAATCACGAAGTGACCTAGAGGCCAAATAACGCAGCAGCTTGAACTACACTGGCAAGCTCAAAAGTCGCCTTACTGGTTGATGCCACTTCTTTGGCTCCAGTTGAGATTGGAGGCACATCAAAATGCGGATTTTTTGGTACTCCAGTGTCGGTGTTCACCCTCGTGGTGGGTGCTATTTTGGGCTTGCATCCCGCAACCCAGTGAACACCGATTTTAAGGGGATACATTTCCATTGTCTCCTCCATTGGAACGCCATCTCCTGGCGCGCAAAGAATCAAGTAGCTGGGCATTAATTGACCATTGTCACTGATACCGCTAATGTTGGATTTCAGACCACTCCAGCATTGCAATCGTTCGACTAATCGTCTATCCACAGCAATGGATGGCTCTTGGACTATCGCCTCCATTGATCCAGGCTAAAAGGAAGAGGTGAAATGATCCTGCGCAAAATTTACCGTAACCTATCGACTTGTTTTCATAACAAAGAGAGAGCGTAGCTTAAAAACCTAACTCTCATTTCCTCAGCTCAAAATTGAGCTGGGCAAGAGAGTGGGAGTACATACAACGAATGCTTTGACGGTGGGATGGTTATTTGGATAGAGGGAGGAAGAAAAGGATAGATTACTTGCATTTCCTCTCGCGACTGTGCATTGTTATTGTTGAAGGTGACGTCGCCTTCCAAGGGCGATACCGTCGAATGACTGACACTTTTCGTGCTTCTACCCCTCTCCCTTTCGGCCTTTGTCTCTCTGTGAAGGTATTTTTGTTTGGAAATCCGTCGCACAGGCCTTTGATAAGACTTCAGTTTCTCCGACGGTTCAAAACGATTCCCTTCTGCACAGCTCTTGCTTCGCACTCTGTCCTGTAGCGAGTTTCTATTTAGTAACATTTGACCGACGGAGTCAGAGGCGTCAGTGAACAGCTTCTCGTACAGTGATCTGGGATGATTGACGGTGTTCTTTCCGTGATGAGGAGATGGTAATAGCCCCTGAAGGAAAGGTTGACATTCAATTTATTCCTTGCTAAATGAAATTTCATCGCATAAATTGGTACTCAGTAGGCCGCCTGTCAGTTTGATTGACATTGGAGGTAATTACTTTCGATGAAATCGCATTGAGAGGTTTACTAAAGTCCTACCAATATTAAACCTTGCTTGTATAAGGATGACCAATATTGAGAGGAGATAATGAACCACTGGCTTCCTTGTTTGGCCAGTTGTACGATCAGGTAGCGCAACCACAACCTGGAAACAAATCCACAAAACATCAAGGTTTACTGCTGGAAAAAAGTGGTGAAGAAGAGCATGAGAAAAAAGGCGCGCAACAACTTACATAATGACTTTACTTGTCTCCGACTCTAAAGAAGGGAGAGGCAATCCAAATACAATATGCATTACCTACGAAAAAAAAAAATTGTCAGCTTTTGCATCATCTGATTGCCATCAGGGGAAAAATGCTAAAAAGGGAAGAGAAAAGCATTGGATTGGGAGACTTACTGATTTTAAAAATTCGATAAAATGCAGAAATGCTGGATTGTTTGAAGCCCAAGAGGTAAAATCCGAAAGAGTTATGCACTCTCCCTACATATGAAGAATAAAACATACTACTGATGTCTTAAAAATTAGTAGCGAGGTGACCACAGGAGTTTAAAATGTTATTAGAGAAGATTTGTTCTCGCAAGTGTTATAGTGAGGCTTCCTTTGTTCCCGCAAGTGCTATACTAAGGTTTTCCAGCCGATTAGCTAGGTGTTTGTGTTCGATAACTCACAATGTCAGAGATCCTGCAAGAAGGTTCAACCAGAACCTGTAAGAAGATTACTGTGAGCACAAGCGGTAAAGAGGGCTCATCTGGGAAGAGTAATAAAGCAAACTGGATTAAGAGTACATGACTGACAAAAAGAGAAGGACAATGGCCTCTATGAGGGTAAACGTACGCGTTGTGGAATAAAGTATCGAAGGATATTATCAAAGGCATCGGAGTCAAAAATTGCGCCGGCTTCAGTTTGAGAGGAAAACATTTGAAAGATACCTATTAAAAAGAGCAAATGCGATTTTGAGTAGCAAATCAGCTATATGGTAAAGCTACTTGTGACACTCAAGCTTAGTGCATAAGCACTTGCTTAGGTCCTATGACATTATCGTCAATGTTCATTTTTTCATAAATGTCAATCAAAGTCTACTTCTAGTTAAGCAATTAATTGCTGGAAACAAAATTAGCTTAACAGTGCGACTGAAATAATTAAAATGGTAACATACGTCTCGCGGAATCGACTTTATTTGCATGAGGTAAAAAGGCGAGTCCGTTGAAAAATTCCATTACATCAACGTACCCATCGTTGTTGACATCAAAAAATTTAAAGAGACCTATAATCACGTGAACAGACTTTTTGACAAAGATGAAAGCACTTTACCTGTTATAAAAGCATCTGGAAAGATATCGTTAAGACTAGCGTGGAAAGACGATTGGTTGATCAAGTACTCATCACACGCTGCGATGCGCTTGAATTCCAAATATTCTGCCCTAAGGATCTCCTCATCAACTGCGAATTCGACTTCAGTCATACTAACTTACTGCCGGTGGAGGTGGACATGATAAGGGATTTTGATGGTCGATTTAGTGCATTTGAGGCAAGATTAAGTCTGGATCCTAGCAGCCATTTCGACACATTTGTTGCCTCTTGACTTTGTAGGAAATATTCACTTAACCGATCGTAAGAAAGTTCATTCTAGACATACGAATTAATAAAAAAGAGAAGGGGAAGCTTGCTTTTTTGATGAGAGAGCCCAATTTGTCCATTGACCACTCCTCTTCTTCAATGATATCCTTAAGCGCATCCACGCTCACGTAGGAGTGACCACACGTGTAGTAGCAGCAAAGCGCTAACAAAAATGCAAAAAAGGAATAAAACTCTACCTCGCATCCTGTCCTGCTTTGTGCCATTTAAGAGGAAGCGCAGTAATCGAAGGAATATATCCAATGTTACGTCGGAAGGCGTTTGGTTATGACTGGAAAATAATCGCTTTAGTGATAATTAGAAAATCATACCAAATGACCTACCTTTAGTACCGCATCTGGCGCATAATGGCCAAGAAGGTCAATGATATATCGAAAGTTCAGCAAATTTTTATCATCTTTAAGATCATCAAATATGTTTCTAATTCTACTCGATTGTTCTCGCGACACTACAAAAAATTACAACATACTAGCACTTTAGGTAGCAGTTCAAAGCACATTTAAAACTTTTTTGCTAAGCATTTGCAGAATGATAAAATAGGCTGGCTAATTTTCCGCAGGAGCATTTAGGATTCGCTGTGATGTCCAAACAATAAAAGGTTAGCAAAAAACGTGAATGCACGTCCTAATTCTGAATTAAAAGGTTTTTTGCAGCACAAAATCACGCCTAGGATCGCTGTCTAAGTAAACCATCAATTTTGTTGGATGCGGGAGCACAAAAAAGTCACTAATACCATGCTATATTAGCCTTACACAAAAGCTACTTTAGCTGCAGCATAATTACAAAGTAAAATAAATTTATTATTGCTAAAATCTTTTCCTTATTTATGATTTTTGCACAAAATAATCCTGGGGTGATTGGTTCAGGAATCAAGGGCTAATGTGCCAAAAAGTGATTTACGTCGCTTATTGATAATGTTAAAAAAATAAAACAAAAACAGTACACTCATTTCCATCAATCTCATCGGTGAAAAAGTTGACTTTGTGCCTCATCACCCGCAGCGCGTAAGGCGCAATTCACTTATGGCGCTGTTAATCGAAAATCGCTTTCAAGGTTATTAGAGTAGGTTAAATTGTCTCCACTCCACGTGCTTAGCATAACTTGCACAATAAAATATTGCTTGTCTAATTAATGCATTTTTATTTTCGAATTTAATTATGCATAAGCAGTTAAGCAATTTGTATTTAAGAACAGGCTTTTCACAGGAGTTTAAGTGCAAGCAAAGTTAAAAACCTCGGTCAGCTAATCTGCACCTTTACTTTCAATGCTTTGGCTTTCATGATACGCAGAACGTATTTATGATATGTGTATTTGCACTTACCTTCCTGTTGTGCTGCCGGCAACTGTAACAAAATTTGTTTGATGTTCACATTTTCGAATGCGCAAGAAAGGTTTTTTAGTGTTTACGGTTCACAAATTAATTCCAAATTGCATCGCTATCTAATTTACTGATTTGTGTAACTGTTGCAGCTGCATTGCTTTTTAACAGCTTCTAAAAGCAATATTTTCTGGCTTTAGAACAGACTCTAAGATATTTTGTACAGAATGTCCCTTGCCAGTTTCGTAAATGCATTACTTATAAAGGAATAATTTTTTTATGCCATCTGTAATTTCCTGCTTACTTGTGATTTACGATTTCCCAGGTTTGCGTGAGAACCGGAAGACACCATTCCTGAACTAACCAGTATTAAAAACACCCCATCAGTCTAGAAATCAACGACGGCACCATTTTCTAAAAAAAAATATATTTTTTTGTGCCGTCAACGATGTAGTCTGCAACCATGAAGGAGTCTTGGGCACAGGTCTAATTAGCAGAAAATATGGCCAATTTCATGACAACCTCCCTTTTGACTCCGTTTGATTGAAGTGAAAACACCTAAAGCAATTTGCGAATTCTCTTTTTGTGACCTAAGTTTCTCTTTGTAGCAGAAGTCTTCATTCCCAGCTATTAGAAGGATCAACACGAATAAATTACATTGATCCTCCTTACAATTCGCTGACATAACAAATTTACACGGTGACTGAATACTCCAGCAGACGGTGAAATTCCGTAACCGCTAAAGCGTGTGGTGTTTTGGATCCCTATTACGTCCTGCTAGGTCGCACTAGTAAAAAAACAGGCTGAAGAGACTATGAAACCATTGCCAAATCAAAGATGGATATACAACATCAGTGTAGAACGTTTTGCATGCCAAGACCAAGTGTTTATATAGTTGTCAATGGTCATTTCCACCCTAATGTTAAACTTAATTTATTTTTACAAAAATTAAAGAGTAAAATTACTTGTATGGCTGTTAATAACGAGAATGTGTCCCCCAAGAAGCCCGTGAGGCAGTGCATTTGCTACACCCCGGAACTTTATTGCCTAATTACTAAGTCAATGGCTCATTTTTAGTTGCACTTTTCCTGCAAAAGGCAGTAGGTAAATAACGCAGAATAAATCCCATGCAGCCCACACAGTGATGGCAGGCTTTTGTTCAAAAAACTGTGTGGATGCTGAAATTATTTAAGTAGAATCAAGCACACCACAGTGCACTTCTTTGTTTAGAAGAACTGGTGGCATTCACAGGAAAGAAATTCACTGCCAAATGTACGCAGATGCGATGTCAGGCATTATATCAAACCTACATTGGAAAAACAATCGCCATTTTAAGTTGGCAAAGATGGGTAAGGCGTTTTTTGAGAGCCCAGCTCGTCTGTTTAGGAGTCAATTATTATGCTATTTAAGAGTTTAGAATAAGTAGTACGCTTTCTGGAGAGCCAAATTTTTAACTTAATGGGATTAGAGTATTTGTGGGTGTTCACATATGTTTAGATTGTTTTGAGGTCCATGCGATCGTAAAGTCGACCGCCACCATTTGATTAATAAAACTGTTTCTTTTTACCCCATTTAAAATGTTTTGTCAGGCACAAAAGGCTCATTGGTACTCTACACTTTATCCTCATGCCAAAGTACGGTTGAGGGGAGGAGAGTAGGACGAGATTGGGAAGAAGCAAATGGTGCAGAAGGAGCAGTTATTGACAGGTGGTGAATATGTATTGGTGGATGTGTGTGTGCACAAATCAACTGAATCAACGCGACTTTACCAGAGGCGAAAGCAAAAACGTTGACCTGGACGAAAATGGGAAAGGATACGGAGATCAGTTTTTTTGCTCCTAAAAGAATGCGAAGCGTACTGTGAACGTGTGTGTGTGTGTATAAGTGAATCACAGCCATTGAATCAGCAAGTCTCCCAAATCGCATTAGCAATCCAGAGTTTGCAGCAGCCTCGAGGGCGTAATGATGCTGACATCGATGGGGTCTTTCAATTCGCTACACGAGCACAAGGTAGCCCAAATGCTCACGTAGGCTAAATGCGATACGGATGTGGCGCGAAGGATTCCTAGGTAAAAAACTGAAATAAAAGCAAATTGCATAGAATTTTGAGTTGCACTAAAAATCCTCTAACCAGACATCGAAATAAAACACCTTCTCGGCAACATAAAATAGTTGCGGAACCAGTTCAACGCAACGACGGAGAGTGAGTCGGATCCTTTTCGAGTTTTAACCAGGGGTCATTAAAATGGGGAATAATTCACCAATTTTATGTTAGTGTCCCTGCTTCTAGGCCTTAGGGCCACCGGAAATTTAACAGCACTCCACCTACCGAAATGGTCTCACGGTGAATCACACACTAGGCGCACAGAAATTGCATTAATTGTCCAAATTGACAAAGGCAAACTCTCATCTTGGGAATCAACCAGGATGAGGACCGATTCGTTAACAGCTTCGTGCGAGGTGCTGCTTGATGATTTATAATCGGTAGACTTAAAAGATGAATGCGCAAAAGCAGGCCTCTGGCAGTCATTAACTCTGGTGGTTTAACGATTTGTACATGCCAATTTATGGAACTAAGTGTTCGCGCAAATGCTGCCAATGCTCCTATTCTGCGCAAATTGCGAAGGAGTCTCGCCATTTGTGGAATCTCAATTGCTGACTTCTTCGTAGGACTCTGAAATGTCAAAGGTGTCATTTAAAGCCATTCCAAAGTGCTTATGACACCAAATGACAGCAGAGCATTAACTTTTGGACGCTTAATTTGCAATTAATTGCAGAGTGGCTAGTCATCAGCTCACTTAATGTGTTTATCATGGAGACAGGCTATATGGCCTTCGCAGATGAGTCTACTGCATGGTTTTACAAAGACGGTGCTTCGGGTGGAATAAAGAACGGAACGGCCCAAATCATTGCTGAAATCTTTTCAGCTAAAGAGGAATGGAGTAATATACTACCTACTAACTTTGAGTTTTGCGTCATCCAGTAAGACAAAATAACACACCATCACACGGCTTCAGGGAATAAAGAAGAGAAAAAGACAATGCCTAACTATAAATAAGAAGAAGGATGTTCACGTCTTAAAAAGGGAGCATTTTAGCCTCACATTGCGCACGGTCGCTTTCTCCTTTCCTTTCATTTTGTCAACTTAATTCACCTCACCTCCACTGTTCCTCCGAATGATTAATTTACAGGAGCCAAAAATATTTTGCCTTAAAAGGGTGGACCCTAAAGGTAAAAATGATTAATTTGAATAAGAGGGATTGCAAAATAGCTGGTGCAATTTTGAATGGCAAAGTGGGAAGAAAAAGGCGCCCAATACTTGAGCGTTGGACAACGAGAGAAAAAAACACTTTCAACGAAGACGTGGTTGTGGAGCGCATAGAGCCTCTTGAGACTAACTGCTGTGATCCCTCGTGCATGCCTAATGAAGACGATGCGAGTTTGTCCACCCTACAAATCCAAGCTCGAGTCGAAAGGCGCAGCGGTGACCGCGAAAAAAAGATGTCTGTCCACGTAGTTAGCGAGTCTGTCAGAAGTCAGTTTCACTCTGTCTATTCTGCTACGCAACTTTACATCTCTTGCGACCATGTGAGAGGGGACGATACATGGGAAGGGAGTGAAGGAGAGACACTGCCTCACTCTCATCCCTATCCGAGTAATAATTACAACCTTTTCTTGACATTAGGTCATCAAAAGGGATAAAGGAAGGTAAGTAATGGCATCTAAAACTCTGCTTCCTCTTGACCCACATAAAAGAAATGCCTTACAGCCTTAAAAATCCATTTTTACGATTGTACGAACCTTATCCATCAAGAGGTATTAACCTGTAAGGCAATAGAGATTGGATAGCTGTCACCTCTTGACAGCTCAACATTCAAAGACTAAGCAAATGACTTGCAAAATGCACACTGCACGCACAAGCCAGTGCTTGAAGTCTACTCTGACAACTATCAACTTTTAGGCTCACAATTTTTGATAAACATGTGGAGAAACGTCTTATTCTCAACGGTCGGAGGGAAAAAGTAGTTAGTACCAAAGCTGAGTGGCCTTGCCTCTCCCCCTGAGTAGCCAATCCGCATTGTTGCTTAGAGCAGTCTTGCGTGACAGACGCATTGACGCACGTAGAATTTGAGTTTGCCTAATTTTATAATCAGATTTTTCAGTTCTTATCAACCGTGTAATTTTAGTTGGAGGAAGCAGCACACACACACACCCACTTGGATTGTGGACGTTGTCAGCTGTTCTCGGCGGTGGTCGGCTTGGAAGTGTCACTGTCGGCAGGCAGCATGGGCTCCAATTGGCAGTCATTTACTGCCAATGTGGCCTCAAACTGTGAACACAGAGTGCTGATACTGCTAGCCGCACCATCGGCTGTGGCATCGGAGTCGATGAAAGACCACTGACTGCTGTCCTCTGTTGCGCTTGGAAGCGGCGCTGTGGATGCGACAGCCTTTGAGTTGCCGCTGCTGGCGCTATCCAGAGATCGCTGTTTTACTGTCAGCACAGGGGATGGTAGACGAGGGGAGGTGGATTTATGACCTTCTGAGCCGGCCAACAGGGGAGCTTGAAGTTGTTCACACAATCGCTTGAATCGTCGTGTTGGACCTTCAAAAGAGACAGTTAACCTCTGTGTAGGTTACGGTGCAGGATTCATTGCAGTCAGAAAATTCTGTGACATGGAGACAGCGGTCTGTGATTGTTTGGCCTGTTAGTAATTATTTCCACAGACCGCTCTGGTTCAAAAGCATAGGACTATCAAGTGCCTTACAGACGTGAGTTCTTTCCATCAGAAAAGTTCTTCAGTTCGTCATCGCCAAGCAAACTGTGACCCACGGGTACGATTAGGAAAGGCGCCGAAGTGTAGGACCCAAAGTGCAGAAACGATGGTATTTCCTACTATCGCATTTTTGCCTACACTGCCCAGGAGGCATTGGAGTGCCATTAGTGTCAGCTGTTCTGTCAGTGTGACGTGATTGCGGATGACTAGATACGCCATTTTGGTGGCAGTTGCAGGCAAAATCAGTACAAATGATTTGCGCTGGACACCGCTCCCTTCCCACTCATTTACTCTGTGAAGGCATCCACAGAACTGGATCCAGTGTCTATGATTTTGGACAAAAGTCGATGTAAATTGAGAGATTCTCGCTTCAGAGTGGCCCAAGCGTCGAGAATGGGATGGCTGACATTGACAACGCCACCAAGTGGGCATAATTTCCGTCCTAACGCTCTAAACTAGCATGTGCGTATCATTTTAACATTAGGAGCTTTGCAACACCATACCAGAGAGGAGCTGAAAGCTGACAGCATACAATTCACGATCAGTGGCGACGTCAGCAGTGCCGCCGTTATTAACAGCAGCTTGACCAGTGGAGGCGCGAACAATGTCAATTTGCATTTTTACAGGTCGAGCCAAGAGACTCGATCCACTGCCAGCTCGATGGTATTCAGCGCGGAAACTAGTCGGCGAGAGGATGGTGTGTACTACGCCTGGAGTTGAGAGCAGAACCTACAGCAAAGCATACAATTTTTGTAATTTTTGATAGACAAATTCATCAGAATGCTCGAAATTTATTTTCAACATACTTTTGTTAAGGCAACGCATTGTTTCCTGTTACAGATCAACTTAAGCCATGAAATGTACAATGACAGTTCCTGTCCAATTGACAAGTGACACGAAGCTGTTTTCAGTCTATAGGGTTTAAAAATTGAAACCGCAACTTTTGAGAGAGGAGGTATTTTATGACGTTTAACTCTAAGAGTGAGGACAAAGGCGAGGGAGTTGGCCTTTCAAAGCTCGGGACCGGGGGGCAGGTCAGGGCGTCACGTGTGCCGCAGGTCATGACATTGGTGGTTGAATGCAGCACAAAGAGGCCCATTCAAGTTTTCCAATGCCACGAGGAACAATTTCATAGCTTGCCTTTCAACGCTGAAACAACTAGCTAAGGTAGGCAAAACCTGTCAGGCAGTGTATGGACTTCTAGGACGCTGCTTTTGACAACAGTCACAACTACGAATAAGGAGGGAGCATTTTAAAATCAACTTCCTATTTATGAAGAAAAGGTCACGTCACCACCTAAATTTATCCGCGAAGAGAGCAAAAATAGGACTTGTTTTTTCCTTCCACGGGCACTGAACCACACGTCCTTATTTATATTCTACAGTAGGCAAGCAATGAACTTCAAAGCACATCCATGATGGCCAAACTCAGTTCACATTTACTCCCTTGGGAGAGTGAATGACTCGTACCATCAGATAGACGCTTTCTCACCCTTTTTTCTGCTCTGTAAGAAACACAAAAATCCCTATTTATGGCTCAATAACTACTGTGGATTTGTCTTTCCAGCCTCAGTAAGTAGGCGATGGGGAGATAAAAGTTGTGGCATAATGATTTTGTGTCCGGGAGAAAGTTGCAGAATGCAATTCAGTTTATCTTCGATCAAGTAGGAATGCAGGACTTGATTTAGGCAGTTAAACTCTTTGTGGTCTTTATCTGCTCCAATATACTACTAAAAACTTAATGAGGCACTTGATCTACGTTCATGCAAAGAAAGTGGTTTTGCATAGATGAGTCGGCTGAGGATGGCTAGCCTTCGAGGCTGGACCGATGCTATCGGCTAGGCGAACTTTACAATTTTCTGTTAGGTCCGATCACCTTTGCGATGGTGCGCGACCTTTCAACCCCCATACTGTGTGGTGCTGATAAATCATTTTTTAACCCTTACTACCTCCTCACAACTTTGGTAGGTATAATTAAAAAGAGAATTCTTTTGTTGGATGTTATAAAGTTGGTTGGAGTAAACTGCGCTTACTGACTTCAGGAAAAAAGTACTCTTATTTCGAGGCAAAGAGAGCGCAATCAGGAGGAAGAAAGTCAGTTTGTACTCAAAGAAAATGTCTTATCAAAGGCCAAACGAATATTACAGTTCCGAGTTGTAGGCAGAAACGAGTTGGCTTCACATTAAATATACTTTAAAAGTCCAAGTTGAAGCCTATTTCTTGGAAAGAAATGCGGCAAAACTTATGCAAAAGTGTTTGAAGCAGCTTGCTCCAGCGATTTAGTGCAGTGGGTAAAAGACTTTCTTATCCCTGATTAAAACACTGGCTCAGACGTTCTTGAACCGCCTTCGCTCGCGGTCGGGGCGATGACGTTGCAATAACAGGGCGCGTCCTCTGCTTCCCATCCTCGGGAAGCACAACCAGGCTTGCTCACCTCTCTGCTTCAACTTTCGTGCCATCAAGCACTGGCAAGCGACCCACCCACTGCCTATTCCACCCTTCTGTGGTGCCCAACACCTCATCACCACATCCGACTGCTTGATTCCAGTGTGTACATGATATACAGCAGACGGTAAGTTATGTCAGAGGAAAGTAGGCAGAAAAAGGACTTTAACTAGTAATGAGGTTGACTACAAGGCACATGACCAGTAGGAGACCCTCAGACACCTCCTTAGATGGGGCTGAAGAGAGAGACAGAGGGAGGACTGCCTCAGCATTTAGCTCTGCCTCATTCTGACGATACCAGCCTGAGGCTCAAGGGATTAACGCCTTTTTTACGCACTAAGCCATCACGTGCAGTCGAAGCGGTTAGGGAATGATCCGGAAAGGAAAATAAAAGAGGCTAGTAACACAATGCCAAACCAACTTCAAGGCAGTGACATTTTAACTAGTGATTGTACATCATCCAGACTGATGCGCTCCTCCATTCATGCGTGCTTCCGCTTTTCCGGTGGGTAGAGAAAAATTAAACGCAGTATTAGGCAAGAAACTTCCTCCATTTTCTTGGGTTAGAAGAAGCTACACTTAAATTAATGATATTTGTGAGTGGCAGAATGCCATATGCTTCTCCTTCTTGGTATGAGAGAAACGGAGGCACACCACGGGCCTTTTTTTGCGCCAACTCAAATACAGTCAAAAGGAAGGAGGAAGAAAATGCCTGTGGTGGAAAGACCACCTCAAAAATGGAGCCGTAGGTTAGAAAATGATTTTTCACCATCCCCGTAAGCTCTAAAACCAGATTTGGATTGGGACTGGGACGTGGTCATCGAGGTATTCTTAATCAAGGACGGAGAGGAAGAGATGGGCATCACAATTATTTCTTCGTGCTTCCAAATAAGCAAAAGATAAGAGGCTTGTTCTGATCATCATTTCTTAACCACCTCCACCACACAAGATGGCGTAATGGCGGTGGAAGACGCTAATTCCTTGGACTTGTTATCAGTATCACCAAAGGGCGGTCGAGCACAAAGTTGAAGGTGAGACAGGATCTCTACCAAAAGGTCAGTTTATCTCCATTTTTATGGGGGAGAAGGTGTAAAAGTCATGTGTCGTATTACCTTCTTTGGCGGTTCGCTAAGCCAATTCCTAGCCGCCTTTTCGGAATTAACAAAAAGCCTTCAAGTGGTATGAGACAGACAGTTATCGGTCAACATTTACCCATTGACATTCACATCGAATAACAATTCACTTTTCACAGTTTATTTGTTCTGTTGCTAATTAAGAATAGACTTGAGACGAGCATAGCGATTGGCATTAGGGTCATTTAGGCGTGTTCGATGGCATGCAAAGGTGAAATCTGTTCCTTGTCAAACGTCAGCAAGAAAAAAAAACAATGCAACGCGGATGTAACTCACAAAAAGAGAGTCAAGGAAAGCACTGTGTCTGCTCTTCTCCAACCCTCTTCTATGACATTGCTTCCAGTCGACGCATTTATCAATGAAGTATCTCGCAGTGCATTGATCACCCTGACAGCAAGGTGAAGACTGCATTTGGCATGTCAATCGCGCCTGTCTCAAGATTAGGCACATTGGAGCTCATCATTACCATAATCACTTATTTTCAGACCTTCGTGACGGTTTGGTTGATAGGCCTAGGTCACATGCATTGAGGCCGATAAACTCAACTTTATTTTAATTGGTTGAAATGATACGGAAGAGAGGAGGGGGAGGGGGAGGGGGAGGGGACGCAGGCGGGGGGACATAGAGGAGAGAGCAGTGACAGTGATAAATTGACGCATGACCGTTAAATGCATCTGTGTTAGAAATGGATCTTGACAACTGCATTCTGTAAAACAGGAAATGAAGAAGGAATTCCAACCTTCCTTCGCAATTAAGGAAGCCAAATTTGCCTCCATTGCCACTCTTCAAGCGCAATTTAGAAGGTAAAAGATTAAAAACAGGTTGAAAATTTCCCCATTAACTAGTAAACTGCCTTCCGCATCAGCACATATTTTCTGCTCTCCACCAGAAGATTGAGAAACACGGTGAAGAGGATTTTTCTTCACTAACACGAAAATAAGTATGCATTTAGCCATGGATTAAACTATTTATTCAATGTTATCTATTTTAGGGTTTATTCCCTGTTCGGTTTATTTCAACATCATAGAAAAAAAGAAGAAGCAGCATTCTTAATGGAAAGATAGGATTTCCTCATTTTTGGTGAATAGGCAGGAGGGAGCATTGCAAACGGCGCTCTAATGACTGATAGGATTCACAAAGCAAACAAGAGTAGGGTAGCCTTCAACAGTTTGCCAAAAAACCTCTGAACTTTAGCAAAGTACACGAAAGGTTGAGTAATACTGGGTCATTTAGTTTTGTAAATGGCAAATTTATGGTAGTTGGAGATGTTATCGTGATGGTGTGTGTGTGTGTGTGTGAGTTTGGCATCAACCCTCACAGCATCCAGCGCCTCTCCGAGCGTCATCAATAAAGTCAGTGGTGAATGAGTTGATGGGCCATGAAACAACACCCTCACTTACTCGGCAGCTCAAATCTAATCAACCAACAAAGCTTTTGATGGTGGAGGAATCCGCCTATAGGGTCGGGTCCGTTGTGCTTGTTAGATCAAGTTTATGGACAATAATCAAAACTTGCCTGAGTTATCTCCGACTTCACCCGATTAAATGGTCTTCCTTTCACCATTGCCACATGATTTGTCTCCTCTGGTGGCAGGGCATTCACCCCGCAGACGTATTCTCGTCCTGCTCCACCGAAGACACTGCCCGCATTTGATTGCATAACCGCAGTAATGGGGAGGGGAATACCCGACTTATTAACTCCCATAACTTTTCTTGTGGATTGAGCCAATCTGTTGATATGCGTCTGTTGTTGCGTCACAGCCCGCGGCGTAGTCCTTTTAGGTGATATCGGTGGTGGTGAAGCGAGAGACTTCTTTGGACCACCTCCAACACTGCTCCGAAAGACGTGGCGGCCGGCACTCGGTGTAACTGGTACTTTAAGTGCACTAGCATTACCATCGTTCCTATGACTTGCCTTGGAACTTCCATTATGAAGACTGAGGGGCAGGAATCCATCAAACCACGACTTATTACTGAGGCTAAAATGTGCAAGCACCAAATTCCGTCAGGTTAAGACAAGAGGACTCAATAATTGCCCCACTTAATCTCAACCCTGCGATCTGCGATTTCCCTTCCCAGCGATTTGATTTAAGCTAGCGCTTTTGCCTACAGTTAATCTGGTTACGCATCAGTGCTCATTCGTGAGCCTTAAAGAGGCGGATTAAACTGCAAAAAATGAAAAAAATTAACTTCAACTTGCTTGAACACAGCCCATTGTCGTGAGTAATGCAACTAAAATTAAGAGCGAATGCATAATGTCCGGCAGTCGGTAGTCCGGTTCAACAAACCTTTCTGCCCCAGCCGTTCTAACCTTCATTCCCGCCCACTTTGATGGCTGCAACAAGTTGAGCTTGTAACACAATAAACTGCACTGGGATTTAGAAGTTGACTGACCCACATTAGACAAATGTGCGTACAAAATCGCGCCCTCCTCACTTCACAGCTTTTTGGCAACAGATCGCCTCCACCTCTAATGTCAATAGACGGCCTGCCATTGGCAAGCATGTTGCGCCAGTGAAGCTTCTACATTTTTCGGACCATAAATTTAATTTCCCTCCTGGTCAAAGGATGAGGATGCAATGATAATATAACCCGGGCGTAAGTCACTGGAGCATAATTGAAGGCCGGCAGTTCTGTTTTAAATCTTACTACGTCCTAAACACTACATTTAGGATTTGAAATAGACCCAAAGTCAACTTTTTACATTCTTAAATAAAGGGAAATGTGAAAAAAAATCTGTTCAGTGGATCATACAGTAGCCAACAGACATGCACCCTTTAATCACAGTTTTGTCGAGCGATGCTGACTCTTAGTTAAGTAGTAGCTTGTTAAATCCCCTTTTTACTTGATCTCCAAGCTCTGATTTAAGGGAGGCACTTCCGCCGCCAATTCGGTACTAGAACAGCGCAATCGAGACGAAATTATCGCTCATAACATTCACCGACCCTGACTGCACTAAAATAATCGGAGGCAATGTTTAAAAGTAAAACCTCACGCCAACTCCTTGAGGATTGACAACAATTGATGAGTTATTTATGAGCACTGGATAGTCGCAAACAAATATTTCATTGAAAATGCGCCGGTCACTAATGTCAAAACCAGAATTTAGATGTTTGAAAACATTTCAGTTGTAGCGCTTATAATAGCCAAAAGACGGTGATTCAGTTTCCATTTTCAAAAGAGAAGTGGCTTTATGCCCAGGGACTTGGGAACTTGGCGATGCATCAGTCACAGCTCAAATGAAAGTTGATCCGCTTGAGTATCAAATTTGGGGTTATGAGGATCTCATGGGCAACGATGCAGTCACTTTGGATCGATCAAGCATAATCTCATCTTACATTTATCCACCCTAAATCCTCTCTGGGTCTGTTTGTCCCTCCAGGCATCCCTCAACGTCCTGTCAACGTGATCAGCAAATGTGAAATTTATTTAACATATATTTTTAACTCCCCTTAATCACGGCATTCAGTAAGGATAATGAAAGAGCCTTACCTAAGCAGTTCAGGAATGCATTAGCTCCACGCCGCCGTATTTCGAGATTATCTGGCTAACTTGTTAAGTGAGTTGGCGAACGCCAGAGACTCTTACCGTAGCCACAGTTAAGCCGTAGCGAAAGTCGCTGTGACGTAAGAGACAAAACGATAGAGGGTAGCCCTCTCCGCTAGGCCACTTTTATTAACGTCGCGGAGGTGGTAAGACATCCTCCCCCTCCTTGCCCTAATGCGTCCTCCACTGAAGTCACGTATGTGTGACATGCAACCTTCTTTATCTGATAATTTTCTGACCAGAAAAAAAGTAGTTTGAAATTGATGATAGCTTTGGATTTAATTAAAACACGGTGGTAGCAATTATTCTTTACTGGAAGGACAAATACTCCACCTTAGTGTTTGAGAGATGGACTGCTTAAAAACTCCAGTAAATAGGCAAACATGCTTACATAGGTGAGACTTCAGGAGTAGCCGTAGACCCGCGTCTGGATGAATTTTTTAAGGCCAATCGAGAGCTATACTCGACAGGACTTTCAGGAGGGGTGTTTGCAACAGTGGTCTTCTTTCGATGGAATCGTGGTGAGCCAAGAAAGTTAATACGAAGGCTATTGAGTCGGGCGCGCCAGTGTTGTGGCGAGAGCGGGGATGTGGCGGTGCTAGCGGAGAACTCTGCCGACCGAGCCTCGGAGCCGTTAGTACTCTCCTTTGAGCTACTATTGGCATTACAATTTTTCTAAAATAAAACAAATAAGTGCATTTGGTAATGGAACACTGCAACAGATGCCAGCGGATGATATCCACCAAAAAGCACAGCGTTAATGCAATTTACCCCTAAAAGGAAATTTTTTTGCTCTTCTGTTTTTATTTTCGTGATATGTAATGCATTTGAATGCACTTTCACAGTTTTTGTCCACTCCAGTTAGTGAGTTTAACCTCTCAATTTTGCATTTTCAAATGACCTAGAAAAGACTCTTCTTTCTAGATTTTTAACTCCTCAACTTAAAGTCGGACGTGATGACAACGTCAAATTAGCAAAAGTTCTTATAAAAAATAGCACCGAGAATCCAGGACGATTGTGGGAATTAAAATAGTGGCGTCTAGACATTTGATAGTAAAGTTCATCCTCCCAGGTTGTACCAAATAGTTTGTGAAAGGCGTTGAAATCAACATTTGTGAATTCGAGGGGATAAGTTTAGGCAACCTTTTGAAAACTAATTAGCCTGTTGGCCTAGCAGATTTACCTTTTGGTCAACTTTGCGAATGTCTACTCTTGTGGGTGTTGTTTCCTTATTCTCCTCCGAGGCAACTGTGGGTCGAGGTATGAGTGTGAGACTTTGTGGACTCACAATCTTTCTCAAGACGTCGTCCTCCGCAGAAATCGGGGTGGGTGAGTTGGGACTACCAATGGGACCTTTTCTCTCCGATGATGGAGAGACCAGGTCTGCAGGCATACGAGTTGCAGCTTGACGACTCTGTGAGAAACGATACTGATTGCGCGATGGTGAGAGAAGCTGACCCTGATGCACGTTTGGATTTTTCCGCAAGATCATCGGCGCATCCGTCCGATTACGTGTTGGCGATGCAATCACGTGTTTTTTGTACTGATCGGTGATTTCCTCAATGGGACTACAAGTCTCATAGCCACTTGTGCGGAGGTGACTGCGAACGTAACCCAGAGGCGAACTAATTGGACTGACGGGAGTACTTGACCGAGTTTCGAGATTTGTGCTGGCTGATTGTTTTCGTCTAGAACATAGTCGCAGTATGCGTTTATTTACACTAGCCTCATTTGTACCCTTGATCCCAATCGGGACTTGTTTTATGTGAATTTGTGATAAACAGGGACTTTGTGAATGTACAAATGTTTCGCTTCTACATGAACATCTCATAAGTACGAAATTCGGCAAGTAAAGAGGACTCGGACACTGTTGTGCGTAGCTTGATAAAGTGCATGCTTCTGAAGCGACAGAAGGCATGCAGTCTTCTATTTGCAAGGCTTAAGCGGCTTGGCCTGATATGCATCAGCCTTTCCTTACGGTATCCATAATGGCGAATGCAGTCATTCCACGCCTTCCTTTGCCATTACGTGAAGTGTCACTTTAACTAAACTTACGAATTTAAGTTAAGCGCCTCTGCTAACAGATTTATTTTCGGACCTAAAGCACTATTTAGGGGGATTGGCAGAGCATCTGCGGAGGAAGCTTTAGCTTTATATTAATCGGATGACGAGTCATCACACAATCAAGCACCTTCGTCTACTCTGACCGTTGTGATAAAAGCCAGGTGAGCACATTCCGCCTACATTCATCCATAATTAACAAACAATCAGCCAAAGTGTCCTTTGATTCGATCATGATGCTTTATAGAAATATAGTTTTTAGATCGTATTACTTACCAAGTAATTAGCCGCGTAAAGAGACTTTTACGCTCTCGGAGTTTAGCGGTTTAGCATTCTTTAGGCGTAGTTGCATACTATTAAGCAATCGTACATAGTTTATCCAATATGCATCTCAAAGTATTGAAAAGCACATTAAATTATCTTCAGAATTATCTTGTTGCTTGCTAATGCGCATACTATGTGTGGAATAAAAGCTTACATTAAAAGGGGCTGCTAGTCAGATGTATAATAGCACAAATAAGACCCACCTACTTAAAAAGTTATATTCTTTCTAAAAAACAAAATAATTTAACTTTGCAAGCCGTTCGAAATTGCGCATCACGTTCGCACCAGTAAAGGCCCAAGCAAGATATCAATCATCATATCTCATTCATGATGCCGACAAAGTAGTTTCCTGTGAGAAGCTTCACATAGCACTTTATTTGAAACATGAAGTAGGGCAAAAGGGATTGGCTCTTTCGCTCCAAATTTTGTATTTTTTGCACTCTGGTTGCCGTTTTGGCAAATTTCGAACAAAATACCAGATTTCATGGCAGCAGAAGTTTTGATTAGCATTGTTAGTCAAAAAACAAATTGAGAGGGAAACATTGATGACCAAGTTGAGACTCATCATGGATTTCACAGATATAACGCTTCGCAAAAATGAAAGTTTTAGTAAAATGCATTCTGTTGTGAACAAGTTTTTATAAAGAATTACAGCTATGGGTAGCAAATTAACATTTAAAATATGGCACAAGTACCGACTTTCCCTTAAGTCGATTGTGAAGACTACACTAGGCCAGTCGCCATTTTTGACGGGATTAACAGCAATACTAAGCGGTTTGTTTGGTTCTCTGCTTAGCTGCGGCACAAATACTAGTTAAATTTCTCTCAAATTCCTCGTCGTGATTACTTAAGCCTTCCCGGATAATAGCCACATTGAAAAGTCGAATATTTTCATGTTGGTTTGAAGGACGCATTTCCTGGCTCATTAAAAGAGCAGTGAGGTAAACGAATCACATCGCTAAGCATACGTGAGCTTCTGCAAACTTGATTAGTTTAAATTTTATTTAGGTTAGCAAAAAAACAGCTTTGAATAATTCAACAAGTGATTAATAACGAAAGGACATTTCTCCCAACCCTTGGGAAGGGTATGGCATCATTTCCCTCCACGAAGAATTTCCAAAATGCGGTTGAATTCTGGGCATTATCTTACTAAAATATTACGTAATGTTAATTTATAGGCTACAATGCGGTAAAGGCGAAAAGCATAACCAAATTTTCGCTCCCCTCGTGCAAAATAGTATGCTTCTGCTTTTAGTGATGGCGTATTTGAACATAAGCTGGGAGATGCATCAAAGAGATTGTATTAAGTAAAGGGGTGAAGAACAGGAGCGGACCAGGTAGAGAGGGAGAGAGAGAACAAATATACTCCCCGAAATGTCAAAATAATAGCGAAAAACGAAATAATTCACGAAGATAAATTGTTCGGCATTTACAGAGCTATAACAACTTGGGCACACAGAAGATACGATTAGACTGGTTTTAAGATTTTACTTTTAAAGAAGGAACTCCACTTTGATTAATTTCAAATCGCAGTAAATGATGAATCCTAATTCTTCCATTAGTTGCCTTGTTCGAAATAGACAAGTAAAGTTAACATAAATTAAGAGCCGAAATAAAAAGAAATGAAAAAGTTAGTGGCTAAGACCTACTAGAAAGTCCACTTTGCCTGTGGAACTTCGATTGGGGTCTAGATTAGTGTGTGGAGAAAACTCCTTACCCTCGCAGAAGTGTGCGAATGATGGATACTGATGGTGAGGGTGAGACTGAAGTACTGCGTCCCACCACTCCCTTCTTCCACATCAATTATTGCGTGGTGTGCGGTCTTCCCTCACGCAAGTTTTGCCCATGATGTATCAAGTCTTCCTCCCTATCGTGTTGCGCAATTGCTAGGGTTGAACTCACGCCTAAATGATTCCCATATCCACTTAACCTCCATTTCAATGAAGAGTGGCAGGTTTTTTTCTTATGTGGTTCCATGCCCTGCTAAAGTAGTCTTATCTCAGACACACTTATTTCTTCGACCTTTAGCACTTAAAATGCTTCACACACACACACAATGACATAAAATAGTTATGTGTCTGGTCACTAAGTGGGACGTCTTGGGCTAAATTAGCAGTGTGCAGTGCATAGCAAGTGGTTCCTATTAGGAAGTCCGAGAACGCGTCCATTCACTGTGCATTCTTTACCATAAAAAGAGCAAGAAATGCTGAAACTGTCATATTTTCTGGTGCTTAAATTAAGTTAGTCTCCTACGATGGCTCATCCGAAGTCTGTGGTCTGCGGTCGGTGGAGCACTCAAGCTCCCGCCTCATGCAAGCATAGCTCTGTGAGCCCTTAAGGAGAGACATCAATGAAAGTTTAAATGCATCCTATAAGCCTAGAAGGTAACTACTATAGAGGTTACTCCCTACTGCCATGCATCGCCGAGTGACTCACAGGAAGAATCACATTGTTGGTAGCATCGTTGGGTGGGGCCTAACACTGCCACACCCTCTTCATTGCTTATCAACAAATATAAAGAGAAATTTTCTGCGAATTCGCAAATGAAGCGAAGACGATTAAGCGGACCAGACAAATTCTAATTACAGCCTCCGTTTAGCCTCCACCGACGGCAATTTTTAAGCGGAACTTAAAATGGGCGGAAAAAATTTAGTCGAGAATTTTAATTGAAAGTTGCCACACCGACAGACAAATTTCTTTTTTTGGCCTGCTAAACCCCATCGATGGGCACTGCAGTGAGCCGAATTAATAATTCCGCATCCTTATTCTATCCAACTGCAACTAAGTAAAATCTTTTGCCTTTTCATGGGCAAAATGAACTCAGTTTTATGGTTCGTTGTATCATTTTCGAATGTCAATTAAAACTTAGAGACCTTTATGAAAAAATTAAGAGTAAATTCATACCATTTTCTTTAAAAATACTTACAGTTTTTGCACCGCCAGAGCACGACGACCGGCTAATGGGGAGCCCTCACTGAGATCACCCAACGACAGTCGCACGGTACCATTGAGACCAATCCGCAAACTGTCAATACGTTTGCGTGGTGGGTCTTATAGTAAAAAACAAATCGACTAAAGGCTACCCCTTTCTGTATTTCTGTAAGCATAAGATTCACAAAAAAATTTAATAGTACTTATAATGGTTTTTCGCCTTATAAGTAGCGCGTGCCCATGTAGATTTTTGGAGTCGGGCATCGAGTAATTTTGTGTGTTTCATTAGGACGAGGGCTTCGATGGGACTCGGGTGTAATTATCTCTATGCCATTGGTAGAACTCGCCTAATGGACTACAATTGAATGCGCTATCCCCCAAATAAATCACACTAATTATTTTTCCCTTCTTTTCTGCTTACAAATGCATTAATGCCAAGCTAATAGTAGGACATGAGCTGACAAAGGAAAAGGGTTAGTGGTTGGTTTTCAGTGATAGCAGAACCGCAGTTTTTACGACCTAAAAAAAACAAGTTTTGATTGCATTAAATCCTCTACCTTTTCATGCTTACTAAGGCAATACCATATGAACCAGACAGGATTATGATTACCCCATCTGAACAGAGAGATATGTTTTATTAACACGGTCCACGACAATGCAATGCAACAGCACAGAGGGCTGAAGAGATCATAAACTCGCTCAAAGCCTACATATTTGCGCAGGTGGATATGAGCTGATTTACTGTAGTGATAAGTCTCCTCTGTGAAAAACATAAGCCTCTCGCAAATTGCGTTGGACACACTCACAGCGCATTCGGTAATTAGAGAGGTTCATAAGGTCCTCGATTCCATCCCTGACCATTTGTACGGCATCAAATTTCAATCAAAGCGCAACACACAAATCAAAGCTCTTTTGATAATATGCAATTATAAAAAGGGAGAATTTTGTCTCACCTTTTACGGGACACATCCCAACTGACGAGGCGTTGAGCATAAAATGGCAAAAAAAGAGGGTAAAATGAAAGTGACGATGCAAAACGCATTAAAACAGCACCATTGGGAGAAAGTGCGGCTAAATTTGCACAGTCAATCCAAAAGTCCTGCATTTGAATAGCCTTAAGGCGTTAATTGAAACACTCATTATTGTATGTAAAGGGAACAGTTGTAGCCGAGTGACTCCAATCACTTCCAGGCAAAAAAATGCCACTATTTCAATGGACTTGGCACTTTTTACGGCGAGTAATACGCCTACATGATCCGGTACAAAATTGCTAGTCTTTTCCATGCAGCTATGATGCTAGTCTTTTTGTGAACGGAGGTAGAAGGAAATGTACACGCACGAAGGGCTGTAGACAGTGACATCTCATGCACGTTCACATACACAGAGAGCTACAAATGAAGGCATCAACTCCCAGAAGGGAGCAGAGAAGATGATGTGACTCATCGCCTCACACAAATCTACACACCCACTAGCTGCCCTTCTGCAGTGGTGAATTTGCGTTTTAGAGTGCTAAATCTCCAGCAGAGTTAATAAAAGTTGGTGAGAAATGAAGTGGCAGTGCTAGCCTCACCTGTAGTGCTCCGTGAACGAATTTCATCGGGATCTTCATAGCACGGACTCCTTATCTTCCGATCGAGAAGAAGGAAATATATCACTTTCTCTGTATTGTGACTTGGGGAGAAGAAAAAGCATAAATGATGTTTAACATAAAAATCCACATATGCCATGTTTAGCATCGGCAGCTTAAACTGCCTCAATTATAAGAAGCTATTTTGAGTAATCCAAAAACGCAACACTTGCTGTCTTAAGATGCAAGCTGTCACCTAGAATTATAAAATTTATCAGTCAATCATTCCTTTACGCAAATAATCATGCATCTTGGCAGCGTCACATATATGTGACAAGACACGTACAACCTGCTCCTTCCAATTTACGCACTACAGGTGCAATAGAGATTAAAAAGCACAACCTATAGATCAAAGTAGATGCCATATGTCAGAAATGATGATGCAAAAATCAGTATTAAGATATTCCCTCAAGGTGGATATTTTATACGCGTAAGGACGTTCTAAAATAGTATGCACCAAAAGCGCAGCTGTTCCAATGAATTAATTAACTAGTAAAGTTATTCCACCTATGTAACTGTTCTTGTCGCAATGCAAAAATATTTCGCATCCACTTTCCAACCATTGCTTATCCTTTTGCTGAACCCAGAGCATGTATGTCTTTACCCTCATTAGGAGTGATTAGTCAGCATCTGCAGGGTTTGCTTATAACTCCACTTTGATAACAAGAGAAAAATTAAAAGCATGCAGCCTGCTGCCTTTCAATATCATGGCGCATCTCAGACCTTCAAAAACCAGACCGAGTACTTATCTGATATGATAAGTCTAAGATAATTCAGTAAAACAATCATGTAGGCTTTCAGGAAAGTCAAAAGTACGATTCAGCCATGCGTTTTGCATCGCTCTAATGCTATTTTACGAATAAAACGTGAGAAATGAGGGGAGGATTTCATTGCAACTTCAAAAAGGAGTGATTCCCCTCAAAATGTACTAAAAATAATCTGTTTATACAGTTCACCGTCAAAGGGAGTGCAAGGTACAAGTTTGGATGCTATTCAGTTGCGGCCATTCATCGCAATTTCTTACTTTACTTTGGTGCCTTTGTACCCAACACCCAAATCCTCCCTTCATATGCCAATATTATAGGACAAAATATGTAGGACTGAAACCAATTAGATTTCACACATTCATTTGTCAGCAATCCAAGAAATACAAACTTCATGGGTTTTTATGTTTTGATCGTAGATAAGATCTTATTTTGCAATTAGCAAGCCCTAAATATATCACCTTAGTTTATTTTTGAGGTAACTGGGCGTAACGATGGATGTGTAATAGGCGGGTCAGGCTGCACAGCTACTCTGTTAGTTCAAATATTTATGCCAGTACCTACTTTAAATAGAAAAAAAGCTCACATCCGTTGGTATCCTAGCTACCATTCATTAAACACAAAAACATTTCTACACCTGTTTCTACCGACAAAAGAATGAAGTATAGGGACACACTTTTTCAAATCAGCAGGTAGCAACAATAAGTCCTCTCCTTCTTAGCTTTGCATAATGTCATCCATCAATTGTGAATAAAGTGTTCTTATAGCAAAATGTATGAAAAATTTGCGCCAAAGTAATCATTTATCAACTGTGCGCGGGGCCAAGCACTAGCATTAACTTCTCTTTCTACTTTGACTGCGCCTCCCACACTATGAGATACGTGATTATCCGAATCCATGAAAAGGTGAACCTTGAAGAAACATCACCGGGGCAATAAGAGGGCTGAGGATGAGGCAGGAGGTTTCCCGCCCCTTCGCTCCCACTGCGCCGTTATTCCCCCTCTTCCCTCGTCTTGCGGCGCTACAAGGTATGCGGTATGTGGTCTTGCCTTCCATTGCCTTTTCGTGCAAGAATAAGAATTGGACTAGCTTTTGATGAATTAACGAGCCCAATTTTATCCTTTTGCCAAAGAATGAGTTTTCGTGAACACATATTAGCTAGAATACAACAATTTTGGTCCACAATTTGGCTTGCAGGGCGTGCTGTGGAAATGTGGAGGTGACGGGAAGTTGATACAAGTTTTGAGGCAGGAGAGGGTGGGTCGGAGTGTCCTCCACCAACTGATCGACAAAATGTCCGTGCTTCCAGCGACGACACACAGGCAATTACTTTAAATGTTTAAGCAGCCTTCAAAAATGCACTTCAGACCGCCTCACAGAAACCGAAAGAACTACTCCAGTTATGGAAGACCTTAAGTGGGCCTAAAATACCAACTCACTCACTCCTTTGAGTGATAGCGAATGACTATGGATGAACAAAAGATGCTGCCTCCAAATCCGTGCATTGCTGTTGAAATAAAAGGCCGCAAAATGAGTTCCTAGCCACGTCTGTACAACCAAAAAATCTGCTTGGCGAATGCTTGTCTCAAAAGAGGCAAAAATTTATTCATTTGTGTGCTCTGAGGAAGGGTACAACTAGTCTAACCACGAAACGCCCAAAGGGGCGTTTGAAGATGACAGACTGGCATATCGCATAAGAGTAGACTTACTAGGGTGATAGTAGGGCGTCGTAGAGTTTGCTCTCATTTCTAAAGCACTGTAAGGAGGTCATTGTGGCGAAAATATCGGGATCGACGTCCTCACGAGATGGAATGATAGAGGTTTGCACAGCCTGAGACATTGGAAGTTCTGTTTGTAGTGGAGGCTCTTGGTCACTAGGATACGATGTTGCATTATTGTGTGTTAGTTTGAACTCTGACCTCAGTTTTGCGTGGGCAGATTAGCACTGCTACCGATCACCCACATCGGGTCTTGGAGTTTGAATGTCTAAGACATGCTTAGAAGATAAGGCAATGATTAATCAGACGGAACGATTCTCCATGGCCTGAACGATATGCGGGCTAGGGCACAGTTGGAGTCAGTTGCTTCGTCTTGTCAGACGAACCTAGTCACACCAGAGGTATGGTAACGTGGTGTACAAATCTCATCTCCACCCTCTTTTCCTCCTTACCGTTGCCTCATTGAGAGTGAGACAAACAACTACGATGTGTGTGTCAGTTTTATTGGGGGGAATGGTGGCGGAAAGAGTGAACCACTTGACTATGTGTTGACTTCATCAGTTGGTGGTTGACTGTTGCAGAGCTGATCACCCTCAAACCTACCTAGTCACCCACGCATGTTCCAGGACGTCCTTGAGCTGCAACATAAAAAAACAGTTGATATTATTCACAGCACAACAAAACCATATTCTGCTGTTTAAAGTGTAAGAGTCGTACACTCGACAACACATTTGACATACAAAACAACAAAAAAATACTGTTAGATGTCATAGTCGGTCGCCTAGCAACCAAACGTACGGATATTCTTTTCTTCGGATCAACTTCAATCATGGCTCGGAGGAGGGCTTGACAGTCGGGAGGAACAAATGGTGGAATTAGAAAGCTTCCTTTTTTCACTTTTTCCAAGAGATTGCGCAAATTTTCATCGTCGAAGGGAAGAGCACCCTGAATTCAAACACGTGCCAGAAAGTGGAGACCACGATGGGGTGAAGGGGGGGGGGAATGGGTCTTGGCACTGAAGAAAGTGCCACGGAAGTGATACGGAGGAGAGGCTATGTTGGAACTGAGTGATGGCTGGATTAGGACAGCTTCGACAGTGTGGACTGATCCAACATAAACCAGTTACGAGGTTAGCTTTGTCCTAACCACTAAAATGAAAATCTAACTAAGCTTAATTTTTTAAGAGGAACAACTATTTGGGACGAAATGTGAAGGCTACTGATAGCGTCAAAAGTGGACGACCCACCACCAACAGGGCGTAGAGAATGACGCCACACGACCAGACATCAGCCATCCGACCGTCATACTTTTCACCCTTAAATAAAACGCAAAAAAAAACAATAAGACGCTTTAATTTGATGCACTCACCTACAAATTGCTTACTCATCTTAAAAAAGCACCTTTTCAAACAGATTCTGTTTGTATTGTTTTGAGCGCTAGCGATAATTTTGTCGGGGGAAGGGGGCGAGGGGCGAAGGGGAGGTGGGGGGGGGGGACAATGCAACCACTTGTAGACCCTAGCAACAAGGCAAGCATGCACCGGAACAACTTTTTTGTCTCAACAACAAAAAAGAATACCATTATAAAAGCTATTTTATCGTTGGCTTGGCAATCCTTTTTACAAATTGGCTACAAGGGGGTAAGAAGTGATACAATGAGTGCGCAATGGACGAGAGTCCATTTTCGGGAGAGAGCTGAACAGCCAAGAGTTGTGGTAAACACTTGTGCTATCCACTTTTGAATAAAGATAAGAATATTACAACTGGAATGCCTGGTGGGTATTAATTGCGAGCGGAAATGGCCATTGCAGAGGAAGTTGGACAGGAAGCTGATCGTCTACTCCGCTCGCCCTAGTTCATGCCTAAATTATTTTTTTACCACCTTTACATAACTGTTTTGGGCATAAAATACGATCATTACTTTTTTGTTAATATCTAGCCGAAGCGTCCATGCGTCAGGAAATGACAGTATTTCAAGTAGGTGATTGAACGATCTCTCAAATCTGGAATGTGTGTGTGTGTGTGCCCAGCGGTGGGTAGTAAAATTAGACCATCCCGGCGGTCCTTATTTGCGATTAGCGCTTCTGACTACATTAAAGCGGAAAAAATTTAACATTAAAAATAAAATCCCCTGCCATTTTTTCAGGACAAGCTACACGATAGAAGATTCGGTAAGTCTCTACCCACCTGAAGCGGAGGAAAGGTTGGAGAGAAGAAAAAACAGTTGTTAGAGTCTTTGTATCAGTACAGACTGTTAAATTCATTCCTTGAAGTCGCAAATTTAATGCTTGATATTGTTTTTACTCCATCAGGCCTTGTTTGAGCGACACCTAAAGCAATGAGCTGGAGCAGTCCAAGGAAAGCATAGTCTCGGTGCTACTGAAGCTGAGCATTATGCCGTAGATGCTTTGATCAGCAAGAAGTCGACACCAGAAAGTGTAACAAGAACTTCGTTTCCATTTAAAAGGCTCTAGCTTTCCTCAATCAACTTCACTTTAAGCAAAATGACACTCGAAAATCGTGCAGTCGAGGGTCTTTTCGACTCAACGAAAGCTTTGTAGCTGCAAATTCTGTTGGATCTTCCAAGCGCGAATGATGAGGTATTCTTCTACAATGTCTATGCTGTTTAATTCACTGTGGAGCAAACGAGGGCATGCACACCGATGATTATTCGCAAGCCGTGCTCGAATTCGTAATCTGAGTACTGTAGGCTTACTTGAATGGCAAAGCAGACATTGATTTATTTGGGGAAGCTTTTAGACAAACTTATCTTCATTCAAATCTATGCACTGGGGGTAAGCTGGAAGGTGGTGTCTGTTGGCTCTCCGTCGACAGCTGACGATCACGCTTTTTGGGGCACTGAATCACGCCATGTCGATTTACAACAGACCGCGAAAAAAGTATTTTACGTTTTGCTGCCACCAACCAAAAAAGGAAAGCATTGCAAAGTAAGAACTTTAAGAAAATGGTTTTTATTACTCGACTTTAATTACTTGCAAAAGCTAAGATGTGATCGGAGTTTGAAAACCTTCTACTAATTCACATTTCGTTGGCCTTCAAAGTATTTTATGCGGGTTCGATAAAAAACCTTTAAAAGAAAATTAATTGCTACTGCTAGCAGCTAACCAACTATAATACAATTGCGCTGGAAAATATGAATGAATGAATGGAGAAAGTGTGTGTCACATATGTGTGACGCCAGATGCAAGTGCGTCAAGAAAGCCATAAAATGGCAAAACCCAACTCTATTTAACCTTTAAGCAAACAGTGTGTCAAACAATATTATGTGCGATTTACTGTCACCTAGAAAAGCAGCTAAGGAAACATCAGTGGACTTTAAACCTGGTTGTTACCTGCAAAGACCTTTAAAAGCCACAAAAGATTAAAGCTCTTGGTTTTAAGAGTAGCGCTAGATTCTCAGAGGCTCTGCAAATCTAAAGATAAGTACAAAAAGCTTTGCAGGCAGACTAGATCTATTTTCTAGACCAGCTAAGTTTAAAGGGTTACGCGAAACATGAGAAGGATTTGGTCTGTGCATCGCATTGGCAATCATAGACATGCATCAATGCTTTACAAGCCATGCAAATGTACATTTACAATCACTTTTGAGCTTCATGACTAATTTATGTAAGTTATTGCTCGAATTATTCATTATAAAGTTGGCAGGAATTGAACAGAAACCCCATCACTTCCATCAGGTCCAAATTTTTCCCAACGGAGGCAAAAAAATCATGTAATTATTGCTAAAGGAGCTAAAAGCGGTAAATGGAATGAAATGTAGACTTGGTTTATATGCTAACGCTCAGGCAACCCCAATCTCCTAAGATCATCCCTTGCGTTGATTGCGCCCTCGTTTGAGGTTCGGCAAACCTTCTCAAACGTATGCTCAACTTAACTTTATAAATTAATCCAAAACACCGCTACAATGCTTATTCCCTGTGTTGATGCATGTCAAGAGTGAGTAACTTAAAGTGACTTTTGCGACCCCCCCGAATAGTCCACAATTTCTCACTGCAGTCCACAATGTCACACTGAAGCACTGTCCCATCAACCACGACTTTTCTACAGTGCAACTGAAGCCTAATTTTATGAAAGTAAATTTGCCAACAAGAAGCAATTTCTCATTGTCAGTTTCTCTCCATACCATTACGGGGAGGCGAGTGACGCTGTCCACTAAGGACAAATTATGAGTGGATATAAAGGAAACAAAGCGTACTTTCCCAAAATTTGGCTATAGTCACGCGATCTAAGTGACAGGAAATAAAATCGTGCCGAATAAAGGCAAATTGAGGGCGACGTTAGCAACTCAGCAACTTTGTGAGGCCCAAACAATGCATTGCAACTTCGTTTTTGTGCCCATTCGCGGGACTGACCCAGATTAATTAAAACAAAGAAATAAGGCAACCTTTAATTTTGATTGTTTTTTTGCAAGTTAAGTAATAAATCTGTTAATTGTTTAAATTAAAGCATTTAAAACTAAATTTTAGCTTTGATAACTGCGCTTTGTGTCACATGTATATTTTGGAGAAATTTATAAAACCCAAGTGTTCATATTTTGGGATAAAGCAAAAATTTAAAACTAAAGCTTATCTGTAGCAATAAAGTAAAAGGGTTTACAGAAAAAACTCGGGTTATGGCATTAAAAAGGGGAGGGCTCGAGGGTGAGAGTGTGACAATAAAGCTATCACAATTGGACAAAACAGCGCATGCCATGCAGGACAAGAGGTTGGAGCTATTTACTACACATTTCATCTTACCCGAATAACTTCCGGACATGCATAGTGAGGCGAGCTAAAAATTAGTCGATCCGTGGTTGACATTCATATAATTTTCATTTTGCAAAAAAAATAAAGTCGTTCATCGGCCGCCCCTCCTGCAATGAAAACTGTTGGCGATTTTGGCGGGAGCTATGTTTAATCACTCGTAACAAATAAATGCTTCTAAGCAAGTAATTTGACAACCTTCTGAATATGGGCAAGAAAATCCAGTCCACATTCATTTCCCAAGGGAATGAATAAGCTATATTTTTGGTAAGTCATGGAAACAGAACTATCTATTAGCATGGAGTGACCTCCATCGCTACACCGGTGGCACATTATTTCCATTTACCATGTTTAATCAGTCCAAACTTCTCACTTTTTAATTCTGCATATTATTTGAGAGCAAATAAGTGGAATGGACCCCAAAGGCGCCCAAACCCAAGTTATCAGGCATTTGGAGCACTTTTATTGGTGTTGCAAATAGAATTTGTTTTTTTTGTGGCAATAAACGGTAGTGCCACTTTTGACATCAAAAATGCATTAATGACGGAAGCATTTTTTTGTCCGCGGCAGTAATTTGCTCACAGGATAAATTTAACGGCGCCGAATTGCCTAACCTCGGCGATGTTAAGCCCACTCACAGGTGCGTGATGCAAAAATTTCTCCAAAAACAGCTTTTACACGCAAAAGAGTGGCGCAACATACAGTAGTAGACTATTTTAGGCCTCATCATTAGGCAGCTAATTCATCAAGTCCAACAGGCCTTGCAACTAGCCAAACCAGGGTAAAGTTGAAATATCACAAGCGATAATTAGAGGCACGAGCTAGTGGTCATGGGAGGGTCAAAGAAAGAAAATACTTTGATTAATCTTGCATGGCTTTGACGTGGAGTATGGGAAAGAAAGGGGAAGAAATTCGATTCAGCCCACTTCACATTCTTCCCTTGGCAGGAGAAAAAAGGAAGAATTATGAAATATGACGCAGGCGTGGTGTACCATACTCGGATCTGTTACAAAAAAAGAATTTGCCATACCGTAATAAGAGGTGCTATGCTCGTGTAATTAGACAACTTCGAAGGCGCATTAAAATTCGTGACATCGTAGCTGCTGCCGTTTTTCGCAAACGATTTCGCAGGCATGGCCGTGGAAAAAAGCAGAATTGAAAATTATTTGAATTATAAAATAAAAGGCAATTTTACGTCTTGGAGGAGAAGAATAGTGTGGAGGCCCGAGTGTACACACGCTCCGCGTCCCCTCTTCTTAGGCATGACCATCGGGTCATACTAAAATGTTTGTAAGTAGTATAGTCCCCCATGCAAAATTATAGTTAATTACGGCCTCGATGGGCGATTACTTTTTGCTCAGCACCATAAATCGTACGATTCTTATCATTTAATGTGAAAATGAAGCACAGATGGGTAACTTTTGCAGCAACTGTTCAGTTGGATTTGGCAAATAAAAAGTGCGCCAAAGCCTTCCTCGTTACTTAGTTAGTTAGTTAGTTTGTGTGTTTGTTTATCCCTATTTGCTTATGCAAATCATCCACAGCCTTCTCGGCTCCCAATCACTGACCTTAATGCTACACTTACATGCCTTTTGAGCATTTAAAAAGACCTCGGATTCTGCATTCTCCTTGAGGCAGGAAAAAGAACGTCCATTCTGAAGTTGAGAGAGTTTTTTTATTCAATTATTATCCTTTAATGGTATCATCTAATCATTCATTCGGCTAAGTCATTTTGATAAAAAAAACTCATCGTCTTTTTTGCGTCAACATCCTTCACACCGATTTCGCCGTCAGCAGAGCTCTGCTTGCTGGACATGATTGCCGTCATTCGGTGTATCAAAGCTGCAATTATTCTTCCAAAACTTAAACATTCCTATCTTTTTTGTTAAAACAAGTGCATTTTACCCCCTTTATTCCTTAATGAAATATACATGAATGATAAGCAGCCCTAGCAGGCGTTTCTTATGGAGCCGAAGGAGGAGAGAGGGCCGCGAAAGAGTATGGCATCGGCAAACTCGATGACACATCGTTCAGTACAGAGTGGATTGAAGTGGTTAAAACTATGAATGCCACCACAAGCATGTCGAGAAAAAAAAAAGAGAAATGCTCTTCGATGCTTCAAAAACCACAGCATCAGATGGGACTATGGCACGCCAAAACACAGTCACAAGCCGCCAGTGCAACAGAATTTTACTGCTTCTACTTACGGAGAATTTGATTTGTGAAAGGACGAATTAGACTACTGATGCGCTGTGTATAGCGTGATTAAGGAGGAAAGAAGGAAAAGTCAAGCATCCCTTGGACGCATCTAGGGCGTGTCTTGGGACAATGCTGGAAGGCACCACATTTGCACGCCTTTGATAGCAAGACAAAGATGTCCACAGCAAACACCGGTTGCTTGCATTCCCACAATAGAAAAGGGCACCAACAGATAGCATTAAGAAGAAGGTGACTGCGTGTCTGTGTGTCTGTGGGTGCATATTCTCGTAGTCTGCTTCAAACAACGGGAGGCGGAAGGGTCGTGTATGCCATGCCAAACCCCCAGAGTCCGATGGAAAGACCTGATTTGGTGACTGCGCATCAGCCTCACCATTATTAAGCCTTATAGAAATGGCAAAGCTTCTTCCAGGAAATTATCAGCTTGCAGTGTAAAGGAATACACCAATTAGTTGTGTTTTCGGTGCTTAAATGAATGATAAATGGAAGTTTCGTTAAAAATATCCCACGAAGACAAAGATTGAAACATAAAAGAGCGTTAAAAGTGCAGCGAATCACGTGAATTTAATGAATTTAAAATGGAGGAAGCAGAGTGTGTCTGGAATGCCAGAGCATAAAGGACGAGCGTGCCATCGTGGGGTGAGGGGGTGTCAGCAAGACTTCAGGAAATGGACAATACCAATTCATTTGTGTGTTTATTGCAAGTTAAAAATATGCCGGTTCATGAGTTTGGTGTGGACTCTATCCTCAATGCCACCATTGAATGTTAAGTTACGACGGAAATTTGTGCCTCGCAGGCCTTCCAATGTACCCTAGAACGGGATGTAAGTGCGTATCTCCTATTGGTTTCACCTCTACACTAGCCTTGTTAAGCTAGCCGGTCAGTGATGGTTGTAAAGAGGATGAAGAATGGCTGGCAGCACTGATTGGACTAACTAAGCAAGACTGGGAATGAATTATTAACGAAAATTAATGACGGGCTAATAGTCGCGTCAGAATCCGAGCGCATTCCACAAATAGGCGGGTGGGAGGGAAGGAGGGAAAGTTACGCGACTAGGCAATGCAGAAGGCAAATTTTAGACGATCAACATCAAAACAAGATTATGGTTAAATGGTCGCATAATTTTAGATTGTGTATTAGTTGATTCAGGAGTTATGCCCATTACACGCATTATGAAGGTGTAGGAAATGCCCTAAAAATCTCCTGCTTTGAAGGAAACTCATATTTTTTGCCAAATTATGCCAATTAAACGAGATTTCATTAAGCAGTGCCAGTTAGAACCCCAAAGTCACCAAAATGTCATTTAATTCTTAATATTTGTTTTTCGACCAATCAGAAGGCAGGAAATTCACCGAAGCACTAAACAAAATTTTATGCGGTAAAATTTTCGAGTAAAATTACTTAATAGTTTTGGCATTAAAGACACTTTGATTTACCGAATCCTCTAGCCTGAGTATGAAGATTGGCCAATTATGCTCATTTTTTTGCGTTCACTTTCAGCGTCACATGTATGTGACGAGTGAAATTTATGTCGGCTGTGACAGCTGTTTTCACCAGTTCCAGCAGTACAAAAAAAATCTTTAAATCAAAAATAGACTTTACTAAAGCTGGTGTGAAGCTGGAACATCTGGATGGCTGTGGTGGAGATTCTATTGAGCACAGCCATCGGCAGTGGATTCGCCCTTCAAAGTTAATCTCTTCTAAATCTTAAGCTCAAATCAGAGTTGATTTGTTTATAAAAAAGAGCACTGCACCAAGGAATATAGAGTGATCAGTGGAGGAAAGTTTTCCTTTTCCAATATCAGAGTTGGCAGGCATTATTAAGAAAAGTTTACCTTTCATGACAGAGGTGTTTACTTAAGACTATAGCGGTGTGCTTCCACCTTCACATCTCCTTGTATTGAGTGTCTGAATTTACTGTATCTCGATGAGGAACGCCTCGACCGCATAATCCACGACTGGACAATCGGGAAGATTCTCAGCCTTCGTGGCTGCCAAGAAAGCCCCTAACATTGCCTAACTACTGTCTATTGTTAATAAGAGAGAAATAAAGCATTTCCCGTCTTATAGAGCAAGTCTTGAAAACAATGCTTTTTGGAATTATCTTAGAATATTATTCCTTTTGGAGTAATTTTTGCAGCATTGTCTTCCCCATTGAACGCTTAAAGCTTTTTTTAGCAATAGTAGCCTTACTCAAACAAAAAAATCCGCGATGAGAGGTCTTCTTCGAGTTTCTAAACCGCAATAAGGGCTTAGCAGCCTCAAAAACCGCGGTAAGAAGGAGAGAGGGGCAGCGATGGACTGCGACTTTTAAACTTTTTTTGCCTTTGCCAATGACCTTGTGCAACCTTAATTGACCCTTCGATTTAACCACTTAAAAACTATAAAAATGTTCAATCAAAAAACGTAAAGCTATTGCATATTGCGAGATGGAAAATTGAATTTGCCCACGGAAGTTCGTCTCTTCTGCCAGCGCCTT